>OY856413.1:395017378-395617378 GCA_963693085.1 Alisma plantago-aquatica
AGAAGATGAACATAGCCAGGTATGAGCTATAATGTTTCATTTATTGAAATTTTTAATGGGCCTTGTGAGCCATAACATGCTTTATTGCCTAGTAAGAGGTAACAAGAGATGCAATAGGCCTTGTGAGCCTTGTGAGATGCTTGTATAGCAAGTATCATGTTTACTTTGGTCAGGTGGCCTGAAGGTATTAGCCACCTGATCAGTGGTATCAAGTGTTCTATTATGAACTGAGGGTTTGAATACCCATTTTCCATAATTATGATGATGAGTTTGTGAAGGGATGAGAATGCCCCTGATAAGATGAGGGATTGAGATCCCAATGCTTTAATAAGTTTTGAAAAGTACTTGATGGTATTACACATTCTTTGTAGCAATTGTCATAATAATTGATGTTTGGAAACTTGTTTGATGCTAAAAGAATATGGTAATACACTTAATTAATCAAGTGATATCTTATAATGTAGTTGCCCTGATCATAGATCCATCAGTGTCAGAATTTGCTAAATGGTGAAACGAGTTTAACTCGGAACACATATTTTTGAATATGTGGGGGTAATTGGGAAATTATATCCTTATGCTCCATAGGAATGGCTACGGGCTATATCCTATGAACGGGATTGGTTACGGACCATACCCCGGTATGAGTATGGCTATGGGCCATGACTCCATGATATGAAACCAGGCATTGGTTACGGTCCATAACCCTAAAGAGAGTATATGTTGTGGGCTATAACTCTATAGTGAAGATGCCAATATAGCCTGGCAAGCTAAATGTAGTTTGACACATGATGTCTCTACCATATAATCTCGTACTGACTGAGAAGGTTGAGGTCTTGGAGTTTGGCTCTTCCATTGACCTTGTGTGGTACCGATGCTTTACGTAATCGTGGTCGGTTGGAGCATGAACGGTATACTTCATCTCTTCAGGGCATTAAGTATGATTGTAAAATGTAATCATCCATGTAGCATATTTGCTTAAGGTTGAAATACGAGAATCATTGGTTGGTGTTACCTTGCTTAGCATATCTTAGATGGATAAATGTTATACATGTTCTTCATATTCCTTACTGAATAAATGATATGATGCTTTATCAATTTATAGTTGAAACGCTTTGAATAAGAATCTTGCTCTAATCTGTTTAGACATTGATTTATCTGTTGTTGAATATATATGATACCTCTGCTCAGTTTTATTCTATTAAACTGCAATAATAATGTTTTTGGCGGAGAGTTATATCTCTCGTTGGGACTGGGTCTCACTCTGTTAGTCACCAATACTTTTTAGGTAGACGCGGAAGAAGAGATAGGAACCCTTTAATAGGGGAAGGGCAGCAGCAACAGGGACAGCAGTGAATTCTCAGGTGGAGACACTGGCTGTCATGTCTTGTATATAGAGTCATATGTGTCGTCTCTATGCTCTCCGGTCCTAGGAGTCAGTATTTAGTTTAATGAATTGATCTGATATTTTGGCTTGATGCCTCGAGGTCTTATGTTGCCTATGTGCAGTTTTAACAGGGTAACTGATATATGTAATTCTCGAGAAGAGATGGTACATGACATGTACTTTATGAACCAGGATGTAATTGAAATACTTTGGTTCTTTTGAAAGAGTTTTTCAATGTATGGATCTCTTTGTAAATGGTTTTAATTTTTAGTGATTTTAGTAATCCATTGTTAATGATTGCTTCTGCTTAGTGAATGTTGTTTTGTCGTCACAAATTAGTGGTATCAGAGCCAGGTTCGTTGAGTCTACAGAGACATAGGATTAAGGTTGTTGAGTCTGTTCTAGTGTCTTCCAATTTATCTGATAGTGACTTCTGCTCATATAGGAGAAGAAGAAGAACTTGAAGATGTCTGGATCACACGAAGAACATGTTGCTGAGAGCAGCGTTGCTACATCAGGAGGAGGTGCAAGGGACCAAGCTAGGGAGGAACTGGCACCTGAACATCCCCAGTTTGACCCAGCCATGATAGATAACCTAGCTTTCCATGCTCTATTTGGGTAGTTCATGGCAACCATGATGCATATGGCAGATAGGATGCCACCACCTGCACCTAGGGCACCATTCCTCATTGAGGGATAGGGAGTCGACAAGACTTTTGAATGACTTCATCGGGCAGGAGCCACAGAGTATGCGGGTATAGCTGACCTAGCAGATGCCAACTTCTGGTTAACCGAGTTGGAGAAAGCATTCAGAATTCTCAATATCCCTGAATCCGAGAAGGTGAGGCATGTAGTGTACCTTCTAAAAGGGAGTGATGGCCACTGGTGGACAATAGAAGAGGGTAAGAGGCCAGGTGTCAAAGTCAGATGGGAAGAATTCCGACGAGAATTTGTCTGTAGATACTTCCCTAAGACTTTCCTAGATGAAACGATATCTCAGTTTGAGAAGATAAGACAAGGACCAATGAACATTAGCGAGTATGAGGCTAAGTTCATGGAGCTTTTGCGATTCTGTCTGCATATGGCAGCTACTGATGAAGAGAGAATTTGGCATTTCGAGAAGGGGTTAAACGCTGAATTGACCACTCCTATGTCTGCTTTGGAGAACAGGGAGAGGTTTGCTACCTTTGTGGAGTCTATGAGACAGATAGAAAGGTAGGTGATCGAGAAGTGACAGGCCAGTGGTAAGAAGGTGTACACTCAGTTCCAAGGATAGAGGTCTGAGGGCTTTAAGAAGCCAAGGTTTTCTGTACCGGCAACACCATCAAGATTCAATACCCATATGCAATGTACGTCGAGTAGGGGTAGGGGCCGTAGTTTTTTTCCAAGTAGAGCCCCCAGCACATCATCAACATCGGTGATTGGACCTCATAGACCCTCTCCTGAGACCAGGATTTGTCACTAGTGTAGATAAGTGGGACATCTGGCAAGGGATTGTCCAGTCGGGAACACTATGGTGACTCAACCCCTGAGGCAGAGTCAACAAGGATCTCAGAGGAGATAGTTTTCTAGTGGTTTTAGAGGACGTGGACAAGCATCCCAAGCTGGATCATCAGCACCCAACAACCAAGCATAGGGTCAACAGCAAGCAATGATGAGATTCTATGTGATGAATCAACCCGAAGCAGTAGTCAACCCTCGAGTTGTGACAGGTCAGATGGAACTATTTCATTCTAATATGTCTTCATCCTGCTTCATATTTGTTTTAATTGATCTGGGTGCTACGCATTCCTTCATCACTCGAGAAGTGATTCTTGACTGCAATATGACTGTCAGTCATAGAGTAGATAATTTGTTATTAGAAACTCCTTTGCTTGGATCTACAGTTTTGTGGGAGATGTGTTCTCCCTACACTCTTTTCTTTTCTAAACATCGCATTTAGGTGGATCTTATACCACTTGAGATGCATGGTTTCGATATAATTCTTGGGATGGACACCCTAGAAAAGTATAAGGTTGTCTTGGATTGTAGTTCCAAGCAGGTTGTGTTCACAGATGATAGTGACACATGGATCTTTCAGGGAGACAGAAAGATTCTTCCAACCTGTCTTGTGTCAGCTATGGTAGCTGAGAAGTTGATGAGACAGGGATGCTTTGCATTCTTAGCTCATGTGGTAGACACCACAATGGAGAGCCTTAATCTTTCTGAAGTTCCAATAGTTAAAGAGTTTGAAGATGTGTTTCCTGAGGAACTTCCAGGTATTCCTCCACCTTGAGAGATTGATTTTGAGATTAATCTAATCTCAGGCACACAACCAATAACACAAACACCGTATAGAATGGCACCTGCTGAGATGGCAGAGCTCAAGAAATAGTTGCAGGAGTTGCTTGAGAAAGGTATTATTTGACTGAGTACTTCCCCATGGGGTGCTCCGGTTCTCTTTATTAAAAAGAAGGACGAATCTATGCGGTTATGCATTGATTACAGACATTTAAATAAAGTAACCATAAAGAACAAGTATCCTCTACCAAGGATAGATGACATGTTTGATCAGTTGTGTGATGCAACTATCTTTTCTAAGATAGATCTGAGGTCAGGATATCAAAAATTGCGTATCAAGGAGAGTGACATACCTAAGTCTACCTTTAGGACAAGGTATGGTCACTATAAGTTCATAGTTATGTTTTTGGACTAACTAATGCACCAGCCGCATTCATGGAACTCATGAATAGAATCTTTCGGCCTTTTCTTGATCAGTTCATAGTAGTCTTTATAGATGACATCTTGATATAAAGTAAAGATGCTCAACATCATGAGCAGCACCTCCGCCAGGCTTTAAGTTTGCTAAGAGAACATAAATTGTACGCTAAGTTTAGCAAATGTGAGTTATGGTTACCAAAAGTTTCTTTTTTAGGACATGTAATATCTGCCTCAGGTATCCGTGTTGATCCTAAGAAGGTAGAATATGTCCTGTAATGGGAACATCCAAAGACACCGACGGAGATACACAGTTTCCTAGGACTAGCAGGCTATTACAGGAGGTTCATTAAGAACCTCAGTTCTATAGCTTTAACCCTAACCAAGTTGACCAGGAAGGAGGTTCCTTTTGTTTGGAATGACAAGTGTCAACATTCTTTCCATCTGTTGAAAGAAAAGGTAACAAGTGCACCTGTGCTGGTGTTACCTGAGCAAGGGAAGGGGTACGTAGATTTTTGTAATGCTTCTAAGAATGGTCTAGGATGTGTGTTGATGCAGGATAAAAAAAAGTGATTTCTTTTGCCTCTCGACAGCTTAAGAAACATGAGGAAAATTAGCTGACACATGATCTAGAATTAGCTGCGATGGTTCATGCGTTGAAGATTTGGAGACATTATCTCTATGGAGAAACATTCCAGATTTTCACAGACCATAAGAATCTAAAATATATCTTCTCACAACATGAGTTGAACATGAGACAACGCCCCTGGATGGAGTTAATCAAGGACTACGATTGTACAATTGATTATCATCCAGGAAAGGCTAATGTAGTGGTTGATGCACTAAGTAGGAAATCATCATCACCAGCCCTAGATAAAGCACGGTTGAACTCCTTAGTGTGCTTTAAAAGAGATATGCTTATCTCATTGAGGCAAAACAATGTACAACTTAAAGTATCTTTGTTAGCCGAGCTGTTAGCTGAGATGCAAGTGAAACCTACTCTGAGACAGTAGATTAAAGAAGCACAATAGGTTGATATTGTGATTCAGTAGATCAGGTCAGAGTATGGTAGTGAGAAACGGGATGGCTTTCATGAGTCTAAGGATCAGGTAGTTTGTTACCATGGTAGGATGGTTGTACCTGATGCCAATGATTTAAGGAAGTTAGTCTTGGAAGAAGCTCATTATTCGATGTATGCAATGCATCCAGGGAGCACCAAAATGTATCATAACTTGAAAGATATATATTGGTGGCCAGGATTGAAGAAAGATGTAGCTGAGTTTGTTATGCGGTGTCCGGTGTGTCAGTAGGTTAAAGTTGAACATCAAAAGCCCCCAGGAACAATGCAACCTTTACCTATACCACAGTGGAAATGGGATCACGTAACCATGGACTTTGTGGTTGGTTTACCCAGAATAGCCAAAAGTCATGATTCCATTTTGGTGATAGTTGATAGGTTGACTAAGTCAGCATATTTTCTTCCTATCAAAACAACCTATACTGCTGAGAAGCTTGCACAGATCTATATAGATGAGATAGTATGTTTACATGGGGTACCAGCTATAATTTTTTTTGATAGGGGTCCCCAGTTCATGAGTCATTTTTGCGAGCGACTCCATAAAGCTTTGGGTATGCAATTAAGGCTTAGTACTGCCTTTCACCCACAGACAAATGAACAGTATGAAAGGACCATACAAACTTTGTAGGATTTGCTTAGAGCATGTGTCCTTCAGTTTGTAGGAAGTTGGGATCTACACCTGAGCTTGATAGAATTTGCTTATAATAATAGCTATCAGCACATTATTGACATGGCACCATATGAAGATTTATATGATAGATGTTGTAGATCTCCCTTATATTGGTATGAAATAGGAGAATATCAACTTTTGGGTCTTGAGTTAGTGCAATAGACAACTGAGAAGATTAAAGTAATCCAATAACAGTTGAAGGTTGCACAGGATAGACAGAAGTCGTACCCCGACAAATGGCGAATACCTTTAGAATTCCAAGTTGGAGACAGAGCATATCTCAAAGTCTCACCTTGGAAAAGTGTCCTTAGATTTGGAAAGAAAGGTAAGTTAGCTCCTAGATTTATGGGGTCTTATCCAATCATTGGACGGATTGGGAAGGTAGCCTATAAGCTGGAGCTGCCACCTGAGCTACACAGATTGCATCCAGTATTCCATATCTCCATGCTGAGAAAGTGTCACCATGACACAGAGTTAGTTTTGCAACATGTGGAAGTAGAGTTAAATGATGATATATCTTATGTAGAAGGACTTGTGTTGATTATTGATAGAAGAATCAAAAAGCTGAAAAAGAAAGACATAGTTCTTTTGAAAGTTCTCTGGCATCACCGCGACATTGAATAATCTACGTGGGAACTAGAGGAAGAGATGAGGAGGAAGTAACCTTCTCTTTTCTCTTGATGATTTCGGGGACGGAATCCCTGTTAGGGGTGGATAATTAGTAACATCCCTAACATGGGTTATGCTTTAACCCTAGATGATTTGCTTAATAAAGTAATTATATGCTTGCTCTTATCTTTTGAAAAGTAATTAAGGCCCAAGAGGAACTTATGTTTCAATTTTAGTCCCTTTTGAATAATGCTGAAACAATGTTTTGCCTGTTTTGGACTAAAGTGCAAATTACCCAAGTTGATGGGTTAACTTGCAAATGTTACATGATAAAATGGTCCTCAGGTGTTGAAGCATCATAATAATGAAAATGATGCAGATGTATGGCTTGTGGAAGCCTAAGTACCAAGAAAGAGCATGTTGAGCAATGTTTGTGCATTAAAATCTAGTTTTGGTGTAATGTGCAATTTACCCAAAACCTAGGGTTCAATATGCAAAATACCACCTCTAGAGAGTCTCTCATCTTTCTTGGAATCATGTAAAGAAAATAAAATGAGAGGGGCATCTCATTTGAATCACTTTGGAGGAGAGAGAATCTTGATATTAAAATAATCAAGATTTAAGCCTAATTGAGACCCTAATTCAATTTAATGCAAAAATAAATATATTAATGGAAGTTCCCCTTCAACCAAAAATGTGATGGTTGAATTTTTATAAGTATGGACGTCCTTTTTCATTGCAATGGCACAAAAATATCCTAAGTGAGTGGAGAACCCACTCACATTAGTTAACTAAAAAGTAATATCCACTAATATTGGATATTATTATTAAAATGGTTAAGGTGCTTAATTTGTTTTCTTTTAATTCATGGATAAAGAAGAGAAATTATAAGGTGGGAAAGATAGCTTCGTATGCAAGGGATTGAGGGGAGTATGTGGCACCAATTTTGGGAGTTGAAGGATATTTATAACACTTTCTCTCTCATTGAAATTTCTTTATATACATCCCATTTTCAACCCAAATGAAAGGCTTTTTCGATTCCTTTTTCTTTCCTTGCTTTGGCCAAACACAAGGGAGCTAAGGAGAAATAGGAGGACGTGCCCCAACCTGTAGGTAATCTCCATAGTCATCTTCAACCTTGATTTCATGGTGGAAATCGAAATTCAATGCTTAATTTCTTCTTTTCTCCATTCAATCTTCAACCTTAGCCATTCATTTCACTCAAAGACTTGAGGACGAGCCTTAGAAAGTTGAGGAAGCTTCATTCACCATTGAGGACGTGAAGCTTGAAGCTTTGAAACCAACTTTGAAGCCGGTTTATATAACTTGAACCCTTAAGCATTGTTATTGATTTCACTCCTTTATTATATGTTGATTCTTTCTTCATTCTCGAAATTCCAATTGATAAGTTGATGAAATCACCACAAGAATCACAGAAAATTTCAAAGGTTTTAAGCTTGAAGATGATGATGTCATCTTAGCACACACCTCAATTAATATCTTGTGCAAACGGTTTGGTCTTGATGACCAAACGGTCTCAAGATCGATTGAAATCAAACGGTTTCAAAACCGTTTGAGATCAAACGATCTCAAAATCATTTGAGATCAAAAGGTCTCAAGACCGTTTGGAGGAATTTGCTGATGTGATTGGATGATGATCCAAGGGTTCTAATTGATTTTATTATAATGGTTTCATGTGTGGATGATCCATTAATTGCAAACCCTAATCGATTGAATGGGTTGAAACCCTGATTGATTGAGTCAATTTCATAGTTGATTGACCCAAATAGTCTCAAGACCGTTTGAGGTCAAACGGTCTCAAGAACATTTGAGGTCAAACGGTCTCAAGATTGTTTGAGACCAAACGGTCTCAAGACCGTTTGGAGGTCAATGGTTGATTATTATGGATGGTTGGAGATCCAAGGTCTACAGTCTGATGTATTTTCAATGGTTCAATTGATAGGTGGTTCAATGAAGCAAACCCTAAATCAATTGGTTGATGGAAACCCTAATTGGTCCATTCGGTTTTTAGGAGGTTTGTACCAAATGGTCTCAAGACTGTTTGAGTCCAAACGGTCTTAAAACTATTTGGAATCAAACAGTCTTCAAACCGTTTGGTGGTCCAATCAGTTTCAAGGTTGAATTGTCCAATCGATTTCAATATGGATGGGTCCAATCGGTTTCAATGTAAAATTGTTCAAACGGTTTCAAATGTTGAGTGCCCAAATGGTTTCAAAACTGTTTGGTGGGCAAACGATCTCAACCCTAGATGACCAAATGATTTCAAAACCGTTTGGAGGTTAAAAAGGTCAAAATCGTTTGGAGGTTAAAAAGGTCAAAACCGTTTGGAGGTTCAAGGTACCCAAAAACATTTGAAGACCTAGGGTTATGAAAGATCAATTAATACCATGAATGTTAATGATGTATATCAAAGTTAATTACAATGGTTGTACTTCTAAGGTACTTAGATGATTAGTTCCCGTAGAGTGGTTAACCTTTGATGCTTATGGAAGCAATAACTCAATACACTATGCCTACCCTTCATTCAAGTTAACCAATCAAACCAAATACGGATTAATCAACATCTTAGAGAGGATGAGAGAGAGGAAATTATATATGAGTGATAATCATGTAGTGATTAATCCTCAACACTTTTAACATGAATAACATATGTAATTAGGGTTTGATCCATGATGATGAGATCATGAAACCCTAATCATGAAGGTTGATGAACCCTAACCCTAATTCAGGGTAAAGCTAGGTGAAACCCTAATCTAGGGTGATGATGTAACCCTACTTTAGGGTAATGACATGAGAAACCCTAATTTAGGGTAATATAATGAGAACCCCTAATTTAAAAGAATGCTTCATGAAACCCTAATTTTGGGTAAGGCTTCATGAAACCCTAATTTGGGGAAATGTTATAAGAAACCCTAATACAGCGTGATGTGATGTGCAACCCTAATACAGGGTGATGTGATGTGAAACCCTAATCCAGGGTGATGTTATGTAATACTATGTGAAACACTAATTTGAAACCCTAACCATAAAATAGGGTAAAGGAATGTGAAACCCTAATTTTGGGTTATAGTGCATGAAACCCTAATCTTGGGCAATGAGATGATTAACTGTAGTCCTAATTGTGTAAAGGGGATGAGTAACCCTGATTGACATGAATTGGGAAACCCTAACCCTAATAAGGGTATAGTGGTGTTACTTTGTATAGCATGGTACTGAAATGTAATTGATACAACTGTTATCATGTATACTAACCATGCAGGTATCATGAGAAGATGAGCATAGCCAGGTATGAGCTATGATGTTTCATTTAATGAAATTGTTAATGGGCCTTGTGAGCCATAACATGCTTTCTTGCCTAGTAAGAGGTAATTAGAGATGAAATAGGCCTTGTGAGCCATGTGAGATGTTTGTATAGCAAGTATCATGTTTACTTTGGTCATATGACATGAAGGTATTAGCCACCTAATCAGTAATATCAAGTGTTCTATGATGAACTGAGGGTTTGAATACCCATTTTACATAATTATGATGATGAGTTTGTGAAGGGATGAGTATGCCCCTGATAAGATGAGGGATTGAGATCCCAATGCTTTAATAAGTTTTGAAAAGTACTTGATGGTATTACACATTCTTTGTAGCAATTGTCATAATAATTGATGTTTGGAAACTTGTTTGATGCTAAAAGAATATGGTGATACACTTAATTAATCAAGTGATATCTTAAAATGTAGTTTCTCTGACCACAGATCCATCAGTATCAGCATTTGTTGAATGGTGAAACGAGTTTAACTCGGAACACATATTTTTGAATATGTGGGGGTAATTGGGCAATTATATCCTTATGCCCCATAGGAATGACTGCGTGCTATATCCTATGAATGGGATTGGTTACAAACCATACCCCAATATGAGTATGGCTACGGACCATGACTCCATGATATGAAACCAGGCATTGGCTACGGGCCATAACCCTAAAGAGAGTATATGTTGTGGGCTATAACTCTATAGCGAAGATGCCAATATACCCTGGAAAGCTAATTGCATTTTGACACATGATGTCTCTACCATATAATCTCGTACTGACCGAGAAGGTTGAGGTCTTGGAGTCCGGCTCTTCCATTGACCTTGTGTGGTACCGATGCTTTACGTAATCGTGGTCGGTTGGAGCATGAACGGTATACTTCATCTCTTCAGGGCATAAAGTATGATTGTAAAATGAAATCATCTGTGGTGTATTTGCTTAAGGTTGAATTACGAGAATCATTGGTTGATATTACCTTGCTTAGCATATCTTAGATGGATAAATGTTATACATGTTCTTCATATTCCTTACTGAATAAATGATATGTTGCTTTATCAAGTTATAGCTGAAACACTTTGAATAAGAATCTTGCTCTAATCTGTTTAGACATTGATTTATCTGTTGTTGAATATATATATGATACCTCTGCTCAGTTTTATTCTATTAAACTGCAATAATAATGTTTTTATGGAGAGTTATATATCTCATTGGGACTAGGTCTCACTCCGTTTCACAAACACTTTTTAGGTATACGTGGAAGAAGATACAGGAACCCTTTAACAGGGGAAGAACAGCAGCAGCAACACCAACAGGGACAGCAGTGAATTCTCAGGTGGAGACACTCGTTGTCATGTCTTGTATATAGAGTCATATGTGTCGTCTTTGTACTCTCAGGCCCTAGGAGTCAGTAGTTAGTTTAATGAATTGATCTGAGATTTTGGCTTGATGCCTCGAGGTCTTATGTTGCCTATGTGTAGTTTTAACAGGGTAACTGATATATGTGATTCTCGAGAAGAGATGGTACATGACATGTACTTTATGAACCAGGATGTAATTGAAATACTTTGGTTCTTTTGAAAGAGTTTTCCAATGTATGGATCTCTTTATAAATGGTTTTAATTTTTAGTGATTTTCAGTAATCTGCTGTTAATGATTGCTTCTGCTTAGTGAATGTCATTTTGTCATCACAACATTGGCCTATGTATATACACAACACTAACAAGTAGTCTAATTAACCCCATTCTTAGGCACTTCAATACATTTTCGGGCACATTTTTCTATTTATTAAGTGCATATTAGTAAATTAGGTTAAAAAGGCATTACACTGACAAGTGGGCGCATTAACCCCATTTTTTGGTGCTTTAACCGCTTTTTTGGGTGCATTGGCTTATAGATTAGGCGCATAATAGTAAATTAGGCTCAAATAGACACTACACTGACAAATATGTGCATAAATCACATTTTTAGGCACTCTAACTGCATTTTTGGGCGCATTAGCTTGTAAATTAGGTGCATAGTAGTAAATTTGGCTGAAATTGCCACTGCATTGACAAGTTGGTGCATAAAGCCCAATTTTTAGGCGTTTTAACCCATCTTAGGCGCTTTAACCCCATTTTGGGGTGCATTGGCATATAAATTAGGAAATACACTGAAAAGTAGGCAGATTAACCCCATTCTTAGGAGCTTTAGCCCACTTTTAGGCACTTCAACCATTTTTGGTGCATTATCTATTTTTTAGGTGCATAATGGTAAATTAGGCTCAAATAGGCACTATTTCGACAAGTGGGTGCATTAACCCCATTTTTAGGCGCTTCAACTGCATTTTAGGGTGCATTGGCTTATTTATTAGGTGCATAATAGTAAATTAGGCTCAAATTGTAACTACACTGACAAATAGGCAGATAAACCTTATTTTTAGGAATTTTAACCCACACTTAGGGGTTTTACCTTCATTTTGGGGCACATTGGCCTATAAATTAGGCACTACACTGAATAGTAGGCATATTAGCCCCATTCTTAGGTGCTTTTACCCAATTTTAGGCACTTCAAACCATTTTTGGGTGCATTTGCTATTTATTAGGCGAACTAACAAGTGGATGCATTAACCCTATTTTTAGGCACATTGACCACATTTTTGGCCGCATTGGCCTAAAAATTAGGCACATAATAGTAAATTAGGCTAAAATTGCCACTACACTGACAAATAGGCGCTTAAACCCCATTTTTAGGCGTTTTAACCCACTTTTAGGCACTTTAACCCCATTTTGGGCACTTTAAACCCCGTTTTTAGGCGTTTTAACCCATTTTTAGGCGTTTTAACCCACTTTTAGGCACTACACATACAACTAGGCGCTTTAACCCTGTTTTGGGGCACATTGGCCAATAAATTAGGCACTACACATACAAGTAGGCAAATTAACTGCATTCTTAGGCGTTTTAGCCCACTTTTAGGCACTTCAATCCATTTTTTGGCACATCTCATGTTTATTCGGTGCAAAATAGTAAATTAGGCTAAAAAAGGGACTACACTCACAAGTTGATGCATTAACCGCATTTTTAGGCACTTTAACCACATTTTTTGGTGCAATGGCCTATAAACTAGGCACGTAACAATAAATTAGGTTGAAATTGCCACTGCACTGACGTATAGGCGAATAAACCCCACGTTTACCCACACTTAAGCACTTTAACCCCATTTTAGGGAACATTGGTATATAAATTAGGCACTACACTAACAAGTAGGCCGACTAGCCCCATTCTTAGGCACTTTAACCCACATTTAGGAACAACAACCCATTTTTGGGTGCATTTCCTCTTTATTAGGAGCATAATAGTAGGCACTACATTGATAAGTGGATGCATTAACTGCATTTTTTTGGCCCTTCAACCCCATTTTGGGTGCATTGGTCTTAAATTTGGGTGCAAAATAGTAAATTAGGCTCATATTTCCACTAAACTAACAAAATAGACACATGAACCACATTTTTAGGCATTTTAGCCCACATTTAGGCACCTTAACCCCATTTTGGGGCGCATTGGCCTATAAATTAGGCAATGCATCAACAAATAGGTGGATTAACCCCACTCTTAGGAGCTTTAACTGACTTATAGGAACTTCAACCCATTTTTGGGTGTATTACCTATTTATTAGGTGCATAATAATAAATTAAGCTCAAATAGGCATTACACTGACAAGTGGGCACAATAACCCCATTTTTAGGTGCTTTAAGCACATTTTGGGCGCATTGGCCTATAAATTAGGCACATGATAGTAAATTGGGCTCAAATTGTCACTAGAATGACAAGTAGGTGCATATACCCCTTTTTCGGCATTTTAACACACTTAGGCACTTTAACCCATTTTTTGGGGCACATTGGCCTATAAATTTGGCACTGCACTAACGGGTAGGGGTATTAACCCCATTCTTAGGTGCTTGAACCCTCTTTTAGGCACTTTAACCCATTTTTATATGCATTTCCTATTTATTAGGCACATAATAGAAAATTAAGCAAAAAAGGCACCACATTGACAAGTGGGTGCATTAATCCCATTTTTAGGCACTTTAACTGCATTTTTGGGCGGATTGGCCTACAAATTAGACGCATAACAGTAAATTAGGCTCAAATTGTCACTACAATGACAAATAGGTGCATAAACCCCATTGTTAGGCGTTCAAACCCACTTTTAGGCACTTGAACCCCACTTTGGGGCGCATTAGCCTATAGATTATGCACTACATTGACAACTAGGTGAATTAACCCCATTCTTAGTAGGCACTTTAACCCACGTTTAGGCACTTAAATCCATTTTTAGGCGAATGTCCTGTTTATTAGGTGCATAATTGTAAATTAGGCTAAAAAAGTTATTATAGTGACAAGTGGGCGCATTAACCCCATTTTTGGGCACTTTAACAACATTTTGGGCCCATTGCGCTATAAATTAGGACCATAACACTAAATTAGGCTCTATACTGACAAATATGTGCACAAATCCCATTTTTAGGCGCTCTAACTGCATTTTTTAGCACATTTGCCTATAAATTAGGTGCATAACACTAAATTACGCTCAAATTGCCACTACATTAACAAATAGATGCATAAACCCCAATCTTTAGGCGTTTTAACCAGCTTAGGTGCTTTAACCCCATTTGGGGCACATTGGCCAATAAATTAGGCAATACACTGAAAAGTAGGCGGATTAACCCCATTCTTAGGAGCTTTAACCTACTTTTTGACACGTCAACCCATTTTGGGCACATTTTCTATTTATTAGGTACATCAAAGTAAATTAGGCTCAATAAGGCACTATTTCGACAAGTGGACGCATTAACCCTACTTTTAGGCACTTCAACCACATTTTTGGGTGCATTGACCTATATATTATACGCATAATAGTAAATTAGGCTCAAATTTCCACTACACTGACAAATAGGCACATAAACCTCATTTTTAGGAATTCTAACCCACACTTAGGCACTTTATTATCATTTTCGGGCGCATTGTCCTATAAATTAGGTACTATACTAAACAATACGCACATTAACCCCATTCTTAGGTTCTTTAACCCACTTTTAGGCACTTCAACCCATTTTTTGGCACATTTCGTATTTATTGGGCGCATAATAGTAAATTATGCTAAAAAGACACTACATTGACAAGTGGGCTCATTAACCCAATTTTTAGGTGCTTGAACCACATTTTTGGTTGCATTGGCCTATAAATTAGGCGTTTCATAGTAAATTAGGCTCAAATTGCCACTTGACTGACAATTAGGCAAATAAACCCCATTTTTAGGAATTTTGACCCACTTTTAGGTGCTTTAAACTCCTTTGGGTATTGGCCTATAAATTAGGCACTACACTAACAAGTAGGCTGATTAACCCCATTCTTAGGCACTTTAACCCACTATCAGGCACTTCAACCCATTTTTGGGTGCATTTCCTATTTATTAGGTGCATAATAGTAAATTAGGATAAAAAAAGCACTACACTATAAGTGGGTGCATTAACCCCATTTTTTTGACGCTTTAACCACATTTCTAGCTGCATTCGCCTATAAATTAGGTCGCATAACAGTAAATTAGGCTCAAATTGTCACTACACTAAAAAATAGGAACATAAAGCCCATTTTCAGGTGTTCTAACCCACACTTAGGCACTTTAAACCCATTTTAGGCAATACACTAACAAGTAGGATTTAACTCCATTCATAGGAGCTTTAACCAATTTTTAGACTCTTCAACCTATTTTTGGGTGTATTTCCTGTATGTTAGGTGCATAATAGTAAATTGGGATAAAAAAGGCACTACACTGATGAATGGGTGCATTAACCCCATTTTTAGGTGCTTAACCCCATTTTTAGGTGCATTGGCCTATAAATTAGGCGCATAACAGTAAATTAAGCTAAAAAATCCACTACAGTGACAAATAGGCGTGTAAACCTCATTTTTAGGCATTTTAACCACACTTAGGTGCTTTAACCACATTTTGGGGCACATTAGCCAATGAATTCAGCATTACACTAACAAGTAGGCGGATTAGCCCCATTCTTAGGTGCTTTATACCACTTTTAGCCACTTCAACCCATTTTAGGCACATTTCCTATTTATTAGGCGCATAATAGTAAATTAAGCTAAAAAAGGCACTACACTGACAAGTGGACACATTAACCCCTATTTTAGGCGCTTTAACTACATTTTGGGTGCATTGGCCTATAAATCAGGTGTTTAATAGTAAATTAGGCACAGATTGCCACTACAAAGACAAATAGGAGCATAATCCCCATTTTTAGGCATTCAAACCCACTTTTGGGCATTTGGATCCCATTTTGGAGTGCATTGAACTATCAATAGGCACTACACTGACAAATAGGTGAATTAACCCCATTCTTAGCCGATTTAACCCACTTCTAGACACTTCAATCCATTTTTGGGCGCAATTCTTATTTATTAGGTGCATAATAGTAAATTAGGTTAAAAAGGCATTACACTGACAAGTGGAAGCATTAACCACATTTTTGGGCACTTTAACCGCATTTGTAGGTGCATTTGCCTATAAATTAGGTGCATAATAGTAAATTAGGCTCAAATAGTCACTACACTGACAAATATGTGCATAAATCCCATTTTTTAGGCGCTCTAACTGCATTTTTAGGTGCATTGGCCTATAAATTAGGTGCATAATAGTAAATTAGACTCAAATTGCGACTACATTGACAAATAGGTGCATAAACCCCAATTTTTAGGCATTTTAACCCACGCTAATGCACTTTAACCCAATTTTGAGGCGCATTTGCCTATAAATTCTACAACACAATGAAAATTAGGCGGATTAATCCCTTTCTTAGGATCTTTAACTCACTTTTAGACACTTCAACCCATTTTTGGGTGTATTTTCTATTTATTAGGTGCATAATAATATATTAGGCTAAAAGAGGCACTATTTCGACAAGTGTATGTATTAACTCCATTTTTAGGCGGTTCAACTGCATTTTTGGGCACATTGGGCAATAAATTAGGCACATAATAGTAAATTAGGCTCAAATTGCAACTACACTAACAAATAGGTTCATAAACGTCATTTTTAGGAAATTTACCCAAACTAGGTGCTTTACCCTCATTTTGGGGGTGAAGTGAGCTATAAATTAGGCTCTACACTAAATAATAGGCATAGTACCCCATTCTTAGGTGCTTTAACCCACTTTTAGGCACTTCGACCCATTTTTGGGTGCATTTCCTATTTATTAGGCCCATAATAGTAAATTATGCTTTAGAAGGCACCAAACTGACAAGTGGGCGTGTTAACCCAATTTTTAGGTTCGTTAACTGTATTTTTGGGTGCATTGGCCTCTAAATTAGGTGAATAACAGTAAATTAAGCTCAAATTGCCACTACTCTGACAAATAGGCACACAAACCTCATTTTAGGCATTTTGACCCACTTTTAGGTGATGTAATCCCCTTTGGACCTATAAATTAGTCACTAGACTGACAAGTACGTTGATTAACCCCATTCTTAGGCAATTTAACCGACTCTTAGGCACTTCAACCCATTTTTGTGAGCAATTCCTATTTATTAGGTGCATGATAGTAAATTAGGGCAAAAAAGGCACTGCACTTTAAGTGGGCACATTAAACCCATTTTTAGACACTTCAACTACATTTCTGGGCGCCTTGGCCTATAAATTAGGTCGCAAAATAGTAAATTAGGCTCAAATTGCCACTACACTGACAAATAGGAACATAAACCCCATTTTTAGGTGTTTTAACTCGTGATTAGGCACTTTAAACCCTTTTTGGGGAGCATTGGCCTAAAAATTAGGCAACACACTAACAAGTAGAAGGAACAACTCAATTCTTAGGACCTTTAACCCACTTTTAGGAACTTTAACCCATTTTTGGGCGCATTTCCTATATATTAGTCACATTATAGTAAATTAGGCTCAAATAGGCACTAAACTGACGAATGGGCGCATAAACCTCGTTTTTAGGTGCTTTAACCGCATTTTTGGGCGCATTTGCCTATAAATTAGTCACATAACAGTACAATAGGTTCAAAAATTCACGACACTAACAAATAGGCACATTGGCCTATAAATTGGGCACATAATAGAAATTATGCTAAAAATGCACTACACTAACAAGTGGGCGCATTAGCCCCATTTTTAGGTGCATTAATTGCTCTTTTGGGCGAATTGGCCTATAAATTGGGCACACAATAGTAAATTGGGCTCAATTTGCCACTACATAGACAAAGAGGCTCATAAAACCCATTTTTAGACATTTTGACCCACTTTTAGGTGCTTTAACCCCATTTTGGGGGCATTCACCTATAAATTAGGAACTACACTGACATGTAGGCATATTAACCATATTCTTAGGTGCATTGACCCACTTTGGGTGCTTCTATCGCTTTTTGAGCACATTTCCTATTTATTAGGAGTATAATAGTAAATTAGGCTCAAATAGTCACTACACTGACAAGCAGCGCATTAACCCAGTTTTAGGCGCATTAACTATATTTTGATCGCGTTGATCTATAAATTAGGCACAAAATAGTAAATTAGGTTCAAATTGCCACCACACTAACAAATAGGCGCATAAACCCCATTTTTAGGCATTTTAACCCACTTTTTAGGCACTTTAACCCCATTTTGGGGTGCATTATCCAGTAAATTGGGCACTAGACTAACACAATGGCATATTAACCCCATTCTTAGGCTCTTTAACCCACTTTTAGGCATTTCAACCCACTTTTGTGTGCAATTCCTGCTTATTAGGTGCATAATAG
Organism: Alisma plantago-aquatica; assembly: GCA_963693085.1. Classification (NCBI taxonomy): domain Eukaryota; kingdom Viridiplantae; phylum Streptophyta; class Magnoliopsida; order Alismatales; family Alismataceae; genus Alisma; species Alisma plantago-aquatica. Next base: position 395,035,926 of record OY856413.1, read on the forward strand.
TAAATTAGGCTCAAATAGGCACTACACTGACAAGTGGATGGATTAACCCCATTTTTAGGCCCTTTAACTGCATTTTTGGGCGCATTGATTGATAAATTAGGTAGCAAAATAGTAAATTAGGCTCAAATTGCCACTACACTGACAAATAGGTGCATAAACCCCATTTTAGGCACTTTAAGCAACACTTAAGACCCTTAACCCCATTTTGGGGTCCATTGCCCTATAAATTAAGCAATACACTGACAAATAGGAGAATAAACCCTATTCTTAGGTGTTGTAACCCTCTTTTAGGCGCATAATAGTAGATTAGGATCAAATAGGCACTACACTAACAATTGGGAGCATTAACCCCATTTTTAGGTGCTTTAATCACATTTTGGTCGTATTGGCCTATAAATTAGGAGCATAATAGTAAATTAGGCTAAAATTGCCACTACATTGACAAATAGGCGGATATAAATCCAATTTTTATGCATTTTAACAACACCTAGGCGTTTTAACCCCATTTTGGGATGCATTGGCCTATAAATTCAGAACTCCACTAACAAGTAGGGGGATTAGCCCCATTCTTAGGCACTTTAACCCACTTTTAGGCACTTCAACACATTTTGGGCACATTCCTATTTATTAGGCACATAATAGTAAATTAGGCTCAAAAAGGCACTACACTAACAAGTGGATGCATTAACCCCATTTTTAGGCACTTTAAATGCATGTTTGGGCGCATTGGCCTACAAAGTAGACGCATAATAGTAAATTAAGCTCAAATTGCCACTATAAAGATGTATAAGTGAATTAACCTCACTTTTAGGTGTTTCAACCCACGTTAGGCACTTTAACCCCATTTTTTGGAACATTGGCTTATAAATTTGGCACAACATTGACAAGCAGGTGAACTAGCCCTATTCTTAGGCGATTTAACCCACTTTCGGGAACTACAAACCATTTTTGGGTGCATTTCCTCTTTATTAGGTGCATAATAGTAAATTAGGCTCAAATAATCACTACATTGACAAGTGGGCACATTAACCCTATTTTTAGGTGGTTTGACCGGATTTTCGAGTGCATTGGCCTATAAATTAGGTGCATAACAGTAAATTAGGGCCAAATCGCTACTATAGTGACAAGTAGGCACATAAACCCCATTTTTATTCATTTTAACCACACTTAGGCAGTTTAACCCCATGTTGGGGACGCATTGACCTATAAATTAGGCACTATCCTAACAAGTAGGCAGATTAACCCCATCATTAGGTGATTTAACCACATTGTTGGGTGCATTGGCCTATAAATAAGGCGTGTAATAGTAAATTAGGCTCAAATTGCCACTACACTGACAAATAAGCACATAAACCCCACTTTTAGGCATTTTGACCCACTTTTAGGTGCTTTAAACCTCTTTGGAGTGTATTGGCTTATAAATTAGGCATTACATTGACAAGTAGGCCAATTAACTTCATTTTTAGGAGCTTTAGCCTACTTTTAGGCACTTCAACCCATTTTTTGGCGCATTTCTTATTTATTAGGCGTTTAACAGTAAATTAGGCTAAAAAAGGCACTACACTGACAAATAGGTGGATTAACCCCATTCATAGGCCTCTAGCCCACTTTTAGGCACTTCAACCCATTTTTGGGTGCATTTCCTATTTCTTAGGTGCATAATAATAAATTAAGATCAAATAGGCACTACACTAACAAGTTGGCACATTAACACCATTTTTAGGTAGTTTAACCAAATTTTTGGGTGCATTGGCCAATAAGTTAGGTGCATAACAGTAAATTAGGGTCAAATTGCTACTACACTAAAAATAGGCGCATAAACCCCATTTTTAGCAGTTTTAACCACACTTCGGCATTTTAACCCCATTTTAGGTGTGCATTGGCCTATAAATTAGGCACTACTCTGACAAGTAGGCAGATTAACCCCATCCTTAAGCACTTTAACCCACTTTTAGGCATTTCCACCCAACTTTGGGTGCATTTCCTATTTATTAGGCTCATAATAGTAAGTTATGCTAAAAAAGACACTACACAAACAAGTGGGTGCTTTAACCCCATTTTTATGTGTTTTAGCAACATTTTTGGGCGCATTGGCCTATAAATTTGGCTCAAATTGCCACTACACTAACAAATAAGTGTATAAACCCCATTTTTAGGCATTTTGACCCACTTTTCAAAGGTCGAACCCCATTTTGTAGCGCATTGGCCTATAAATTAGGCACTACACTGACAAGTAGACAGATTAACCCCATGTTTAGGCACTTTAACCCACTTTTAGACATTTCAATCCATTTTTTAGCGCATTTCCTATTTATTAGGTGCATTTTAGTAAATTAGGCTAAAAAGGCACAACATTGACAAGTGGGCACATTAGCCATATTTTTAAGCACTATTACTGAGGCCTTGGGTGCATTGGCCTATAAATTTGGTGCATAATAGTAAATTAAGCTCAAATTGCCACTACACTGACAAATAGGTTCATAAACCCCTTTTTTAGGCATTTTGACCCATGTTTAGGTGCTTTAACCCCAATTTGGGGTGCATTGGCCAATATATTAGGCACTACACTGATGAGTAGCCAGATTAGCCACATTCTTAGTCGCTTTAACCCACTTTCAGGCAATGTAGCCCATTTTTTTATGCATTTAATGTTTATTAGGTGTATAATAGTAAATTAGACTCACAAAGGCACTACACTTACAAGTGGACGCATTAACCCCATTTTTGGGTGCTTTAACTACATTTTGCACGCATCGGCTGGTGTGTCCGCTAGAGGTGCTACACTAGCCGATTAGACTCGATTAGATGTGCCCCATGAGATCAGAACACACGGTGTATTCACTATCTAGGCAAGAAAAGAGCTAACTAAGCTAACACTAGATAAATAAGATGAAAACTAGGGTTTTAAAGCAATTAAGGAAGTGTGGGATGTTTAGGGGATTCACTTATCACTTGATTTGGGGGTGGCATATAAACATTATGATTCCATTTAGATTACCCAAACCAAACAAAAAGTTAGAGTCTAATGAATTAACCTAAGCTACTAACTAGCCATGGATATTTTAAGTTGTGTATAGGGGAACTAGTCCCTAACACCCCCTACTACCCTTATGAGTCTCAATTGGGTTAGGGATTATGTTTAATATAATTACAGTCTAATCAAGTCTAGGTTTCTAGATTAGACATTCCTAGGGCAATTAGGGACCGAGGGTAGGAATGGGGGTGAAATTAGGGTTTTGGACCCCAATTCCCCCACATTCTAGCCTTGAGAAGGCTCCAGGATAATTGCACTAGAATCACCTAATCTAGCTACTTAGATCTCTCACTTAGGCTTAGGGAGATTGATTAGGATGTAGGAAGATGGGAGGCAACCTAGGGATCCAACAATTGGACCTAGGGGCAAATCCCAAAATTCACACATATAAGCAATTTTCCTAAATTCCTAGGTGATTTCACACACAAACCAGCAAGCAGTCCATGGAGAATGAGATAGAAATAGAATATAATCATTAGAAAATGGAATTACAAAGTTTACATGTCATTATCCCCCAACATGGTATCAAAGTAACATTTTACACCCCAAACATCCCATCAAAATGGGCCTAGCTACTCATGGAAATAGAAAATACAAAAAGAAAGGAGAAAGAGGTAGAAGAAGCCATGGAGAGCAGTGTAGATGAAGAAAAACTCCTCTCCAGCTGTTGTAAGAAATCCTCCTCTCTCCTCTAAGGCCATGTTTGGTTCGTTGGATAGGATTTAAAAGGATTGTATCAAAGGTTAGGATAGGAAAGTATATGCATAGGAAAGGACAAATAGTATGCACTCCCATGTTTGGATGCAACTACGGAAAGGAAAGGATGATGAGCACAACGTTTCTAGCATGAATTAAATATTTTAGTTTGTTATTTACCAAATGTTTCTTGCTTCACAAGAAATCCTTCATTTAGAAGGCGCGGTGCAGGTGCAGTGAGGAAACCAGCAGATGAATGTTCAAGCTGCTACGGATGGATTTGATAGCTTCTCCTTCTTACATATTCTACTCGGTTTGTTTTTTGTAGCTATCAAATTAAGCGGCCAATGCTCAAATTACGAAACTAATTCTTCTAGTCCAAAAGTTTTTCACCTATCCCCTTCTCATTAGCAATTGCGGCAACCATCAACCATAGCAACAGAACCTCCCAGGATCAGGTGATTCTGATCAGCCTACAAATAGACTGACTCCTCACAAGTAGCAATGGCGTGGGTCTCTGATTCTTGTGGTTGTTGTTCTTGCCACTCTGACTGCTCCCATCACCATATATTATTACAGCCTCTGGTTGCCCCGGCCCCCCATCTATTGTGTACCATTGCCGACCAACTGCAGAAGGGAGTTTCCGGTAAGGAAATTATCAGCTATGGTCATAAGTCAGAGAAGGTAAGTGAGACCATCAATGGTAGATGGATTTCTTAGAGAACGTATCGGAACATCGGGGCATCCAGCTTTGCGCGTCAGTTAGGGCGTCGGGCATTGAGCACCGCACACTTGAGTATTGTGATCGTGTTGGGAGTCTATATACCAGCTAATACTTAGTGGGGAAGCGGTATGGGCGAGTCCCGGCTCATTGGGACTCTATTACCGGAGGTTAGAAGTCCCGCACCAGAAAAATGACAACCAAACGTGGGTTTGGAAATATCAAGAGGATTTCAATCCTATCCTACTCTTAATACGACGTACCAAACATCCCGTAAGGTGCAAGGGTGTGGAATGAAGGGGATTATGGGTAGAAACTAGGCTAAACTAGGGTTTGATGGTGGAAATGGTGAAATTGAGGGGATTATGGAGGTGGAAATGAAGTGGAATGTAGGAAGAACAAAATGGAGTGGTAGGAGTGAGCTAGGGGAAGCCAACCTAGTGATGTGGCCACCACCCGTGTATATATAGGTGGTGGAAGAAGCACTAGGGTAAGTAGGGGCATTGTTGGAAAATAGTGTAGAAAATGATAGGGTTTAGGTTGTAGAACGGTCGTGTTGGATAGCACAGCCATGTTGGGTAGTAGTGGGAACGGCTGTGGTGGTGGGGAACGACTGTTCCAAGAAAGTGGCAAAATCACATGTTGATGTGGTGGAATGGAGGCTGGTAGCACGGTCATGTTGGGCAGCACGGCCGTGGTGGGGGCTACGTAGAACGGACGTGCTGGGTAGCACAGCTGTGGTGGTGGAGTTTGAGAGGAGGTCGTTCCCTTAAGCACACCCATTATGTCTTCAGCTAGCACGGCTCTGCTGGGTAGCACGGTCATTTTGTGGGCTTCATGGTACGACCGTGCTAGGTAGCACAGCCGTGGTGGCTGAGTTGTTGTAGCTTGTAAATCTTGAGAATTCCCTTGTAACTTGTTCATTTGCCAACACGGTCGTTCCTTGGCACCACAGTTGTGATGGGGTCTTCAATGGAAAAAAGAGCTTCAATATTCATCATCAAAGGACTTCTTTGCTTGATGTTGAATCTTGTCCATTAGGGGTAAGTTGAGGGAGCTTTGGGGCCTTATTTGGACCCCTCCATGAGTGGAGGGACCCTAGAACTCCTTCCTTCTCTCTCACCCATCCAAAGCATGGTCCAAGTACCTAAAAATAATGCAAAGAACGTCCATAAGTGCATTTGACAGTAATACTCATATTGGGGAATTCAACTTGCATTCTACCATGTTTAGATGTGAATAAATTACAAAATGGCACAAGATGGAGCCCTAAAATAGGGCTACATCACCACCCCAAACTTAAAACATACTTGTCCCCAAGTATGCTCCAACTTAATCTCTCTTTTTAGTTTCCTTTCAATAAACAAGAATGGAAAATGCATAGCAACAGAAAACTATTGACTACATGGTCTTGGAAGTGACTAAGGGCATGTGCTTCACCTCTCTCCTCTCCTCTTTCACAAACCTATCATGAACTAAGCACTGAGCATAGAATACACAAGATGTCCATATGTCCTTCATATCATTCTGGGTAAATTTTTTCATGTTGGTGTTAATCAAAGATGACTAGGAGTGTTGTTTCACTTTCATGCATTCAATCGTATGCCTCAAACCACACCAAATGACCCACATGGCTGTAGAAAAGGGTAAAGTGAGCTAGATTTGATGTTTTCTAGCTTAATGGGTATGAAAATAGAAGAAAGGGTTGTGGAAAGATTTTTGGAGTGCTATTACATAGAGCACTCATCTTTTCTTTATTTGAATGCTCTTAAATAGGAGCATCCTTTTATTTTATTTTTGCTTTCTTTTTTTTCTCTCTTCTTTTCTTTACCCTTGGTGTAGATAGGGCATATGATGGATAGAGTGAAGCGGGGAGATATAGATATGGCCACCCCAAACTTTTAGAGGTGACCAACGCTTATTATGTGCACTAGGGCATCCTTTCATGAGGCAGGGAGGTATGAAGATGGTGAAAGAAGGGTCGGATCAAAGAGGGGTCATTGGTGTAGTCTTCAACATAAGATTCCCTACATGAAAGCTAATCCAACACTTCATCAAATGATATCACACCATATGATAGAACAACATGACATTCACATTTATATCAAGTGATTCCATAGGCTCTAAGCATTTGTAGCTTGCTCACTTCATAATTCAACTGAAACATTCACAAACTTGAGAGAACTGGCACACATGTAAAAAGTCAACAATCAAGACCATATAGCAATAAAATCTAAGAAAACGGAATGCATTTGTCAAAGGATTAGACATTTCATTTCAAACAGTGGAGATTAAGTCAAAACATGCTTTTAGGAAAGAACATTCAAGTTTGGGAAAAATTGGCCAAAATGATGCCAATTTGCCTTCAATCACATCTAAATCTAAATTTTAGGGAATTTAAATCATAAAGCAGAAAATCCTAGTTAAAACACACAAAAATTACAAAAATCAACATGGAAATGCAATGCATGATGTGGGGTGACAAAAAGAGAATTTTTTTTGAAAAAATATGCAAAAATGTATGGAAGTAAACTACATGTATGCATGCATGCAAGCAGACACATAGGGTCAGGATAAACAAGTGTGAAGGTTAGTCAAACTATTTGATCATCTTGCAAAACTTTAGCACAAGGTACATAGATAAAAATGCAATGAAAGAAGGTCTTATCGCCCTACCACCCCAAACTTTTAAATCATGTTGTCCTCAGCATGAAATAGAAGTTTAGAATAGTAGGGTAAATGGCATGGAGTTGTGAAAAACAACCACCAAGAGATGGAGTGATCAAAGTAGCACTAGGTGGGAAGGGTAGGACCACCATGGCTGTGTTGAGCAACACGGTCGTTCTGTCTTGCCAGCCACACGGTCGTGTTGTGTGGCACGACCGTTCTGGACTCCTTCCTATAGATCCTCTATTGATTTGCAATCTTCTCTTCCACTTTGATCTCCTCCTTGGCTAAACCCTTTATACATCACCTTTTCTTCCTTGTGTCTATGCTAACATGATTCACAGATAGAAAAACTATCAAGTAGAGTGTGTGTGCATGTTTTCTTGGAAAAGTATAAAAACAAAGCAAAAGTATCAAAAATTGGAGGTTGGGTGCAAAATTTCCAAACCTAAGTGGGTTGCCTCCCACAAGCGCTGAGTTTCTTGCCTTCAGCTTGGCTTCTTGGCGATTCCTCAACAATTCATCCATTTGGCATACTCATGTGCCCATTCTTGCAAAATATGTGTAACATCCCTGACATGGGTTATGGCTTAACCCTAGAATTTTTGCTTAAGCAAGTTATTTACAAACTTGTTCTAATCTTTTGAAAAGTAATTAAGACTCTTTGTGAAGTTTATTCTCAAGTATGAGCTTAATTGCAAACTATTTGTGCATTATATGATAATCTGAGTGTATAGTGCAATTTACCCAAGGTGAGGGGTTGCATTGCAATATGTCACATGTTTAATGTGTCCTAAGTGTTTTAATATCATAAGAGAGAGAATGATGCTAAGTGGTGTCTTTTGGAAAGCCTAAATTCTAAGTATTGAGCTTGTTTGAACAATGCTAGTACTTTGTGTACCAATTTTGGTACAAATTGTAATTTATCCAAAATGTAGGGTTGATATGCAAATTTCCACCTCTAGAGTGTCCCTACTCCCTCTATGTATCATTTATTGGAAAGATAAAGAATAAGACGGAATGTTTGAACCATCTTTGATTAATGGTACTCTTGGTGATGAAAAGACTAAGGAAGGATTGAATTGGAAGCCCTTACTTGAGTTGTATCGAGTTGTAGACTTGCAATGGGAATGCCTATCGGCAAAGGAGCCATAAAGGGGATCTCATATCGGTTTTTGGAGTCTTGGAAAAGGCCATGATGACCTAAGCACCTCAGGGAGTTAATCCATGATGAGTTAGATGCTCCTTGCTAAAAGTGTATCGATTTGCTTTATTTATGAGATAAAGATGAGATATCTTATCCAACAAAATAAGGAATGGTCGAGTTATTATCCCTAGATTATCCTCTAGACTTTTTCATGTCAATATAAATGTAATATAATGCATGGACATGTGTCAAACATGCATGGACACGTGTTACCTAGTAGCATATGGTGAAGACACCTCTTATACATTCTATTTCATGAACCCCAAGTATATATACTTCACCTTCCACCAACTAATGGAAGTTTGTGAACCCCACAACTCTCTTTCTTGGAGATATCATGCATACCACTTAGATATCATGCATCGTGGCTCAAGGAGAAAGGGAAGCTCAAGCACCAAGCTTAAGGTAAGGCTTTGGTCATCTTCAACCTTGGTTGAAGCATGATTTCAGGTTATAGATATTGCTCTCTTTTCTTCTTCACCAAGTTCTTAAACTATGGTGATTCTTTGTATATGGAGGAGTTGTGAACGAGCCTTGGACCTTGGATAAGATCATATTCAACCTTAGGAGCGTGAATATTTGGAGCTTGGAGCTTTGAATTTTTTCTTGAGGCGGGTTATATAACTTAAACCCAACTATGTTATTATTCACCTTCAATATTGTTGAACTTGATGATCTACTTTCAAGTTCGAATTCCTTTGATTAATTGATGTGCCTTTGAGTTTCAAAAGTATCTTAGGACTATTTTCCATGATCTAGAATAGTAAGAACAAGAATCTAGAGGTTGATGATGATGACATCTTCAAAGCCTAACCCGATATTGGGTTGAAGACCCTCTACCCGATATGGTGAGGAGAATACACAACTAGCATGTTATGGTGATGAGTAGGTACCTCTTGCACAATAAGATGATGAAGTGAACCCCTCATACATGATATGTTGTTGAGCATACATTATTTGCACGATTAAGGTCAGGAATACACCCCATGCATGACATGGAGTTAAGCATATTCTCCAACCTGATATAGTAAACCCTAGAGGATAAGTAACCCGACATGTTGATATGAACATACCATAAACACAATATGGTGAGGAGTGTATACCCCATGTACAATATGAGTGATACATATGTAACCCCTGAGCATGATATGGGGTCATTTATTCACCTTATACACGACATGGTGTTAGGTTTATATTCTAACCCGATATGGGTTGAAACCCTAGATGGTGATATGAAACCCAAGATGGTGGGTAAATCGATATAGTGGTGAGTGACGCCACATGAATGATATGAATTATATCTCATGTATAATAGGAGTAGCACCTACTTGTACCATGTGAACAATATGAGGTCAAATTCATACCTCATGCACGATATGGTATGCTCTACCCGATATGGTGGAAAACCCTAGACGATAGTTTGAAACCCGATATACCCTATCCTTTGTGTAATGGATTGTTGAAAAAGAATTCAACTAGATACCTATCTTGTCGTGTAACTATATGATAGAGTTGATCCTTGAAGTTATAAAAGGTTATGAGCCTAAGGGTCTACCTAACATGGTAACCCGATATGTTACCCAACATGGAGACCGATATGATAATCCAAGATGGGAAATTGATATGGTACCTTGTATATACCACTTAAATGATACATGATGAGGCATACACTCTATGCACGATATAGTATACATCGAGTGCACGATATGATATCAAGAATACCATTATGCCTGATATGTGGTCAAGCATCTAGCTCATACACGATATGAGCATACCATGAGATGATAAGAACCAAGTGATAGCTAACCCAAGATGGATACACGATAAGATGTTAGGGGATACACCCTAAAACACGATATGGTGATATGGTATCACCACATGCCCGATAGGGATACACGATGTGAAGTGGAGGTTGTATCTTAAGCATAGTATGATAGTACACACACATCTTGATACCCGATATGGTAGGGATACTTCAATCATATGTATTTGATTGAGTGACATATGTTGTGTGTTGTGTTAATTGCAATATAAAAGATAGTGTCATTTGATAATGGTGAGCTAATGTACCTCAAAGAGGAGAATAGAACCAACTTAATAAAAGTATGGTGCAAGCAACATCCTAGTGAGGATGAAATAGAAACTTATATTTAAATAACAATCGTGTAATGAATATATATTGTACTCCTAAAATGTATGGAGTATGAATTAGGGTTTGATTTCTTGATAACATGATCTTGAATCCTTAATTCGTTAATAAAGGGAAAACCTAACCCTAATGAAGGGTGATGGTATGCACTTACAACCCTAATCGGTTAGATTGAGAAATCCTAACCCTAATAATGGGAAGGATGTATTTCTCTTATATCCCATAGTGATGAAGTGAATATGAAACCTATTTGGTTAAAATAGGCAATCCTAACCCTAATAACGGGAAGGATGTATTTCTCTTGAATTGCATAGTGATGCCATATATTGTTAGAGTTTTTACCATGAAGTATTCAAGAATCATGAGATGATGAGCATAGCCAGGAATGAGCTATGATGTATTATTTGATACATATTTAAATGAGCCTTGTGAGCCATGTTAAATATCTGTACAATAAAGTATAATGATTATATAGTCTGATATTTCAAAAGATAGTTGTTGCCTAGTGAGAGGTGATAAGATATTTAATGAACCATGTGATCTATGTGAAATACTTGTACCACAAGTGTGATGAATACCTTGGTCTGAGGACCTAGAGGTGATAGTTACCTATTACAGAGGTAACAATGTTCAGTGATGATCTAAGGGCTTGAATACCCAGATCCAGTAATCATGATGATGATGATGTGAAGGGATGAGAATACCCAATATTGTGATAAGGGACTAAGAACATGAGTGATATACATTCAAAATGTTCCAAAGATCTTAAAAGAACTACACCCTTCTTTATAGCATCTGTTATAATGCATGTATGAAACTTGGTTGATGCTAAAAGAATACGTAATATACCTAATTAATCAAGTAAGATCTCATCTTGTTGTGACACTAACCATAGATCCATTTAGTGTCAGAAATTGCTGATGGTGATACAAGTTTAATTCAAAGAGCATATTTTTTTAATATGTGGGGGTGAAGGACAATGTATATCCATACGTCCTAATGAAGAACTGATGTAGCACCTTCCTTATTTATCCTGAGATGATGTGAATCTCTCAACCAAATGAGGAATTGATGTGTAAATACTTCTCTATTATTATTATGTGTTGTTGGGACTGATGATAATCTCCTAACCATGTGAGAAATTGATGTATAATCTTCCTTTTCCTTATAAAGAGTACATGATGCGGCTGTAACTCTATAGAGAAGATGCCGCTATACCCCGACATGCTATTTGCATATGACACAAGATGTCCTGCCAGCAGATGACCGAGATGTCCTGCTAAGTGGTCTCATACTGACCGAGACAGGTGAGGTCTTGACAGTTGTCTCTGCCATTGACCTTGTATGGTACCAATTTTGACTTACTAGTGGTTGGTTGGAGTATGAATGATATACTTCATCTCCTTAGGGCATAAGTGTGATTGTAATATGTAATCAGTCATGTAGCGTATTTGCTTAAGGATCAAATACGAAAGACATTGGTTTATGTACACTCCTTTTTGTACATCTTAGTTGGATAGATGTTATTCATATTTCTTTATATTCCTTGTAAAGTGAATAGATGATTTATTGCTCTACCATAGATAGATGCATTATTTTAAGAGAAGAGACTAATATATTCTAATTATAATAGTGATTAATCCTATTTGTTAGTATAAAAGAACCTTTGCTCAATTTTATACTGTTTACCTATGATAATAATATCATCAGCAGAGAGTTATATCTCTCACTGGGATAATTGTCTCACCCCGTGGGATCCACAATTTTTATGTGGACGTACACGAGGAAGTAGAGACGTTTCTGCAGAGGGAGAACAACAACTGGGATAGCAGTAACAGCTCAGGTTGAGTGTAATGTCTGTCATGTCTTGTAGATAGAAGTCATATGTGTCGTCTCTATATTCTCGGGTCCTTGGAGTCAGTACGTAATGGTGTCATGAACGATCTGAGATTTTCGCTTGTATTCCTTGAGGTTTTATGTTGTTTTAGTATATGTTTTGACAGAGCAATTATTATATGTTGTCCTCGAGATGAGATGAAACAATATATGTACAATGTGAATCATGATATATATAAGTTTTGGATCTCTCAGTGAGAGTTTCCTGGTATTAGATCTCCTTGCAAAAATGGATTTAATTCTTAGTGGTTTTTGTTAATCCATTGTTTATGGTTATTTTGCAATTATTACCGGTCATAGCTTGATTTGTTTCGGGTTGTCACAAAGTTTTGGTATCATAGCTTAAGGTTCTATGAGTCTACAGAGACATAGGATTAAGGTGTTGAGTCTATTCTAGTGTCCTCTAGTGTAACTTATAGTGACTTCTGCTTATGCAAAATATGGAGTAAAGCTTAAAGATATCTAGAGAACACAAGGAACACATTGCTAAAAGCAATGTTGTTGCACCAGGAGAAGGTGTAAGGGATCAGGTGAGAGAAGAATGACTGCCTGAGAATCCCCAGGATGATCCAACCATGTTAGAAAACCCTACTTTTAATGCTCTCACTGGACTGGTTATGACAACATTGAGGTGTATCGAGGATCAGATACAAGCAATACAACCTAGATCACCAGTCCTTAATAATGAAATTTTGGGCTCTAGTAGGATTTCTGATCAACATAGTTATGTTGGAGCAGTAGAGAATGTTGAAAGAATTAGGATACAACATGGAACCAGAGTTTGCTACAAGTTTACGCAAGAAGGACATTTTATAAAAGACTATCAAGTAAAGGATGATGAGGTACAAATTAAGAAAAGATTTGTCCAAACATGAGAACATATGCCTAGTGGCCCTAAAAAGGGGAAGCTTTTGGTGTTGCCAATGCAATAAACACTAAGTGCACCAGGGTAATGGCTACCACGAAAGGGCAATGGACCTAATGTTCCACCAGTTAGAACTCTTGATTTAGCTTCTACATCGGTAATAAGGACGACAAGACCATGGGGTGCGTATAGGACATGTTATGATTGTGGACAGGTTGGGCATATTCGACCCTTTTATCTGAAAAGAAAGAAGGAAATGACCCAACCATTGAGGCAGAGTCAACAAGGCTCTCAAAGGGTTAGCAATGGCACATGAGGACGTGGATAGGCGTCCCAAGTAGGGCCATCTGCACCAAACAATAGAGCACAATGTTGGAAATAGGCAACGACGAGATTCTATGTAAAGAATCAGCTTGAAACAGTAATCAATCCACGAATTGAGACAGGTCAGATGAAATTGTGTCATTCTGATATGTCATTTCATGATTTTATCTATTAAGTGTGAGAAAGTAGTTGTTTTTTAACTTCCTTTGATTAGTCCTATGAGGACATAAGGAAGATGAGAACTTACATTCTGCTCAGTAAATCATTAAAATGCTTTATAATTTCCTTTATCGGTATAAGAAAGGATGAGGTGTAAAAGAGATGCCTGGAGACATCCAGGGATGCTAAGTCCTATGTTTTTGATGATATAAAAGTAAGGTATATGATACAAACAAGGTGAATACTACCTAATCTCAGTACTTGTATACCATGGCCAGGTATTCAACTATTGAAGGCAAGGTAAGTATGGGACTCTTAGATTGTTATCTTTATGATTACTCCGATCAAGTAGTCATTCTGAGACAATCTAAAGAGAATAGTAAAACTAAAAATATGGCATGGATATTTCTATCCCATCCCTACTGCAATGAAATAGAAACTGAGTTTATCCTAAACCAGTCTGTGTGTATGAGGAAGTAAAAAGTACAATCCTCATAATAAGAGAAAGGGAACAATGGAGATGATCCTTGTTCAATAAAGAATGTGTGAAATGAACATCTTTCCTATTATGTGGAAATAAATAAATAAAGTCAGAAAATGATTCATGACCAGTTGAAAGTTCATGCAAAAATCAAGGAAGATGATAATCTTCTTTCTTTAATGAACAACCTTGGGTGATGATGGGGTGATAAGAGGAATATGTTTCCATATGTTCTTTTATTATAGGGACATGATAGTTAAGTAAGTCTTATTACACCTGATGTGCAAAGATTAGAAGTAATCTATATATGGATACTTTGTAAAGCATTAGCTAGTCCTGGATTTTTGGTTCCAAGACAAAGTTATATGTGATAAGTAATGTCCCAAGATGAAGGAAAGGTCTTATTATATGTTTGTCTTTGGTAAAAACAATAGGGGGATGTATATGATGAGGATATGATGTATTTTTGACACATGTAAAGGATACCAAGGTAAGAAATCCTAGTATCCAAGAACTTCCAATGGTATAAGAAAATAAGAACATGACTCCTGATAAGATGAATCATGATTTGGTTACCTAGAAGGACCAACTTTGAGATAACTATAGTATGGATATCATAGGTTAGGGGTTTATGCTCTGCATAAACATAACTTCATTAAGGATGTATCAATGGAAGGAACAATTGTAGGATCGTTTTGGGAAAAGCTTATTAAGCTAAAAAAATCCTTAGAATATCCCTACCTAGATCTATTGAAGCAGTTTATACATGACATCTAGAGATACCTCTAAGATAAGTTCTTCTTTGATAAGTAGCCTCTCCTTATGATAAGAAAATAAACAGATAACGGATAGTTGGTATAAATCATAAGAAAGTTTAGTGTTGTGTCATCAGATTAGAGTGTCACAGTAGATGTATGATAAGACTTGTAGTTCTAAGTGGGTGACAGAATGTGACTCTGGTCTTTCCTTGAAGATGAAGTGCTAAACTAAGTGAGGAGTATGGGAGACTCCCAAGGTCAAGAATCTTATCACATAAAGATGTAAGTTGAGAAGGTAACAAATCAGTGAGGTTTAACACCTGAGTAAAGTATGAATAGTACTTCTCTGACTTAGAAAGTGTTACCTGACACAGTAATTGACACTATATTCGTTAATGAAAAGGAACAGTTGAATATGTGTCATGTATGACAAATTATATGATAACTCTAAGTGGAAGGACTTTATATTGGTCAAAGTTCAATGGCATCTTCATGACAATAAGACATTACGTGGAGACTTGATGATAAGATGCATGAATAACAATTGTCTTCCTTCATCTAGGATTTTGGGGACGAAATCCTTGTTAGGGGTTTATAATTGTAACATCCATGACCTGGGTTATGTCTTAACCCTAGAAATTTTGCTTAAGAAAGTTATTTACAAACTTTTCTAATCTTTTGAAAAGTAAATAGGACTCTTTGTGAAGTTTATATTCAAGTATGAGCTTAATTGTAAACTATTTGTGCATTATATGATAGTCTGAGTGTATAGTGCAATTTACCCAATATGAGGGGTTACATTGCAATATGTCACATGTTTAATGTGTCCTAAGTGTTTTAATATCATAAGAGAGATAATGATGCTAAGTGGTGGCTTGTGGAAATCCTAAATTCCAAGTATTGAGCTTGTTTGAACAATGCTAGTACTTTGTGTACCAATTTTGGTACAAATTGTAATTTACCCAAAATGTAGGGTTGATATGCAAATTGTCACCTATATTTTTGCATTATATGATAGTCTGAGTGTATAGTGCAATTTACCCAATATGAGGGGTTACATTGCAATATGTCACATGTTTTATGTGTCCTAAGTGTTTTAATATCATAAGAGAGAGAATGATGCTAAGTGGTGGCTTGTGGAAAGCCTAAATTCCAAGTATTGAGCTTGTTTGAACAATGCTAGTACTTTGTGTACCAATTTTGGTGCAAATTGTAATTTACCCAAAATTTAGGGTTGATATGCAAATTGTCACCTATAGAGTGTCCCTACTCCCTATATGTATCATTTAGAGGAGATAGAAAGTAGAAGACGACATGTTTGAACCATCTTTGAGTAATGGTACTCTTGGTGATGAAAAGACTAAGGAAGGATTGAATTGGAAGCCCTTACTTGATTTGTATCGAGTTGTAGACTTGAAATGGGAATGCCTATTGGCCAAGGAGCCAAAAAGGGGTTCCCATATCAGTTTTTTAATTCTTGGAAAAGGCCATGATGACCTAATCACCTCATAGAGGTAATACATGATGGGTTAGATGCTCCTTGTTAAAATTGTATCGGTTTGCTTTATTTGTGAGATAAAGATGAGATATCTTATCCAACAAGATAAGGAATGGTCGAGATATTATCCCTAGATTATCCTCTAGACTTTTGTATGTCAAGATAAATTTAATAGAATGCATGTACATGTGTCAACCATGCATGTCCATGTGTCACCTAGTAGCATATGGTGAAGACACCTCTTATACATTCTCTTTCATGAACCCCAAGTATATATACTTCTCCTTCCACCTACTAATGGAAGTTTACTAACCCCACAACTCTCTTTCTTGGAGATATCATGCATACCACTTAGATATATTGCATAGTAGCTCAAGTAGAAAGGGAAGATTGAGCACCAAGCTTAAGGTAAGGCTTTGGTCATCTTCAACCTTGGTTGAAGCATGATTTCGGGTTATAGATATTCCTCTCTTTTCTTCTTCACCAAGTTCTTAAACTATGGTGATTCTTTGTATATGGAGGAGTTGTGAACGATACTTGGACCTTGTATAAGCTCATTTTCAACCTTAGGAGCGTGAATATTTGGAGATTGGAGCTTTGAAGTTGTTCTTGAGGCGGGTTATATAACTTGAACCCAACTATGTTATTATTCACCTTCAATATTATTGAACTTGATTATCTACTTTCAATTTCGAATTCCTTTGATTAATTGATGTGCCTTTGAGCTTCAAAAGTATCTTAGGACTGTTGTCCATGATATAGAATAGTAATAACAAGAATCTAGAGGTTGATTATGATGACATCAATAAAGCCTAAACTGATATTGGGTGAAGACCCTCTACCCAATATGGTGAGGAAAATACACTACTAGCATGATATATTGATGAGTAGGTACCTCTTGCATGATAAGATGATGAAGTTCACCCCTCATACACGATATGTTATTGAACATACATTATTTGCACGATAGAAGGTCAAGAATACACCCCATGCATAACATGGAGTCAAGCATATTCTCCAACTTGATATAGTAAACCCTAGAGGATAAGTAACCCGACATGTTGATATGAACATACCATAAACATGATATGGTGAGGAGTGTATACCCCATGGGTGATATGAGTGATACATATGTAACCCTTGAGCACGATATGGGTGTTGGCTAAATGGACATCTATAAAATCCCTTTGTTTTGATTATGACAAACATTTCATTCTTATTTATCTAACGAGCTACTTGAGTGTGCAGGATGACACAACTATAAGGGAAATCCAACATGAAGTATTTATATTTTCATGCAAATGTAATCATTGTAAAAACTTGTACAGAATTATAATGTACAAGTACTTAGAATCGCATGTAAATCAAGCATTGGATTTTCCCTAGCTAAACACCGTAGTCATCCATTCAATAGGACCACCTATGCACACATATGTATAACTAGTGCCTAACTTGAAACCTTAAAACAGGATCTCTCTCGGTCGACCAACTCCTCGACCGAGACACTTTCGGTCGAACATATTCTCGACCGAGAAAGATCCAAGTAGCCGTTAGACATATCTGCATATAACTTGAGAAAAGAGAAGCCTGTCGGTCGACAAGTCCTCGACCGAGAGGTGTCTCGGTCGACCTTCACTCGACCGAGACAATCTCTGCAATTAGCCGTTAGACTAAACTGACAAGTTAGTTGGCAGTTGGAAATAGACGTTGCATTCAGAGAGCCTGTCGGTCGACGACACTTCGACCGAGTGGGTGTCTCGGTCGACCGTTCTTCGACCGAGACGATCTCTGACAGAATCTGCAGAGTAAAAGCAATTAGCCGTTGCTAATGCACCTAACTTATTCCTAACGGCTAGTTAAGCACTAGGAACCCCCTATAAGTTGTCTAGAATGTCCTTAAGCATACTTAGGCCATTCCTATAAATAGGACAAGCCATAGGACACTAAAATACACTTCTTACACTTGCTATACTTGAGAAAATACTTGAGCCCTCTTGTGCAATCTGTGTGAACTGAGCTTTGTGATCAATTGGCCATTTTTCTCCTTAGCTCAAGCTCGTCCTATAGGCTAGATTTTCCTAACCCTAGCAATCACAAGTCCATCATATTGGCTAGGAAAATCCAAACGCTTGATCTAGGGAAATCAAGCCTTGAGCTACAAGGATAAGTTGTATTTTCTTTTATTCCTTTCTTGTTCCTTTGTATTACTTGTACTCTCCTTGCTACTCCAGGTAGGAGGCTGCGGATTGGAGAGGTTGAAGCTCTTCGTGTGAAGAGGAGGACTTTGGACTACTTCGGAAGGCTGTCTTGACGGGAAGCTACTTCAGGAGGAAGGCTACTTCAAGGGGGAGCTTGAAGTTACTTCAAGGAAGGCTGCTTCGAGGTTGGCAAGACTACTTCAGGGTGAAGGCTGTCCAAAGGGTGTTTAGAAAGTATTGTAAATTTTATGTAACATCCTTGAGAGGTAATAAAATTTAGTACTTTCAAAATCCCGGTTGGGTAAGCAACCGGGTAGTGGACTGACTCCTTAGTATTTGCTAAGGTGGAACCACTCTAAACACCTGTGTTCCTCTTCTCAATCTTTACTTTGGTTGTTTGAGTTTAAATTATTTTAAAAATCTCTATAAAACTCTATTCACCCCCCCTCTAGAGGTTTTCAATTGGTATCAGAGCAGGCTTCAAGGAGCCCTAACAAAGTCTTGAAGAAAAGATGGGGGATGGAGTGCTCAACAACCTCAACATTGAAGGAACGCTCGTTGCTCGACCTCCGGCATTTGACGGGACAAACTATCAATACTGGAAGAGAAGAATGCAATTTTACTTCCAAGGAATCAATTGGGATCTTTGGAGAATGGTATCTACACCATACACACTTCCACAAGACGAGTTCGAAGTATGGGACGCTAATACGGTAAAAATGGCACAAATGAATGCAAAGGCAGTAAGCATTTTATATTGTTCCATTTCAGTAGGTGAATTTAATAGAGTATCAAACTGTGATACCGCATATGACATTTGGCATAGATTATCTATAACATATGAGGGTACGGTTCAAGTTAAAAACTCTAAAGTTAGTTTGCTTAAAACCAAATTTGAACATTTTCGTATGGATCCAAACGAAACTATTAGTGAAATGTATTCAAAATTTTCTACTATTGTCAATGGTTTGAGTGCTTTAGGGAAACCTGTTCTTGAGGAAGATCAGGTATCAAAAATACTTCGATCTCTTCCTCCAAAGTACAAACCAAAGGTGACAGCTATTGCAGAAGCAAACGACCTCACTCGCCTCAAAATGGAACAGCTCATCGGAAACTTAGAAGCTCATGAGGCAGACCTAGAAGAGGAAGAGAGAAGAGAACATGAACATCAACGTGGGCCAAAGAAAGACGTGGCTCTCAAAGCATCAAAAGCTCTCTCACAAGAGAGTGAGGAATCTAGTGAAGAAGAAGGAGAAGAAGCATTAATAGTCAATGGTAAGAAATATAGAAGGTTTAAATCTAATAAAATTTCTAGTTCTTCTTCCACTCCCAGTTGCTTCGAATGTGGAAAGAAAGGACATTTCAAAAATGAATGTCCCAAAGCTAAGAAGGGAAAGAAAAGCTCACATAAGAAGAAAGAAAAAGCTTATAAAGCAGCATGGGATGAAACGAGTGAAAGTGAAAGCGGAGAAGACAAGATAGAATGTCTAATGGAAAGAGAAGATGAAGAATCTCAAGAGGTAAGCCTAGTTGATCTTCCTAAAGAAGAATTAGTAGCTAGCTTACAAGAAACTCATGATAAATATGTTGATGCCAAGAAGAAACTAAAAAGGACTATAAAATCAAACAATGAGCTCATTGCCAAAATAGATGAACTTTCTTCCGAAAAGAATAACATTGATCTTGAAAATGTATCTTTAAAAACATCTTTAGATGATTGCACTAGAAAGCTACTTACTTTGGAAACTAATGTTGATCTTCTATCAAAAGAAAAGACTGATTTGTTAGCTAAACTACAAGCTTTTCAAACTCAACCTATCTTGTGCAATCATTCGGACTATGACATTATTGTAAAAGAAAAGGATTCATTGCTTTCTGATTTAGACCAGGCAAGAAAAGATATACATAAGAAAATGAATAACATTGCTCAGTTGCAACAAGAACTTCATGAGTTAAGAAGAAAAGATATTCTTGATAACATATTAAGAAGTGGTACTACCTTCAATGGAAGAAAAGGTTTGGGATATGTTCCAAAAAGAAACCAAACCAAAAAGACCCAAACTATGTTTGTACCCAAAAACACAATGGCTAGAAAAAGAAACGAAGTTGATTCTATTACTTGTCATTTCTGTTTACGTCTTGGACATTACTGTTTTTCATGCCCCTACAAGACTAAGAAATCCAACTTAGTTTGGACCCCAAGACCTCAAACTTAGAAGAATAGAATGTAGTTGAGATATGACAAATACTAAATTTGTGCAATTTATATTGTCCTATCTCAACAAACGATGCTATGCTTATTGGTATTATTTTTCTGCGTTACTGTACTAAAACAGAAACTTCGTCGGTCGAAGTACTGTCGACCGAGCTCTGGGTCGGTCGAAGCAGTGTCGACTGACTGGATGTCTTTAACAAATCGAAAATCTTCCAGTACTCATTTCGGTCGAACACTGGTCAACCGAAAAAAAAAATTTCTGTTCTTTTTGATTGTGATACAGTAACCTGCTCGATCGATAAATTGTCGACCGAGAATTATATCGGTCGAACAATCGTCGACCGACTGGTTTTCTGTATCAGAACTTTTATACACATCAGCAAATTAAAAAGTTTCTAACCTTATCGGACCATCACATGGGTACCAAAATCTATATTCTAATGCAGGAATGGGTCGTTGACAGTGGTTGCTCCAAACATATGACCGGAAACAAGGATGCATTTTCAACTTTTGAAGAAAAGAAAAGTGGAACGGTCACCTTTGGAGACAATGGTAAGGGCAAAATCGTTGGAATAGGTAATGTTGGAACAAATCTTGAAATCAAAAATGTTCTACTAGTTGATGGATTGCATCATAACTTAATAAGTGTAAGTCAACTATGTGATAGCGGTTATGATGTGTTATTTAACAAAACCTGCTGCAAGTTATTGATAGAACATACTACAACTGTTGTTTATGAAGGAAATAGAGTTGGAAATCTTTATATCCTTAAACCAAACTCTATGAAATCAGTAGTAGGTAAATGCTTACTTGCAAATGAAAACACCTTACAACTATGGCATAAAAAGCTTGGTCATGCTAGTTCACATGCTATTAAAAAGTTAGTAAAATATGATCTTGTTCGTGGATTACCTGTTTTGTCTTTTGATCAAGTTGCAAATTGTGAACCTTGTACAATGGGAAAGCAAACCAAAACATCTTTTAAATCAAAATATGTACTTAGCACCAGTAGATCCTTAGAATTAATTCATATGGATTTATTTGGACCAATGAGAACACAATCAATTGGTGGTAAACGATACTGTTTTGTTATTGTTGATGATTATAGTAGATTTACATGGGTACATTTTATTGCAACAAAAGATGACACTATTCATGTCTTTATGCAATTTTGTTCTAAGATTGAAAATCTTTTACAACATAAAATATGTACCATTAGAAGTGATCACGGTGGCGAATTTGAAAATCATACTTTTGAAACTTTTTGTACATCTCAGGGCTATACTCACAATTTCTCTGCTCCACGTACCCCACAACAAAATGGTATTGTAGAACGGAAAAATCGATCTCTACAAGAAATGGCTAGGACCATGATGCTTGAACACAACACACCTAAAACCTTTTGGGCTGAAGCTGTAAACACAGCTTGTTATGTACTAAATAGAGTCACGGTTCACTCTCACTTGAAGAAAACTCCATATGAAATAATACACTCTAAGAAACCTAGAGTTGACTACTTTCATACTTTTGGCTCTACATGTTATATTTTAAACACCAAGGATGATAGAGACAAGTTTGATTCTAAATCACAAAAAGCATTCTTCTTGGGATATTCTACTTCTAGCAAAGCGTTTAGGGTATATAACACTATCTCTACAAAAGTTGAGGAATCCATTCATGTTTCTTTTCATGAGGAATCAAAATCTACAAATTTAGATATCATTGATCTCACAAATCAATTTGAAACTATAACCATTCCCAATGATAATGAGAAAACTCCCACATCCGATCCTCCGGTCGAAACACAACCTACACCTAGGCTGATCAAGGATCATCCCCAAGAGTTAATTATTGGAGATCCAAATGATAAAGTCAAAACTAGGTCCTCTTTCCAAGATGTTGCAAATATGGCTTTTGTCTCTATCATTGAACCTAAGAAAATATCCGAAGCTCTTAAGGATGATTACTGGATAATAGCCATGCAAGAGGAATTAAATCAATTCACTAAAAATGATGTATGGGATTTAGTTCCTAAACCACAAGATAAAACTATCATAGGAACTAAGTGGGTTTTTAGGAACAAGCTTAATGAGGCAGGAGAAGTTATACGGAATAAAGCACGGTTAGTTGCACAAGGATATAATCAACAAGAAGGAATTGACTTTGATGAAACATATGCACCCGTAGCTCGACTTGAAGCTATTAGGATGTTACTAGCTATTGCTGCCCATAAAAACATTCAGTTATATCAAATGGATGTCAAAAGTGCATTTCTAAATGGCATCATACAAGAAGAAGTTTATGTTGCTCAACCACCTGGCTTCGAAATCCCAGAAAAGGACGATCATGTTTTTAAACTTAAAAAGGCACTTTATGGTCTAAAACAAGCCCCTAGGACTTGGTATGAACGGCTCAAGACATATCTTTTTGATAATGGTTTCTCTATTGGAAATTCAGATTCTACTCTATTTTTCAAAACATATGCATCTGATTTCTTAGTTGTACAAATATATGTTGATGACATTATTTTTGGTGCCTCAAATGAATCATTATGCACACAATTTAGTGACATTATGCAAAAAGAATTTGAAATGAGCCTTATGGGTGAACTAACATTCTTTCTTGGTTTTCAAATTAAGCAAACACCTGCTGGAATTTTTATAAGCCAAGAAAAATACACTAAAGAACTGTTAAAACGCTTTGGGATGGATCAATGCAAACATGCTACTACTCCTATGGCTACTTCTATTAAAATTGATAAGGATGAAAATGGGGAACCTATTGATGATTCCTTATATAGAGCCATGATTGGTAGTTTGCTATATTTAACCGCTTCCCGACCGGACATTATGTTTTCCGTTGGTCTTTGTGCTCGATTTCAATCCCAGCCTATGCAATCTCATTTTCTTGCGGTTACTAGCCGGCACTACTTGTTTTGGTTTATGGTATCCAAAAGGACAATCCTTGGATTTTAAAGCATATACTGATGCGGATTATGCCGGTTGTCGACTTGATCGCAAAAGTACTAGTGGTGGATGTTTCTT
This sequence comes from Alisma plantago-aquatica, assembly GCA_963693085.1. NCBI lineage: Eukaryota > Viridiplantae > Streptophyta > Magnoliopsida > Alismatales > Alismataceae > Alisma > Alisma plantago-aquatica. The sequence continues at coordinate 395,059,838 of OY856413.1, forward strand.
ATTAGGTAGAGCTTTAGTATCTTGGTTTAGCAAGAAACAAAACACGGTTGCCCTATCTACAACCGAAGCTGAATATATGGCAGCTGGGTCTTGTTGTGCTCAAGTGCTTTATATGCAACAGGTTTTAAGCGATTATGGTTTTCATCTTTCATCTACACCTATTTTTTGTGACAACACAAGCGCCATAAACTTAGCACACAATCCTATTCTACACAGCCGGGCCAAACATATTGAAATCCGTCATCACTTCTTAAGGGATCACATCTCAAAGAATCATGTTTCCCTTCATCATGTTGATACAGAAAATCAATTAGCTGATATCTTTACAAAACCGCTTCCATTAGATCAATTCAACAACATTAGGAAGCAACTACTTATTACTCCGTTGGAGGATGTTTTCTTTGATATCTGCGGTTCTTAAAAACGACTACTTATGCTTTTATGATTAGTATCAATATTGATATGAACGTTTCAATTGGTAATTTGCAAATTGTTGCCTCTTGGCTAGAAATCTCATTGCTTTACATTTTGGCTATTCAATGGACATCTTTTTTGTTCATTTTTTATGAGATATCTAATTAAGGGGGAGTTTTTAAATAAAACGGTTATCTTTTTGAGATGACAAAGGGGGAGAGATATATAAAACTATAACTTAATACTTATGACAAACTCAATCAATGAGTTTCATAAATATACTCTTGGCTTTACATTGAAAGATTGCTATATTCCCAAATGAACTGGATTTCATGTTCCATAATTCACTGGGGATACTAAGCACACATTTTATAAATAAGAGGAAAAGTTCCAAACGGCAATCTAAAGGTATGGCATTTATATGTTTTATATTTCCTTTATTCATATTTTGGAAATGTTTGTCATCTTCAAAAAGGGGGAGATTGTTGGCTAAATGGACATCTATAAAATCCCTTTGTTTTGATTATGACAAACATTTCATTCTTATTTATCTAACGAGCTACTTGAGTGTGCAGGATGACACAACTATAAGGGAAATCCAACATGAAGTATTTATATTTTCATGCAAATGTAATCATTGTAAAAACTTGTACAGAATTATAATGTACAAGTACTTAGAATCGCATGTAAATCAAGCATTGGATTTTCCCTAGCTAAACACCGTAGTCATCCATTCAATAGGACCACCTATGCACACATATGTATAACTAGTGCCTAACTTGAAACCTTAAAACAGGATCTCTCTCGGTCGACCAACTCCTCGACCGAGACACTTTCGGTCGACCATATTCTCGACCGAGAAAGATCCAAGTAGCCGTTAGACATATCTGCATATAACTTGAGAAAAGAGAAGCCTGTCGGTCGACAAGTCCTCGACCGAGAGGTGTCTCGGTCGACCTTCACTCGACCGAGACAATCTCTGCAATTAGCCGTTAGACTAAACTGACAAGTTAGTTGGCAGTTGGAAATAGACGTTGCATTCAGAGAGCCTGTCGGTCGACGACACTTCGACCGAGTGGGTGTCTCGGTCGACCGTTCTTCGACCGAGACGATCTCTGACAGAATCTGCAGAGTAAAAGCAATTAGCCGTTGCTAATGCACCTAACTTATTCCTAACGGCTAGTTAAGCACTAGGAACCCCCTAGAAGTTGTCTAGAATGTCCTTAAGCATACTTAGGCCATTCCTATAAATAGGACAAGCCATAGGACACTAAAATACACTTCTTACACTTGCTATACTTGAGAAAATACTTGAGCCCTCTTGTGCAATCTGTGTGAACTGAGCTTTGTGATCAATTGGCCATTTTTCTCCTTAGCTCAAGCTCGTCCTATAGGCTAGATTTTCCTAACCCTAGCAATCACAAGTCCATCATATTGGCTAGGAAAATCCAAACGCTTGATCTAGGGAAATCAAGCCTTGAGCTACAAGGATAAGTTGTATTTTCTTTTATTCCTTTCTTGTTCCTTTGTATTACTTGTACTCTCCTTGCTACTCCAGGTAGGAGGCTACGGATTGGAGAGGTTGAAGCTCTTCGTGTGAAGAGGAGGACTTTGGACTACTTCGGAAGGCTGTCTTGACGGGAAGCTACTTCAGGAGGAAGGCTACTTCAAGGGGGAGCTTGAAGTTACTTCAAGGAAGGCTGCTTCGAGGTTGGCAAGACTACTTCAGGGTGAAGGCTGTCCAAAGGGTGTTTAGAAAGTATTGTAAATTTTATGTAACATCCTTGAGAGGTAATAAAATTTAGTACTTTCAAAATCCCGGTTGGGTAAGCAACCGGGTAGTGGACTGACTCCTTAGTATTTGCTAAGGTGGAACCACTCTAAACACCTGTGTTCCTCTTCTCAATCTTTACTTTGGTTGTTTGAGTTTAAATTATTTTAAAAATCTCTATAAAACTCTATTCACCCCCCCTCTAGAGGTTTTCAATGGGGTCATTTATTCACAATATACACGACATGGTGTTAGGTTTATATCCTAACCCGATATGGGTTGAAACCCTAGATGGTGATATGAAACCCAAGATGATGGGTAAACCGATATAGTGGTGAGTGACACCACATGAATGATATGAATGATATCTCATGGATGATAGGAGTAGCACCTACTTGTACCTTGTGAATGATATGAGGTCCAATTCATACCGCTTGGATGATATGGTATACTCTATCCGATATGGTAGAAACCCTAGATCATAGTTTGAAACTCAATATACCCTATCCATTGTGTAATGGATTGTTGAAAAAGAATTCAACTAGATATCTAGCTTGTCGTGTAACTATATGATAGAGCTGATCCTTGAAGGTATAATAGGTTATGAGCCTAAGGGTCTACCTAACATGGTAACCCGATATGTTACCCAACATGGATACCCGATATGATAATCCAAGATGGGAAACTGATATGGTACCTTATATATACCACTTAAACGATACATGATGAGGAATACACTCTATGACCAATATAGTATACATATAGTTCATGATATGATATCAAGAATACCATTATACCCAATATGAGGTCAAGCATCTAGCTCATACATGATATGAGCATAACATGAGATGATAAGAACCAAGTGATAGCTAACCCGAGATGGATGCATGATAAGGTGTTGGGGGATACACCCTAAAACACGATATGGTGATATGGTTACACCACATGCCTGATAGGGATACAAGATATGATGTGAAGGTTGTATCTTAAGCATAGTATGATAGTACACACACATCTTCATACTCGATATGGTGGAGATACTTCAATCATATGTATTTGATTGAGTGACATATGTTCTGTGTAGTGTTAGTTGCAATATTTAAGGTAGTGTGATTTGATAATGGTGAGCTAATGTATCTCAAAGAGGAGAATAGAGCCAACTTAATAAAAGTATGGTGCAAGCAACATCCTAGTGAGGAAGAAAGAGAAACTTAGATTTAAATAACAATCGTGTAATGAATATATATTGACACTCCTAAAATGTGTGGAGTATGAATTAGGGTTTGAGTCTTGATAACATGATCTTGAATCCTTAATTCATTAATAAGGGGAAAACCTAGCCCTAATGAAGGGTGATGGTATGCACTTACAACCCTAATCGATTAGATAGAGAAACTCTAACCCTAATAATGGGAAGGATGTATTTCTCTTATATCCTATAGTGATGAAGTGAATTTGAAACCTATTTGGTTAATATAGGCAATCCTAACCCTAATAATGGGAATGATGTATTTCTCTTGAATTGCATAGTGATGTTATATACCGTTATAGTTTTTACCATGAAGTATTCAAGAATCATGAGACGATGAGCATAGACAGGAATGAGCTATGATGTTTTATATGATACAGATCTAAATGAGCCTTGTGAGCTGGTGTGTCCCCACTAGTGGTGCTTTTACACCCCATGAGGTTAGAGTTCACGGGATATGAGATCTTATGCTTTTAAAATTTATGTTATCCCTAATCGAGTCGATCACTAAGACTAAAACAGGTCGCCCGCAAGTGTACGTGGTACTATTATAGTATAGATGATTGGCAAGATAAGGGGTCGAACCACAGAGATAGAGGGGGCACTAGAGTTAGGTAGTGTATGCTATGTTCCTATTGCGGAGATTAGGGATTTAGGGTTTTATAAGGTTTTGGTTGTTAATTAATCTAATTGAACAAGTAAGAAATGCAAGATGGAAACTAAGTTATGGAAGAGCAAGCAAATTAGTAAACTAAGTTAAAAACTAACTAAGCAAGAGAAAGAAGGGCTACACTACTCTAGCAAGGAAAGAAGCAATTAAGAGCTAAACTAACCACTAGCAAGAGCAAGAGCCTAAGTTAACACTAAAGAGCAAAACTAAGCAATTGACTAAGTTAGACTAAAGCAATTGGACTAAACTAGAATTAACAAGCAAACTAAGCAATTAGGGTTTTAAGCAATGTGATTAAGGTGGGTGGGCTGTTTGGGGAATGTAACTTTGATATTAGTTGGGGGAAGATCATTAAACATGCATGGTTCTCATTTCATAGCTAGATTACCAAACCAAACAATAAGGTCAATGCCATTAGAAATACCCTATACTACTAGTAGAAGACTAGGGTTAGGTGTAATTCTAATGAGATTAACCAAATCTAGGTTTCTAGGGTAAGTGATAGTGAGTAATTGAGGGTTGAGGGTAGAGATGGGAGTAGAGATGAGGATATTTAACCTCATGCCACTAGTCACTCTAGCATTTAGAAGGCCCTAGACAATTACATCAATCTCACTTACACTAGCTACTTAGATCTCACACTCATTTGCAGGAGGAGGAATGTGTATGTAGGAACAAAGGGGGCTAGCTAGATATCCACTAATTGGACCTAGGAGCCATTCCTAAGATTGCCACATACACCCCAATTCCTCCTAGAAACTAAGTGTCATCAAAAACCTCAAAACAAGCAATTCATACAAGAAGCACAAACCACATGCAATAAGATAGGAAAAGAGATAGAAGCAAGAAGTAATCATCATAGATATGAATTAAGTTCATTACAAGAAATTATCCCCCAACATGGTATCAAAGTTACATTTAAATCCCAAATAGCCCACCACAAGGGGCTTAGCTAGACATGATCAAGAAAACAAGAAAAGAAAGGGGTAGAAGAAGTAGGCACTCCATGAAGCTTGATGTGGAAACCTCCTTCTTCACCTCCAAGCTTGATGTAGACGTCCTCCCTCCTCCAAGGGTGTAGGGGTGCATGAAATGGTAGGGGATTATGGATGAAAACCTAGGGAACTAGGTTTCCATGGTGGAATGAGGGTGGAAATGGTGGATGATGAGCCCAAAATGTAAGGGGATTGCACAAAGAGCTCAAGGGTGGAGAGTGGAGGCTAAGAGAAGGTAGGGGCATCTAACCTTCGTGCCCTAGCCACCACCTATGTATATATAGGTGGTGGGGAGGCACTAGGGTAAGTGGGGGTAGTTTAGGAAAATTAGTGTAAAGTAGGGTAGGGTTGGTGGATCACCACGACCGTGTTGGTGTGCCACAGCCGTGGTGAGGGTAGTAGGGAACAGTCGTGGGGTGGTAGAACGGTCGTGGTATGGATGGGAGTGGTGAAAAGCCAAGTATGGTGGTGGCCACGGTCGTGGTGGGTGAGAGGCACCACGACCGTGTTGGGTAACACAACCGTTTTGGAGGAGGGAGTGGTGATCATGGCATAGCAACACGGGCGTTTTATTCTTCAGCGGCCACATTCATGGCAAAGGGCCATAGTCATGGCGATTTGGGGTGACAACCTGTTGAAAACTAGAACTTCGATCACTAATTCCCACGACCGTGGCGGTTGGCCACGGTCGTTTTCTCTTCTTCTGACCACGACCGTGTTGATGGCCACGATCGTGGCAGGAGGCCACAGTCGTGGGATTCTTTGGGAAAACCCTGTTGAAGAGGGCACTTCTTTGCTAAAAAATGCATGACTGTGGTGTTGTGGCCACGGTCGTGGTGAGGCTTGCATTACTTCATTTCACTTCAAATTTCATTATTCTTGGATGTCTTTTCTTGGGGACGACTCTTGGCCATTTGGAGGTAGGTTGAGGAAGACTTTGGGACCTTCTTTGGGTCCCTCCATGAGTGGGGGAACCCTAGAACTCCTTCTTTCTCTTTCGTCCATCTAAGAAGGGTCTGAATACCTAAAAACAGTGCAAAGAACATCCATAAGTGTATTTTCAATGATAAGCATATTAGGGGTAAAAGTTTGTAATCTAACATGTTTAGATGTGATTTAAATACAAAAATGGCACAGGATGGAGCCCTAAAACAGGGCTACATCACCACCCCAAACTTAAAACATACTTGTCCTCAAGTTTGCTCCAACTCAATCTCTCTACAAAACTTCACAAAAAGAAATGGCATATGCAATGTAAAAGATGATTATTGCTGAATGGGGTCAGAGATGACTGAGTGCATGCATTTCACCTCTCTCCTCTCCTACTTTCACAATCCAATTGTGAAAAGAGCACAAAGCACATGAACTTCAAATATAGTGCATAGAATACACAAGTTATTCATACTTCTTCCATAAAGTTCTAGGTAAACCGTTTCATGATAGTGTTAATCAAGGATGACTATGAGTGTTGTTTCACATTCATGCATTCAGTCTTATATTTCAAATCATACCAAATGGCCCACGTGGCTGCGGAAAAATGCAAAATGATCTAAGTTTTATGCTTCTTAGATCAATGGGTATGAAAGTGGAAGAAAGGGCTGCGGTAAGATTTTTGGAGTGTTTTTACACACTCATCTTTTCTTTATTTGAATGCTCTTAAACAGGAGCATCCTTTTGTTTTGTTTTTGCTTTTCTTTTTCTTTTCTATTCTTTCTTGCCCTTGGTGTAGATAGGGCATATGGTGGATAGAGTGAAGCGAGGGGATAAAGATATGGCCACCTCAAACTTTTGGAGGTGGCCAAGGCTGATTATGTGCACTAGGGCATCTTTTCATGAGGCGGAGGGGTATGAAGATGGTGGGAGAAGAGTCGGGTCAAAGAGGGGTTATTGGTATGATTTTCCACATAAGACATCCTGCATGAAAATTAATCCAACACTTCATCTAAGATATCACACCACATGAATGAATAAGATGAAATTGATATATCAAACAAGTGATTCCACAAACACTAAGCATTCAAAGCTTGCTCAAGTTCATAGTTGAGCCAAATCAATCACAATCATAAGAGAGGTGATGCACATGTAAAAAGTCAAACATTGATACCACTTAGCAATAAAGCATGACATTTCACTTGCACTAGTCAAAGGTCGTCATTTTTACTCAAAACAGTAGAGATTGGGTCAAAACATACCCTTTAGACAAGAAATCTCAAATTTGGACAAAATTGGCCAAAATGGTGCCAATTTGCACTAAATCACATCTAAACCTACTTTAGGGGGATTTAAAGAATAAAGTAGAAAATCCTACTTAACATGCACAACAAACTACAAAAACTACATGAAGATGCACCGCATGGTATGGAAAAGTAAAAAATTTGAAAAATTACACAAAAATGCAAGAAGTCAACTACATGCCATACAAAGATGCAATGAAAAGAACAATAACAATAAAATAAACTCGATGGCAGAGGTGATAACAAAATGACAAAATGAATGAGAGATAGGATGGTGCATACCGCCCTACCCACCCCAAACTTTAGAATCGTGTTGTCCTCAGCATCAAACTATAGCTTAGGGGAGATAGGAGAAGTGTCATGGTTGTGGTGATTGGTCTGGCATCTACGGAGGATCTGGAGGAGGACCTGAGGATGGGACTGAGCCTGATGGGGGATGTTGGTGATAATGCCCCCAGTAGTCATCCTGGGGTGGAGGGTACGTCTCTGGATATCTAGCCAAACCACCCCAGAAATCTCCACCCCATTCGGGGTTTCGTGCTACTTGGGCGTGGTTGTAGTGATACAGGTGGTTGATCTGATGGTGCATCTGTTGTTGATCTTGCCACATGTACTATTGGATAAGCTTCATGTCACCTTGGTTCTTCTGAATACTCTCAAGGTGTGCATGGATGGTTTCCATGTCATAGGTGTTCCCTGAGGGTGGCTGCAGCTGGGATGTCCCCTCATCCCTCCTTCTTGTCCTGCGGGGCTGCCTTTGTTCTGCATCTTCTTGCTCCTGCCCTTGCACATTAGATTCAGCAATGTCTTCACGTACGGCAGTGGCTCCCCTGGTATATGTCTCTCTTGGGTGTTCTTGCTGCCATTTCAAAAGTTTTTCTTTCAATTTAAAGAGAACTCCCAACGCGGATAGAGGAGGTGCCGCGTGGTGGCAGCTCAAGCTCGAAGTCCGGCACACTAGTAGTAAGATACATCATCTTTTTGTCCTTCACCTTAATAGTGTGCAAGCGCACCAGGTAATTGAGGTCAACAAATTCTGCCTCAATTCTGTCTTGTAACCTAGAGAGATCATACCCTAACACTAGTGCAATTGAAGTCACAACCCCCCCCCATAACAAAGGGTTTTGAGCTCTTGTAGGGTATGGACTTCATATGGTCAATCAATAGAACGCCAAGGTCTAGGTACTTCTTGAGGTGCATCATTATCAAGACAAACATATCTTTTTGTGAAATGGAGCCTTTATTATCATACCTCCCCACAATTGTGTTTGACAAGACCTTATACACATAACGGATCATCGGGTTGCTAATGGCGGCTGTTTTTTATCTTCCTGCATCGTACACACTGCTTCCTATGATTGTCTCCCAGAAATAGGCATAATCAAGATCTTTCTCCCTCTCTAACAAGCCGTCATCCATTTTCATGACTTCTTTAGGACTTGCAACGAATATCCCATTCAGATCAGTGGATGTGAGGGTGTGCACATTGCCCATTATGGCAAACTTGATTGTGTCACAACCTCTCACTTCCGTCCTTTCGAGAGTGGCGAAGAATTCCCGGGTCAAGGCGACGTAGGTTGGTTGGGGTGTGAAAAGAATATTCCACAGCCCTATTCTTGAAACGACCGACAATGAAATCATTACTAATTAAGCGGAATTAAACATAAATAGAAGATTAACAAAAAACACTAAAAATTAAAACCATTTTTCAAAGAGATCCATTCTAAGGAAAACTCTTACTGAAAGGTCCAAAACCTTATATACATCATTATTCACATTGTACATATCTGGTACATCTCATCTCGAGAATAACATATAACATTTGCTTTACCAAACTATACATGAGCAACATAAAACCTCGAGGTGTGTAAGCCAAAATCTCTAATTGATCATAAAACCAGTATGAACCAACTCCAAGGACCTGAGAGTACAGAGACGACACATAAGACTCATATCTACAAGACATGACAGACAGTACACTCAACCTGAGTTGTCACTGTTGTCTTAGCTGTTGATCTTTCTCTACAAAAAGGTCTTCACCTCATCATGCATGTTCACCTAAAAATTTTGGGTCCCACGGGGTTGAGACAATTGTAATTGTCCCAACGAGAGATATAACTCTTCGCCGACCATATTATTATCATAGTTAAACAGTATAAAACTGAGAAGAGGATTCTTTTTCATTAATAAGTAGGATTTAATCACTGTTTAAGCAGAGTAGAGCAATATCATCTTCTGAAGCATTGCAGCTATATATGATAAAGCAGTAAATCAACTATTCATTTATAATGAATATGAAGAACATGTATAACATCTATCCATTTAAGATGTATAAAAGAAATGTAACATCAGCCAATGATTTCTGTATTCGATCCTTAAGCAAATATGCTACACGGCTGATTACATTTTACAATCACACTTATGCCCTGAGGAGATGAGGTATACCGCTCATTCTCCAACCGACCACGGTGAAGTCAAAATCAGTACCATACAAGGTCAATGGAAGAGTCGGATACCATGACCTCATACCGTCTCGGTCAGTGCGAGAAAACGAGCAGGACTATGTCAACTGCTAAATAGCGTTCCAGGGTATACTGACAACTTCGCTATCGAGTTGCAGGGTCAGCTGCACTCTCGTCAGGATTGAGAGATCTCGTGTTTATCTACCATCAACCTGAGGAAGGGTCGATTATATTTCGTGTTTATCTACATGGAATCCCAACCAATAATGAAGGATTGAGAGATTTCATGTTTACCTACCATCAATCCCTCATTCGGGGCGTACAGATATTTTTTCCCATCACCCCCACATATTCAAAAATATGCGGTCTCCAGGAGATCCCATAGGAAAACCTATTTCACCATTCAGCAATTTACTGACGCTGATAGATCTATGGTCAGGGCTCTACATGATAAGATTCCACTTGATTAATTAAGTGCATTGCCATATTCTTTTAGCATCAGTCAAGTTTCAAACATGAGTTATTATGATAAATGTTTCAAAGAACAAACATAACACATCTATCAAGTACTTTCAAATCTTTAAAACACGTGATACTTGGGATCTCAGTCCCTTATCACATTACTGGAAATTCTCATCCCTTCACATCATAATTATCATGATTGCTGCATCTGGGTAATCAAACCCTTAGATCATCACATAACATTGTTACCTCTGTAACAGGTAACCATTACCTCTAGGTCCTCAGACCAAGGTATTCATTTCACTTGTTGTGCAAGTATTCACATGGCTCACCAGGCCATTACACATCTTGTCACATTTCACTAGGCAACAACTTATTCACATGGCTCACAAGGCCATTACACATCCTGTCACCTCTCACTAGGCAACAACTTATTCACATGGCTCACAAGGCCATTGCACATTATACTTGTTATACAAGTAATTAACATGCCTTACAAGGCTTATGCAATAAGAGAAATACAACCTTCCCATCATTAGGGTTAGGGTTTTCCCTTTCTTATCGATTAGGGTTTCTCTTACATATCATTACCCTTCATTAGGGTTAGGATTTTCCATTATTAACCATTTAGGTTTTCAAGGTCATATTATCAATGATCAAACCCTAATTCATTGCTCCACACATCTAGGAGCAAAGATTGATATCATAAGTATTCAGTCATACTTATTCATTCTCATCATTTATCATTAAATGAATCATCAACATAAGGTATGAGTTCCTCTCTCATCCTTACCAGGGTATGATTACATCAGACTTTATTAACTTGGCTTAACCCTTTCTCAAAGTATGTTAGCCCACACTTATCAAAGTGCATTAAACTTATTACATCTCAATGTAACAATTGACATAACACACTTCATGTGTTACTCATCCAAGTATATTAGATTTAAGGTGCATCAAGGTACATCAACCTTGAAGTACTAGATGTGATATCTATCATGTCTTGATGTATCACTTCCCTCATCACTTTTAACATATTTAAGTTCATCAACTTATCTTGTATTAGGGTATGTCCCATCCTAATACTTTATGCACTATCTCATCACATTTATCATGTAATGTATTGGTCATAAGTCACACAATTGAATTATTCAACCATCATTAATGATATGAACTCATCTCGGGTTAAGGCATTATTGATATAGGATTAACCATTATCAACCACTCTAGGTGTTTCACCTATCAAGGTATTATCCACACCATTACTTGGTGTTACACTCATCACTCCTAAGAGTGTCTTGCCCTTACCTTTACAAGGTGTATAGGGTTAAATCATATGCATATGTTCACCATATTGGGTTGTAGGTGTATAGATACCACTGTATCGGGTTGGAGGTGTATGAACACTCACCATATCGGGTTATGATTTGCACTTGTCTCCATATCGGGCATGAAGTACATTTTTGACCTCATATTGGGCACAAGGTATGTGTTTCCCATGATACTTATGAGGTATCAACCCATCACCATGTCGGGCTAGAAGTACTTTCAATCACCCTATCGGCTAGTCACCATCTAGGGTTAGCCATGACGAGTTAGGGTTACCATATCATCTAGGGTTGTGTATCGTGTAACCCTATCGTGCAACCATGTCATACAAGGTCATGTAGGCCTCATGATACTAAGTATCAATGATGTATCATATGATCATATCATGTAATAGCACTTGTTACTCTTCACTTATATCGGGTTACCCAATTTATGGTTTCTTGTCAACTTACAAGTATACAATTGACCTTGTATCATGCATGGAGTCTTTAATAGACTTCCTATCATGCAAGAGGTGTATACTACACCCCCATATCGTTCAATAGGGTTTACAAACATATTCATATTATTTTAGTGAAATAGGTGCATCATCATATCGGGTTAGAGTTGCTTGCTTATGTACATGCACCTGATATCACTTTTATAAGGTGATATCACAATCTTCAAGCTCTAGACCTTTATTCTAACTATTATAGTTCATGTCAACAGGTCTAAGAAACTACTATAACTCATAATCTCATCAACTATTTCAGGAAATTTCGGAATTAAAAGTATTTCACTAATTATAGCAATTTAGGTGAAGAATAATAACATGGTTGAGTTCAAGTTATATAACCCGCCTTAAGAACCACTTCAAAGCTTCAAGGTCCAAAGCTCCATGTTCCTAAGGTTGAATATGAATTTATCAAAGGTCCAAGACTCATTCACAACTCCTTCATATACAAGGAATCACCATGGATAAGCAATTGGTGAAGAAAAAAGAAAAGAAGATCAAAACCCTAAATTCATGCTTCAATCCAATGTTGAAGATGATCATTGCCTCACCTTAGGGTTACGTTTTGAGTTCCTTAGCTCCTTGGACGACACCCCACCACTTGTGGGTGATATGAACTTCCTCTCGGCCGACACAACCTTGCTTGTGGCCGATACCCCCTCACTTGTGGCCAAAATCACTTCAATTGGCTGATATCAACTTGCTATGGACAATATCAACATGTTATGGCCCATACCCAAGGCCTATGCACGATACACTTGTGCCCTTGCACTATATGACAACCCTCTTGCACGATATGGAACTCACTTTCACGATATGGCACTCACTTGCACGATATGGCACTCAACTCTTCACCCTATTGGCCGATATCACCTTATATGGCCAATTTCACCTACTTGGCCGATATGCTTTTGCTATGGGCAATATCCAAGTGCCTGTGCACGATACCCTTGCTTTCCTGCACGATACAAGAGCCCCATGCACGATACCACAAGGTAGGAGGGTGGTAAGGGTCGAAAATTTTTACTTAAGGGTGAAACTAGGGGTATATATACGTGTTGTTCATGAAGAAAGGCAAAAATGAGGTGTCAACATTTTGAGCTAGTAGGTGCCACGTGTCATGCATGGGTGAAACGTGTCCATGCATTCATAAACATTTATATTGACATGAAAAACAGTTGAGGATCATTTGGAGATAAAGATTCGGCCATTACATATCCTTTTGAATAAAATATATTAATTAATTCATCACTTTATGCACAACCCGTCACAACTTTGCTAAGGAAGTTGTAACCCGTCACAACTCACCTCCTTGAGGTGCTTTGCACGATATGGCTTTTTCAAAGAGTTAATAGAACGATATGGGACACCTCCTTGGGCTCCATGGCCGATAGGCTTTCATATATAAGCTTTTCAACTTGATACAACTCAAGTTAAGCTTCCAAATTCAACCCTTTTTCTTGGTCATTTCATCACCAAGATTACCATCATTCATAATGGAATCAAACATGGTGTATCATTCATTCTCTCTCCTCTAAATAATACTAGGAAGGAGTAGGAACACTCTAGATGTGGTAATTTGCATATTAACCCCACATTTTGGGTAAATTGCATTTTGTACTAAAATTGGTGCACAATGCTCCAACATTGTTCAAACAAGTTCAAACTTGGAATTTAGGCTTTCCACAAGCCACCACCTTGCATCACTCTCTCAATAATGATTCTACAACACATGAGACATGTTCAACATGTGACATTTTGCATTATAGCCCCTCGATTTGGGTAAATTGCACTTTGGTCCAAAACAAAGGAAAATTGCTGAAACAACATTCAATCAGGATCATACTTAAAACATGAGTGTGTCACATGATAACAAAGCACCTTAGAGGATTATATTAAAGTTCTAATCAACTAAATTATCCAAAACAAATAGGGTTACCTCATAACCCAGGTCAGGGTCGTTACAAGTTATAAACCCCTAACAAGGATTTCGTCCCCGAAATCCCAGGTAAAGGAAGACATATATTATTCATTCATCATACCATCAAGTCTCCACATAACATCTTAATGTCATGGAGATGACATAGAACTTTGATCAACACAAAGTTCTTCCACACAGGGTTATCATTGAATCTTTCACACAGGGCACATATTCCACTGTCTTTTTCATTATTGACTGTAGAGTCAACTCTATATCAGGTAAGTCAGGGAAACATCATTCATACCTTATTTAACTCAGATGTCATACCTTACTGATTTGTCACCTTTCTCAACTTACAACTTTATGTGCCAAGATTCTGGGAAGTCTCCCATACTCCTCATTTAGCATTTTACTTTTAAAGGAAAGACCAGAGTCATGTTCTGTCACCCACTTGTGGCTACAAGTCTTGTCATATATTTGTTGTGTCATCTAGTCTACTGACACAACATTAAACTTTCTTACTACTTGTACCAACTATCTCATTAGTTGTATATTTTCTTATAATAAGGGGAGGTTACTTATCAGTTAAGAACTTATCTTATAGGTATCTTTAGATGTTATGTATAAGTTGCCTCAACAATCTGAATAGGGATATTTTAGGAAGTTATCTTTAGCTTGATCAACTTTTCCAAAACAATTCTACTATTGTTCCTTCAACTCATACATCTTTTTTGATGTCATATTTATGCGAGGCATAAACCCCTAACATATGGTATCCATACTACTGTATGTAACTAGACTAATTTCAAAGTTTGCCCTTCTAAGTAACCAAACATTACTCCTTGTCAGGAATCATGTTCTCATTTTCTCATATCGTTGAAAGTGCTTGGATACTAGGATTCTTTACCTTGGTATCAATTGTATGTGCCAAAAACACATTACATCCTCATCTTTTTTTTTCATCTTGGGACATTACTTGTTATACATATCTTTATCTTGGAACCAAAGTCCAAGATAAACTCATACTTTTCTAAGTATCCATCAATTGAACATTTTTAACTTATGCACATCAAGTGTCATATGACCCACATGATTACCATGTCCCAAAAGGGAAAGAATACAAAGGAACATATTCCTGTTATCACCCCATCATCATCTAGGGTTGTTTATCAAAGAGAAGAGATTATCATCTCCTATGATTATTGCATGAACTTTCAACTATTCATGAGTCATTTACTCATGTTTCATCCTAGGTTCCTTGCCATCAACATAGGAATTATAAGGATGATTACATGTCATTATTCCTTTCTTTGTTATTGTCTAACATGTTCATGAGCATTTTTTTATTTTATCACATTTCCTATTTCCACATCATGGGAAAAGATCTTTACTATTCACACATGCTTTATCTGACAGGGATCATCTCCCTTGTTCTCATTCTCTTATCATGAAGATTATACTTTTCATTTCCTCATACATACAGATTGATCTGAGATCATCTCAGATCCCACTTTATTGCACTTAGGATGTGATATACATGTCCATACCATATTTCCAGTTTCATTATACTCACTAGATTGTCTCAGAATGACTACTTGATCAGAGTAATCAGAAAGATAACAATCTAAGAGTTCCATACTCACCTTATCTCCAATAATTATATACCTGGCCAGGGTATACAAATACTGAGATTAAGTAGTATGCACTTTGTTTACTATCATATTCCTTACTTTTCGTATAATAACCAACACATGATTTAACATTTCTAGATTTTCTCCAGGCATCTCTTCTATACCTCATCCTTTTTCACACAGATAAGAGCAATTATAGAGCATTTAAAAGAATACTTAACAGAATATAAATTCTAGTTCTCATCATTTCTTCCCTATGTCCCCATAGGACAATCAATAGGGAAGTCCATAACAGCAATCCTTTTTAGGATTATCAGGTAACATCAAAAGTAGGCATATCAAAATGAAAAAGCTCTATCTGATTGTTACCCCTCACGGTCATCCACCGCTTTAGGTTGACTCAACCCATAGAGTCTAGCTGTTTCATGTTGTTACTTTTGGCTTTTTAGAACCACTAGGCAAAAGTCTCTGGAATTGTAATGGCATTTCCTTAATTCTCAACTTATTGCCCCTTCTTGGGTACTGCCATCACAGATATACTATCTGTCTAAACTTATGGCAGAGTCTACTTTCTCGCCATATGTTAATCTTTCCCACATTTTCCACTGTTCCAACATGACTATGTCATTCAGGAACCCTTTCAAAGCCCAAATTTTCTGTATTGAGGACTGGTAACCTAGGTTGTAATGCTAGTATCCAGTCTACTATATGCATCATTGTTGTCCTAACCTGCCCAATAAGAGCATAAACATAGGATTCTCTATCTTGATCAGGTCATGATGAGAATTCTCAGGCATTCATTCTTCTCTTTCCTGATCCCTTGCACCCTTTCCTGGTGCAACAACATTTCCCTCAACAATGTATTCCTCGTGTTCCCCAGTCATTTATAAACTTCACCCTTTCTTCTGCACAAGCATAAGTCACTATAGGGTATACTGGAGGACACTAACACAGACTCAACACCTTAGTCCTATGTCTCTGTAGACTCAGCGAACCTTAAGCTCTGATACCAAAACTGAAACGACTAACAATCAAATCATTACTAATTAAGAGGAATTAAACATAAACAGCAGATTAACAAAAATCACTAAAAATTAAAACCATTTTTCAAAGAGATCCATTCCAAGGAAAACTCTTACTGAAAGGTCCAAAACCTTATATACATCATTATTCACATTGTACATATCTGGTACATCTCATCTCGAGAATAACATATAACAGTTGCTTTACCAAACTATACATGAGCAACATAAAACCTTGAGGCGTGTAAGCCAAAATCTCTTATTGATCATAAAACCAGTACGAACCAACTCCAAGGACCTGAGAGTACATAGACGACACATAGGACTCATATCTACAAGACATGACAGACAGTACACTCAACCTGAGTTGTCACTGTTGTCTTAGCTGTTGATCTTTCTCTGCAAAAAGGTCTTCACCTCCTCGTGCACGTCCACCTAAAAAATTTGGGTCCCATGGGGGTGAGACAATTGTAATTGTCCCAGCGAGAGATATAACTCTTCGCCAACCATATTATTATCATAGTTAAATAGTATAAAACTGAACAGAGGATTCTTTTTCATTAATAAGTAGGATTTAATCATTGTTTAAGCAGAGTAGAGCAATATCATCTTCTGAAGCATTGCAGCTATATATGATAAAGCAGTAAATCATCTATTCATTTATAATGAATATGAAGAACAAGTATAACATCTATCCATTTAAGATGTATAAAAGAAATGTAACATCAGCCAATGATTTCCGTATTCGATCCTTAAGCAAATATGCTACACGGATGATTACATTTTACAATCACACTTATGCCCTGAGGAGATGAGGTATACCGCTCATACTCCAACCGACCACTGTGAAGTCAAAATCGGTACCATACAAGGTCAATGGAAGAGCCGGCTACCATGACCTCATACCGTCTCGGTTAGTGCGAGAAAACGAGCAGGACTATGTCAACTACTAAATAGCTTTCCAAGGTATACTGGCAACTTCACTATAGAGTTGCAGGGTCAACTGCACTCTCATCAAGATTGAGAGATCTCGTGTTTATCTACCATCAACCTGAGGAAGGGTCGATTAGATTTCGTGTTTATCTACATCGAATCCCAACCAATAATGAAGGATTGAGAGATTTCATGTTTACCTACCATCAATCCCTCATTCGGGGCGTACGGATATTTTCCCCATCACCCCCACATATTCAAAAATATGCGGTCTCTAGGAGATCCCGTAGGAAAACCTATTTCACCATTCAGCAATTTACTAACGCTGATGGATCTCTGGTCAGGGCTTTACATGATAAGATTCCACTTGATTAATTAAGTGCATTGCCATATTCTTTTAGCATCAATCAAGTTTCAAACATGAGTTATTATGATAAATGTTTCAAAGAACAAACGTAACACATCTATCAAGTACTTTCAAATCTTTAAAACACGTGATACTTGGGACCTCAGTCCCTTATCACATTACTGGAAATTCTCATCCCTTCACATCATCATTATCATGATTGCTGGATCTGGGTATTCAAACCCTTAGATCATCACATAACAGTGTTACCTCTGTAATAGGTAACCATTACCTCTAGGTCCTCAGACCAAGGTATTCATTTCACTTGTTGTGCAAGTATTCACATGGCTCACCAGGCCATTACACATCTTGTCACCTTTCACTAGGCAACAACTTATTCACATGGCTCACAAGGCCATTGCACATCTTGTCACCTCTCACTAGGCAACAACTTATTCACATGGCTCACAAGGCCATTACACATTATACTTGTTATACAAGTAATTACCATGCCTTACAAGGCTTATGCAATGAGAGAAATACAACCTTCCCATCATTAGGGTTAGGGTTTTACCTTTGTTATCGATTAGGGTTTCTCTTACATATCATTACCCTTCATTAGGGTTAGGATTTTCCATTATTAACCATTTAGGTTTTCAAGATCATATCATCAATGATCAAACCCTAATTCATTGCTCCACACATCTAGGAGCAAAGATTGATATCATAAGTATTCATTCATACTTATTCATTCTCATCATTTATCATTAATTGAATCATCAACACAAGGTATGAGTTCCTCTCTCATCCTTACCAGGGTATGATTACATCAGACTTTATTAACTTGTCTTAACCCTTTCTCAAAGTATGTTAGCCCACACTTATCAAAGTGCATTAAACTTATTACATCTCAATGTAACAATTGACATAACACACTTCATGTGTTACTCATCCAAGTATATTGGATTTAAGGTGCATCAAGGTACATCAACCTTGAAGTACTGGATGTGATATCTATCATGTCTTGATGTATCACTTCCCTCATCACTTTTAACATACTTAAGTTCATAAACTTATCTTGTATTAGGGTATGTCCCATCCTAATACTTTATGCACTAGCTCATCACATTTATCATGTAATGTATTGGTCATAAGTCACACAATTGAATTATTCAACCATCGTTAATGATATGAACTCATCTCGGGTTAAGGCATTATTGATATAGGATTAACCATTATCAACCACTCTAGGTGTTTCACCTATCAAGGTATTATCCACACCATTACTTGGTGTTACACTCATCACTCCTAAGAGTGTCTTGCCCTTACCTTTACAAGGTGTATAGGGTTAAATCATATGCGTATGTTCACCATATTGGGTTGTAGGTGTATAGATACCACTGTATCGGGTTGGAGGTGTATGAACACTCACCATATCGGGTTATGATTTGCACTTGTCTCCATATCGGGCATGAAGTACCTTTTTGACCTCATATTGGGCACAAGGTATTTGTTTCCCATGATACTTATGAGGTATCAACCCATCACCATGTCGGGCTAGAAGTACTTTCAATCACCCTATCGGCTAGTCACCATCTAGGGTTAGCCATGACGAGTTAGGGTTACCATATCATATAGGGTTGTGTATCGTGCAACCCTATCGTGCAACCATGTCATACAAGGTCATGTAGGCCTCATGATACTAAGTATCAATGATGTATCATATGATCATATCATGTAATAGCACTTGTTACTCTTCACTTATATCGGGTTACCCAATTTAGGGTTTCTTGTCAACTTACAAGTATACAATTGACCTTGTATCGTGCATGGAGTCTACAATAGACTTCCTATCATGAAAGAGGTGTATACTACACCCCCATATCGTTCAATAGGGTTTACAAACCTATTCATATTATTTTATTGAAATAGGTGCATCATCATATCGGGTTAGAGTCGCTTGCTTATGTACATGCACCCGATATCACTTTTATAAGGTGATATCACAATCTTCAAGCTCTAGACCTTTATTCTAACTATTATAGTTCATGTAAACAGGTATAAGAAACTACTATAACTCATAATCTCATCAACTATTTCAGGAAATTTCGGAATTAAAAGTATTTCACTAATTATAGCAATTTAGGTGAAGAATAATAACATGGTTGAGTTCAAGTTATATAACCCGCCTTAAGAACCACTTCAAAGCTTCAAGGTCCAAAGCTCCATGTTCCTAAGGTTGAAGATGAATTTATCAAAGGTCCAAGACTCGTTCACAACTCCTTCATATACAAGTAATCACCATGGATAAGCAATTGGTGAAGAAAA
Source organism: Alisma plantago-aquatica (assembly GCA_963693085.1). NCBI lineage: Eukaryota > Viridiplantae > Streptophyta > Magnoliopsida > Alismatales > Alismataceae > Alisma > Alisma plantago-aquatica. Next base: position 395,080,098 of record OY856413.1, read on the forward strand.
AAGAAAAGAAGATCAAAACCCTAAATGCATGCTTCAATCCAATGTTGAAGATGATCATTGCCTCACCTTAGGGTTAAGTTTTGAGTTCCTTAGCTCCTTGTCCGACACCCCACCTCTCGTGGGTGATATGAACTTCCTCTTGGCCGACACAACCTTGCTTGTGGCCGATACCCCCTCACTTGTGGCCAAAATCACTTCAATTGGCTGATATCAACTTGCTATGGACAATATCAACATGGTATGGCCGATACACTTGTTATGGCCCATACCCAAGGCCTATGCACGATACACTTGTGCCCTTGCACGATATGACAACCCTCTTGCACGATATGGCACTCACTTGCACGATATGGCACTCACCTGCACGATATGGCACTCAACTCTTCACCCTATTGGCCGATATCACCTTATATGGCCAATTTCACCTACTTGGCCGATATGCTTTTGCTATGGGCAATATACAAGGGAATGTGCACGAAACCCTTGCTTTCATGCACGATACAAGAGCCCCATCCACGATACCACAAGGTAGGAGGGTGGTAAGGGTCGAAAAAGTTTACTTAAGGGTGAAACTAGGGGTATATATACTTGTTGTTCATGAAGAAAGGCAAAAATGAGGTGTCAACATTTTGAGCTAGTAGGTGCCACGTGTCATGCATGGGTGACACGTGTCCATGCATTCATAAACATTTATCTTGACATGCAAAACAGTTGAGGATCATTTGGAGATAAAGATTCGGCCATTACATATCCTTTTGAATAAAATATATTAATTAATTCATCACTTTATGCACAACCCGTCACAACTTTGCTAAGGAAGTTGTAACCCGTTACAACTCACCTCCTTGAGGTGCTTTGCACGATATGGATTTTTCCAAGAGTTCATAGAACGATATGGGACACCTCCTTGGGCTCCATGGCCGATAGGCTTTCATATATAAGCTTTTCAACTTGATACAACTCAAGTTAAGCTTCCAAATTCAACCCTTTTTCTTGGTCATTTCATCACCAAGATTACCATCATTCATAATGGAATCAAACATGGTGTATCATTCATTCTCTCTCCTCTAAATAATACTAGGAAGGAGTAGGAACACTCTAGATGTGGTAATTTGCATATTAACCCCACATTTTGAGTAAATTGCATTTTGTACTAAAATTGGTGCACAATGCTCCAGCATTGTTCAAACAAGTTCAAACTTGGAATTTAGGCTTTCCACAAGCCACCACCTTACATAACTCTCTCAATAATGATGCTACAACACATGAGACATGTTCAACATGTGACATTTTGCATTATAGCCCCTCAATTTGGGTAAATTGTACTTTGGTCCAAAACAAAGGAAAATTTCTCAAACAACATTCAATCAGGACCAAACTTAAAAACATGAGTGTGTCACATGATAACAAAGCACCTTAGAGGATTATATTAAAGTTCTAATCAACTAAATTAGCCAAAACAAATAGGGTTACCTCATAACCCAGGTCAGGGTCGTTACAATTCTCTTCAAGTTTTCTTCCACTGCCTCCTTGATCCCAAGATCAGAAATCACTTTCTCAGGCCCGTACTTGGTGGCGACGACTCGCCTTGTCATGCACTTGGAGTAGATAAGATCAACCTTCTTTTTCCTGTGTCCTCTACCATAGGACACCCCTGTCGGTGCTTTGCCCAGGGTCTTTGCTCTGTCTGCCTCCAGCTATGCCAGAACATCATCTCCTTCAGGCTCAAGCTCTACCTCATCCGCCTCACTGTCACCATCTTCTTCCCATCATGTAGGACTAAGACCCTGAGCTAGTATCCAAGTTATACCAGTGGGACGACTGCTCCTCATCTTGTTGTAGTTTTCGTGAGGGTTGCGGCTGCACACCATGCTTCGCCGTCACCCGAGACGTTGAGTGGCGGGCTGGTGTAGGCTTCGGTGGTAGTCGGGATGAGGACGGTGCCGCTTTAGATTTTTTATTTCTTTTTGCGGCCAGCGGCTCGATCTCATCAATAAGGTTGTCCAAATCGACTCCCATAGATTCCTCATCTTCATCATCTTCACCCTCATAGGTGGCGTCGGTGATGTGGTGGCTATCGGATGAGCGGGAGTGTGATCCGCTCACCGATTGTGAACGGCAGTGGGATTGGGAGGCGGAATGGGTTGGCGTAGGGGTATGGGAGGGCATGGACACCTCAAAGGAGGCATTTTTGGAACGTCATTTCCCTCCGGTGAGGATGTTGGTCCCCTTGGTTATGGCTTTTCCAATCTTTTTCATTGTGGTTGTGGAGGTGGAGGTGATGATTTTCAGATTTTGGTGGGGAAGGTGATGTGGATGTGGTTTTGGGTATAGAACGGAAGGATGGTGATGTATAGATGGTGGAAATATGATTTGTGGTGGATTTGTGTGAAAAGTGAAGGGTTTTTGTGGAGTTTTGGAGAAGGTGGTTGTTGGGCGGATGTGGAGATGGATGTGGAGATGGAGGAGCGATTGGGAAGAAAAGGCGGTGGAAATGGTAGAGTGATGGCTGGGGATCGATTCAGTATTGATTGGAGGCCAAACGGGGGTGTTTTTGGGGGTTAGAGGTGGAGATTGGGGAAGCTCGTGGTCGCACACTGCCGCCACATTCATTTTCTCAAGGTGTAAGACGAAGAAATGAGGGTGGGGTCGGTTTTGGACGTTTAAAATGTATATTTTTTTGGTTGAACCGGGCTCGGCTACGGTCGTGGCTAGTGGCCACGGTCGTGGCCAGGGTTGGGTAGCACGGCCATGGCGGGTGCCACGGTCGTGTTTTCGATGGAGAACTCCTCAAGCTGACATCGCCACGGTCGTGGTGCCATGCCACGATCGTGGCCATTTCTTGCAAACAGCCTATAACTGATGGAATTTGATGCAATAATTCCCACAACCGTGGTGAGTAACCACGGTCGTGGCCAAGCTTCTTCAACACAGCTGTGGCGGTTTGCCAGGTTGTGGCCAAACTTCAAAAAACCTATACCTTTGGCCACTTTGATGCAATAATTCCCACGGTCGTGTTTGGTAACATACACCACGGTCGTGGTCGAGCTCCACGGTCGTGTTGGGGTTGTCTCAGTTTTCTAACTTCAAAACTTGCACTTCAATTTTATTTGTTCTTTGGCCACATATCTGACTAAATAACCATGATTAATTTCTATACTCTCTCTCTTTCTTGTCTATCACCTGCCATAGCATCAAAACTCAAAAGAAAACTATCAAGAATAAGTGTGTGTGTGTGTTTGTGTAAAGAAAAACAAAAGTATCAAAAAGCAAGGTTCGAGAATCTCAAACCACGTGGGTTGCCTTCCACTAGCGCTAAATTTTATGCCTTCAGTCGGACTTATTGATTATAGATCTCTGTCACTTCTTTGGAACCTTCAATATATCCTTGTAGTAGATTCCTTTCTCATCTTCATCCAAGCACTCTTCTTCATCCGATTGTTCCTCCACAAGCATGATGATATCAAAACTTTGATTTCCCTTGTCCGGGCCGAATTCAACAATGGATTTCAACCTTTGCCCATTGACGGCAAATTCCTTCGCACCTTCTTTCTCACAAATGACCACGGCCCCTGATGGGTATACTTTCTTGACAATATAGGGTCCTTCCCATCTAGACCGGAGTTTTTCGGGAAAGAACTTCCTTCTCGAATTGTATAGCCATACCCATTTTCCGAGCTCAAAGTCCTTCTTCCTAAATATCTTGTCATGGAGGAATTTTGTTCTCTCCTTGTAACTCTTTGACAACTCATACGCCTTGTGACGCATTTCCTCTAGCTCATTGAGTTGGAATCTCCTTTTCATTGCGGCGATTTCACCATCAAAGTTCATATTCTTCAAGGCCCACAACGCCTTATGTTGCATCTCTATCGGTAGGTGGCAGCTTTTCCCGTAGACTAACTTGAATGGTGTGGTGCCAATCGAGGCTTTTAATGTTGTCTGATATGCCCATAAAGCCTCATTTAGATGGAGAGACCAATCCTTGCGGTCTGGTCTTACTATTTTCTCTAAAATGAGCTTTATTTCCTGATTGGCCAACTCAACCTGGCCACTTGTTTGAGGATGATATGGAGTGGCTACTCTATGGTTCACTCCATGTTTCTTGAGCAATCCCTCAAATGTGTGGTGGATGAAGTGACTTCCCCCGTCACATATCATGGTCTTGGAAGTCTGAAACGAATGAGATGTTTGATTTCACAAAATCGCAAACCACCTTGTGGTCATTCGTCCGAGTCAGAATAGCTTCTATCCATTTAGACACATAGTCAACGGCAACTAAGATGTAGATATACCCAAATGAAGGAGGTAAAGGTACCATGAAATCAATTCCCCATACATCAAATACCTCCACCACAAGAATGGGTGATAGAGGCATTATGTCTCTTTTGGAGATATTTCCCACCTTTTGGCATTTCAAGCAGCTTTTGCAGAATTCGTGTAAAGAGTGGGACCTGAAATGGGGATCCACTCAAATGATATAATATAAGAGCCATGTAATAATAAAGCAGTGAAATCAAAACTATTACAAAGTCACTTCATGATTCATTTATACAATTGTTCCTCACCATAATAGGTGATTTTACAAAACTTGAACTAAGCGCAACTAAGCCAGTAGCAGAGAGTAACCCAGCCATTCCAAGCTATCCTTAAGTTCATGTCGTGTTAGCAATCTTTTTGAGCTCTTGTCTTCCAATGTACCTAAACTTGGGTGGAAGGGAACATCACCCAGAACATAGGAAACAACAAAGAGGTCAGCAAAGGTTGATTATGTACATATATAAAATACTTTGGGCATTATATAGGGTTAAAAGTGCAAAAAGAGAGGTTCCCACAAGAAAGGGGGGCTATTTTCAATTAGGTATGTTCAAGAGAAAAGTAACAAAAGAAATGAGGCATATTAAATTCAGATTACAAGCATGATAATAAAGAGTGTCTTGCCATAGCAATCATCCACAAATTCATATTAAAATAATAAACATTTGCATGCATAACAATGTAGACTAAATATACCTAAAATAGGGCCATAACACCATAGCATCATGGCCTAAAAGTAAACAAGGGTGGAAACACACACCCCAGGCGGAATATGCACGCCCTTTATAAGTATGGTTGTACATAAGTACCACTATTCTAGATAGTCTAGTCAAACATGTAGCATGCATAAAATAGATAGCAAGACTGGCATTACAATCAGTTTCTCATAAATAGTATTCAAAGTAGGAGGGGTCCAAGAACACATTATAAACAAGGTATCACAACAACTAAATGTATATAATGAACTAAGGGTAGGAAATTATAATAGTCCAAGCAAATGTATTTCCAGGTAGAATAACGGTTCAAGATATGCCTCATTAAATAAATATAGGTTTAGTCAAATAATGCCCAAAATAAAATAGAGGATGTACATACCTTATGATCAAACCTATATATTCAATAACTCCTCCTAGGTTCAAGGTATGGGTTGTCTCAACCTAGTCACAATGTATGTGCATTTACTTAATATAATGTGCATTAAATTCGTTGCTTAGAAAACGACTCTATTGTAGGTTATAAATCTAATCGTGAAACCTAATCCATTAAATCAGTCGCATTTTTCTAATTTTAAAAATGTATATTTATTATTATATGTATTATTCCGACAAACCAATAATTATGTATAAATCTTACAAGTTCAATTCATTTCTGAACAAAATGGAAAAATAACTCTGAAAAGACCAAAGTATCCCTGAATGCATGTGAATATAAAAATACCAGCATGACGTGGAACTATAGTTGTATGTTACTAGAAATTCTTCGGTCAACTGGGGGTCAATGGAGGCAAAAAGACGATTTGTCGTACTGGGTGACGATGACTGTGTGGAGGCTCCATGGGCAAGGCAAGGCTTTCACCCCAGGGATTGGTTCCCTGTGTCTTGAGCCATGGTCGCCTATAGGATCTCAGAGCTCATGACCTTGAGTCCAGCTATCAGTGTCAGTGATCTAGCTCTTCCCTACTGCAGGAGTATATCCCAGAAGTTGTGTTGGGGTATTCCGACCCAGAAAGCCCTTGCTTGGGCACCTCCATTGTCTCAGCTTGCACATGGCCCGCACCATGGTAGAGCACCAGAGATCTCATGATCATGAGAGGGGCAAGAGTCAGATGGATTCCTATGTTGCTATTGAGCTGTGGCATTGTACAGAACTCGAGACGGGCAGAGGCATAGTGCAATAAGCCAATACCGTCAGAAGGTTGGTGGAGCTGTCGGGTTGAGGGAATCTTGTGAAACTATGAAAGGCGGGAGAAAAACGGTGGATACGATTAATGGCTCCAGGCAACTCATAGAAGGGGGTAACAGTGCCGAGATGGTATTGGCAGAGTTCCCGCTAGAGTTGGACCCATTGGTGCTAGTCATTGAGGACTCGTGAAGAAGACGACTTCGGTTCTTATATTTGGGGGAAACCAGAGAAAAACAAACCAAAATAAGCATACAGAAAGCAATAAGGCAAACTGAGGTTACTCACCAACTAGCCAATTTGGATTTTTGGGGCATCATTAGCACGGTTGACCTTCCAGTCGTCAGAGTAGGAGATTCAGTCCCAGGGATCAGGTTAGAGGTTCTCGCAAGGCATAGGGGGGTGACGAGCGGTAAGGATAAGTCAGAGGGTCATTATGTATGCATATACCCTAGGGTGATCGATGGGAGAAGGGGAAAGTGACGTCAGAGTATCGGGGTTGCGGAGGAGGCAGGAGAGGAATTGGGCATTTTGTATCTACGGTTTGAGAGGGAGTGAGTTAGGTATCAATGGAACAGGTATGGCAAGACGGATCGAAGGGCGAAGAAATTGTGAGAAGTCGTTGGTTGTGGGGAGAGAACAACGACGAGGAGATCGGAGGTGCTGAACCGGTCCTGCGTGCAGTGGAAGTCGGGGGAAGGGGACGAAAAAGTCCACCTCCTGAATACCCGACTCACCAGTAGTCCGCGTTACTCACAAAATAGCTAATGAAATCGGGATTTTATTCCTAAGTCAGTGTGACAATGATTGAAATGAACCATCTTAACTTATATCTTTAATTCTAAACCACCATTAAGAGTGCATATGATGTCCAAATAACCCCAAATTTTGAGGGTTGACTAATTAAGCTATGAGGAAATTGATTATGGGCTTAGATTTTCATTTTGAGATTAATTGCTCTGTATTATCCCCATAATTCACTTAATCATTAAATTAAGGTTTTAAGTTCATCCTAATGATCATAGGGTAAATGCTCTTTATTTACCTACAATTATCTCCCTCTAGGATCTTATGGCCATACTAAGTATTAAATTAATATTAGGATAAGAGTGTGGTATCACTATTCACCAATTCCCTATAATTTCATTATTAGGGTTATATCATCCTAAGATTTATGTCCATGGGATACAACTGAGTCAATTAGGCTATTAGGTCCCAACAAGGGTCTAATCTATCATAAATTTAGGGAATTATGCACACTAAAAAGTTCCTATTTGAAAAAAAAAATAAGAGGAAGGAAAGAGGGATATTGGGTAACAATATAATCGAGTAGGGGCCTAGAAGAATGGAGGATTAGCCTATGTGTCCGAAATTGAGTATGTTACAATTTGTGTGAATCCATGAACAATGAGGGCCAATAAAAACCACATTGAAGTACCTTGGCAGCTGTGTGCTTTCCTCCAAAGTGTCGTCCACATATCCCGGAATGGCACACGGAGAGGATGTCTTGTTGTTCTACTTCCGACACGCATCTTCTTACAAGCTTATCGGGGCAATACTTGAAAAGGTGAGGGTCATCCCATGCATAATTCTTCACCATGGCAAACAGTCTTTTGCTCTCCTCCCTTATCCACGTGCTAGGTATCCTCCCACTAGCCAAGAAATTGGCTATGTGTTGGTACCATGGCCCTTGAGAAGATGAGAGGAGGAAGGGTTGTTCATGTGGCAGGGTTTCTTTGATTAACCTTGTCTTGTCAAAAGGGTGATCAATCTAGGAGAGATGATTGGCTGTGCCATTTTCTACTCCCTTCTTGTCCACTATCTCTATATCAAACTCATACAGCAACAGAATCTATCTTATCAACCTTGGCTTCGAATCCTTCTTAGACATGAGATATTTGAGCACGGAATGATTTGTATAAATCACAACTTTGTTTTGCAGAAGATAGGAGTGGAATTTGTCCAGAGCAAAGATGAAGGCGAGCAACTCTTTTTCAGTAGTTGTGTAATTTCTTTGTGCCTCATCAAGAGTCTTGCTCGCATAGTAGATGGCATGAGGAACTCGGCCAATCCTTTGGCCCAGCACAACCCCCACTACCGTATCGGATGCATCGGTCATGATCTCAAATGGCAAAGAGAAGTCGGGGGCTGCATGATCGGAGCCGAAATGAGCATTTCTTTCAAGTGATTGAAAGAATCAATACACTTGTCATCAAACCGAAACTCGACATCCTTTTCCAGTAAGTGGCACAAAGGTCTTGAGATCTTGCTGAAATCTTTTATGAAGCGGCAATAGAAACTAGCATGTCCCAAGAAAGACCGGACATGTCTTACGGTGGAAGGAACAGTGAGGGTAGAAATGAGGCCCACTTTGGCCTTGTCAACTTCAATTTCATCTTTAGAAACCCAGTGGCCTAGAATAATGACTTCGAGCACCATGAAGTGGCTTTTCTCCCAAGATAAAACTAGTCAGACTTTCACACATCATTCGAGGACAGCAGCTAAATGTAACAGGCACTCATCAAAAGTCTTGCCAAAAACTGATAAATCATCCATGAACACTTCCAAGGATGAATCAAGCATATCTGCAAAGATGGAGGTCACACACCTCTGAAAAGTAGACGGAGCATTACACAACCCAAACGGCATTCTCCGATAAGCAAAGGTGCCACTCGGGCAAGTGAAAGTCATCTTTTCTTGATCGGCAGGGTGCACGACAATTTGGAAATACCCAGAATATCCATCAAGGAAATAGTAGAAACTCTGCCCAACTAACCTCTCTAGAATTTGATCAAGGAATGGGAGGGGTAGTGGTCCTTCTTTGTCTTCTCATTGAGTTTTCGATAGTCCACACACATCCTCCATTTGGATTGCTCTCTAACTGGCATTAGTTCCCCATCGACATTTTTAGCAACTGTGATTCCACCCTTCTTGGGTACGACTTGGATGGGGCTCACCCAAGTACTATTAGAAATGGGATAGATGATCCCAGCATCAAGCAGTTTTACTACTTCTTGAGTCACTACTTCTTTCAACTTCATATTCAACTGCCTTTGCATTTGGTGGGTTGGCCTTGCATCCACCTCAAGATAGATTCTATGCACGCAGATGGAGGGATCGACACCTCTCAAATCATCTATGGACCATCCAATTGCTTGGATGTTTTTCTTCAAAACCTTCATTAAAGCCTCCTCTTGTTCAGGCGAGAGTATGGATGAAATGATCACCAGGAGGGTGTCATTCGCCCCTAGAAAAGCATATTTTAAACCTTCAGGAAGTGATTTCAGCTCAAGAGTCGGGGGTTCTTCAAGAGAGTTCTTTAATGGCTCAGAGATGGAAGGGAGATCCTCGCTCGTAGCCACTAAGGCTAGCTCATTCTCTTCATCATCTTCCTCATCATCGTCAGAAAATTTAACTATCGGTTCCAGTCCTCTACCTTGAGTGGCAGTTTAAATCCACGAGGGTAGGCATTTCTCTACAATCTCATCTAGATACTCAATGAGATAGCAATCTTCTTCTGTTGCCCCTATCACTTCGGTTGTGGCTGACGATTTGAAGATGATCAACCGGATCTTCATGTACATGAATGTCACATACATTGTACCGGTTCTCACATGGATAACCGCATCAGCTGTGGCCAGGAAGGGTCTCCCCAAGATGATAGGAACCCTCCTTGTTCCTTTCTCCATATCCAAGACGATAAAATCAGTAGGAAAGAAAGCAGATGTCTCATCATCTAGTCTCACGAGCACATCATCAACACACCCTCTAGGCGTCTTTACCGACCTGTCATCTAACTACAAAGTGCAATGGGCCTGACCCAACTGCTGCAAAAACGTCATACGGCATGAGGTTCACGCTCGAGCCCAAGTCTAAGAGAGCTTGGTCTATGTGGTGCGCCCCAATGTAGCATGATATGATAGGAGCACTGGGATCCTTCCTCTTTCTTGGAATGGTGTGTTGTAGAATCGAGCTTACTTGCTTGGTCAGTTTCACTTTCTTTGGGGTTCTTCCCATAGTTCTTCTTTTGAAAGTACAAAGATCCTTCAAGAACTTAGCATATGAGGGTATTTGCTTGACTGCATCAAGCAATGGGATGTTGATTTTTACTTGCTTGAAGGTTTCAAGAATGTCCTCAGTGTGCTTCTTTCTTCTTTTCTCAGCAGATGGCTCCTTAAGAGCCTCAGGAAACGGAGGGAGTTGGGACCCCATACGGTCCATATCAGCAGTAACATCAACTGGAATCACATGAATCACAGTATCAACACTCGGTATCAAAGTATCAGCGCTCGGTATCATAGTATCAACACTGCCTCTTGTCACGGTAGCAACACTACCTCTTGTCATGGTATCAACATTGCCTCTTGTCATGATATCCTCAACCTATTTTTCAGTATCAACATGCTCAACCTCAGTATCACTTCTGTCACCAGCAACAGTACCATGGGGACACTCCAAAGTCCGGCCACTCCTCAATGTAGTCATTGCCTTCACATGCTCATGGGTAGTAGAAGAGTATCTTGTGGAGGTGGTTGTGGATGTTGTGGTGGTGGCGGCCTTTGGTGAGGGGAGTTCGGATTTTGGATAATGAATTGTGGTTGCGGTTGTGGTGGTGGTTGTTGTTGTTGTGGATGGGGGTGATATTGCGGAGGTGTTTTTTGGTATGTATGAGGTGGAGGTGGAGCATATTGATAGTTGAGAGGTGCTTGAGGAGGTGGTGGAGCATAGAGGTTCGGTGGTGCTTGGTATTGTGGCGGAGCATATGCACTTGAAGTGCTCCCTAGAAGGGCACTGTCATTGTTCAGATTGGGCATCGGTTGAGAAGGTAGTCTTCCTTCCTCCCTCCTTGCAAGGGAGAAGGAAATCTGATCCAACCTTTTCTCAAGGCGGTGAATGGACTGCCCATGCGAGTTCACATCCTTTTTCACTTCATCTACGCTTCTTAGCCTTCCCAGCACTTCATCTTCAAACTTTGAACTATAATGTGGCTTTTGTTGCCCTTGTCCTGGTCCATCCTCATTCTGTTGTTTCCAAGAGAAGTTCGGATGGTTTCTCTACTCGAGAGTGTAGGAGTTGGACATAGGGCCTTGGTTGTTGTTGCCACCAAAAGAGTGTAGAGCATTTACTTCCTCATCTACAGTGTCAACTGCCATTGTGGGTTGGCTAGAAGAGCCACCAGCATGCTTTTGCATCATCTTCATCATGTCGGCCATCATATTCATCATGTCTGGGTCAGTAGCATTGTGAGTCGGAGCTGCGGAGGAAGGTGGAGGAGTGTAGCTCCGGCCGACATGCCCCCCTTTAGTAGAAGCGTGGTGGCGAGAATTTTCAGCAAGGTGTTCAAACAATGGCCATGATTTTTCGGGAGGCTTTGCCATGAAAGTGCCCCCGCATGAAGAGTCCACGTTGTTCTGGCTTTGCTCTTCAAGCCCAGTGTAGAATGCTTGAATGAGCTGCCACAAAGGTACCTCATGGTGAGGGCAGTCACAGAGTAACTTCTGGAATCTCTCCCACGCCTCGTGGAAGGGCTCGTTTTCCTTCTGAGCAAACGACGTGATGCACCTCCTCATGTAAGACAGCTTAGATGGGGAAGAACTTCTTGAGGAACTCATTTTTGATGTCGTTCCACGAGACCAACTCTAGCTTGGACATGTACCACTCTTTAGCCTTCTCTTTGAGGGATAAAGGAAAGAGTGTCCTTCTAATGGAATCGCCAGTGGTGGCGAGAGTGTGAAAGTTTGAACACGTCTCAAGGAACACGTCAATGTGGTGGTAAGGGTTTTCATTCTCCATCCCGAAGTAGGTAGGGAGGAGTCCCAAAAGTGTAGGCGGAATGGAGAATTGTTGATCGGGCATTTGGTCAACCAAGGTGGTGATGGGGGAGTTGTAGTTCCCCGGTATAAAGTACTCGTGGAGTGGGCGATGTGGCGGTGGAGGTTGAGCATCCGATTGCGGGTTGTTTTCAGCCATCTCAGCTTCTCAGTGCTGATTGTGGCGAGCTTGGCGCCTCCTTCTACCAATTTTGGGGTCGTATACCACCAAGTCAGTGCAAGTAGAACATGTGCTACGCATGCAAAACTGTCACCTACGCAAAGCACAAACAAACAACAAGAAACCAAGTTAGCAAACCAAGATGCAAAATTAACACAAAGTATAAATAATAGCAATGGTGAGGGCACAAGTAAAGGCTAAGCTACACTATCTAACTAGGCCAAGCGCCTCTATCCCCGGCAACGGTGCCAGAAAGCTTGGTGCATCCTCGCTAGTGGTGCTTTTACACCCCACGAGGTCAGAGTGCAGGGGATATGGGATCTTATGCTTTCGAAATTTATGTTATCCCTAACTGAGTCGATCACTAATACTAAAATAGGTCGTCCGCAAGCGTACGGGGTACTATTGTAGTATAGATGATTGGCAAGATAAGGGGTCGAACCATAGAGATAGAGGGGGCACTAGAGTTAGGTAGTGTATGCTATGTTCCTATTGTGGAGATTAGGGTTTTAGGGTTTTAAAAGGTTTTGGTTGTTGATTAAGCTAATTGAACAAGTAAGAAATGCAAGATGGAAACTAAGTTATGGAAGAGAAAGCTAATTAGTAAACTAAGTTAACAAACTAACTAAGCAAGAGTAAGAAGGGCTACACTACTCTAGCAAGGCAAGAAGCAATTAAGAGCTAAACTAACCACTAGCAAGAGCAAGAGCCTAAGTTAACACTAAAGAGAAAAACTAAGCAATTGAGTAAGTTAGACTAAAGCAATTGGACTAAACTAGCATTAACAAGCAAACTAAGCAATTAGGTTTTTAAGCAAGGTGATTAAGGTGGGTGGACTGTTTGGGGAATGTAACTTTGATATTAGTTGGGGGGAGATCATTAAACATGCATGGTCCTCATTTCATAGCTAGATTACCAAACCAAACAATAAGATTAATGCCATTAGAACATACCCAATACTACTAGTAGAAGACTAGGGTTAGGTGTAATTCTAATGAGATTAACCAAATCTAGGTTTCTAGGGTAAGTGATAGTGAGTAATTGAGGGTTTAGGGTAGAGATGGGAGTAGAGATGACGGTATTTAACCTCATGCCACTAGCCAGTCTAGCCTTTAGAAGGCCCTAGACAATTACATCAATCTCACTTACACTAGCTACTTAGATCTCACACTCATTTGTAGGAGGATGGATGTGTATGTAGGAACAAAGGGGGCTAGCTAGGGATCCACTAATTGGACCTAGGAGCCATTCCTAAGATTGCCACATACACCCCAATTCCTCCTAGAAACTAAGTGTCATCAAAAACCTCAAAACAAGCAATTCATACAAGAAGCACAAACCACATGCAATAAGATAGGAAAAGAGATAGAAGCAAGAAGTAATCATGATAGATATGAATTAAGTTCATTACAAGAAATTATCCCCCAACATGGTATTAAAGTTACATTTAAATCCCAAATAGCCCACCACAAGGGGCTTAGCTAGACATGATCAAGAAAACAAGAAAAGAAAGGGGTGGAAGAAGTAGGGACTCCATGAAGCTTGATGTGGAAGCCTCCTTCTTCACCTCCAAGCTTGTTTTAGACGTCCTCCCTCCTTCAAGGGTGCAGGGGTGCATGAAATGGTCGGGGATTATGGATGAAAACCTAGGGAACTAGGTTTCCATGGTGGAATGAGGGTGGAAATGATGGATGATGAGCCCAAAATGCAAGGGGATTGCACAAAGAGCTCAAGGGTGGAGATTGGAGGCTAAGAACATCTAGGGGTGTCTAACCTTCATGCCCTAGCTGCCACCTATGTATATATAGGTGGTGGGGAGGTACTAGGGTAAGTGGGGGTAGTTTAGGAAAATTAGTGTAAAGTAGGATAGGGTTGGTGGATCACCACGGCCGTGTTGGTGTGCCACGACCGTGGTGAGGGTAGTAGGGAACAGTCGTGGGGTGGTAGAACGGTCGTGGTATGGATGGGAGTGGTGAAAAGCCAAGTATGGTGGTGGCCACAGCCGTGGTGGAGTGCCATGGTCGTGGTGGGTGAGAGGCACCACAGCCGTGTTGGGTAACACGGCCGTTTTGGAAGAGGGAGTGGTGATTGTGGCACAGCAACACGGGCATTTTATTCTTCAGTGGCCACGGTCGTGGCAAAGGGCCACGGTTGTGGCAATTTTGGGTGACAACCTGTTGAAAATTGGAACTCCAATCATTAATTCCTACGACTGTGGTGGTTGCCCACAGTCGTTTTCTCTTCTTATGACCATGACCGTGTTGATGGCCACGGTCATGGTGTCTTTAATGGCCACGGTCGTGGCAGGAGGCCACGGCCGTGGGATTCTTTGGGAAAATCTTGTTGAAGAGGGCACTTCTTTGCTAAAAAAATGCACGACTATGGTGTTGTGGCCACGGCCGTGGTGAGGCTTGCATTACTTCATTTCACTTCAAACTTCATTATTCTTAGATTTCTTTGCTTGGGGACGACTCTTGCCCATTGGAGGTAGGTTGAGGGAGACTTTGGGACCTTCTTTGGGTCCCTCCATGAGTGGGGGAACCCTAGAACTCCTTCTTTCTCTCTCGTCGATCTAAGCATGGTCCAAGTACTTGAAAACAGTGCAAAGAACATCCACAAGCGTATTTGCAATGATAAGCATATTAGGGGTAAAAGTTTGTAATCTAACATGTTTACATGTGATTTAAATACAAAAATGGCACAGGATGGAGCCTTAAAATAGGGCTACATCATGAGCCATGTTAAATATTTGTACAATAAAGTATAATGATTATACAGTCTAATATCTTAAAAGATAGGTTTTTCCTAGTGAGAGGTGACAAGATATTTAATGAACCATGTGACCTATGTGAAATACTTGTACCACAAGTGCGATGAATACCTTGGTCTGAGGATCTAGAGGTAATAGTTACCTGTTATAGAGGTAACAATGTTCAGTGATGATCTAAGGGTTTGAATACCCAGATCCAATAATCATGATGATGATGATGATGATGATGATGTGAAGGGATGAGAATACCCAGTATTGTGATAAGGAACTGAGATCTCGAGTGATATACATTCAAAATGTTCCAAAGATCTAAAAGAACTATGCCCTTCTTTATAGCATCTATTATAATGCATGTTTGAAACTTGGTTGATGCTAAAAGAATATTGTAATATACCTAATTAATCAAGTGAAATCTCGTCATGTAGTTGCCCTGACCATAGATCCATTCAGTGTCAGAAATTGTTGATGGTGAAATGAGCTTAACTCGGAGAGCATATTTTTGAATATGCAGGGGTGAAGGACGAAGTATATCCATACGTCCTAATGAAGAACTGATGTAGCACCTTCCTTATTTATCCCGGGATGATGTGAATCTCTTGACCAAATGAGGAATTGATGTGTAAATCCTTCTTCCATATTACTATGTGTTGTTGGGATTGATGATAATCTCCTGACAAGGTGAGGAATTGATGTATAATCTTCCTTTTCCTTATAAAGAGCACATGATGCGAATGTAACTCTATAGTGAAGATGTCGTTATACCCCGGCATGCTATTTGTAGATGACACAGGATGTCCTGCCAGCAGATGACACAAGATGTCCTGCTAAGTGGTCTCATACTGACCGAGACAGGTGAGGTCTCTACAGTCGGCTCTGCCATTTACCTTGTATGGTATCGATTTCAACTTAGTAGTGGTCGGTTGGAGCATGAACGGTATACTTCATCTCCTCATGGCATAAGTGTGATTGTAATATCTAATCAGCTGTTTAGTGTATATGCCTAAGGATCAAATACAAAAGAAATTGGTTGATGTACACTCCTTTTTATACATGTTAGTTGGATATATGTTATTCATATTTTTTATATTCCTTGTAAAGTGAATAGATGATTTATTTCTCTACCATAGATAGATGCATTATTTTAAGAGAAGAGATTACTCTATTCTGATTATAATAGTGATTAATCATGCTTGTTAATATAAAAGAACCTCTGCTCAGTTTTATACTATTTACATGTGATAATAATATTGTTGACAGAGAGTTATATCTCTCGTTGGGACAATTGTCTCACCCCGTGGGATCCACAGTTTTTAGGTGGACGTACACAAGGAAGTAGAGACCTTTCTACAGAGGGAGAATAATAGTTGGGACAACGGTAATAGCTCAAGCTAAGTGTATTGTCTGTCGTGTCTTATAGATAGAAGTTCTATGTGTCGTCTATGTATTCTCAGGTCCTTGGAGTCAGTACATAATGGTTTTATGAACGATCTGAGATTTTGGATTGTATGCCTTGAGGTTTTATGTTGTTTCAGTATATGTTTTGACAGAGCAACTATTATATGTTGTCCTTGAGATGAGATGAAACAGTGTATGTACAATGTGAATCATGATATATATAAGTTTTGGATCTCTCACTGAGAGTTTCCTGGTATTGGATCTTTTTGCAAAAATGGTTTAAATTCTTAGTGATTTTTGTTAATCTGTTGTTTATGGTTATTCTGCAATTAGGATTGGTGATGGCTTGATTTATTTTGGGTTGTCACAACATGCATCCCTCATTTGCACTCAATCTGTTCTCCTCATCCCTTTGACCATAACAATCATCATCATTTGTTCCATCTTGATCTCCTTTTCTCAAATGATCATTTGGACTTGTGAGGTGAGCATGTCCAATATCCCTATCTCAGACCCACCGGATTGGGGCTCTGCATATGTTGATCTTGATCTTCATGTCCATGAATGAAACCGTCATGGTGTCACTACGTACATGAATCTCGGCATCAGATGTAGATAAGAATGACCTTCCCAATATGATGGGAATCTTCCTATCCTCCAGCTCCATATCAAGTACAATGAAATCCGTCGAGAACACTATGCCTTTCTCTTTATCTATCATCACCAAGACATCATCCACTCTACCCCTAGGCACTTTTATGGATCTATCCACCAACTAGAGACTACAATGTTCTGGCTTCAACTTGCCTAAGCCCAGCTCAATATAGATATTGTATGGCATAAAATTCACACTAGATCCTAAATCAAGTAGGGACATGTCTATGTGATTTCCCCCTATATATTTAGGTATGAGAGGGGCTCCTAGGTCTTTTCTCTTCACAGGAAGTGAATGTTGTATGATGGAGCATATGATGGGATTTGCTTGATAACATCCAAGAGTGGAATGTTCACCTTCACTTAGCGAAACACCTCAAGAATATACACATTGTGCTTTTGCCTCCTCCTCATTTCTGGTGGCTCACCTAGTGCTTCAATGAATGGAGGATCATTGGCCTTTTCCTTACTTGTATCAATGTGAGGTGGAACACTAGGGATGGTAGGACCTTTAAATGGAGCATGAAGTGGAGCACATGGTATCCCATAATCAATAGGATGTATCACTGAATCATCTTCAGTAATTTCAATCACAGTATCACCACTTGGCTGCCTTTGCTTTGCTTTATCAGCCTTTCTTTGACTTGCGGGTTGCTCAAGAGATTTCCCACTCCTTGGAACTGTCACGTCACTTCCTTGCTCATGGTGGAGAGGGGGAGCTAGTTGTGGCTGTGGAGGAGGTAGAGGTGACACTTGGGGTTGAAATTGAGGCAGAGGGGAGAATTGAGGCTGGAAGGTGAATTGTTGGGAAAATGGTGGTGATGGAGGGGGAGGTGGAGTATAAGGCTTGGAATCACCTTGAAAATGGTAGATGGGTTGCACTTGCATGGGAGGTGGATTATAGAAAACTTGAGAGGAGGGCATGGGTCCACTTGCTTCATGGTAGCTCATGATGGGTTTTGAAGACAACTTTTCTTCTTGGAGAGCAATTATAGAAGATATTTGCTCTACTTTCTCTTCTAGCCTTGCAACATCTTTTTGAACATCATCAAATATTTTCAATCTAGAGAGAACCTCTTCCTCAAACCTTGAGCTATATTTTGGACTTTGTGGCTCTTGATAGCTATAGGAGTGAGGTGTCTTCTTTTCCTCACCATATAACTCAATAGAATTGATCGGGTGGCAAGGAACATTTGTCACATGGTTCTTCATGAAGCTCACCATGTCACCAAGAATATTCATCACTTATGGGCTTGAGTCATTATGAGTAAGAGGTGTCACACCAAAGGCATATCCCCCATCATTCATCATGTTAAAAGCTCAAATTCTTGATCCTTCAGCCAACTTTTTAAACATAGGCCATATCTCCTCAGGTGGCCTAGCCATGAAAACTCCTCCATAAGAAGCATCCACTGTGTCTTGGTACTTTAAAGATAAACCAGAGTAGAATGATTGAATTAGATGCCACAAAGGGATCTCATGGTGCGGGCACTCTCTCAAAATCTTCTTAAATCTCTCCCATGCATTGTAGAACTGCTCATTGCCCATTTGGCTAAAACTTGTCACGGCACACCGAATTTGTGTCAACCTTGCTATAGAGTAGAATTGTCTCAAGAAGTCATTCTTCATTATTTCCCAACTCAAGATGTCCCTTCTTGAGTCATACCAATCTTTGGCTCTATCTTTGAGGGAGAAAGAGAACAAGGTCAACATGATTGTATCATCACTAGTCGTTGGCATCCTGAAGGTGGAGCATACTTCAAGAAAGGAGTCCAAGTGCTTATAGGGGTCCTGACTCTCCAAGCTATAGAAGATAGGTAGGAGCCCAAGAAGACCTAGAGGAATAGAGAATTGCTCCCCTGACATTTGATCAACCCTGCTAGCAATTGGCGATTTATAGTTGCTAGGCATGAAGTAGTCTTGAAGTGTCTTGTGAGGTGCATTTTGGCCTTCCATCTTGTTTCCTCCCGAATGGCTTGTCACATGCACAAAGCACAACCAAACAAAAGAAATCAAGTTACTAAACCAATATACACAAATAATGCAAAGAATAATAAATAAAGAATAGCAATGATGAGGGTAGTAGGAAAAGTCAAAGTAAAACTAACTAGCTAGGTCGAGTACCTTTCTCCCCATAAATGACGCCTGAAAGCTTAGTGTGTTTCTTATCAAGGCTACACACCAGCCAACTAAATGTAGCTATATGAAACCCTAAGGGAGAACACACGTGTGGATCTTTCAAAATTTATATTAACCCTAACAAAAGTCGATCATAAAACCAAATAGGTCACCCACAAGCACACAGGGTACTATTGTAGTACAGGTGATTGGCAAGAGTAGGGGTCGATCCTCAGGGATAGTGGGGGCACTAGATCTAGGTTAGCGTTGGCTACATTCCTACTGTGGAGACTAGGGTTAAGGGTTTAAGGTTGTTTTGATTGTTAAACTAAGGTGAGAAAGAAAGCAATTAAAGGCAAGAATGAAATATAAGTTAACCCTAGACTAGATTAAGACTAAGTAAGCAGGAAAAGACTAAGCTAGATATGAAAAGGCAATTTACACTAAGGCATGCAAGAGAAAATCACAAGATAAAGTAAAGAACTAAACTATCAAGAACAAGGCAAAAACAGGGCAAGAAGCTATCTAGGAAAGAAATAAGCTAACACTAGCTAAACAAGATGAAAACTAGGGTTTTAAAGCAATTAAAGAAGTGTGGGATGTTTAGGGGACGCACTTATCACTTAAGTTGGGGGTGACATATGAACATTATGATTCCATTTAGATTATCCAAACTAAATAACAAGTTAGAGTCTAATGAATTAACCTAAGCTACTAACTAGCCATGGATATGCAAGGTTGTGTATAAGGGAACTAGTCCCTAACACCCCCTACTACCCTTGTAAGGCTCAATTGGGTTAGGGATTAGGTTCAATTCAATTAGAGTATAATCAAGTCTAGATTTCTAGATTAGACATTCCTAGGGCAATTAGGGGACGAGGGTAGTAATGGGGGGTGAACTTAGGGTTTTGGACCCCAATTCCCCCACATTCTAGCCTTGATAAGGCTCTATGCTAATTGCAGTAGAATCACCTAATCTAGCTACTTAGATCTCTCACTTAGGCTTAGGGAGATTGATTAGGATGTAGGAAGATGGTAGGAAACTTAGGGATCCAAGAATTGGACCTAGGGGCAAATCCCAAAATGCATACATATAAGCAATTTTCCTAAATTCCTAGGTGATTTCACACACAAACCAACAAGCAATCCATGGAGAATGAGATAGAAATAGAACATAATCATTATAAAATGGAACTACAAAGTTTAAATATCATTTCCCCCTAACATGGTATCAAAGTACATTTTACACCCTAAACAGCCCACCAAAAGGTGTCTTGCTACTCATGGAAATGGAAATATAAAAAGAAAGGAGAAAGAGGTAGAAGAAGCCATGGAGCTCGGTGTAGATGAAGAAATCCTCCTCTCCAACTGTTGCAAGACATCATCCTCTTTCCTCCAAGGTGCAAGGGTGTGGAATAAAGGGGATTATGGGTAGAAACTAAGCTAAACTAGGGTTTGATGGTGGAAATGGTGAAATGGAGGGGATCATGGAGGTGGAAATGAAGTGGAATGGAGGAAGAATGAAATGGAGTTGTTATAACCTCGATTTTTCCAAAATATGTAATGAAATTATAAATATTTTTCTTAAAGATAAATGAAATCCATGGTTGATGTGATGAATTGTTTGAATGGATTGAATGGATTTTTGTGTTTGATAGCTTGTATGTGTTCAAGGAACTCAGGATAATTAGATAATGGTAAAAGAAATAAGGAATATGTGGAAAATACAATTAAATAAGGGATAACTTGAAACTGATAGAAAAGGGCTCGTTTCCTTTGGATAATTACTCCAATTTTTGTAAAAGGAAAGATAAAGGTATAAACGAGTTTTCCTCAAAATTTGAGATAAAACCGAGTTAAGGATTGAGAGTTATTAAATTTTCAAGTTATCATCAAAATAGACTTTTCCTTGAATATTTGGGAATTAATTTTCCTTTTTGGTTTAAACGCGGACAACGCTGACCGTTGGATTCTAATCCAACGGATTGGGGTCATCGTCCAGAGTCCTAAAGGGACTCGGACAGTAGCGCCGACACAGGGGATTTTCCCCTCGCTTTCCTGATCGATTCAGTGCATGTGCACTCGAGATCGGTGTCCCTTTGAGTCCGGGAGACCTTGGCGAAGAATCTAGACCTAGGTTTTGCCAGATTTCATGGTGTATTCTAGAAACGCCCAATTGGGATAAAGGTTAGTTAGTGGCGGGGTTGAGAAAACCCTAGAGGGGTCCCCCATGCCCTATATAAAGACCACCACTCGAGTCCTTGTGACCGATCGATCTCGAACGGCTACCTTTCAGACCTCCGGACTCCCTCATCCTCTTGATTGCACCTGCTCCGGCGAGCCTCAGCCACGGCGCCGCCGAGCGTCTATGTTAGGAAAAGAGAAGAAAGGTGACGAGCAGATGTCGTCTGATCACGGACCACCGAGGTCCCGTGCGAGATCCAACGCCTCCGGAGCGGCAGGCCGATCGTGCTGGAGTAAGTGGAGCGGATCAGCGCGAGGCGTCAGATCGAAGGACCATCGTGGACCGAGGAGATCTAGCGGATGAGGGCCTAGTCGCACGTGGCTGCAGTGACGATCGTTGGATCCAGGCATGGACCATAGGCGCATCAATCGGACGGCTGCGAATTTCCGGTAAAACCCCTCTCTGACCAAAATTACAGAAAATAGCTTTTTCTTGCGAAATTAATAGAAATTGCTAGGAAACTCATATGAGAAAACTTTATATATGAAAGTTGTATAGAAAAATACGAGGAATCTGATAAAAATAATTTGAGAACCTAGTTCTATCTGTTTTCCAAAAAGTACCTTAATTTGTTAATAAAGTGTATTAAGAATTGATGAGAAACCCTAATTGCATGATTAAAGTGTATTTTGGTAAATCAATAGATAAAATTGATAAGTTTAACTTTGTTAATGATAAAGGTGATATGATTATCAGTTTGAATGCAAAAGTGTGAGATTTAGAGTTATAATGCCTAAAAGGAAGTTAATTTACATGGAAACCCTAATTTGGGATAAAAGGAGATAAAAATCATGTTTTTGTGGAATAAGATAATTAGATGCTTAATAAAGGAAATTTACTGAGAAATTAGGGGTTTTATGTAGTTTAATAAATTAAGGATGATAATAAGGAAAGAAGAAGTGAAAACCCTAATTTCTAAAGGAACCCTAAAATAGGAACTGAAACCCTAAGTGATATGATGAAAATTAGATAAATATTAATAAAAGGAAAATTGTCCTTTTATTTCAGGTTTTGCTTGTTGATTGGGTTTCTCTACATATTAATTTCTATCTTGAAATCTGCAATCAAAGGTATGTGGTTACTTATGATTAACCGCTTATGTTTCCCGATGGTTTCTCGGACGTTTAATCGCATTGAATGCAACTAAACTGCTTAGATGTTCATATTGCAAATTATAAAGTGACTATGACTATCACCTAATGTATATGCCTACAATCTCAGATCCTGGTTCTCTCTGTGGCATAATAGCTAACCTAGTACATGGTTGCCTATGGGTAGGTCCATCAGGTTAGAGAAAGGCCTAGTACATGGATGCCTATTGGGTAGGTCCATCAGGTCTATGGATGACCTAGTACATGGCTACCTATTGGGTAGGTCCATCAGGTCTATGGTTGACTTAGTACACGAATACCATGGAGGTAGGACCATCAAGTCATAATGAGTTAGATATTGGGCTATCTTCGGATAGTGCCATGCGACTCTGTTACCTAAAAGAGAGGTGATATCCATGTCCACTGCAGGGATAGCCCAGAGTTCGAGAATATGTATGGATTGAGATGTATGGTTTAAAATGTAATCTTGATTGTTAAATGATTAATTGAGTGATTATATTGTTAACCTAGTTGAACATTATTTGCTTCCTCCACATACCAGCTTTGGCTGACCGTCGTTTTGTTTGTCAGCGATTTAGGTACAAATTCCAAAGTACAAACAGTAAAGCGACACATTGTGAATTCAAGAATTAAAGAACAAGGAGGAATTAGATAGATTAGTTCAACTGAGGTTAGAATTTAGTTTGTTCCTAGCTTTTCAAAATATATGCAAAGAAAAATTTTATTACCATTTTTCAGTATAGTCTGTTAGAATTTAACAATTGTTTATGGTTATATGTTGAACCTTTGATCCGGAATTAATGGGTGTGGCTTTATCCTCTTGGTCTCCCTTAATTGGGGGTTACTGAAAGGTGAGGTCATAACATTTGGTATCAGAGCCTAGGTTCTTCATGTAACCATTAGTAATTATTAAATTTTACAAACTCCATAGAACCCAAAGGCGTTATTAGAGGAGTATCTGAAAGACGGAGGTGTCTAGAAAGGGATCACGACCGGGGGCTGGCAAGATTTTCCTCCACACTGCTAGTCGGAATACGAGGACTCCCGGACCCGTGTGACCGCCTGGCCAAAGTCTTAGGGTATGAATCGAAATAAGATACCTTTAGGACTCTCTCATCTTATTCGTCCCTTCTCATCACATATTCTTTTAAGGCTTTAAGAGTAGGATTCTCTCTCTCCTCAACACTCATGTGGTATGGGCAAATAAGTTAAGGGTTTAAGAATCCTCCAGTAAATTAATAAAAGATATGTAATGAGATATCACTGAACATAAGTATAACTAGTTTAAATGATAAACTAAAGGTTTGTTTTTTTATGCTTATGTAGATGGCACGAACCAAGACTGTTTCTATTTCTGAGGGCTTTGGGAATCCGGCTAGGAGTGTTTGGCCTCCCCATAAAGTAAAGGAGTCTTCTGAAAAGAGGAATAGGAACCATGATGGTGGATCCTCTAAGAAGAGGAAGAGGCCTAAAGAAGTCACTCAAGAGGTCCCTAACCCTAACCCGGTACCATTTAGTAACCTGAACCAAGAAGAAGATCAAGGATATGAAGAACAACATGTGTATGAGGAAGAAGCCAAGATGGAAGAGGACCAGACTGAGGAACCAGAACCGACCTTTCACACCCCTGATACCTTGTGGATAGAGCTACAGAGGAAGTTGACAGAAGCTATTAATGCTTTGGCCCTCCGAGACATAGCTAGAGCTGAGAATGGTGAACCACACCATGTTCGTCCACGTGTGGGAGCCACCATCCTAGAATTTGTCAAGCTGAACATAGAAAAGTTCTGGGGAGAAGATAAGACTGAGGTGATTGATAAAGCAGAGGCCTGGATACTTGCAATAGAGAATGGTTTCTGCATGCTTGAAGTTCAGCCGAGCAAGAAGGTCCTCTTTGATGCTCACCTTCTGGAAGGAGCAGCTAAGATATGGTGGGAGACTCACATCACAGGCCGAGATCTGACTGAGGAACCAATGGCATGGGCTGATTTCAAGACCATCTTCACTTCCAGATTCGTCCCGGTTGCAGCTAAGAAAGAAAAGGAAAGGGAATTCACTAACATGACTCAAGGAAATTCCTCTGTGGTAGCCTTTGGGCGCAAGTTTCGGATCCTAGAACGTTTTGGGTACAAGATGGATGAGGAAAGGAGGGTGGATCACTTCATAGAGCGTCTTCACCCTACCATGAAGCCTCATGTGATGGAAAGAAAACCTAAAACCTTTGCAGAAGCTTACAACGCTACCTTAGACATGGAAAGAACCGTGATGCCTGCACAGCTTCCACCCAAGGGGTATTTGGGTTTCACTGAAGGAACCCGAGGTCAGAAGAATCATCATAAGAAGGGTCCTGGTCGTCATCAAGCCAAGGGGAGACATGAAGGAAAAGGAAGACCCCATCCAGAACACAACTGATCACGATGCCACTCTTGTGGAAAATGGCATCCTGATGAGTGTCGCCACAAGAAGAAGGTCTGTTTTTGTTGTCAGCAAGAGGGGCATATCTTGTCTGCTTGTCCCCTACCAGCACCAAAGGGACCAGGTCCAGTGGCAGCCCCACCGGTAGCTGTGGCCCCACCTGCTGGAGAAAGAAGACAAGCTCGAGTGTTCGCTATTTACAATGAAGAAGCTCAAGCTAATGTTAATCGATTGATTGAGGGTAATAACCCTTAGAGTTTTTCTTTATGTTTTGAAAGTTAAGCATGTAATGGTCTAATGTATGGTGAATAATAATGTAGGCATGCTTGAAGTCATGGGACATAATGTAAAAGCATTATTTGATTCTGGATCTACTAATACTTTCATTTCGAGGAATCTTGCAACTATGCTTTGTTTGGATATCAAGGATTTAGGATATGTCTTAGATGTTACAACCCCGAGTGGTCAAATCTTTACCTCTCTTTTGAAAACTCCGGTGATACCTGTGAAATATCGAGATCATGAGTTTCCTACAGACTTTATCCTTCTTGACATGAATGATTTTGATGTGATCATTGGAATAGATTGGCTTTATACCTATAGGGCCCAAATCGACTGTAGGGAAAAGAAAGTGATCATTAGGGAACCAGGTCATCCACCTTTTGTCATTAAAGGTAGGAAAGATGCCACCACCAGTTTGTATGTGTCATCCCTGAAGGCAGAAAGAATGATGAGTAAAGGTTGTCAAGCTTTCCTAGCAGTTGTTACCGAGCCCGAACCCAAGGTGCAACCCTTAGAGGAAATAGAGGTAGTCAAGAGCTATGCAGATGTTTTCCGGATGATCTACCCGGGATTCCTCCCGAGAGAGAGGTGGATTTTTCCATAGAGCTAGCTCCAGGAACAAGCCCTATTTCACGTGCACCTTATAGAATGGCCCCTGCAGAGTTGCTCGAGTTGAAGAAACAATTGCAGGAATTGCTAGACAAAGGTTTTATCTGTCCTAGTACATCACCATGGGGAGCTCCAGTCCTTTTTGTAAAGAAAAAGGATGGCTCGCTCCGTATGTGTATAGACTATCGGATGATCAACCAAGCTACCATTAAGAACAAATACCCTTTACCTAGAATAGATGACTTGTTTGACCAGTTGAAGTCAGCTCGAGTCTTTTCCAAAATTGACTTAAGGTCGGGTTACCACCAGTTGAGAGTCAAGAGTGAGGACATTCTAAAAACAGCTTTTCGAACACGATATGGCCATTACGAGTTTGTGGTTATGCCTTTTGGGTTGTCCAATGCACCCAGTGTGTTCATGAACCTTATGAACAGTGTGTTCCAACCCTTCCTTGACTCGTTTGTCATAGTGTTCATAGATGACATATTGGTTTATTCCAATGACTTAGAGCAACACCGAGACCACCTAAGTAAAGTCCTTGATATCCTGAGAAAGCAGAAGTTCTATGGGAAATTCTCAAAATGCAAGTTTTTGGATAGACCGAGTCATGTTCCTTGGACATATCATCTCAGGAGGAAAAATCACCGTGGATCCAGCCAAGGTGTCAGCAGTTCGAGACTGGCCTACACCGAAGAACCCCTCCGAGATCTGAAGCTTCTTGGGGTTAGCAGGATACTATCGGCGTTTCATTTCAGATTTCTCAAAGACTGCCTTGCCCTTGACCATGTTGACTCGGAAGGATGTGAAGTTTGTGTGGTCTGATGTGTGTGAGGCTCGTTTTCAAGAATTGAAAGAAAAGTTGACCACTGCACCAGTTTTGACTCTACCATCAGGCAATGAGGGTTTCATGATCTTCACCGATGCATCCAAAATGGGTCTTGGCTGTGTTTTGGAGCAGATTTGACATGTGGTTGCTTATGCTTCCCGTCAACTCAAGCCTAATGAGGTGAATTACCCGACACATGACCTAGAGTTGGTTGCTATCATTCATGCCTTGAAGATTTGGTGGCATTACCTGTATGGTGCTTCTTTTGAGATCTTCACTGACCATAAGAGTTTGAAGTACCTTCTGACACAGAAAGACTTGAACTTACGACAACGAAGATGGATGGAATACATGAAGGATTACAACTTTACCATTGCCTATCATCCCGGGAAGGCAAATGTTGTGGCAGATGCGTTGAGTTAGAAGCAGCTCAGGTGCGCAGCTGTTCTATCCAGTCAGTGGAAGAGCTTGGAAGAAATGGTGAAATGGTCTCCTCAACCATTAGGTGATCGAGTTCGATTGGCCAACATTCAGATACAGTCTGATTTGTTGAGTGAAATTGTGGCAGCACAGTTGGTCAGTAGTGAACTTGACAAGATGAGAGGCTTGATGAAGAAGCCTCAGACCCGCCTTTCTTTGGGAGTAGACGGAGGGATCAGATTCGAGAATCGTATATGGATTCCTGAAGACTCACCACTGAAAGAACATATCTTAAAAGAAGCTCATGGTTCTAAGTACACAGTACACCCAGGGACTACTAAGATGTTTAAGGACATGCAGAGGTTTTTCTGGTGGCCAGGAATGAAGAGAGACATTGCATCTTATGTGGCCAGTTGTCTTACGTGCCAAATGGTGAAGGCTGAACATCAATGACCTGGTGGACTTTTACAGTCTATAGAGATTCCGGAATGGAAATGGGATCAGATCACCATGGATTTTGTGGTGGGTTTACCCCGGACCAAGAGAGGTCATGATGCAATATGGGTTGTGGTGGATCGCCTTACCAAGTCAGCACACTTCCTTGCACTGAAAACCACTGCCAAAGTGACAGATTTAGCTGAGTTGTACATTCGAGAGATAGTGTGTTTGCATGGCGTACCCAGTTCCATCATATATGATAGAGATCCGAAGTTTACTTCCAAACTGTGGAAGTAGGTTCAAGAGGAACTTGGTACAAGGTTAAAGTTTAGTACCGCTTATCACCCCCAGACAGATGGACAGTCAGAAAGGACAATCCAGACTTTAGAGGATCTTTTGAGAGCTTGTGTGCTCGATTGGGGTGGATCATGGGAGCATTACTTACCTCTAGCAGAGTTTGCATACAACAATAGTTACCAAGCCAGTATCGGGATGCCTCCATATGAAACTCTATACGGGAGACCATGTCAGTCACCACTTCACTGGGATGATGTTGGTGAGAGGACCTTGTTGAGGTCAGATGAACTCCAAGTGTATGCTGATAAAGTCGCTTTGATCAGGAAAAGGCTAAAGAAAGCCCAGGATCGACAGAAGTCGTATGCTGATGCAAAGAGGACTGATGTGCATTTCACTGTGGGAGAGCATGTTTTTTCTAAAAATCTGACCGCTCCGAGCTATAGCTAAAAATAGAGGAAAGTTGAGTCCCCGATATGTGGGTCTGTTTGAGGTTTTAGAACGGATTGGTGAGGTGGCTTATCGTTTGGTGTTACCCCCTCAATATAGTATGATGCATGATGTGTTTCACGTGTCCAATCTGAAGCAATATGCGCAAGACCCGAGCCATGTGTTGAGCATTGAACCTATTGAGCTTCAAGGAAAGTTGTCTTATCCTGAGTTACCTTTGCGTATTATAGATACTAAGGTAAAAGAGCTCAGGAATAAGAATATAGAGATGGTAAAGGTTATTTGGAAACACCATGGAGAGGATGAGGCCACATGGGAGCTGAAGACGGACATGGAAAAAGCATATCCTGATTTGTTTGCTTGATTGATGAATTTTGAGGGCAAAATTCCTATAAGGAGGGGAGGATGTTATAACCTCGATTTTTCCAAAATATGTAATGAAATTATAAATGTTTTTCTTAAAGATAAATGAAATCCATGGTTGATGTGATGAATTGTTTGAATGGATTGAATGGATTTTTGTGTTTGATAGCTTGTATGTGTTCTTATTGGGCCTTTGTGGCCATTGAGCCCAATTAAAGGATTAAAAGAAAAACAAAAAGAAATGAAAAAAGGAATTTCATTTAATAAAGGAATATATGAGGAAAATAAAAATAAATGATTTTAAGGCCAAAAGATATTTTCCCAAAATAGATTTCGAGTTAAAAGGGTTCCTTGGGGTTCAAGGAACTCAGGATAATTAGATAATGGTAAAAGAAATAAGGAATATGTGGAAAATACAATTAAATAAGGGATAACTTGAAACTGAAGTAAAGGGCTCGTTTCCTTTGGATAATGACTCCAATTTTTGTACAAGGAAAGATAAAGGTATAAATGAGTTTTCCTCAAAATTTGAGATAAAACAGAGTTAAGGATTGAGAGTTATTAAATTTTCAAGTTATCATCAAAATAGACTTTTCCTTGAATATTTGGGAATTAATTTTTCTTTTTGGTTTAAATGCGGACAACCCTGACCGTTGGATTCTAATCCAACGGCTCGGGGTCATCATACAGAGTCCCAAAGGGACTCGGACAGTAGCGCCGACACAGGGGATTTTCCCCTCGCTTTCCTGATCGATTCAGTGCATGTGCACTCGAGATCGGTGTCCCTTTGAGTCCGGGAGACCTTGGCGAAGAGTCTAGACCTAGGTTTTGCCAATTTTCGTGGTGTATTCTAGAAACGCCCAATTGGGCTAAAGGGAAGTTAGTGGCGGGGTTGAGAAAACCCTAGAGGGGTCCCCCATGCCCTATATAAAGACCACCACTCGAGTCCTTGTGACCGATTGATCTCGAACGGCTACCTTTCACACCTCCGGACTCCCTCATCCCCTCGATTACACCTGCTTCGGCGAGCCTCAGCCGCGGCACCGTCGAGCATCTGTGTTAGGAAAAGAGAAGAAAGGTGACGAGCAGCTGTCGTCCGATCACGGACCACCGAGGTCTCGTGCGAGATCCAACGCCTCCGGAGCGGCAGGCCGATCGTGCTGGAGTAAGTGGAGCGGATCAGCGCGAGGGGTCCTTTCGAAGGACCATCGTGGACCGAGGAGATCTAGCGGATGAGGGCCTAGTCATGCGCGCCTGCAGTGACAATCATTGGATCCAGGCACGGACCATAGGCGCATCAATCGGACGGCCGCGAATTTCTGGTAAAACCCCTCTCTGACCAAAATTATAGAAAATAGCTTTTTCTTGCGAAATTAATAGAAATTGCTAGGAAACTCGTATGAGAAAACTTTATATATGAAAGTTGTATAGAAAAATACGAGGAATCCGATAAAAATAATTTGAGAACCTAGTTCTATCTGTTTTGCAAAAAGTACCTTAATTTGTTAATAAAGTGTATTAAGAATTGATGAGAAACCCTAATTGCATGATTAAAGTGTATTTTGGTAAATCAATAGATAAAATTGATAAGTTTAACTTTGTTAATGATAAAGGTGATATGATTATCAGTTTGACTGCAAAAGTGTGAGATTTAGAGTTATAATGCCTAAAAGGAAGTTAATTTACATGGAAGCCCTAATTTGGGATAAAAGGAGATAAAAAGCATGTTTTTGTGGAATAAGATAATTAGATGCTTAATAAAGGAAATTTACTGAGAAATTAGGGGTTTTATGTAGTTTAATAAATTAAGGATGATAATAAGGAAATAAGAAGTGAAAACCCTAATTTCTAAAGGAACCCTAAAATAGGAACTAAAACCCTAAGTAATATGATGAAAATTAGATAAATATTAATAAAAGGAAAATTGTCCTTTTATTTCAGGTTTTGCCTGTTGATTGGGTTTCTCTACATATTAATTTCTATCTTGAAATCTGCAATCAAAGGTATGTGGTTACTTATGATTAACCGCTTATGTTTCCCGATGGTTACTCGGACGTTTAATCGCATTAAATGCAACTAAACTGCTTAGATGTTCATATTGCAAATTATAAAGTGACTATGACTATCACCTAATGTATATGCCTACAACCTCAGATCATGGTTCTCTCTGTGGCATAATAGCTAACCTAGTACATGGCTGCCTATGGGTAGGTCCATCAGGTTAGAGAAAGGCCTAGTACATGGCTACCTATTGGGTAGGTCCATCAGGTCTATGGATGACCTAGTACATGGCTACCTATTGGGTAGGTCCATCAGGTCTATGGTTGACTTAGTACATGGCTACCATGGAGGTAGGACCATCAAGTCATAATGAGTTAGATATTGGGCTATCTTCGGATAGTGCCATGCGACTCTGTTACCTAAAAGAGAGGTGATATCCATGTCCACTGCAGGGACAGCCCAGAGTTCGAGAATATGTATGGATTGAGATGTATGGTTTAAAACGTAATCTTGATTGTTAAATGATTAATTTATTGATTATATTGTTAACCTAGTTGAACATTATTTGCTTCCTCCACATACCAGCTTCGACTGACCGTCGTTTTGTTTGTCGGCGATTTAGGTACAAATTCCAAAGTACAAACAGTAAAGCAACACATTGTGAATTCAAGAATTAAAGAACAAGGAGGAATTAGATAGATTAGTTCAACTGAGGTTAGAAGTTAGTTTGTTCCTAACTTTTCAAAAGATATGCAAAGAAAAATTTTATTACCATTTTCAGTATAGTCTATTAGAATTTAATAATTGTTTATGGTTATATGTCGAACCTTTGATTCGGAATTAATGGGTGCGGCTTTATCCTCTTGGTCTCCCTTAATTGGGGGTTACTGAAAGGTGAGGCTGTAACAGGAGTGGTAGGAGTGAGCTAGGGGTGGCCAACCTAGTGATGTGGCTACCACCCATGTATATATAGGTGGTGGTGGAAGCACTAGGGTAAGTAGGGGCATTGTTGGAAAAATAGTGTAGAAAATGGTAGGGTTTAGGTGGTAGAACGATCGTGCTTGGAAGCATGGACATGGTGGGTAGTAGTGTGAACGGCTGTGGTGGTGGGGAACGGTCATTCTAACAAAGTGACAAAATCACAGGTTGATGTGGTGGAATGGAGGCAAGTAGCAAGGTCGTGGTGGGGGCTAGGTAGAACGGACGTGTTGGGTAGCACGGCCCCGGTGGTAGAGTTTGAGAGGGGGTCGTTCCCTTGAGCACGCCCATTCTGTCTTCAGCTAGCACGGTCGTGCTCGGTAGCACGACCGTTTTGGGGGCTTCATGGCACGACCGTGCTAGGTAGCATGGTATGCTGGATGAGTTGTTGTAGCTTGTAAATCTTGAGAATTCCCCTATAACTTGTGCATTTGCCGGCACGGTCGTTCCTTGGCTCCACGGTCGTGCTAGGGTCTTCATGGCAAAAAGAGCTTCAATCTTCATCATCAAAGGATTTCTTTTCTTGATGTCAAATCTTGGTCATTAGGGGTAGGTTGAGGGAGATTTGGGGCCTTCTTTGGACCCCTCCATGAGTGGAGGAACCCTAGAACTCCTTTCTTTTCTCTCATCCATCCAAAGCATGGTCCCAAGTACC
Organism: Alisma plantago-aquatica; assembly: GCA_963693085.1. NCBI lineage: Eukaryota > Viridiplantae > Streptophyta > Magnoliopsida > Alismatales > Alismataceae > Alisma > Alisma plantago-aquatica. The sequence continues at coordinate 395,112,327 of OY856413.1, forward strand.
TAAAAATAATGCAAAGAGCATCCATAAGTGCATTTGATAGTAATACTCATATTGGGGAATTTAACTTGCATTCTACCGTATTTAGATGTGAATAAAGTACAAAATGGCAAAAATGGATCCCTAAAATAGATCTACATCATCGTCCTATAAATTAGGTGCATAACAATAAATTATGTTCGAATTGTCCCTACATTGAGAAATAGGTGCATAAACCCCATTTTTAGGCATTTTGACCCACTTTTAGGTGCTTTAACCCCATTTTGGGACACATTGGCCTATAAATTAGGCACTACATTGACAAGTATGCATATTAACCCCATTCTTAGGCGCTTTAACCCACTTTTAGGCACTTCAATCCATTTTTGGGCACATTTCCTATTTATTAGGTGCATAATAGTAAAATAGGCTAAAAAAGACACTACACTGACAAATGGGCGCATTAACCCATTTTGTAGGCACTTTAACTGCATTTTTTGGAGCATTGGACTATAAAATTAGGCGCATAACAATAAATTAGTCTCATGACAGTAAATTAGTCTCAAAATGCCACTACACTGACAAATAGGCGCATAAACCCCATTTTTAGGCGTATTAACCCACACTTAGGCGTTATAACCCCATTTTTTGGTGCATTGGCCTATAAGTTAGGCACTACACTGACAAGTAGGTGGATTAACCCATTTTTAGGTGCTTCATCCCACTTTAGCAACTTCGACCATTTTTTGGGTGCATTTCCTCTTTATTAGGCGTATAATAGTAAATTAGGCTCAAATGGTCACTACACTGACAAGTGGGAGTATTAATCCCATTTAAGGTGCTTTAACCACACTTTTGGGTGCATTGGCCTATAAATTAGCTACTACACTAATAAGTATGTAGATTAACCCCATTCATAGGCACTTTAACCCACTTTTAAGCACTTCAATCCATTTTTAGATGCATTTCCTATTTATTAGGCACATAATATTATATTATGCTAAAAAAGGCATTACACTGAGAAGTGGGCACATTAACTCCATTTTTAAATGCTTTAACCACATTTCTAGGCACATTGGCTTATAAATTAGGAGTATAATAGAAAATTAGTCTTGAATTGCCACTACACTCACGAATAGGCATATAAACCCCATTTTTAAGCATTTTAACCCAAATTTAGGCATTCTAACTCCATTTTGGGGTGCATTGCCCTATAAGTTAGGCACTATAGTGACAGGTAGGTGGATTAACCCCATTCTTAGGAGATTTAACCCTCTTTTTGGCACTTTAATCGATTTTTGGTTGCATTTCCTATTTTTTAGGCCCATAATAGTAAAATAGGTTAATAAAGGCACTACACTAAAGAAGGGGCGCATTAACACAGAGCAGTTGTAAGAGGTACTTGGAATGATATATGAATATATGCTACATGACAGGCTTTTAAGTAAATGTTTATGAACATGTTGGTGATGTTTACATCAGTTTTAATTATCTCCTTTTTCCAGTTATGTAGTTAATTGGTGATTGGTCATGTTTCTGGTTTTGAGTAATCTCATTTAGCGTGATGGGTTGTCACTTTTTTTTGGCATATTTGTAGTCATCGTTGTACTGTTAGAGTTATATAACATATCATGTTATTATTTTGATCTTAAGTTTATGTATATTGATCATGATCATAATTAAAACAATTAGTTCTCAGTTAAATGAGTAGCATCAACTATATCTTAATTAGCTAGGATGCAATCTTAACTATTATATTAGTTAGACTAGTAAAGTATGATATAAATAATATATTATTTAAGTAGTTATCTATATATAGCTGGTACACAGGTATGGGTCCAATCATATCCAATAGTGAACCTACTTATATGTGGGTTTGTGGATATGCGAGTCTGTGGATATGTGGGTGCAAAAATTTAGATATCGCGGCTTATTTATAAAAGGATCCAAAATTGACGGGTCCCCAAGTCTACTCGGACCCATTTACAACCCTACCGTGCATCAAATTACAGACAAAAAGCACCAACCGTGAAACCAATATAAATATTAAGAAATGAGAAAACACAAGGATATCAACCTGAATCATATGGTGCTCCCAGGCGATGTCATCAAGCTGTCACACCTTGCTCAGAAATATGTATCCCTTACATATTTTTAGTGAGGAAACTAATCTGATGGTCATGTTGGGAAATAATAAAACAATATAAAATTGGAGTCTCCACCACATTTTGTCTATAAAAGGGAAAAACAAGATAGATGTTTTGAATTTGATGTAGAGAACCAACTGATTCTATAATCCATACATCGAATAGATAAAAAAGGTGGAAAGTCTAACCAAAACCGAATTTCAACAATCTTATTATGAATGGGAAAGGACTAGCACCCCCATATTGTCTAATAAATCAATATTGAACCCGTTTCTTAACAGTCCCAAATGTGATAGTTTCAGATCAGATTAAAAAGAAACAAAATGACAAAAATCGACAAATAGCATTGTTTAAATTGGCAAACTTTCAGGCCTGGAAATGTCTGTGACCTTTCTACCATTGCCCTAAAGTTCCTAGTATTTATGTGTTGGGGTCCTAATCTCACACGTCAGAGATCCTTCCTGGTGGTTAGGACCAATGTGTAGGAAAAAGGATGATGAAAAAAGATAAGGTTAAGAAGTAAGATTCAATCTTTATTTGATTAGTTAAATCAATCTATATAAACAGATCACATGATGGCAGAATGACTAAGTTAAATGAGAAAATGTGATCACAAAAGACGATAGCAGTTAAGAATAGTTGAGGATCAACAATTTAGATAGACATTTTGTGCAGCCTGACGATGCTTAGAAAATATATGGTGTTAGGCCTCATTTGGTTTACAATATTACCAGGGGATATGACTATAACACCATAAATAATGTGAGTCCTACATTTGTTTCATCAAATTGTCCGTTAGACTTTTAATCCAAGCATGAAAGAATTCCCAACCCCCTATGACTTTTGACTCCTGTGCTTCCCCAGGTACTAGCACGGGACTCCACCTTTGCTGAGTCACGATTCAAGTTTCAAACACAACATCGAATCACGTGTTATCCTTTTCTTGACACTTTGCTTGAGTCCGCCACCGCTACCACTACGCCCGATCACATTGGTGCTTTAGGCGACTCTGACAACCATAGTCATAAATTCGGTATTCGGGATACGTACGATGGAGCTGAAAATTCGGAATTCGGAAATTATGCGGGAAATTCGGATAAAAAATGGTAAAAATACGGTCAAATTAGGTCAAAGTACGATCAACTATTTGGAAAAAAAGTTAGCAAAAAGTCGGCAATATATATATATATATATACTTTGGACATATATATATGTATACATGTATCTATATACTTTAGACATCACACAATGCAAAGACACATATAAAAGTGAAAGATGCAACCAATGTTCTCTAAGATTCGATGTTCACATATAAATTTATAATCAAATACTGCTAATTGTGTCAAGAAATTCAAGCAATAAAGCAAACAATATCACTAATACAATTTCAAAATTGTAATAAACTAAACAATTTAAATTGCTAATGATATAGAACATATTACAGTTTGTTACTAACTTACAACTCAATACTCAGTGGTTAGTAGCTTCAACCCCCCGTATAGTAGCGAATAAAACGGAAAAAAACGTTTTAAATGCGTTAAATAAGGAAGTCGTGTTTAATACGCGAGTAAAACGCGAATAACGTGTATAATACGGCAGGACAGTATTAAATGACCGTCACATACGGCAGCTGAATTATATTGTGTTTAAAACTTGAATTTTTGAGAAAAAAAATGCCGATTATTGTGACTATGCTAACAACACCTCGGGGGGGCCTGCATCTTTGTTGCTGTCGGCCGTGGAGGCGGTCCCATAGGGACCCGTGGAGGTGGTTCAACACCATTACACCAGCACGTCAAATGACTTGAAGTCCCATGACTCGTTCTTGGAGAACTCCCGATTTCTGCTGCGACTAGCCTTCTCGTCCCACATGGCGAGGTGCTTCTTCACGAACAGGTACAGGTCAAGGTAGGCGAAGAGGACTGTCGTGGTGGTGAGGATGCTGGATAGCAGGGGCGGAACTAGGTATAGGGTTGGGGGGGCTAGAGTCCCCCCTCCCCCCAAGAAAAATGTTGAAATGTACTTATAAAAATATAAAAATAATAACACTATGTATATATATACATATTTCAAAGTATTCTTTAAAGAAAAAGTGATTAGCTGAAGTGGTACTTTACACCTTTAGTTGTGTAAGTGATGCAAGTTCGAATCTTGGTGTCCTCATATCTTTTTTTTCAGCCCCTTTGTGAACCCAGCCCCCCCTCCTATTGTGTATTTCTGGTTCCGCCTCTGCTGGATAGGATGACACAACGGTTGCTGGAGGAACCCGGACCTGAAGAGCAGGGGGAGGAATCAGACGTAGGGCCTGGAGATGCAAAGGTTGAGGTTGCCGGCCCGTGAAACTCTGGTTGAATGCGTGATGGAGAAGGCCAGTGGGACTAGGTCTGTGAGGCGGTTGCGGGAGAGGTCTAGAGAACTCAGCAGCGTTAGGAGGTTGTTGGATAAGTTACAAGGAATTCAACACTTCCAGTCTACTAATTGTGTCGGGATAGCGCCGGAGAGCCTGATCCCGACTAAATTGACCTCGTTCAAGGCAGAGCAAGATACCATAAGCACGATCTCGCCAGACAGGTCCTTGCTCTACAACAACATGTTGTTGAGGAGTTTCCCGCCCGTAAGCCTATTGTTCTACTCCTCGACCTTCACGATTTGATGACCCAAGGTTGGTGGAAAGGAACATCATCCAAGTAAAGAAGAAATAAATTTGTAGATTGTCGAAAGCAAAACTATATCCTATCAAATCTGCATCCAAACGTGGTAGTCACCTTTTTTCTCCTTTCCTCTCAATAAACCTATCAATCATATACTCCAACATAATCAATCCATCTCCTATCCAATAAATCAAACATGGCCTTAGAGGAAGGATCCTGTAAACATGAACAAATGGTATGAAACCCATCATTAGTCAATGAATGAGCATTATCTTGATTTTCCTCTAATTATATGTATATATATATATATATATATATATATATATATATGTATATCTATTATATATGTATATATATATATATGTATGTATATATATTATATATGTATATATATTATATATGTATATATATTATATATGTATATATATGTATGTATATATATTATATATGTATATATATTATATATGTATATATATTATATATGTATATATATGTATGTATATATATGTATGTATATACATATATATGATAAAAATGGGGTGAAACAATGTCAATTGTTGTATTTTAATTATTTTTAGCTGAAGAATGATAGGAATATATGAACAATAAGAACAGTGATTTTCTATAGTATCCACATAATATTAGAAGTTAATTAACACATAGTGATGACTTCACTATGTCAGTAGTATTTGGTTCCCGTGTTGCTATTTGCACTAGCTCCATCATGTGTTACTATAATACTTCTTGCAAACAACTTGTTTGTAACATTTTCATAATCTTATTCAAGTGACATTAAGTTAATTTGTATAGGTGAGATACTCTACTCAAGATGATTTTGAATCTTGAATCCCCACTTGGGGAATAAATATAAGTATAAGGCTTGTTGTGATTCCTTTGGTGAGAGGTCATATACACGGGTCCTACTTGTTTTATAAAATTATATCATTTTAAAATACATACAAGTTCTTATATGATGAAATCTTTAATTAATACAAATATATTTTAGCAATATTCCTTTGTTACTAGATTTCATTTCTAATATTTCTTTAGTGTTGAAGAGAGACACATAGTTACAAAAATTTGTGGAATATATTTGAAAGAAAATGACCCAACCTGTATAACTTGTTCTATATTTTCATGGAATTGTAAATTGATTTAAATTTGCAAAATTGGCATGAAGAATGTAGAACAAGTGATAAGTTCTCTAAGGTCTCACAGAAAATTATTTACAGTTGACATGAATGTTCATATTTTCTGTAAACGTTATAGTCAAATTAAATTTGATCCAATAATATTTTACATGTACATGGACAATATGTTTTTAGAGATTTTTTTTTCAATTCACTTGTTGTCACATTTATGTTTACAAATACGTCATATGGAAATACTTCTATTATTATACACTTAATTTTTATGTCATCAACCGGTATGAATCAAAATGTTCTAAATAATAACTTCTATAAATTTTTACAATTTCTTTTTCTTTCTGAAAAATAGATTCAAACGCACATGCAATGACACCTACAATTTTTTGTTTAATACTACGAAAACACCATTATGCAAAAATGATCATTAGAGATATAAGCTTCTCAATTTGCAAATGTGCTACATTACTAATTTTTAAATAAATGTGTGAACCCTTGTTATATAATGAAATAACTATTTTAAATCCTTCAAAGTGTGAGCATGTCAATTTAAAAGAAGCAAGACACCCTTCATTAACATCCCACTAAATTTCATTCTCTATATTTCAATCAAGATATATGATGAATACATATGTTTCTTGTATTAATATACACCTCACCATGATATCTCATATTTAGTTGAGCTAGTGGTACTTCAATATTGAATGGAGAAAGATGCACCATATTGTACCTCCAACAGTTTGTATAATTATGAACAATGCCATATAAATTGTTTACTAAATTTTTACAATGAATCAAGATATCGACTTTTAATGACAATTCATTAATTACATATTTTTAATATATCTAGTTGATTTATATATATTTATCATAGTTTTGGTATATCTAGTATGATTCGTGCATGCACACATATGCATCAGATACTATATTATTTGTACTATTATGAAAGTTTGCGGAGGGGGTTAAATGTAATTATCTCCATTATCACTTACAAATTAATCCATGTGTGTATACACTATACTTTTGTATCTACTTTGAAAGTTGTATATTGTACAAGGAGACTCATATATACTATATAAGAAAGTCCACCGACGAGGTTGAATGCAATTTTATCCATTATTTTCTGGAAATACAAATTGGTCCATGTGTGTACACTACACTTTATTTTTATTTTTAAAATAATTTATTATATAAGGAGATTCATCTATCCTAAAGCTCGTCGAGGGCGTTGAATGCATTCTTCTCCATCATTTTCTGGAATTACAGATTGGTCCCTTTGTGTATGCACCACACTTTTGTCTTTACTTTTTAAAATTATATATAGTATAAGGAGGCTCATCTATACTATATAAGATATCCTAGGGGTGAATGCAATTTTCTTCATTATTTTCAAGAACTACAAACCAGTCTTTTGTGTGTACATTACAATTTTGTCTTTATTTTTTAAAATTATATATTATATAAGGAGATTCATCTATACTATATAAGACAAAATGTGGAGGGGGTTGAATGTAATTTTCTCCATTATTTTCTAAAATTACAAACTGGTCTCTCTATGTGTACATTATACTTTTGTCTTTACTTTTTAAAATAATATTTTATAGGGAGACTCATCTATAATATATAAAAATCTCATGAATGGGGTTGAGTACAGTTTTCTCTATTATATTTTGGATTTTCTCGTCCTTGTATGTGTACACTACACTTTCTATCTATACTTTTTAAAATGATATATTGTATGAGGAGACTCATCTACACTATATAAGAAATTCCACAAAGGGAGTCGAATGCAATTTTCTCTATTATTTTCTAGAATTACAAACATGTCCTTGTGTGTACACTATAATGTTGTCTTTACTTTTTAAATTAAGATATTGCATTAGGAAACTTGTCTATACAATATAAGAAAGCTACGAAGGAGGTTGAATAAAATTCACTCTATTATTTTCTAGAATCACAAAGTGATCCTTGTATATATGAGAGGACCTATTAATATATATATATATATATATATATATATATATATATATATATATATATATATATATATATATATATATGGGCCCATCTTTATTGCTCGCGCGGGTAGCTACCCGCCCACCCTTCCGATCACTTTTTTTCAAAAAAAAAATTTCGAAATTGTAGAGGACTATTTTGTCTAGCTCTCCAAAAAAAATTGAGCCAAAAATAATATCATTTGCCCCTCCAAAATCAAAAAACCCATCCTTATATATATTTGTTGTATATTTTGTACAGAGTTACTTTTTTGTCCAGCAGAGTTACTTTTTTGACACCATAGTTACTTTTTTTATAGCAGAGTTACTTTCTTAGCTAGGAGAGTTACTTTTTTGGCTGCAGGGTAGCGAAAGTCCATGCTACCCGCGCGGGCAATGAATGAACACCCTATATATATATATATATATATATATATATATATATATATATATATATATATATATATATATATATATATATATATATATATATATATATATATATATATATATATATATGTATATATATATATATTGATTGTTCATTCGTTGCCCGGCGGGTAGCCAGATTTTCACTACCCGCTGGAGTAACTCGGGTTTAAAAGAGTAAATATATGGTATACTAGAGTAACTCTTCTGAATCAAAAGAGTAATTGTACTGATATATAGAGTAACTCTGAGAGCAAAAGAGTAACTATGCAGAAAATATACAGTCACTAATATATATGGACGAGTTTTTTTATTTGGGGGGGGGCAAATGATATTATTTTTTGATCAAATATTTTGGAGAGCTAGATAAAATACTCCTCTAAAATTGCAAAAAAATTAAAAAAATATCAGGAAGTGTGCAAAAGAGTAACTGCGCAGAAAATATGCAGTCAGTAATATATATGGATGGGTTTTTTTATTTGGGGGGGGGGGCAAATGATATTATTTTTTGATCAAATTTTTTGGAGGGCTATATAAAATGCTCCTCTACAATTGTGAAAAAAATAAAAAATATCAGAAAGTGTGAAAAAAATATCAGGAAGTGTGCGCGGGTAGCTACCCGTCAGGTATTAAAGATAATCACACACACACACACACACACTCACACACACACACACACACACACACATATATATATTCTACATAGTTATTGCATTTTTTATTAGTTTGTGAAGTTTAATCTATAAATTACTTATTGCACTCTACCAAAGCACTCATACATATCATGAGTTTATTCTTACCATATTTTGATTTAGAGGGTTGATGAGTCCTTGTTACATATGGAGAGGATGGGGTCATTGGTACGAGGAAAGTGGGAATAGTGGGAAAAGTTGATTGGGTTGCAATTTTGGAAGTCAGAATACATGTTGCAATTTTAACGGGGAACAAAAAAAGTTACCGAAGAAACCAACTGAGAGAGTCACACTTGCAAGGTTGTGAGGAGAGAGATTGTGGGAGAGGAAGATGGTGAGAATGTGAGGGGGATTAATTGGGGTAAGATTCATCGAAGAGTATATATTGAAGGTTGAACGAGTCTTACAAAGTGCAAGTATTGACAGAGTAGGTCAAGTTGACAAAGGAGATGGAGGGGTCAATTATTTGGGGTTGAAGATATACAGTTGGAAATTATGGGAGCCACGCACGCATATTGGGGAGGAGAGGGGCGTCCTTCATGCTTTTAGTAGAAGAAAAATAAAAGAAAGAAAATCCTTAAAATGTGAGAAGAGAGTGTCAAGGAGAGTGTGACATTTTAAAACGAAGCAATTTGATTGGCTAATGGCATATTTTGTAATTTGTTCAACAAACTCCTACTCTTATAGTAGTATAGAAATATTGTATAAGGAGACTCATTTATACTATATAAGAAAACCCATAGAGGGGGTTGAATGTAATTTTCTTTACTATTTTTTGAAATTATAAAACAATTCATGTATGTATACACTACAATTTTGTTTTTACTTTTTAAAATTGTATATTACATAACAAGATTAATCTACACTGTACAAGAAAGCTAAAAAAGGGGGGTGAATGCAATTTTATCCATTATTTTAGAATTACAAATTGGTCCCTCTGTGGGCACAATACAATTTTTTCTTTAGTTTTCAAAATTGTATATTGTATGACGAGACTCATCTATACTATATAAGGAGACTAATTTATACTATATTTTTCCATGATTTTCTGGAATTACAAACTGGTCTTTCTCTCTCTGTGTATACTATAATTTTGTCTTTACGTTTTAAAATTTTATATTGTATAAGGAGACCCGTCTATATAAGAAAGCCCTTAGGGGGTGAACGTAATTTTCTTTATTATTTTCTAGAGTTAAAAACTTGTCCCATGTGTGTACACTACACTTTTTATTACTTTTAAAATTATATATCATATAAGGAGACTCGTCTATATAAGAAAGCCCGCATAGGAGGTTGAAAATAGTTTTTTCCATTATTATCTGAAATTGTAAAATGGTTTCTCTATGTGTACTAAACTTTTCTCTTTACTTTTTATAATAATATTCTGTAAAGAGACTCATATATACCATATAAGAAAGTTGTGGAGGGTATTGATTATATCCTAGAATTACTCGTTGATATACGTGTACACAACACTTTTATCTTTATTTTTTAAAATAATGTATTGTATGAGGAGACTCATCCATAATATATAAGAAATCCCACAAAAGGAGTTGAATGTTTTATTTTCTAGAATTACAAAATGGTCCTTAACTTTTGTCTTTACTTTTTAAAATAATATATTGTATAAAAATACTATATAAAAGAGCTTGCAATGGAGATTGAATGCAATTTTTCTTCATTAGTTTCTAAAATTACAAACTAGTCCCTATGTATATAAGTGACCTATTAATATTTATTTTACATATATCTTTTTGGTTAGTTCTTAAGAGGTCGTTTGGATACGGTATTTAATGGGGGGATTGTAGTGAAATACTATAATCTAAGTACCAACATTTCAAAGACATTGTTTGGATATTTAATCAGATATTTTTTTTATTACCAGTATTTCACTTGATGGTATTTTGTGTGTTTAAATGTGTCCTTCTAAATCACGCCTTTACTGGCATCTATATCCCCATACGAAAGCGGAGTCCACCAGCTTGCTTGCCTATTCATTGGTGCAGGTTATCTGCTTGTTTAACTATTATATTTGTTTTAATTGAGTGGCCCAGCTGAGCACCGTGAGAATTTATCCAACAACAAATCTGCTCATTCTCGCACACCCAACAACTTGGTTATTATATATGTTTTATCTAGTAACACTCTTGACCTGGTTATGGCTTAACCCAAGAAGTTTTGCTTAATTAAGCTACTTACACACATGTTCTAATCTTTTGGAGAGTAATTAAGGATTCTTGTGAAGTTTATTTTCAAGTTTGAGCCTAATTGCAAACTATTTGTGCATTATATGATAGTCTGAGTGAAAAGTGCAATTTACCCAAGATGAGGGGTTACATTGCAAATATGTCACTTGTTGAATGTGTTCTAAGTGTTTTAGTATCAACTGAGAGAGAATGATGCTAAGTGGTGGCTTGTAGAAAGCCTAAATCCCAAGTTATAACTTGTTTGAACAATGCTAGCACTATTGTGCACCAATATTGGTACAATTTGTAATTTACCTAAAATATAGGATAGAAATACAAATTACCACCTCTATAGTGTCCCTACTCACTCTATGTATCTTCTAGAGGAAAGAGAAAGAAGGAGACACTATGTTTGAATCATCTTTGAATGATGATACTCTTGGTGATGAAAAGACCAAGAAAGAATTGAAGGTGAAGCCTTATATGTGTTATATCGAGTTGTAGACTTGATATAGGTGCCCTATCGGCCAAGGAGTCATAGTAGAAGTCTCCTATCAGTTTGTTGAGCCTTGGAAAAGGCCATGTCGGGCAAATCACCTCAAAAGGATGGTCCATGATGAGTTGCAACCTCCTTGCAAAATTTATATCAGTTTGCTTTATTGATAAGATAAACATGAGATAATTTATCCAATAAGATAAGGAATGTCCGAGATATTGTCTCTAGATTATCCTCCCGACTCTTGCATGGAAAGATATATATGTGTGCATGCATGGACATGTCTCAACCATGCATGGCCATGTGTCATCTAGTAGCACGAGGTGAAGACACCTCTTATACACTTTATCTCATGAACCCAAGTATATATACTTGACCTTCCACCTACTTATGGAAGTTTATGAACCCCACAACCCTCTTCCTTGGAGATATCATGCATAGACTCTTAGATATCGTAAAAAGTATCTCAAGGAGCAAGGGGAGCTCGAGCACTAAGCTTAAGGTAAGGCTTTAGTCATCTTCAACCCTTGGTTGAAGTGGGATTTCGGGTTATGGATATTCCTCTCTTTCCTTCTTTACCAAGTTCTTAACTATGGTGATTTCTTGTCTATGGGGGAGTTGTGAATGAGCCTTGGACCTTGGATAAGTTCATCTTCAACCTAAGGAATGTGAAGCTTTGAAGTTGTTCATAAGGCGGGTTATATAACAAACTTTGTAACGACCAAAAACAAATCAAGTCATCACCAGTAATAATTGTGGAATTACCATAAACAGCGGAATAACAAAATTCACTAAAATTTAAAAATATTTTTTCAAGGAGATCCTCTTCCAGGAAACTCTTACTGAAAGATTCAAAACTTATACATATCATGATTTACATTGTTTCATCTCATCTTGAGGACAACATATAACAGTTGCTCTATCAAAACACATACTGGAGAAACATAAAACCTCGAGGCATACAAGCCATATTCTTAAATCGTTCATGAAACCATTACGAATTGACTCCAAGGACCTAAGAGTACAGAGAGGACACATAGGACTTTTATCTACAAGATACGACAGATAATACATTCAACATGAGCTATTAGTGTTGCCCCAATTGTTGATTCTCCTCTACAGAAAGGTCTCTACCACCTCGTGCACGTCCACCTAAAAAAAATGTGGATCCCACAGGGTGAGACAATTGTCCCAGTGAGAGATATAATTCTCCGCCGATCATATTATTATCACAGATAAGCATTATAAAACTGAGCAGAGGTTGTTTTATATTAAAAGGCAGGATTAATCACTGTATAAATAGGACAAGTTAATCACTTTACTTAAGAATAATGATGCATTTATCTATAGTAAAGCAATAAACCATCTATCCACTTTACAAGGAATATAAAGAAACATAAATAGCATCTATTCAACTAAGATGTATAACTGAAGTGTACATCAGTCAATGTTTTCCGTATTCTATCCTTCAGCAAATATGCTACACGGTTGATTACATTTTACAATCATACTTATGCCCTGAGGAGATGAAGTATATCGTTCATGCTCCAACTGACCACAAACTTCTCACAAGTTGGTACCATACAAGGTCAATGATAGAGTCGGCTGCTAAGACCTCTGACGTCTCGGTCAGTATGAGACCACACAGATTTAGCTGGACATCTCATGTCATCTGTTGGTAGGACATCTCGTGTCACTACAAATTAGCTATGTCGGGGTATAGCGGCATCTTTGCTATAGAGATACAGTTGTAGCATGCACTCTCTTAGGGGAAACACAGACCAACAACTGTCCCTAATCATAAAATTACTGAGTCATGGCATATATCCATACTTTGAGCCACAGGTCAGTTCAGTGTGCTCATCACTAAGTCTACAACCATAGTCGCACTCGAGCCAAGATATGGCATATATCCAAATCCCCATTTATTTCAAGTTCATAAGGGGATCAACTCACATATGGCCATCCAAGCTTACGCCCCCGCATATTCAAAAATATGCGCTCCAGGTTATCATGTGGGAAAAACCCGTTTCACCATTTCAGCAAATTTTGACACTGATGGATCTATGGTCAGGGCAACTATATTTTAAGGTTTTTAATGATATATTAAGTGTATTACAGTATTCTTTTAGCATCAACCAAGTTATAAGAAGCAATCATAAACAAATTCTACAAAGAAAGGTGTAATACATCTATCAAGTACTTTTCTAATCTTTGGGACACATTTAGATACATAACACTTGGGATCTCAGTCCCTTATCTTATTACTGGGGATTATTATCCCTTAATCATTATCATCATCATGATTATATAATCTAGGTATTCAACCCTTAGTTCATTACTTGAACAATGTCACCTCTTATCATGTAACCATTACCTCTAGGTCCTCATACCGAGGTATATATCACACTTGTTGCACAAGTATTCCACATGGCTCACAAGACCCATTTAAGCATCTTGTCACCTCTCACTAGGCAACAACTATTCACATGGCTCGCAAGGCCCATTAAACATCTTGTCACCTCTTCACTAGGCAACAACTATTCACATGGCTCATTAAACATCTTGTCACCTCTCACTAGGAAACAAATATCTTTTAAGTCATCACACCACATAAACATTATACTTGTTATATAAGTATTTAACATGTCTCACAAGGCTTATGCAATAATAGAAATACAACCTTCCCATTATTAGGGTTAGGATTTCCCTTTATAACCGAATAGGATTTCAAGTTCATACTATTAATCCAAACCCTAATTCATTGCTCCACACATCTAGGAGCACACATTGATATCATAAGTATTCAATCATACTTATTCATTCTCATCATTTATCATTAAATGATTATCAACACAAGGTATGAGTTTCTCCCTCATCCTCACTAGGATATTAATTGCATCATACTTTTTACTAAGTTGGTTCAATCCTCCTCTTGAGGATCATTGCTTCATCATTAACAAATCTCATCATCTTTTATATAGCAATTAACACAACACACAACATATTTCACTCAAAATTACATATGATTGAAGTGTCTCTACCATATCAGGTATCAAGATGTGTTTGTATTATCATATTATGCTTTAAGATACATTCTTTATTTCATGTCATGTATCCATATCGGGTATGTGCTATAGCCACATCACCATCTCATGTTTTAGGGTGTATCCCCTAACATCATATCGTGTACCCCCATCAGATTGACTATCACATAGTTCTTATCATCTCAAGTTAGCTTCATATCGGGTATGAGCTAGGTGCTTGACCCCATATCGAGTATAAGCTATATGCTTGGTGTCATATCGTACACAAGGTGTGCATCATATCAGACATAGAGTGTATGCCTCATCATGTATCATTTAAGTGATATATATACAAGGTACCATATTGGTTTCCCATCTAGGGTTATCATATTGGGTCTTCATGTTGGGTAACATATCGGGTTACCATGTTAGGTAGACCCTTAGGCTCATAACCTCTTTATGCCTTCAAGTATCAGCCCTATCATATGGTTACATGACAAGTTAGGTGTCTAGTTAAATTCTCTTACCACAATCCATTACACAAAGGATAGGGTATATCTGATTTCAATCCCTCATCTAGGGTTTGCCACCATATTGGGTAGAATGGGCCATATTGTGCATGAGGTATGAATTGGACCTCATATCGTTCACAAGGTAGAAGTATGTGCTATTCCTATCATCCAAGGAATATCAATCATATCGTCCATGTGGTATCACTCACCACTTATATCAGTTTACCCATCACCTTAGGTTTCCAACTCTATATTGTTTAGAGTGTTCACTATCTCCATATCGGGTAAGAGGTATAGACTTAGACTTGTATTGTGTATAAGGTGTAAGAGGGTATCTCCCATATTTTTCATAAGACCTAGCTCATATTGTGTATTAGCTATCATCTATCTCCATATAGGGTTAACCCCCATCTTGGGTTTCATATTGGGTTTAAGGTATTTCATCCCATGTCGGGTTATACGATATGTTTGACTCCATATCTTATATTGTGCATAAGTGTATGCTCAATTAATAATATCATGGACAAGATGTGTGCTTCATGATCATATCGTGTAAGAAGTGCTTGTTTGTCTCACTCATATCGAGTTACTCAAACTAGGGTTTTAGCATATCGATTTAGAAGTATATACTTGTCCCTATATCGTGCATGGAGTCTTTGCTTGACATCCTATTGTGCAAAAGGTGTATGGTTAACACCATATCATGTTCAAGGTGTGAACTTCATCTCCATATCATGCAAGGATATATAATCTCATAAGCATATCGTGCTAGTGTTTGTATGTACATAGCCATATCGGGTTAGAGGTACTTGTTTGTGTGCTTGAACCCGATATCACTTTATAAGGTGATACCATCTTCTTCAAGCTCCAGACCTTCGTTATAACTGTTATAGTACATGGACAGTAGATCTAAGCAACTACTAGAACTCATAGTTTCATCAAATATTCAAGAAAATCTCAGAATTGAAAGTAGATCTTCAAGTATAGTAAGATAGCACTAGTACATAACCGGCCTTTAGTGTCGGTTATGTAAGGCCTTTAGTGTCAGTTTCTAAGCGACACCTATGTGGGCGCCACTAAAATCCCAACTGTTACACGTCGGTTATCAAACTGACACCACAACCCTTCACGCGCCACCAAAAACGCGCGAAAACGTGCCAGCATGGGGTATAGGCGTCAGTTATTAGCTTCAAAACCGACGTCATATACCTTCGTGCCACAAAAAGGGCACCATCTGGGGCACTATTAGTATCGGTTTATTGGTGATAACTGACGCCAGCTCACCCGCTGCCACGGTCGTGCTGACCAGCACGGCCGTGGTGTCTGGCCTCTAGGGAAATAGACGTCGGTTACTAGTAGGGCAACCGACACTGTTAACATATGTCGTCAGTTTCTTACAAATATTCGACGCCTATTTTATGTTTGGTCCGCTTCCACGGATGGCCTCATTAGGGAACTCGACGTCGGTTACTAGTACGGAAACCGACACTGTAACAATATGTCGTCAGTTTTATACAAATAACCGACGCCTATTTTATGGTTTTTTCTGTCAGTCTGCAGACCTACTGTGGCTGGTCGCAGGATAAGAAACCTATAGTTCAGTTATGAACTGCAGGTTTTATGACATCCATTGATATCAGCCAACAACAGACCACAAACCTACAAAATTAGCATGATGGACAATATTATATATATGAGATTCACACTCATGTATAAAAACATTTAATTCATATTATTTTTTCATCACACACATGTAGAAACCAGTAGCAACCTGCAGTTCTATTTATTTCATCTCTTTTCACATTCAGACACATGTAGAAACATTCATGTATTGATGATTTTCACACACATATGACAATTCATAAAAATTCATTCACATTCACATTCACACAAAATTAATTATTAGAACAAAGTTATTCTTTATTCATCATTGTCATCATTGTCAACAAAATCATATTGAAGAGCCATGAAACAGCAAAAGAAGCCACAATGAAGAGAAGCATGATACAGATATAAATACATAAAGTGCAGCACGCACAAGTGTTTCAGATTCATATAACAACATGACAGACTAACACATATATAGTGCATAACAACAACAGCGCTGAATTTACATACAACACTATAGCTTAGTACATATATAGTGGGACTAAGGTGACGATCCCACCTGCTAAAATAGGTTACCGACAACTACATGTTACGACTGGGAGGTCTTGATTCAGCAATCGTATGCATTAGCAGGAGGAAAAACATATTTCACCACGAGTTAACATTGAAGAAGGTCTACTAACCTACACTGAGCTAAACAAGTTTATCAGTACTGATAAACTTGTTTAGCTCAGTGTAGGTTAGTAGACCTTCTTCAATGTTAACTCGTAGTGAAATCTATTTTTCCTCCTGCTAATGCATACGGTTGCTAAATCACGACCTCCCAGTCATAACATGTAGTTGTCGGTAACCTGTTTTAGCAGGTGGGATCGTCACCTTAGTCCCACTATATATCTATATAACCTTAGTATGGGATGCTTGCTTTCTCTCCGACTATTGCACTTTGGATTTACAAAGCAATGTCATGGCCTTCCTGCATAGCCTGTAGTCTTTGGAGAACGCCTGCAAATTAAATAGAATTGCTATTAACTAGTATCCTAAAAATTTGATAAAAAAACACACTTACATAATATAATTATAAATGAACATATAGATAGAAACCTCAGGGATATATTCTTAAAACTTACACTGTCAGGCGGTGCAAGCACGTCCTCACCCTCACGGTGATCATCAGCACGGTCATCATGGGAACATAATAAAAATATAAACATCCATGCCTCTAATATTGTGATCTTTTATTAATTAACAATCCTTCATTATGATCCCCGCAAACATACAAGTCATTGTGATCCCCAGCTTCAATGTTTGGTGGTGTTGGCAACCAAACTGGGAATGGATTGGAGTCATCATACTTATCATAGTACTCTTCTTCATCTATAGCTTCTTCAATGAACTGTCTTTTACCATGAAGAACAACCGACCATTTATCATTTGCAGGATCATCGATATAAAATACTTGTTTTGCCTGTGATGCAATATGAATGGTTCACCCTTCTCGCCAATCTTTTCAAAGATCACTAACATCAATATGAATGGTATATTGAATAGAGTACCGATGACGCTATCACATACATTTTTCTCAACGTGCATGACATCGATACAATGCCTGACTGTCAAAGAACTCCAATAAGGAAGATTCCAAAATATCGACTTCTTCTTAAATAAAGACTTGTCACTCCTTGTGGCCATCGTACATTGTGATCTCTTACCAAATTCATTGGCGATGTCTTTCACTCTTTCACAAACATCCTCCCCTGATATAGGTTTAGGTGCACTACGTTACTCATTCCGTCCATTGAATGCTTTGCTCAACCTACGATACGGATGAAATTTTGGAAGAAACTTTCGATGAGCAAGATATACAGTCTTGCCTCTGTGTTTTAGTCATATTGAATCAGTGTTCTCTTCACATATAGGACACGCTTTAGATCCTTTGACACTATATCCAGACAAATTCCCATATGCTGGAAAGTCATTCACAGTGCAAAACAACATAGTGTGCAAACAAAATGTCTCTCTTCGTGAAGCATCATAGGTCATCACACCTTCACCCCAGAGTTTCTTTAAGTCATCAATCAGAGGTTCAAGATAAACATCGATATCATTTCCAGGTTTTTTAGGGCCTGATATCAACAACCACAACATAACATACCTATTTTTCGTACACAACCAGGGAGGAAGATTGTATATAACAAGCATGACTGACCAAGTGCTATGTTGGCTGCTCAATGTCCCGTACGGATTCATCCCATCTGTATAAAGCCCAAGTCTTAGATTCCTATCCTCTTCGCCAAATTCAGGGTACAATAAATCAATCTTCTTCCATTGTGGGGAATCAGACGCATGTCATAGGATCCCATCATTATTTTTCTTAACATCTGCATGCCACCTCAAATTCTTCGCATCTATAGGATTGGCAAAGAAGCGTTGAAACTGTGGTATTATAGGTAGATACCACATCACCTTGGTGGGAGAATCAGTTTTGGACTCCCCCAAAGTCGTCAATGTATACCTTGACGCACCACATTTCAGACAATCTTTCAAATCCACATAGTCCTTTTGAAATAATACACAATCATTCTTGCATGCGTGTATCTTCTTGGCCTCTATTCCCATTGGGCACAATAATTTCCTTAATCGGTATGTTGAGATCAGCAGCTCGTTTCCTTCAGGAAGAATTTCTTTCAACAAAGACAACAATGACGTGAAGCTTTTGTCGCTCCATCAATTGTTAGCTTTTAGTTTATACAATCTCAACACAGCGCTAAGCTTCATAAACTTACAACCCATGTATAATGGTATCTCAGCATCATGCACAATGTTTCTAAACATGGGAGGTGGATCGGTGTGCTCTGCCCCACAACTATCCAGCATCGCATCAACGATGTCTACTAGAACTGGTTCATTCACATCTATGTCATCGGAGGCAATTTCTTCTTCCACACAAGCATTGTTATCGACATCCATTGG
Organism: Alisma plantago-aquatica; assembly: GCA_963693085.1. NCBI lineage: Eukaryota > Viridiplantae > Streptophyta > Magnoliopsida > Alismatales > Alismataceae > Alisma > Alisma plantago-aquatica. The sequence continues at coordinate 395,132,159 of OY856413.1, forward strand.
TTTCAGGTTTGAAATCTCTCCATGCCAGTGCCATTTTGTATAGCCTTGTACAATCCTGTTGCACATGACATGACTTCTGATTTCGTCACCAGTACTGACTTTAAAGTTGTTACCGCAATGCCTACATGGACAGTAGAACCTATCTCCAGGTTGTTTCCTATGTTCCTCGGCAAATCTAATAAACTGATCAAGACCAGAAATAAATTTTGGGGTGAAGCGATTGCGAATGGACATCCATGATCTATCCATTCTATGATCAAAGAGAAAATAAGTATATATTACAACAAGATTAGGGTCTAGGGTAAACAGATTAGAGTTTATGGTTAAAACTTTAGGGTTTATACATTTGATGTCATTCTTATACATAATAAATGTATACCACCTATCTCATTCTCGAACACCTAATCTCACTAGTAAGTGTATAATGTGTATTGGGTTTTCAAGAAAATTTTGGCAGCATTTCCCCGTTGTTCTCCAAGTACATATGTACTTAGAGAACAAACGGGGAAATGCTGCCGAAATTTTCTTGAAAACCCAATACACATTATACACTTACATCCTAAGTGAGATTAGGTTTTCAAAAACTGTCCCAAACCGAGGACTATCCAAGATTTACTCCTAATGAGTAAATCTTGGACGGGTTTCTAGGCCAACAAATACAACACCAGTTCCTTGTTCACAACCCCATTCAACACACAATTTCTTATAAAAACATTTGTGGACAGCCATAACAACATATAAATGCTTCCTAAATTAATCAACATTAATAGCTTATGAATGTTTAGATGCATTTATACTATCAATTCCTAGGGTTTACTGAATCAGGTCAAGCATGAGGATTAGAAGCGCAAATATATGCAACCACAAGATTTATTCATATCCTAGGTTGATTTACAATAGCAACATCTAAATAATTAAACTCAAAACATTAGATAAATAAATATAATCAGTAGATAAACAAATACAAAGCAATAGATAAAAAAGTACATCTCAGTTGATAAACAAATATAAATCAAGAGACGATTAAATAATTTTAAAAAGTAGATGAATAAATACAAAGCCCTAAATTTAAATAATGTGATGAATAAAAAATTATTAGATGAACGAATGAGTAGATAAGTAAATACAAATCAGTATTTAAGTAAATACAAATCAGAGCGTCTTGCTCTGGAGCTGGGAGAGAGGGCGAGACTGAGGGTTTTTGGGGATGTTTATCTCTGTTTGAGCGGTGAGCAGGTAGCCAGCGAGCGAGCAAGGAGGAGGGAGAAGGGCAGAGGTGAGCAGGCAGTAGGCGGTGAGCTCTGGAGTAGGAAGCCAATGAGTGGCGATCTCTGGAGCAGGTAGAAGGCCAGCGAGCTCTGGAGTAGGCGGTGAGCTCTGGACTAGGCAGAAGGCCGACGAGTTCCTGAACTGTAATGGAAGTGATCATTGAAAAAATACTAGACAATCATATTTTGTTTCATATACAATGTTCAATTTAAATAAACACTCCCTTAGAGGATCTAATATTAGGCACAAAGTCATGTCTTAAATACTCTAAAAAAATATATATTGATTCAAGATCACAACTCCCATGCAGGTAGACATCAAATCCACTCTTAAAAATGTATTAAAGGACTAATCAAGTAAAAATGACACCAATACTAGAGTCGGGTCAGACAAGAACCCTACAGAAATCAACATTGGATACAATAAATGAAGATGGAGACTAGATTTTACGGTACTCCTAGTTGTAATAGCACACACACAGAAACCAGTGGATCAACCACACTAGAAACATAGATGGAGACCAGACTATAAGGTACTCCTACAGGTCACACACATAGCACACACGTAGAAACGGAGATGGTTCCATTACCTTTGATTGGCCAGAGCAGCATAGGAAGCAGTGGAGGCGGCAGAAGGCAGCAGGAAGGCGGCGCCAGAGTTGGAGCAGTTAGAGAGCATGCCGCCAGAGTTGGCCGGAGTAGTAAGAGAGTAGGTTGTCGGAGGCGCCGGAGCAGCAAGAGAGCAGGCCGCCAGAGTTAGCAAGAGAGCAGTTAGAGAGCAGGTCGCCAGAGTTGGCTGGAGTAGTAAGAGAGCAGGCGTCGGAGGCGCCAGAGCAGTAAGAGAGTAGGCCGCCAGAGAGCAGGAGACCAGGCCGGCCGCTGGAACAGTGAGCGACGGCGGTAGAGGAGCAGAGACCGGCCCAGTAAGCGGCGAGCAGCAAGGGGTCGGCGGCGAGCAAGGAGAATGGTGGCGGCGAGCAAGGAGAACGACGGCGGTGGGCGGCGGCGCGGAGGGAGTCTGCTTGCTCACCGGCCGGAATCTCCAGACCCTAAGCCGATTGCAATACAGAGAGAATGGGGAAGAGTCGGTCTCGCTCGCGCGCTATTAAGTTAACATTTGGTGTCGGTTATTCAACAAAACTGACATATAAAACTAAAGGTGTCGGTTACCAACAAAAACCGACACATGTTCTCAATAATAATCGTCAGTTTTAACTAGAAAAAAATCGACGTCTATCTACCTATGCCGATTAAAAAATTGGTTCTCGATTAATGACCATAGTCGTCGGGTTTTGTAAAAATCAGACGCTCAAAGGGTGTAAAAAATTTCCCCTGAATAGCGCGGGAAAACCCATAATTGTCGGTCATTATTGTAAAACCGACGACCAAAATGTGCCCAATTTCTGTTTCGCGAATAACCTTTAGTCGTCGGTTTATTAGTTAAGGACCGACGCCATATGTTAAATTTTTGGAGGTAATTTTTTTCGCTGGAAATTTTGGATTTGGCGGTTAATTTTCGGCGTCGATTTGTTATTACGGAACTGACACAGAATAAAAGTGATACCCGTGTCTGGTCGCCCTTCACAGATTGATGTCAGTTTATTTCATAAACCGACGCTTTATTGTTTAGGTATCAGTGTATTTATGCAACCGACGCCTTTAAAAGTGACGTTATAAGCCATTTCTGTAGTAGTGTAGGTGGTGAATAATAACATGATTGGGTTCAAGTTATATAACCCGCCTTATGAACAACTTCAAAGCTCCAAGATCCAAAGCTTCACGTTCCTTAGGTTGAAGATGAACTTATCCAAGGTCCAAGGCTCATTCACAACTCCTCCATAGACAAGAAATCGCCATAGTTAAGAACTTAGTGAAGAATGAAAGAGAGGAATATCCATAACCCCAAATCCCACTTCAACCAAGGGTTGAAGATGACCAAAGCCTTACCTTAAGCTTGGTGCTCGAGCTCCCCTTGCTCATTGAGCTACTTTGCACGATATCTAAGAGTCTATGCATGATATCTCCAAGTAAGAGGGTTGTGGGGTTCATAAACTTCCATAAGTAGGTGGAAGGTGAAGTATTACTTGGGCTCATGAGATAAAGTGTATAAGAAGTGTCTTCACCTTGTGCTACTAGATGACACATGGCCATGCATGGTTGACATGTGTCCATGCATGCACACATATATATCTTTCCATGAAAGAGTCTTGAGGATAATCTAGAGACAATATCTCGGTCATTCCTTATCTTATTGGAAATATTATCTCATGTTTATCTTATCAATAAAGCAAACTGATATACTTTTTGTAAGGAGTTTGCAACTCGTCATGGACCATCCTTTTGAGATGCTTTGCCCGACATGGCATTTTCCAAGGCTCAACAAACCTATAGGAGACTTCTACTATGGCTCCTTGGTCGATAGGGCTCCTATATCAAGTCTACAACTCGATACAACACATATAAGGCTTCACCTTCAATTCTTTCTTGGTCTTTTCATCACCAAGAGTATCATCATTCAAAGATGATTCAAAAATAGTGTATCCTTCTTTATATTTCCTCTAAAAGATACATAGAGGGAGTAGGGACACTCTAGAGGTGGTAATTTGCATTTCTACCCTATATTTTAGGTAAATTACAAATTGCGCCAATATTGGTGCCCAATAGTGCTCGCATTGTTCAAACAAGTTATAACTTGGGATTTAGGCTTTCTACAAGCCACCACTTAGCATAATTTTCTCTCTTATGATACTAAAACACTTAGAACACATTAAACATGTGACATATTTGCAATGTAACGCCTCATCTTGGGCAAATTGCACTTTTCACTCAGACTATTATATAATGCACAAATAGTTTGCAATTAGGCTCAAACTTGAAAATAAACTTCACAAGAAGCCTTAATTACTTTCCAAAAGATTAGAACAAGTTTTTAAGTAGCCTACTTAAGCAAAACTTCTAGGGTTAAGCCATAACCCAGGTCAGGAGTGTTACAATTATAAACCCCTAACAAGGATTTCTTCCCCGAAATCCCGGATGAAGAAAGACAATTGTTGTACATGTATAATATCATCACATGTCCTTAAAGCATCTTGATGTCATGGAGATGGCATAGGACTTTGACCAGCACAAATTCCTTCCATTAAAGATCATCATAAGATCTGTCACACATGTCACATACTCAGTTGTCCTTTCAATTTCTGACTGCGGAATCAACTATGTGTCAGGTAGCATTTTCTAAGTCAGAGAAGTACTATTCATACTTCGAATAATTCAGGTGTCAAACCTTATTGACTTACATCTTTTATGTGATAAGATTCTTAATTCTAGGTAATCTTCCATACTCCTCACTCAGTTTAGCATTTCACTTCCAAGGAAAGACCAGAGTTACGTTTTGTCACCCACTTGGGACTACAAGTCTTATCATCCATCTTTAGTGTCACTCTATTATATTGACACAACACAAAACTTTCTTATGACTTGTACCAACTATCTTCCTAGTTGTACATTGTCTTGTCATAATGAAAGGCCACTTATTAAAGAAGAACTCATCTCAGAGGTATCTCTAGATGTTATGTATAAGCTGCCTCAATAGATCTAAATAGGGATACTATAAGGATTTATTTTTAGCTTGATAAGCTTTTTCTCAAAACGATTCTACCATTGTTCCTTCAATTAATACATTATCAATGTTATTTTTATGCAGAGCATAAACCCCTAGCATATGATCTCCATACTATAGTTAACTTAAGGTTGGCCCTTCTAGGTAACTAAACATTATTTATCTTATCAGAAGTCGTATTCTCACTTTCCCATACCACCTAGAACTTCTTTGGATACCAGAATTCCTTACCTTGGTATCTGTCATATGTGTCAAAAACACATCACATCCTCATCATTTCCATCTCTCCATTCTTAATACTAAAGCCAAACACACAAAATGATATTTCGTTTATCTTGGGACATTACCTATTACACATATCTTTGTCTTGGAACCAAAGTTCAAGATGAACTAATACTTTTCCAAGTATCCATCAATAGAACACTTCTGTCTTATGCACATCAGGTGTCATAAGACTCACTTGATTGCCATGTCCCTGAAAGGAAAGAACACAAAGAAACATATTCCTTTTATCACCCCATCATTACCCAGGGTTGTTCATCAAAGAGGAGACATTATCATCTCCTAAGATTATTGCATGAACTTTCAACTGTTCATGAGTCATTTACTTTTGTTTCATCCTAGGTTCCTTGCCATTTGCATAGGCATTATTTTATGATTTTATCACATTTCTCATTTCCATATTATAGAAAAGATCTTTACTATTCACACCGACTTTATTAAACGGGGATCATCTTCCTTGTTCCCTTTCTCTTATCATGAGGATTATACTTTTTACTTCCTCATGCACACAGATTGATCTGAGATCATCTCAGACTCCATTTTGTTGCTCTTAGGATGTGATAAAAATAGCCATGCCATATTTCCAGTTTCTTTATGCTCACTAGATTGTATCAAAATGATTATGTGATCAGAGTAATCAGAAAGATAACAATCTAAGAGTTCCATACTTACCTTATCTTTAATAGTTGAATACCTGGCCAAGGTATACAAGTACTAAAATTAGGTAGTATGCACTTTGTTAACTATCATATTCCTTACTTTTCCTATCATAAAAAATATAGGACTTAGCATCCCTGGATTTTCTCTAGGCATCACTTCTATACCTCATCCTCTTTCACACAGATAAAAGAAATTGTAAAGCATTTTAAAGATTACTGAACAGAATGTAAGTTCTCACCTTCCTTATGTCCTCATAGGACTAGTCAAGGAAGCTCAACGACAACTACTTTTCTTATACTTAACAGATAAAATCATGAAATGATATATCAAAATGATAATATTTCATCTGACCTATCTTAACTCGTGGATTGATTACTGCCTCGGGCTGATTCTTTTTCATAGAATCTTTTCATTGCTTGTTTCCAATAGTGTGCTCTATTATTCAGTGTAGAAGGACCTACTCGGGATGTCTGTTCACGTCCTTGTGTGCTACTGCTAAACCATTGCCTTTGAGAGTCTTGTTGACTCTGCCTCAGTGGTTGGGTCATTCCCTCCTTCCTTTTTGGACAAATGGATCTAATATGCCAAACCTTTCTACACTTATGACATATCTTATATGCATTTGCTGGTCTTGTTGGCCTTATGATCGATGTAGAGGCTAAATCAAGAGTCCTAATTGGTGGAACACTAGGTCCTTTACTCTTCTTTGGTAGCCATTGCCCTGGTGCATGAGACATTGGTTGCATTGGTGGTACCAAAAACTTCCCTTTTTTAAAACTACTAGGCATTTGTTCCCATGTTTGAATAGATATTTTCTTACTTCCTACCTTATTATCCTTTTCTGGACAGTCCCTCATCAAATGTCCTACTTTCCCACACTGGTGTCAGATTCTGTTTTCTTATTGTGTCTTAGTTCTTTCAACATTTTCAACTTCTCCAACATAACTATGTTGATCTGAAATCATGTTAGAGCCCAAAACTTCATCATTAGGGACTGGTAATCTAGGTTGTCTTACTAATATTTGGTCCAGTATATGCATCACTATTGTCCTAACCTGCCCAGCATGAGAAAAAAAAGAGGGATTCTCTATCATAGCTGGATTAATTTGGGGATTCTCAGGCAGTCGTTCTCCTCTTGCCTGATCCCTTGCACCTTCTCTTGGTGCAGCAACATTGCATTCAGCAATGTGTTCCTTGTGTTCTCCAAACATCTTTAAGCTTTACTTTATCTTCTGCATAAGCGAAAGTCACTATAAGATATATTGGAAGATACTAGAACAGACTCAACACCTTAATACTATGTCTTTGTAGACTCAGTGAACCTTAAGATCTGATACCAAACTTTGTGATGACCAAAAACAAATCAAATCATCACCAGTAATAATTGCAGAATTACCATAAACAACGGAATAACAAAATTCATTAAAATTTAAAACCATTTTTGCAAGGAGATCCTCTTCCATGAAACTCTTACTGAAAGATCCAAAACTTATACATATCATGATTTACATTGTTTCATCTCATCTTGAGGACAACATATAACAGTTGCTCTATCAAAACTCATACTGGAGCAACATAAAACCTTGAGGCATACAAGCATATTCTTAGATCGTTCATGAAACCATTACAAACTGACTCCAAGGACCTGAGAGTATTGAGACGACACATAGGACTTCTTTCTACAAGACATGACAGATAGTACACTCAACATGAGCTAATACTACAGCCCAAGCTGTTGATTCTCTTCTACAGAAAGGTCTCTATCTCCTCGTGTACGTCCACCTAAAATTTTTTTGATCCCACAGGGTGAGACAATTGTCCCAGAGAGAGATATAACTCTCCGTCGACCATATTATTATCACAGATAACATTATAAAACTGAGTAGATGTTCTTTTATATTAACATGCAGGATTAATCACTGTATAAACAGGACAAAGTAATCTATTTACTTAAGAAGAATGATGCATTTATCCATAGTAAAGAAATAAACCATCTATCCACTTTACAAGGAATGTAAAGAAACATAAATAACATCTATTCAACTAAAATGTATAACTAAAGTGTACATCAACCAATGTTTTCCGTATTCGATCCTTAAGCAAATACGCTACATGTTGATTACATTATCAATCATCCCAGGTGAGACTGTGAGCTGATCTACTGATGTACATCATGCTCATAAAGTTTCATGTCATTAACTATGAGATATAATTTAAGGGGTACGACTTTGCAATTCACACCACAAAAATCTTTTGCTCGGGTACTTTTTTCCTTTTGACTGCTTGCAATTCATTTTTTGTTTCATTTCATCTTGGTCCATCTACTTGCTTTATTTTGTTAAATTTTTTTAATAAAGTCAAAGGAGGTTAGTGGTGTTATAGAACATTCACGTTTTAGGTTTCTTTGATTGTTCCTGTTAGTATGTATGCTCCAAAAGTCTGTCTGTGTGTTAACAATCTTATTTTGTCTATGTCTTTTTGTGTTTGAGAGAGTCATGTCAATGTTAATTGAGCTCTCTTTGTTAGTGAGGTGTATATAAAGTATTGATTATGGCACTAGATTAATCATGAGTTCAATGAAAAAGTCAGATTTGGGTTCAGAGGGTTTCCAACAACATGTTGGTTTAGGGCCTCAGCTCTACTCCAACTAGGGTAGTCTGACACAAGGAATGATTGCGTGCTAATTGGTCTAGGTTGTCCGTGCTTTCTAAAAGTTTGTGTGTGGTTCAATTGGTCCAAGCTTTATTTGTACCTACGAGTTGGAGGGAGTAAGTTGGCTATTAGTTTTATTTCTCTCCCTTATTGGATTTTATATAAGTTATTATATGCTAATGCACCACTAATCATGAGTGCAACAAAACCAAAATATATTTGAGTTTAAATTTTAGTATTTTTGACAATGATGTGGTACATGTTAGAGGGAGTCAGTTGGTACTTAGTCAAACACATGTGAGCTTGTGCGATCATCTTTAATTTGTGTTTATTGGTCCAATAAATCGTGTACCAGCAGATTGTCTATGTGCTAATTAGTCTAATGCTTCTGGGTGCTTGCAAGTTGGATGGAGTTAACTAGCTATTAATCGAGTCACTCTCTTGGTGGGTTCTATGTAAATCCTTATGTACGACAATGTGGTGCTAATATCAGTCTGCTTATATTTTCTACAAAAGTGGACTACAATCACTCAAGTATTTTGTTTATGTTAATCTATTTATTATCCTTAACTCTATGTGAATCCTTACCGACAATTTGAAGAGTTTCAGTAAGCAGATTAATTTTACAAAAAAGTTATAGTTGTTTTATGTGTAGCTCAATTTATTTTATATTTTTCCCTAAAAAGATGACAGAGACTAGCATAGGTACTATTTAATATCTTGCTTTATTATTTATGTGATTTCAATTAGTGAATTGTTGACATGCTACGACATTTATTTAGTTTTACAATACATGATAATTTAAATAAGTCCAATCAGAGTAATTCAGAGACCGATGTTAAATCATCACGTGTTAAAGAACCCAATCACTATTCAGACAACTTTTTTTCTTCTATTTTTTTCTATAAAAGCATTTGATAAAGTTGGTGTTCGACGTTAGTTTTATTTAGTTAGTACTTAACTAGCTTCTACTTTAGTTCAATCATTAAGACTAATTTCAGCTCAATCAATGAAAGTCACGTGCTTAACACGTGTTTCTTGCTAGTCAAATACCCTATAACTAAACACAGGTGTCCTATGTGCTCATCCCTCCAGTTAGGTTTCCTGCTTCTTTTGATTAATTTATTCTGCACTTGCCTACATTTTTCATCAGCCGCTTCCCATTCACATGTAAATAGGTTGTTTAATAGCTGCTTTTTCTCTACAATTTTCATCAGCCGCCTCCCATTCACATATAGACAGGTTGTTTTATATATGCTGAAAGTCTTTGATCATTATCTTATCTACTACCCTATACTTAAACACATGTGTCATGTGTGCTCATCCCTCCAGTTAGGTTGTCTGCTTCTTTCGATTAATTTATTCTGCACTTGCCTACATTTTTCATCAGTCGCTTCCCATTCACATGTAAATAGGTTGTTTAATAGCTTCTTTTTCCCTACAGCTTTCATCATCCGCCTCCCATTCACAAACAGACAGGTTGTTTTATATGCTGAAAGTCTTCGATCCTTATCTAACACTATCAATTTTTTAATTTTTCAATTTTTCAATTTCCATCTTTATCTTTATCTTTATCTTTATCTAAAGATATATACAATATTCTAAGCGGAGTTAACCGGTCTATGTCTGTTCATGGTACAACCTACTTGCTTAAGAAGTGTGACGTCCCCGGATTTTCTAAAACTTAATCTGATGTGTGACATCCAAATTGAAACCCTCACCTCAGTGAGAATCTCAATTTAAACACCACACACTAGGCTAAGAAGAAGAAAATCATAGGAAGTCAGAAGGAAATAAATAGTAGCACATGCACATGAACAATAATAAAACCACAACACATGTTCACCATTCAACATATAATTAAAACTTGAATTATTACAACATTTGATATTACATATTGAACAACAAAATTATACATATACATGTACTACCTCTAAACTACAAGATCTTAAGACAACAGGTCCACTTGTACATCAACTCGCCACACAACTCTCAACTATCCTGGTTCTTCAAGATCACATGTCGACAACCTAAATAAAATATTACATGTGGTACACGTCAGCACAATATCCAAGAATATTGTACTGAGTACGCCTACATGTCTTTTATATACCTCTCATCATACCTTGGCAATAAGATAAAACTAATACTTGGCAGTTATAAAGAAATATAAGAAAAAGCATATACTTGTACAAAGATGTTCATTAACAAAAGAGAACACATATTTTAAGCACATTTCCATCATATATCTCGTACATCTTCCCCAAGGGCTTTGATGCTTTTAGGCCCTATGATCTACCCCCAAGGAGTTTGTGATCATTATACATGTGATCTACCCCCAAGGAGTTTGTAATCACTTCAATGCACTGTACTACCAAAGACTTTAGTGCTATCACATGATGGATAAGATATTTTATGTTTCATGTGTTCATATCCATATAAGTACAGAGACTCAAGTAACACATTATACAAGAGCAATCATTTCATCCAATACCATATGCCAAGTATTTTACTACACATATAACACAAGCATATTGTATAATAAGCCAAGTAAGAGGTAATGGCGTACCTTGATCAAGGACAAACCTAATCATCATATTCCTCATGTCAACTCTAACCTCTTGGTCAAACCCTGATTAAGACAAGATCACATGTACCATCATTAGGTTCTCATCATCTTAACCCTAATTATATCCATTTTAGGGTTTACCCTATCTCATTATGATATTCTCATGATTACTTGTATTCTTGTCTTAGATTTATATTACTGATGTCATATTCCAGATTATAGTTCATCAATTGGATATACTCATGTATCACATTATTATGTAAACATATTTAACATTATGTCACTTTCATTAACCATATTAGGGTTACATCACATGTATTATGGGTGCTCTTCATATAACATGAATTTCATGTATAAAACTGATCTGAGATTTACATATTATCTTCCAGTTACTGATATGAGGGTTTTTTGTAAATCTCATCATTTATTGAGCATCTATGTGTTAATTGCATTTTATTTAGGGTTATTAGCCCTAGATAGCCATATGAAGAAAATTACATGATTTCGTGCATCAACATCATAATAACTGATCTTATAAGGATTATAGGCATCAAAATGGATTTACTAACATATTTTCATAATTTTAGGCCATCGTTTGATAATTATTATAGATGAACTAAGCATTTTACAACTTACATGATATCACAGGTATTAAAGCATAAAAATTGATGTTATGCTTCCATGTTGTTCTTCGCATTTTTCTGAACATTTTGGTATATTATATGTAATTTTATGATACTTAAGCTATTTACTATGAATTTTACAAGATATGATAGATTTTAGCGATTTTACCTTTATTAGTGAATTGGATGCTGCCACGTGGCCACTATGGGCACGACTCACTCGTTGTTGTGTCGGGCGGTTCTGGTGACCAGACCCAATTTGGGACTCTCCCTTTTCTTTCTTCACTAGCCCACTCTTCGCCCGATGCCTGCGTGAAACTGGGATAGAGCAGTCGCCGCGGCTGACCTACACCAACAATGAATCATGGGAGTCACCGTGCTCCAACTCGTCTCCTAAGGTTACCATGAAGTTCGACTATGTCTTCCGGACCTCAGCGGTTACTCACACCCGAGGTTCGGTTCTGGAGCTCCTTCTCCAGGGTGTCGCCGCTGCCTGGACTTGGCTGCGGTGAGGCAAAGAGGCAATTTGCCTCTTCTTAACCTCGTATAGATGTAAAGCTTTAGAAAGCTCTGACGAACCTCCACAAACTCGTTCCTCTTCTTGATTTCCCTTGAGATCATCTCCTTCTACCCCAACGAACACCACAACCTTCTGCATTAAACTGACTCCGTCGCCCATATATGTCGAAGATGGAGGCAAATAGGGGTGGCTGCCTGGGTTCATCTAAGTATATGGAGCATTTTCCCCTCCTTCCATTCTTCCTAACACGATGCCCCCACCTGCTGCTTGGATATATTCCTTCTCATTTCTTATTGTTGTCGATGCTGGGGATATGGAAATGATGAGGAGGTCAGTTCTTCCTTCACCCGCCACCAGTGGGCACAAGTAAGGGGTCAATTTGTTTCTCTCATCAAGGCACACATGTTTCAGTGCTCAAAACTACCCCTTTACCCACGATCCATGAGCACCGTGGCATAGTGGTCGTTGCCTCTGTCAGGGAAGTAGCTGCAAGGTTAGAGAGAACACAAAGACCCTTGATCTCCAATCCAAAGGCCTGAGTGAATCCCTCACTTGAGCCCATCCGCGGCTTACTCAAGTTGACGATCCCAGCAGCAAGATCATATATGGATGGATGAGATTTGGCCACGTAGACCCAGCCCAAACCAAGGGGCGTGTGACACTAATTTATAGCCATAACTTAGGTCTATAAACCATCAACCATGCACATTATTTTACAATATTCAAACCTACATAACTTCTTTTAGGAATATCCAATCACTACCCACTTTTAACCATAGCTTCCTCACAACTCAAGCTACCTTATAAAAGAATTTGGTGTCAAAACTCAATTGTTCAATCATCCACTTTAATACCTCAAAGGACATCAAAGATAGGGGTCTTAATCATGATATCAACCTCAATCCACACTCAAGCTTTTCCAAAACACTTAGGACTCTCAAACAACTCAACATGCATGACTTTACTTATGTCATTGGACATTTAAGAATTCCAAAAGTCCACTCCATCACATCCTACACACCTTAAAACCCTTGAAATTAAACCAAGAAAATACAGTCTATCACATCATATACATCTTAAAAGAAATTTTGTCCTCGAAATTAAGCCATCCTCCTACTCAGAGGAAAACTAAAGATCTCAAATCCACATACAGGGCACCTCTCTATATGCAACATATCCAAAAACTAAGCTCCTAAACCATATCCAAACCACTATTAGGAGGTTTTGAAACATCTAGGGTGAAACACCTCTTCATTAAAGATTGAAACAATGACTTAGACATTCTGGTTATGTCATGACATATCTCATATGTTAGGGTTTCATCCTTATCTTTACCCATGCATTCAGGCTCCCACGTCATATTACCATGTTCTAAAGGAGTTAATTAACTACGGTTAGCCCATTATATCAAGGGGTCATCAACATTTTATTGAGGTACTCGTTAGAACATGTTCAACATTAACATATGCCTTTTAGGAGGAAATTAACTATAGTTAACCCACTTTATCCATTCAGATCATATCATGGTGTCATGATCGTTATGTTGAGATAACTGTCAAACTATATTCTTCATCTTTATTAAGTACTAGGATTAACACCTCATGTAACATGTTTCATTCACATGACCTTATTTCATTACTCATAATAAACTACAACATTTAATAGTGACTTCATGACAAGCTCAACCAATTATATCACATTATCATCATTATTTATATATATGGTTAGCCATTTATGCATTGGTGTATATTAAACCATCTCTAGGTTTCCATCGTATCATGTCTATATATATCACGTCTTGAGATTAGATCATATCCTTACATATATTATATCATGGTTGTTCTCAACAAACTTATATGAGTGGCTAATCAAACCTATATCAATTCTTTATCTAGTCCAACTGAGGTTCTCCTAACCCATATCATGAGGGTAGTGTCATGCTCAGTCTCTCTGAGCTCATTCATCTCTTTGAGTATCTCATATGCATGTACTTTATCTTTCCTCTCTCAGTCTATGGTTCTCAGATTACCTCATTGGCACTGGTGATCGCCTTACAAACTCTAGCCACATAAGCACAAACTAAATACATGCTATGACATACTCTTCATAGGTTCTATACCGATGAATCGTGTTTACCCAGAGCTCTCTTATATATGCAACCACTAGATTCCTACAAGGAACCTCCAACCCGAGCATGAGGCTTCATCAAAACCAACATAGTTACCTCCTCCAGGGTCTTGGGACTCTCTCTCCCTCCCTCACCCAGATGGTAGGTACTCATATTCTTATTTACATATGCACATATAACCAGCCTCTCCATGACTCTAGGATTTGGTCCTCCCAAGGACATCTAGGGTTCAACTTATAGGACCATGCATAAAATGACTCAACTATTCACTCAGGAGTATTCTAGTTTAGGACATATCATATCGCATATTTCTCATAATTCTCATATCTTGGAGTTTGGGTTCTTTGACCTTCTCCCTGTGGGTCTCACTCTCTATGGAGTTAACCCTAATTGGTCCTAACACTAGAGGTCCTCCTTCACAAAATAGATTGAGGCTCTTGCCGATTCACATCTTGACTTACATAGCTCATCGTAACTTATCTCATAAAAGCCTAGTCACTTGCATCCTCAAGCTTATATCAAAACCTCAAAACTGAACCTTAATCCTTAAAGACAACATAGATCATCATAATCATCTTATGTCATCTATTTGAGACCTACGTCATATCATCAAAACTTATATCATCTATTCCATCTATCATATATTCCAACAAGGCTCTAGACATATAATCTAGAACTACTCTCTCTTCTAGACTGATGTCATATACTTTCACTTAGGTTGCATGGCTACCTCCTACTCGTACATGTGTGGGGATACATTTTGTAATACATATATATAATAAAATATTATATAGTTTTTCTTTGATAAAACAAGCGTCAGAGAAAACTATTGGAATCCAAAACCAAATCCACAAAATGAGTGTCCCACACATAGTAGAGAGTATAGTGCCATGAAAACTAGTGAAAATAGTGATAACAGGGTGTAGACAAGTGTAGCTACTCTAGACAATGAGTGCCATATGTATAGGGTTTCTCTTCCTTTTATGCACATCATTTCCAAATAATGCAACATCCCATACCGTTGCACTATAAGGAAAGGACGACATCTAAGGACCTATTGTAGAACAAGCACCAATCTAGACCTAGTTCTCAAACATCTAGGTGCTATACTAGAGGCTATGTCAGATCTAGTCTCTAAAATACAACTAATCTAACCCTAAAAAATGTTTAAGTTCAAGGTTCTTTGGTTTTGAGTTGCATAATGTGCAAATGTCAGACTTTGCTATTATTCATGCTCTGATACCACCTATGACGTCCCCAGATTTTTTAAAACTTAATCTGATGTATGATGTCCAAATTGAAACCCTCACCTCAGTGAGAATCCCAATTTAAACACCACACACTAGGCTAAGAAGAAGAAAATCATAGGAAGTCAGAAGGAAATAAACAGTAGCACATGCACATGAACAATAATAAAACCACAATACATGTTCACCATTCAACATATAATTACAACATGAATTATTACAACATTTTATATTACATTTTGAACATCAAACTTATACATATACATGTACTACCTCTAAACTACAAGATCTTAAGACAACATGTCCACCTGTACATCAGCTCACCACACAACTCTCAACTATCCTGGCATTTCAGCACAATATCTAAGAATATTGTACTGAGTACGCCTACGTGTCTTTTATATGCCTCTCATCATATCTTGGCAATAAGATAAAACTAATACTTGGCAGTTATAAAGAAATATAAGAAAAAGCATATACTTGCACAAAGATGTTCATTAACAAAAGAGAACACATATTTTAAGCACATTTCCATCATATGTCTCATACATCTGCCCTCAAGGGCTTTGATATTTTTAGGCCTTATGATCTACCCCCGAGGAGTTTGTGATCATTATGCATGGGATCTACCCTCGAGGAGTTTGTGATCACTTCAATGCAATGTACTACCAAAGACTTTAGTGCTATCACATGATGGATAAGATATTTTATGTTTCATGTGTTCATAGCCATATAAGTATGGAGAATCAAGCAACATATCATTCAAGAGCAATCATTTCATCCAATACCATATGCCAAGTATTTTACTGCACATATAACACAAACATATTGTATAATAAGCTAAGTAAGAGGTAATGGCGTACCTTGATCAAGGACAAACCCAATCATCATATTCCTCATGTCAACTCTAACCTCTTAGTCAAACCCTGATTAAGACAAGATCATATGTACTATCATCAGGTTCTCATCATCTTACATCTCATCTTAACTCTAATTATATCCATTTTAGGGTTTACCTTATCTCATTATGATATTCTCATGATTACTTGCATTCTTGTCTTAGATTTATATTACTGATGTCATATTCCAGATTATAGTATACTCATGTATCAAATTATTATGTGAACATCTTTAACATTATGTCACTTTCATTAACCATATTAGGGATACATCACATGTATTAAGGGTGCTCTTCATATAACATGAATTTCATGTATAAAACTGATCTTAGATTTACATATTATCTTCCAGTTACTAATATGAGGGTTTTCTATAAATCTCATCATTTATTGAGCATCTATGTATTAATTGCATTTTATTTAGGGTTATTAGCCCTAGATAGCCATATGAAGCAAGTTACATGATTTCATGCATCAACATCATAATAACTGATCTTATAAGGATTATAGGCATCAAAACAGATTTACTGACATATTTTCATAATTTTAGGCCATCGTTTGATATTTATTATACATGAACTAAGTATTTTACAACTTACATGATTTTTTTTTTGGTCGGTCAAAAAGCGTGTTACTATTAATACCAAAAAACTTTGGGCACTAAGTACCCCATTACATCAACCAAGAGCTGGAAAGCTCGATAAGTTTCAAAGTCCCCATGCAGGGGGACAAACACACTATCTAGGTGAAGAAACACTAAGAAAACCAAACAACCTAGACATCTAGCAAGGTCTAGGCAGACCAACGAGAAGAAGGCTACAACAAGCCACAATTACATACAGTCAGCGCACCCAGAAAGAGTAATAGCAACTTGACATAGACCAACCTCAAGCAAAACAACCTGTAGCTAGACATGAAGATTCTGGCCTTCTCAGCATCCCAACTCCAGGATCACAACGGGCAAAACCCAAAAAGGAAAACTCCTGTAGCAGGTCAGCATGAAGCTGAAACAAATCACAAAAGAGACAAGAGCCAACGCGGATAAACAACATAGATTTGAACAAAAAAGTTAGCTCCAAATCACTCCTTCATACGTAGCACAGCACCAACTATCTAATAAGGATACCCACAAATAGTGGTACTAAGCCAGAAAGAGGGAGATCCTTCGAGCTGACATCCCCCAAACACCATAGTTGCTCATCAGCACTGGACCTTGATCTATCAGTAAGTGCTGGAACACAGTGGCAACCACAGCACCCAAGGGTATTTCTTGTCATCAAAAGGCCCGAGGCCAAAACATAGGACAGGGATCCCGACCAGGACCCTGTGGCCCTGTAAGCAAAGAGGCAATCCAACGAACACCTCGAAGGTGTTCTATCTTCACGTCTTCGTAACAACAAGGGGTAGCCATCAAACGCCAGATGCGCCTCAGCAGAACTTGTAGCCAGCAGATGCCAGGAGCGCCTCAGCGGAACCTTACAGCAATAGAGGGCCAGCCTCACCTGATGTGTGAAGATTCTGGGGTCCAAACGGTAGGAGAAGACCAGCATCAGCAACTTGGACAGGGGCTCCCTCAAGATTAGACTATGAGAGACCAAGCCAAAGGGTGCCACGACAGAGCAGGAAGACGGTGAAGCAGCACAAGCCGAGGACACAGACTCGAGCCTCCCAACAGAGAGGCCCGTCACGCCTTCTCAAGGTCGGCCCGAGCACTCACCCAGCCATTCAGCGAGGAACCTCCACCGGAGTGCCTTGGCGTCGTCCGACCGCTGACGGGGTCGCAACATCAGACCGTCGTCGCCAGGGAGCAGGAAACGTCGATGCTTTGGAGCCGCATGCCGTCGGCACAGCAGCGCTCGGATTGGGGGAGAGAAGCAGTGAAGTGAGTAGCAGCAATCTTGGGATCCAGAGCGGATAGCGTCTCACCATCCGCCACTCTTGAGCGGGATAGTGTCGACAAGGTCGAGGTAGCCGAACCCAACCCCGATCTGATTGTCGCTCGCGGACACACCTCGCCCTCTCACCCCGAATCAGCAAGACAGCACCAGACGACGTTGGCTCCAGCCACCAGCGATCCGCTACGAAACGCCAAGGACGTCGCTTCCAGGAATCGTCCGCCTACCAGAAATCGAACGGGAGTCGATGAGCGGCAGGGGGAGGAAAGCGTCGAAGCGGCGCTCCCTCCCCCCAGCGATGGCCGCCAGGGAGATTTCTAGAGAGAGGCCGGAGCAAGCCCCTAACTTTTGGTATATTATATGTAATATTATGCTTCCATGTTATGCTTCCATGTTGTTCTTCACATTTTTCTAAACATTTTGGTATATTATATGTAATATTATGATACTCTAGCTATTTACTACAAATTTTACAAGATCTGATAGTTTTTTGAGATTTTACCTTTATTAGCGAATTGGAGGCTTCCACGTGGCCACTATGGGCGCGACTCACTCCTGGTTGTGTCGGTCGATTTTGGAAATTAGACCCGGTTTGGGACTCTCCCTTTTCTTTCTTCGTTAGCCCACTCTTTGCCCGACGCCCGCGTGGAACTGGGACAGAGCAGCCGTCGCGACTGACCTGCACCGACGATGAATCATGGGTGTCACCGTGCTCCAACTCATCTCCTAAGGTTAGCATCAAGTTCGGCTACATCTTCCGGGCCTCAACGGTTACTCACACCCAGAAGTTTGGTTCTGGAGCTCCTTCTCTAGGGTGTCGCTGCCGCCTGGACTTGGATGCAGTGAGGCAAAGAGGCAATTTGCCTCTTCTCAAACTCGTATAGATGTGAAGCTTCAGAAAGCTCTGGTGAACCTCCACAAACTCGTTCCTCTTCTTGATTTCCCCTGAGATCATCTCCTTCTACCCCAATGAACACCACAACCTTCTCCATTAAACTGACTTTGTCACCCATACATGTCGAAGATGGAGGCAAACATGGGTGGCTGCTTGGGTTCGTCTAAGTATATGGAGCATTTCCCCCTCCTTTCATTCTTCCTAACACGATCCTCCCACCTGCTACTTCGATCTATTCCTTCTCATTTCTTATTGCTGTCGAGGCTGGAGATATGGAAATGATGAGGAGGTTAGTTCTTCCTTCACCCGCCACCAGTGGGCACAAGTAAGGGGTCAATCTGTTTCTCTCATTAAGGCACACATGTCTCAGTGCTCAAAACTACCCCTTTACCCACGATCCACGAGCACTGTGGCATATTGGTCATTGCCTACTGTTAGGGAAGTAACTGCAAGGTTAGAGAGAGCACGAAGACCTTTGATCTCCAATCCAAAGGCCTGAGTGAATCCCTCACTTGAGCCCATCCATGGCTTACTCAAGTTGACGATCCCAACAGCCAGATCATATATGGATGGTTGAGATTTGGCCACACAGACCCAACCCAAACCAAGGGGCGTGTGACACTGATTTACAACCATAACTTAGGTCTATAAACCATCAACCATGCACATTATTTTACAACATTCAAACCTACATAACTTCTTCTAAGAATATCCAATTGCCACTAAATTTTAACCATAGATTCCTCACAAATCAAGCTACCTTGTACAAAAATTTGGTGTCAAAACTCAACTATTCGATCATCCACTTAAATACCTCAAAGGACATCAAAGATAGGGGTCTTAATCATGATATCAACCTCAATCAACACTCAAGCTTTTCCAAAACACTTAGGAATCTCAAACAACTCAACATGCATGACTTCACTTATGTCATTGGACATTTAAGGATTCCAAAAGTCCACTCCATCACATCCTACACACCTTAAAATCCTCGAAATTAAGCCAAGAAAATCCAATCTATCACAAGAAGTATGTCCGTCAATTTTTTCTATGTATTTGACCTGTCTACATGTTTCAATAGTATGTTTGTGAGCACATCAAGATGGTTATATTTCCAAGAGTAGGTTCAACTCTATGCCACATTACAAATTATTTATCAGAGAAACAGAGGAGATATAATTGTAGTAGTCATACACTACATGTTAGAGAAATCAGTTGGAAATCAATTGAGTTGTTCTCTTTTAACGTGTAGTGTGTAAATAATTGTGAGTGTTAATTATATATTAATCATCAACAAACACATGCCAAAGATTGGGCAATTTTGATAATGAATCCTACAAGTCAGTGTGGGTCAACTAATAGTATCCTACAAGTCAGAGAAAGAAAGCAAACATAATTTATTAATCATATATACAGAGTCAAATTGAAATTAATCGAGTTGTTCATTTATAACAGGTGGTATGTAAGTTATTTTGTGTTTTATACATTTATCATCAACATGCACATGTCAAATAAGTGGTAATTTTGATAATGATACTCTACAAGTCTAAGTGAGTCAACTGACAACTAATCCAGTCATGCTTTTTTGATAGGTTGTATGTAAATTATTGTGAATTCGTAGATATACATGTCAAAGAAGAAGAGTAAATGCAATTTTAGTACGATAAATCATTTTTTCTTAGACATTCACTGATGAATTCAAGGATGAATTGAAATGCATCACATGTGCTTAGCAAGTGTCAACTTTGTGTCATGTTATAAGTTATTAGTCAGTTACAGGGAGCAGAGATAATTTTGATAATCATATGTTACATACTAGAGGGAGTAAACTGGTAATTAATCGAATTGTATTCTTTTTTAATAGGTTGTATGTAAATCATTGTGCGTATTAATTATATATTGTTCATCAACATGGGTAATCTTGATAATCATATTCTACAAATCAAACGACTTAGCCGCCAACTAGTTGAGTTAAGTTTAATGTGGTTTGCATGTAAACTGTGGTGAGTACTGATGAACCTTTAATAAGTATGTCTAAGAAGGAAGGTATACTGAATTAGAACAATAACACATTGCAAATTAGAGACAATATGTTTTCAACTCTTTGAGTTTTTTGTTTATCTACATAAAGAGAAAGATCAAATGTACATATATAAAATATATTTTGAATGAGAAAGGGCATATTATTTCATGTTTTTAGTCATTTACTCAATAAATTCAAATGCAGCGCACGTGCTTAGCATGTGTATTATGCTAGTAATTTCAAAAGACCACCATATGTCCGTCTCTCCCGACGGCGAATCCAGTCCGCCCTCCTCTCTCCTCGCACGGTCGCACGAACATCCCCCTTCGTTCCGTCTTTCTCGGCAGCCTCCCTCCTCCATCCCTAATTCCCTATCCGGCTTCTCCTCCGCCTCCTCTCCCACCTTACAGCCCCACCACAGTGGCGCCCCTCTCCCTTCCTCCACCGCTCCTCCTTCCCCCGCCTAACTCTTTCCTCGCACGATGCCTCTTCTTCTTTTTCCCAGCCACCTCCTTTCCCTCCAAGCTGTTCCGCGGTGAATGTGCAAAAAGGGACACAGGTTCCTTGCGTGGCTGCGTCTTGGTTGACTTTGCGTCCAGGTTTGCTTGTTGTCGATTTTTTTATCGTCCAAACTAAAGATTGTCGAACAACAGGATTTATATCTGATACAATTGAAATCCCCAAACTCTGAAGTACACATGTATTGTTAAAGGTGGAACCCAAACTCTGAAGTACACATGTATGGTTCCTCATTGCAGTCTGATAAGGCACCCCTGCATAGCACAGGTCTAATCCTAGTAGATTTTTGATTGAGCTCAATAACACACCCTGCATAGCACGGGTCTAATCCTAGTAGATTTTTGATTGAGCTCAATAACACACCCTGCATAGCACGGGTCTAATCCTAGTAGATTTTTGATTGAGCTCAATAACACACCCTGCATAGCACGGGTCTAATCCTAGTAGATTTTTGATTGAGAGGGCTTAGGAGTCCTTGTTACAGTAAGTTGGTCCTGACAAGTAAAGGCCCGGAGGGCTATAAGAACAGACAGAGAGAGGCTCGATTCCTTGAAACAAATCACTGTATCCTCACAATTCCAACCGCTACCCGCAACTGCTTCACCGCGAAGAATCCCTAGATTTATCAAGGGTGAATCTTCTCCTATACGAGTGCCTTATAGAGAGAACCTGCTTGGGGGCGGTTTCTGTCTTCAATCCGACATTCTCCGGTGCATTTCCAGCAGCCCCATCTAGACGGTTCATCTTGTTTGTAATGGAGAACGCCGGTGCCTATTACTTCGTGTTTGATCATCAGAGGAATTACCACATATCGGTCTATGAATCATTATTGTACCGCCTGAATCCTTATCAACCCGATGGGAAAACCCGTCCTTCTCCTGAAACTTTAGAAAGTGAGGGATTTCCACTGGGGGAGCCTCTCTTCCGCTTTGATCCTGGTAAATATCCTGTATGTATGGGTTGTGGAACCCTAGGAACGAAGTTCTTTTTCCTTGGAGGTTATATGGTTCCTAAAGGAGTTGCCCCTAAAGATGCTTGTTATCGTTACGATCGAGAGTATTCGTACAAGCTATACAAACTGGACACAACTCACATTGAATCTACATCCAGTACAATGAAGATTGAAGACAAAATTGAGACCCACAAGTTGGATGTTAGGAAGACAAGGCCTATCGTATTGACAGTCGGGAATAAATTCTATGTCTTGTCTAGGAACTTTGGCGCAGCAAATCACCGACCTCCCAGCATATAGTCATATGAGCCACACTTGAAAAAATGGAACAATATCAATCTCTTTGCATATCTCAAACACGATCCTTCTTTTTTTTTTTAAATCCTAGGTCTGATAATGACATTAAAGACTTTCCGCGGTTATCACCAATGTATGATGTGTTGGCCTACTGTGTAAAGGGTAATGAAATCATCGTTGTCCTTGATGTAGGAACATATTCGTTCAATGTTTAGTACCTCAAACTGCAGAGAGTAGGTCCACAACATCCTTCTCCCAGGAAACCACCCTTTATACATCAGGAACCACCCTTTATACATCAGGGTGCATGTATTGCTGACAACATCTTTGGTATTCTTGAAAGAAATGAATGTGTTGTTGCTTATAAGGAATCTCCTTTTGGTCTATCAGTGGAAGATATGATCTCAAAGTCTGAACCTGTTGTGGTTTATCGGTTTGAGCATAGTTTTATATGTTGCAATGGTCTAATATTGCCGGTAGAAGATGCTGGTGGAAAAAAGCTGCTTATTATCAGAAGTGGTAGGGGCTGTTCAAGTATAGAATTAGGAAACACTGTTTATTTCACCTTGGATTTCCTCAATGTTGTGAAAGATACTAATGGTCTGAGATGTGATCCAAGCCACTCAGCATTGTACTACATGGATGCACCAGAGGAATTTGAATACTATCCTATAGCATGTATTCACATGTAAGTTTAATTTTGTTCCATCAATATTGATTGTGGATCATTCTCACTTGATGCTTTCATTTCCATTGCTTGCAATTGTATTCTTATCTTTCATATATTCTATCTATAGTATGTATTGGTAAACGCACACGTGCCATGCACATGAACAATCAAATTAGGTAAAATTATGTTAGATAATAATCTATTCGAAACAATGTTGGCATATAATCTACAGATGTAGATACTACATATGAGGTGAAAATTGATTGGGTTTAGATGGGAAATGATAAGAGAGAAAGGGAGGTTTAGTAGATTAAAATGAGAATTAATACTTTCCTAAAACGTGATTACTAACCATACTGTTTCAAGGTATTTTTTAACTTTTCGAATATAAAACATTGTTATGGTCACAGTAATTAGGCTAGGAGAATGTGGAGATAATTGTGCTGGATAAAATAGAATTAATGACGGTTGGAGTTGGAGAGAGGGTGAGCATTGAGGAGCAATCGTATATGGTCAATGCACGACTGAATTTATTTTTTGAGAAGTGATAAAATGTGAGTGATGGTAGAGAAAATGAGGGCGGTTGGAAATAGGAGAGAGAGGTATGGAGTTCACTATTTTGTTTCCAACAATAATAAGAAAAATAGATTGTAAATTGTTAGAAGAAAGAGTTAAGTGGAAGCAATATTTTGAAAACTTCACAATCTGATTGGTTGAATAATTTTAAGAAACAAAAATGGCATGTTTTATATTTAGTCAACAAACTCATTTTTTATAGTAGTATATATTATCGTTGTATATATATCAAAAAGATAGCAGATGGACATGTGTCATGAATATGGGAGATCATATTATAGTACAGCTCAACTGAAACACATACCCAAGGAAGAAATTTTGATTTTGACTTGTTTCGTTAGCCACAGAAATAGAAATTGACAATTTTTGACAATTTTTTTGATAAATGCATTCCTAGTCTTTCGACGACCAAATGGTCGAATTATTTAGTGAAATTTATCAGATTAATCTACTAGTGTAAATATACTCAAATATGAAATAATATTTTATATTTGATGTGAGGGATGTGGTTCCTCGTGTAGTCGTGTGTTAGTGAAGGAAGATGAACAATGTTAATGGGGATTTTGATGGAGATTTTGAGGTCAATTAAATGGTTGAATGAATGAATGTCATTATAGCTTGCAAGCACAATATATAGACTTAAGACACAAATTTATGGAAACATAGCATGATCTAGGGTGGTAGGACCTCTAGGTATGATGACATGACATAGTACATAAACAATGTTGCAATGGTATGTGAGTAGGGATGGCAAATGGGTGGGTTTAGGCAGCCCATGCCCATACCCATCTTTCCCATTACAGTTTTTGTACAATCCATACCCGCCCCATTAGAAATAATTTCGAAAAAGGAAATACCCATACCAGCCCCAATGGGTCATGGGGCCCCAATGAAACCCACATTGTTCAACACTGTCATATTATACATAAAAAAAGTAGATGATTACAATTGTATCCCTAATCACGTATTAAATGCAGACATGACACAATCACGTTACAATGTCCTTATGAATTTTGCAAGAATAATAAAATAAAAATGACACGGAAACGGTACAGAGAGCTGCAAGATAACAGTTTATAAATAAAATTATATAAAATTAATACTTTACATGAACCTGAACTGATTAAAAATCGTTGGAAGCCATGTTCTATGTTGCCTTGCAATTTGGTTTGGGAATAAAACCAAACATGTCTAAGGTAGGAAAGCATGTAGAAGGGGCAAAAATTTTTCCAAAACAAGTTGAAGTTTCTGAAGAATAAGAAATGAAGAATCGAGGCAGTGAGAAACATTTGCAGATGATTCTTCCACTTTGTTGCTATTGTCGATCAACCTTGTGCTATTATTTGATCCCCGAAGGTATTTGCCGACACCAGAACGAAGTTCTGCCTCAGCGCGGACAGCATTGTCGGGTCACTGTCCTTCCCGGCAGGGGCGACGGACCCAGGGGTGAGTCTGTGCTAGGTGTATACTCCACCCTGAGCTCTCCATAGAAGAAGTATGGTGCCGCCTGGCCAAGCACGCCCCAAATGAGTTGGAGCACCCTGCGTCGTGCCAATCCTTTGCTGTGGTTTCTCATCCTCGAGAAGTTCAACGAGGAAAACGCTCGTCTGCATCCTCCTCGCCGCCATCGGTCTATCCTTTGTTCTGGCGTGACTAGACGAGGATCGGGGTTGGCGCGGCGGTGTTCGTGGAGCAGATGGTGATCTTTCTGATCATTATCCTCAACCCGTCGAGCAACATCAAGAAGGCAGGAGAGCGACGCCCTCTTCTCGATGGAGAACTTCAGGGAATGTCGGACGTGAATTCCATAGTTTTCTAAGTGGAGGTCAAGTCTTGCCACGACGGCACTATGAGCAGAAAACCACAGTTTAGCGTAGGAGCGGAGACCAACAGATAAGTGGGTCTTAATGGGTCTCCGTGGGGCAGTGTAATTTAAATGGAGCAGTAATTAGCATCCCCATTCGAACCCATTCTCCAAGGAATAAGGTTTCGTCGAAATTGGCGAAATTTCGGTCCAAAATACCGATTTCATTGGGACCTGATACGAAACCATGCGGCTGTGTCGAGACGGTCGCATTTCGTGAAAAAAATGAAATTTCGCCAAGTTTCGGCGGTTTCGCCAAAATCGTCAGAATTCGAGGGGGGTCTGTGCTATTTTGCCATCTTAAGTGGCGAAACCCGGGCGAAACCGGCAGTACCGAGCTCAGTTGATGCTGCTCTTTTACTTGCCGCAGCTGTTTTGCGAGAAGAAGGTGATTTTGAGGGGGAAAACTGATTTGGAGCTGAAGATCTGCTAGAACAAGGTAAATAAATATATTTTCTTCCATTTTCATTCATTTCCAACCTCTATTTCTCCTATTATCATCTATTTTGAACACCTATTTCTCCATTTCACATAATTTCGTAATTTACACTAAAATCTTAGATCTACTCCACTATTCATCAAATTTGTGTGTTCTAAACATAGATCCACACATCTAAGCCATGGATCTATATATATCTTCAATAAATTTACACAAATAACTAATTTTTATATCTTTTTTAGATTATAAATACTAATAATAGTATATATAATATATATTCATCATAACTAGTTATTTCACTTAGGTTTAGTAGAAGAAGTTGTTACAAACACTAATATGAACACAAGGAAAATATTTTTTGTAAAAAATAAGATATTTTTTATATATACACTATCTAAAAATCCAAAAATTTTAAAAAAATCATAAAATATTCTTTTTTTTAAATAAGATATTTTTGTATTGTTTTAAATATCCTATTACAGTAGTACTCCTAATCACTTACATATACGTATAAATTATTTGTTAAATATGCATTTATTAATTTAAAAATATATTTTTAGACCTAAAAATACAAATAAAAAATAATTCTAAACCTTTTTTCGTATTGATTAATATCCTATTACAGTAGTGTACCTAATCCATTACGTATATATACAAATTATTGATAAGTATGTGCATTTATCAATTAAAAAAATATTTTCAGACCTAAAAATACAAATAAAAAATAATTCAGACCTAAAATACAAAAATAATAATTCTAAACCCTTTTTCTTCCTTGTTAATTTCCTATTTCAGCAGTGTACCTAATCAGTTACATATATGTATGAATTTTTGCTTATGTCGTTTATTGTTTTGATTGCTAATGGCCTAATGCATTGCATATTCTATGTTGTTTTTCATTTATTTCAGTGTTGACAATGTCTTCTGATGGAAATTCGTCTGGGAATGAGGGTGCTAGGCAGATTGCACCCAAACCCAAGGAAGTAGATTTTGCTTGATATTATTGTGCTCCTATTCCCGGGGTCAAGGGAAAGGTGGTTTGTAACTTCTGCAAAAAGACAATTGGTGGAGGGGGCATCACCAGGTTTAAGCGTCATATTACTGGGGGAGACAAGAATGTTGCCTTATGCCAGAAGTGTCCGCAATCTGTTAGGGATGATTTCAGAAAGATCATAGCACCCAAAAGGGAGAAGAAAGACAAATGTATTGAGGCCAACAAATCTTACACTGATACTCTCTTCAATGTACAAGCCACAGGTTCATCTGCCGAGTCTGATGATGACATGGTGTATCCTCCAGGTTGTGGTGATACTGCATACGGTCGGCATATGTATAGGTGGGCATATAGAGAATCAAGAAGAAGTGAGTGGGAAAGGGAGGAAGCTGCAAGAATACTACGGAGGTATGGGCCATCAGGAACCGGAGGAGGCAGTGGGAGTGGGACTGGACTAGGACTAGGTCACAGTCAACATGTTCCTCCTGTTGTTGATTTGGATGATGAAGATGATGTGTTTGCTCAAACAAAAAGGAAGAAAGGCACAATTGATGTTCTGTTATGTTCTGCTAGTGCTAGATTGAAAAATATTGATGAGCCAGGGGTTAGGAAGGCTGAACCTAGGCAAAAAACCCTTAAAGGCATGTTCAGTGGGGCAAAGGAGAAAGTGGGAAAGGTTGTAGGTAAATTCTTTTTTTGCTCACGGAATCCCGGCACATGTTGCAACTGAACCCTATCTACAACATATGGTTGATGTGATAGGGGAGTTTGGTAGGGGAACTAAGGGCCCCACAGCTTATGAACTTA
This sequence comes from Alisma plantago-aquatica, assembly GCA_963693085.1. Taxonomy (NCBI): domain Eukaryota; kingdom Viridiplantae; phylum Streptophyta; class Magnoliopsida; order Alismatales; family Alismataceae; genus Alisma; species Alisma plantago-aquatica. Next base: position 395,160,557 of record OY856413.1, read on the forward strand.
TGCATAAATATCTTCCCGAGCAGAAAAAAGAGCTAGAACAGTGGGTTAAGGAGCAAAAGATATTGTGGGCTGAGTATGGGGTCACACTCATGTGTGATGGGTGGACTAGTGGCAATAAGAAACAAATTATAAACTTCCTTGCTCATTGTTGTGGATCTACTATCTTCCTTGATTCTGTTGATGCTTCTGGTGAGGTTAAAGAGTACTCATATTTATACAAGCTGATGAAGAAATACATGAAAGTTGTTGGGCCTGAGAATATTGTGCAAATTGTTACTGATAATGGATCAAATTTTAAGAAGGCGGGGGGAAGATAATGAAGAATTCTCCCATGTACTGGATGCTGTGTGCTGCCCATTGTATAGATCTCATATTAAAAGATATGGGAAAACTTGAGTACATCAAATCTGTGACCATTGATGCAAAATTGATTACAGGTTTCATATATAATCATTCTTTTCTGTTGAATGCAATGAGACGCCCAGAATATTGTGGAGGCGATCTAGTTAGAGTGGGGGTAACAAGATTTGCTACCAACTACTTGGCTCTAGATTCACTGAAGAACAAAAGAGATGGACTGAGGAGGTTATTTAATGGAGTAGAGTGGACCTCCATGAAGGAGCACAATACCCCACTTGGTCGACGAATTGAAGAACTAATTGCTAATAGGGCTTTCTGGGACAAAGTTACCAAGGTACTTAAGGTAATGGCTCCTATAGTAAAAGTGTTGAGGTTAGTAGATGGTGACAAGGCTGCAACCATGCCTTGGTTATATGATGCAATGGAAACAATGGTGGAGAATGTGAAAAAAGCCGCTCCAACATCCAATGCACAATACATGAGCATCATAAAAAAGAGATGGACTGATATGCTTTTGCATCCACTACACAAAGTCGGTGAGCATCATTGTAATTGTATCATGTATATAATTATTTAACTGGTCTATGTTAAGAAATTAATCGGTTTTGTATTATTTATTTACAACATACTATTTGAACCCAAGATACCATTACTCGCGGCAATTGGGTATGAAATGAGACTTGATGAATGCGGTTAGGGATGTGCTCAATAAGTTGCTTACATCCACAGAAGAACGGATGCAGGTTTTGGATCAGGTATACAAATAGTTGTATAATTGTATTTCATGTTTATCTAATATATATAACCTAACAACTATTAATGTGGTCTTTCATGTTTGTTGGCTTTTTTGTAGCTACGACAATTCCGTGAAGGCCTTGGATGCTTTGGTCACCTCAATGCAGTAGCCGACCGTGCAGAGGGTGATCCTTGTGAATGGTGGGTGTGGAATGGGAACGGTGCCCCTCAACTTAGAAAAATATCCATACGCATTCTTTCACAGACAACTTTTGCAGAGGGGTGTGAAAGGAATTGGAGCACTTTTAATTTGATTCATTCAAAAAGAAGGAATAGATTGGGGGCTCTTAGGTTAAGGATCTCGTGTATGTCCACGACAACATGCGTTTGAGAGCTAAAGCCATAAGAGAGGCCAACTACAAAGAAGTCCAATTTGCTGAAATGCATGATCCCATTGACACAGCATACACGTTCCATGAAGATAGATTTCGGGGCCTTTATTATAGTGATGATGAGGTTACCGGTACAATAGAAGATCCCTTGGAAGAATGGATGAATGAAATAGGTCGTCCAGTTCTAGACAATATTTCTTCAGGCCGTCTAGATCCATATGTGGAGGAGCAATTTGAAGATGCTTCGGGTGTTGTACTTGAGGAAGAACGAAGAAACAGAAGCCCACCTGAAATACTTGAGCCAGAGCCTGAGCATGTAGATCTTGATATGGAAATTGATAGAGCAGTGCAAGATGAATTGGGTGGAGCATCTAGTGCTTCAAAATCTATAACTGCTACATCATCTGGATCCAATTCTAAGAGTGATGACGACGATGATGATGGTGGTAATACAAGTGGTGGTCAACGTTCTCCAGAGTATCCTCCAGTAGTTGATCCTCAGAATGATGATCGTCCATATATCACTAGGGATATTCCTATATATCCACAAGAAAGAAATGTCACAATGGCTGAAAAAACCTTTATGAGGAAGAAAACTCGAGGTGGAAAAGACTACAGTGGTGCACCACCACGGCCACATGAGGATACATGCTATAGGCCTCCTACAGCTACAGCTACACCTATAGGATTCCAATCCTATCCTACTTCACAATACTATACTGATTCCACTTCTGATATTGCTGAATCCATGGGAAACATGAGGCTTTCTGATTCTCTATATCCTCAACAATCATTTGGTGATATGTTGTTTGGGCACCCACAAGCGTACTATGGGTATTCTGGATATCAAACTCAGCCACCACCACAACCAGAAGCATAATTAGAGCATCATATTGGATATACATATAGTGCAAATGTCTCGGGCCCGCAAGGAACATATCAGTACAATAGTAGTATATTTTCTTATGATGGGGGGCAATCATGGAGCGGTGGTAGCTCAGTTATTCCTGTTGCTCAAGTCCCAATGCATGCTACTTTTCCTCAAGCTCGTCAACCTCCATCTGATTCTGAAAGCAGGATTCGATATCTTAGAGATCTGGAAGATAACTTTCCAAGGTTTGGGATGATGATGTTCATTTCTGGTGATGTGCACGAGGAACATGTGATTTCATACAACAAACTTTACAGAATGTACATGACCTGGGAGCAATATGTCGACCATATCAACACTATACAGTATGGTGAACAACCATCTCAATCAGCACGACACTCAACATACAATTGATTTGAGTTGGTAAGTTACTATATTGTTCATATGTTGTAAGTTTGATATTATTGGAGAAGTGTGTGTACTTATGTTTATGGATTGTGCTAGTAAAATTGCATAACTTAATTCCTATATTTTGTCATCGAAATCCTTCATCGAAATCCTCAATAAACAAGACAGTTCCCTTACATCCCACATGAAGCCCCCCCAACCTACCCCCACATAAAATTTTATTGCATAAAACGATGCATTTAGGTGTAGAGATCACGCCTGTAAAATTTCATAAATTAATTCGTTCATTTTGGCGTCGAAACGGGCATTGTTGCATTTATCGAATTTTTTGTTGAAATTTCCATAAATTTTGTATTCCATGCTGTCGAAACGCTATCGAAATCGGATACCTTATTCCTTGCCATTCGCAAAGTTAAGACCCGTCAGACCCACTATTACTGGGTCTGATGGGTTTTGGGGCTGGGTGGGTTTGGGTAAATGGGGAGAATTTCCATCCCTATATGTGAGTGAGTATTGAGGAAATACGAGACAACTACGTTTTATGCATTCAGTTGAACCATGATGATTGTCATCATCCTTGTTGAGTATACCTATTAACATATTGCCTCCAATTTATTTTGTTTTATTATACAAGCATAGATGCGTCTCACTGTTAATATTTATATGCCTACTAGTGATAAAATGCATACTAATGGATTAACTCAATCTTTGCTCTTGGTCGTGTGCTTTTAAAGAGAGAGCCTATCGGAGGCAACCATGTAGTTAGAAATGTGATTGATAATGGCATACATACTGTTGGCTAAATGGACATTTGTAAATCCCTTGTGTTTTGATAATGACAAACATTTCATTCTTGTTGATCTAACGTGCCACTTGAGTATTGCAGGCATAAGGTGGATGACAAAGCTTTGGGAAATCTATATGCTTGAATGATTGTATTCTACATGAAATCAAATTGTAAAACTTGTACAAATATATAATGTACAAGTACTTAGACATCATGTAAATCAAGCGTTAGATCTTTCCTAACTAATCACCACACTTAGATAGGTCATCCCTTTCAATAGTGTCATATATGCACACTCATACATACACTCAGCACTTTATTTGAAACATTGAAACAGGGTCAATCTCGGTCGACAAAATCTTCGACCGAGACACTCTCGGTCGACAAACTTCTCGACCGAGAAAGACCCAGGTAGCCGTAAGACACAGCTGACAAGGTAGTTGGCAGTTGGAGATGAACGTTGTAAACACTTGATCCAGAGAGCCTGTCGGTCGACAAAACCTCGACCGAGTAGGTATCTCGGTCGACAATTCCTCGACCGAGATGGACTCTGACAGCAACTGCAGAATTAATTAACTAGCCGTTGCTAATGCAACTAACTTGTACCTAACGGCTAGTTAAGCACTTAGAACCCCCTAGAAAGTGTCTAGAATGTCCTTAAGCACTTGTAGGACATTCCTATAAATAGGACATGCCTTAGGACACCAAAATTCACCTATTACACACTTGAGCAATCTTTGAGCATACACTTGCATTGAGCAACCTGTTTATGAGCAATTGAGCACATTTGCAATTGGTTACTTTTCTCTTGGCTCTAATTTCGTGTCCTATAGGCTAGTATCTCCTATCCACAGCAATCACAATTCCATATACATTGGTTAGGAGATCTACACGCTTGATATAGGCAAATCAAGCCTTGTGCTTCAAAGGATAAGTTGTAATTTCCATTTTCCTTTCTTGTTCACTTTTATTGTTTGTACTCTCCTTGCTACTCCTAGGTTGGAGGCTGTGGATTGGAGAGGGTCGTGATCTTCTTGGTGAAGAAGGATACTTTGAACTACTTCAAGAAGGCTGGTGCAACGGGAGGTTACTTCAAAGAGGAAGGCTACTTCAAGGGGGAGCTTGAAGTTACTTCAAGAAGGCTACCTCGAGTTGGTGCATCTACTTCAAGTGAAGGCTGTTCAAAGGGGTGTAAGAAAGTATTGTATTTTGTGTAATTCCTTGAGAAGGTAATAAAATTAATACTTTCAAAATCCTGGTTGGGTAAGCAACCGGGTAGTGGACTGACAACCTTAGTATTTGCTAAGGTTGGAACCACTCTAAACCCTTTGTCTCCTTCTTGGTTTCTCATTTGTGGTTGTTTGAGTTAAATAATTTTTAAATTAATTTAAAACCCTATTCACCCTCCCCCTCTAGTGGTTTTTCAATTGGTATCAGAGCAGGCTTCAAGGAACCCTAACCAAGTCTTGAAGAATGGGTGACGGGGTACTCAACAACCTCAACCTTGAGGGAACACTTGTGGCTAGGCCTCCTATGTTTGATGGAACAAACTACACCTACTGGAAGAGAAGGATGCAATTCTACTTCCAAGGCATTAGCTGGGATCTATGGAGAATGGTGTCAACCCCCTATGAGCTTCCTCAAGTGGAATATGCAGCTTGGGACACCAATACGGTAAAATCGGCTCAAATGAATGTAAAGGCTGTAAGTATTCTATATTGTTCAATTTCAGTAGGAGAATTTAATAGGATATCAAATTGTGACACAGCCTATGAAATTTGGCATAGACTTTCCATAACTTATGAAGGGACTGTTCAAGTTAAGAATTCTAAGATTAGTATGCTTAAACAAAAGTTTGAATTATGGATCTTAATGAATCTATTAGTGAAATGTATGCAAAATTCTCTTCTATTGTAAATGGTTTGAATGCCTTAGGAAAAGTTGTTCTTGAAGAAGATCAAGTGTCAAAAATCCTTAGATCACTTCCTCCTAAATACAAGCCCAAGGTGACAGCCATTGAAGAAGCTAATGACCTCACTCGACTGAGAATGGAGCAACTCATTGGCAACCTAGAAGCTCATGAAGCAACCCTAGAAGAGGAAGAAAGAAGAGAACGTGAACTTCAACAAGGAAAAAAGAAGGATGTGGCTCTAAAAGCTTCAAATATCGTCACACCAGAAAGTGAGGAGTCAAGTGAAGAAGAAGGAGAAGATGCCTTGATTGTCAATGGTAAGAAATATAAAAGATTTAAATCTAACAAAATTTCTAGTTCCTCTTCCTCTCCTCCTAGGTGCTTTGAGTGTGGAAAGAAAGGACATCTCAAAAATGAATGTCCCAAAACAAAGAAAGGAAGGAAAAGTTCACACAAAAAGAAGGGAGAAAAAGCTTACAAAGCTGCATGGGATGAATCAAGCGAGAGTGAAAGTGGAGAAGAAAAGGTAGAATGTCTAATGGCAAGAGAAGATGATGAAGACTCGCAAGAGGTAAGCCTTCTTGATCTTCCTAAAGAAGAATTAATCGCTAGTCTACAAGAAGCTCATGATAAATATGTTGAATGCAAAAGAAAACCAAAGAAGGTTACCAAAACAAATGATGAGTTATATGCTAGATTAAATGATCTTTATTCTAAAAAGGACAACATTGATCTTGAGAACTTGTCTTTGAAAACATCCTTAAATGACTGCACTAGAAAATTACTCACTCTAGAAACAAATGTTGATCTTCTTTCTCAAGAAAAGACTGACTTGTTAGCTAAACTAAATGATTTTCAGACCCAACTAATTTTATGTAACCATCTAGACTATGACAATGTTGTAAAAGAAAGAGACTCCCTATTGTCTGATTTAGATCAAGCAAGGAAAGATTTACACAAGAAGATGGATGACATTTCAAAGCTACAAAGAAACCTAAATGACTTAAGAGGAAAAGACATCCTTAATAACATTCAGAAAATTTCCTCTAGTTTCAATGGACGAAGAGGATTAGGATATGCTCCAAAGAAAAATCAACCCAAAAGAGCTAAAACATTCAAGACTCAGACTATTTTTGTACCTAAGAATACAATCCCTAGAAAAAGAAATGAAGTTGATTCTATTACTTGTCATTTTTGTCTACGTCTTGGACATTATTCATTTTCATGCCCTTATAAGACCAAGGATTCCGATTTAGTTTGGGTTCCAAAACTTCAAACTTAGTAGATTTGAATGCAATTCAGTTGAGATATGATCTAACGCTCATTTTTGCAAATTATATTATCTTATCTCAACTTAATAAAAAAGTCTCATGCATTATGGTAATTTTCAGAACTGCAATATTGAAACAGAAACCTACTCGGTCGAAATATTGTCGACCGAAAATATCGTCGGTCGAATTTTTGTCGACCGACCAGATGTCTGTGACAAATTAAATTCTACAGCAACTTTCTCGATCAACGATTGGTCGACCGAGTGAGGTGTCGGTCGAACTTTTGTCGACCGACTGAAGTTCTGAATCAGATTTTTATTTCAGTCTGAAATTAAATGCTTCTAACAATATCGGACCATCACATGGGTACCAAAACCTACATGTTTATGCAGGATTGGGTGGTCGACAGTGGATGTTCCAAACACATGACCGGAAACAAGGATGCATTTCAAACTATTGAAGAAAAGAAGAGTGGAACAGTCACTTTTGGAGATAATGGTAAAGGTAAAATCGTTGGAATAGGTAATATTGGTACAAACCTCGAAATCAAGAATGTTTTACTCGTTGATGGTTTGCACCATAATTTAATAAGTGTTAGTCAACTATGTGGATATGATGTTTTATTTAACAAAAATTGTTGCAAGTTATTAATAGAAAACACTACAAATGTTATTTATGAAGGAAAAAGGGTTGGAAACCTTTATATTCTTAGACCTAACTCTATGAAATATGTAGTAGGAAAATGATTACTTGCAAATGAAAATACTTTACAACTATGACATAAAAAGTTAGGACATGCTAGCTCACATGTTATCAAAAAGTTAGTGAAATATGATCTTGTTCGTGGTTTGCCTACTTTATCATTTGATCAAGTTGAAAATTGTGAACCATGTACTTTGGGAAAGCAAACAAAAACCTCTTTTAAACCCAAACATGTACTTAGCACCAATAGATCCTTAGAATTAATTCATATGGATTTATTTGGACCCATGAGGACACAATCTATTGGTGGCAAAAGATATTGTTTTGTCATTGTTGATGATTATAGTAGATATACATGGGTACATTTTCTTGCAGCCAAAGATGACACTATTCATGTTTTTATAAAATTTTGTTCCATGATTGAAAATCTATTACAAAACAAAATATGTACCATACGAAGTGATCATGGTGGAGAATTTGAGAATCATTCAAGAAGAAGTATATGTTGCTCAACCACCTGGATTTGAAATACCGGAAAAAGGTGACTATGTTTATAAACTCAAGAAAGCACTTTATGGTTTAAAACAAGCACCTAGAAACTGGTATGAAAGGCTCAAGACATACCTCTTTGATAATGATTTCTCTATTGGAAATTCAGATTCTACTTTATTTTTCAAAACATATAATGCCGATTTTCTAGTTGTTCAAATATATGTTGATGACATTATTTTTGGAGCCTCAAATGAATCCTTATGCACACAATTCAGTGACATTATGCAAAAAGAATTTGAAATGAGCCTCATGGGTGAACTAACTTTCTTTATTGGTTTCCAAATTAAACAAACGCCTGCCGGAATTTTTATAAGCCAAGAAAAGTATACTAAAGAACTCTTAAAACGTTTTGGGATGGATCAATGCAAACACGCTACTACTCCTATGGCTACCTCTATTAAAATTGATAAGGATGAAAATGGGGAGCCTATCGATGATTCCTTATATAGAGCCATGATTGGTAGTTTGCTTTACTTAACCGCTTCTAGACCGGATATTATGTTTTCCGTTGGTCTTTGTGCTCGATTTCAATCACAACCCATGCATTCTCATTTTCAAGCAGTAAAACGGATTCTTCGATATTTAGCCGGCACCACATGTTTTGGTTTATGGTACCCAAAAGGACAATCCTTGGATTTCAAAGCTTATACTGATGCTGATTATGCTGGTTGTCGACTTGACTGCAAAAGCACTAGTGGTGGTTGTTTTTTGTTAGGAAGAGCTTTAGTATTTTGGTTTAGCAAGAAACAAAACACGGTTACCCTCTCTACAACTGAAGCTGAATATATGGCAGCCGGATCTTGTTGTGCTCAAGTACTTTATATGCAACAAGTGTTAAACGATTATGGTTTTACTTTTTCATCTACGCCTATCTTTTGTGACAACACAAGCGCTATAAACTTAGCACACAATCCTATATTACACAGCTGAGCTAAACATATTGAAATTTGTCATCATTTTTTACAGGATCACATTTCTAAGAATCATGTTTTCCTTCATCATGTTGATACGGAAGATCAATTAGCTGATATTTTTACAAAACCACTTCCACTAGATCAATTCAACAAAATAAGGAAGCAACTGCTTATCACTCCTTTGGAAGATGTTTTCTTTGATATTTGTACTTCTTAAAAGTGTTTTACTTTGCATCATTCTTGGCTTTTAAATGGACATCTTTTTCATAGGAATTGATGGGACATCTAATTAAGGGGGAGTTTTTGTTTTCCACGGATATCTTTTTGAAATGACAAAGGGGGAGAAATAAACATAAATCTTAAAACATGCACAACTCAATCAATGAGTTTCACAAACTCTTGGCTTTACATTGAAAGTTGCTATATTCCCTAAAGAATTGGATTTCATGGTCCATAATTCATGGGGAATAATAAGCACACATTTATAAACAAAAGAAGAAATTCACAAGGTAAACTTCAGGTATGAAGCTAAATTTTAAGTTGATTTATATTTTGGAAATGTTTGTCATCTTCAAAAAGGGGGAGATTGTTGGATAAATGGACATTTGTAAATCCCTTGTGTTTTGATAATGACAAACATTTCATTCTTGTTGATCTAACGTGCCACTTGAGTATTGCAGGCATAAGGTGGATGACAATTCTTTGGGAAATCTATATGCTTGAATGATTGTATTTTTCATGAAATCAAATTGTAAAACTTGTACAAATATATAATGTACAAGTACTTAGACATCATGTAAATCAAGCGTTAGATCTTTCCTAACTAATCAGCACACTTAGATAAGTCATCTCTTTCAATAGTGTCATATATGCACACTCATACATACACTCAGCACTTTATTTGAAACATTGAAACAGGGTCAATCTCGGTCGACAAAATCTTCGACCGAGACACTCTCGGTCGACAAACTTCTCGACCGAGAAAGACCTAGGTAGCCGTTAGACACAACCGACAAGGTAGTTGGCAGTTGGAGATAAATGTTGTAAACACTTGATCCAGAGAGCCTGTCGGTCGACAAAACCTCGACCGAGTAGGTATCTCGGTCGACAATTCCTCGACCGAGATGGACTCTGACAGCAACTGCATAATTAATTAACTAGTCGTTGCTAATGCAACTAACTTGTACCTAACGGCTAGTTAAGCACTTAGAACCCCCTAGAAAGTGTCTAGAATGTCCTTAAGCACTTGTAGGACATTCCTATAAATAGGAAATGCCTTAGGACACCAAAATTCACCTATTACACACTTGAGCAATCTTTGAGCATACACTTGCATTGAGCAACCTGTTTATGAGCAATTGAGCACATTTGCAATTGGTTACTTTTCTCTTGGCTCTAATTTCGTGTCCTATAGGCTAGTATCTCCTATCCACAACAATCACAATTCCATATACATTGGTTAGGAGATCTACACGCTTGATATAGGCAAATCAAGCCTTGTGCTTCAAAGGATAAGTTGTAATTTCCATTTTCCTTTCTTGTTCACTTTCATTGTTTGTACTCTCCTTGCTACTCCTAGGTTGGAGGCTGCGGATTGGAGAGGGTCGTGATCTTCTTGGTGAAGAAGGAGACTTTGAACTACTTCAAGAAGGTTGGTGCAACGGGAGGTTACTTCAAAGAGGAAGGCTACTTCAAGGGGGAGCTTGAAGTTACTTCAAGAAGGCTACCTCGAGTTGGTGCATCTACTTCAAGTGAAGGCTGTTCAAAGGGGTGTAAGAAAGTATTGTATTTTGTGTAATTCCTTGAGAAGGTAATAAAATTAATACTTTCAAAATCCCGGTTGGGTAAGCATCCGGGTAGTGGACTCACAACCTTAGTATTTGCTAAGGTTGGAACCACTCTAAACCCTTTGTCTCCTTCTTGGTTTCTCATTTGTGGTTGTTTGAGTTAAATAATTTTTAATTAATTTAAAACCCTATTCACCCCCCTCTAGTGGTTTTTCACATACAAAATATCTCGATAGCCATGCTAATTTTGTACACTATTAACATAAATCATGTGACCTCAAAATGAAAGTTAGTGGGACATCATAGCCATAGATATCACTCCTACACCCATTTTTAAATATTTCCTTATAGATCTTTATAGAAGTGAGAGATATAGGACAGAGAGGTAGAATTAGACTAGGAATAGAAGAAACATAACTTAGATTGCCCCTGACAAGCCCAAGGAATCGTATAGTAAAATCTGCAGGCATCCTACCCCGTTTCTCAAAATTTCGTTAAAATCTAGATAGAATGGGCATTTTTTATTGAATAATTTTGTCCAAATTCGAAATAATTGTCAAAATTTATTTACTTTTTGAATAATTGTCCAAATTCGCTACGTACAAACATGCAAGGCCATTTCCATGTTCGATGGTTGTCGACATCGAAATAATTAGCGAAATGTCGCCAATTTTGTTGAAATTTTGAATATAGCAAATACCATACCCTTTAAATAAAAATATATATTGTAATGCACCTGTAATTGATAATAAAGTGACCTTTCTGATAGAATGAATGTAGTTTACACATATATTCATATAAAATCAATGTAATTGTTTTGGTGAGTAAGAAAAAAAAGTTGGATATTGTGTAGAATGATTGTCATGATAGGCATTGTACAACATTTTAAACAATTAGAGTAACATTAAATTTATTCTATGTATGCTAGTTCAAAAAATAGTGAGTAGTTTTAAACCATGTACTATCTCTAGGATGGAAGCTCTCAAGAATTGTTTGAGATACATGTGCCAATGTCTGTGTTGAAATCATTAGATTAATAATAAAGTTACTTTATTATTTCTACTTTTTGTTATGTATGATACTAATAATTAATTAGATAAGTTGTAATGTGTGTTTAGGAAGTAAATGCTAGATAGTATGTTGGAGCGTTGCTGGAGAATTTGTCTCAGCAGAATGATCGAAGTCCTCGTGATTCGCAATATTGATTGAATCCTTATCAGTTATCACACACCTTGTTGTATCTTGGAGAGGTTTGGAAGCATGATTCAATCCTCTGATTCACAGATCCAACTCCGAGATGAGTCGGCTGAGGGTTGTAGGGGTAGTGTCTCCATGCTTAGGGGTTCGAGGGTGAGAGTACCAGAGAAACAATTTCTGACAACGGGTATCCGGGTAGGCACGAATGTCAAGTAACGTGTCTCGGGAGGGCCAATGTCAGTGCTAAAAGGAGGAATATAAGGTTGCATGGTGTTTTACTGAAAGCCCGAAAGTAATAATTAATTTTTTATCAGTCTCTCGATTTTAAGATTCACACCTTCTGCATTACAATTTTGCCTCTCTTGGTTTCACTCTTCAACTTCTTCTTCTTCTTTTTCAAAATTTGTTTAACACATCAGATTATTGAAGGCTCCACAGAAAGACTCCTTGATGCGGAATTTAAAACATAATTAGATAGAAAATGGAGGGAAGCAAACAAAGGCAAGGAGGGTCGGGATTTCCATGGAAGGGCAAGGTGGGTGTCCTTAAAAGTGATTGTAATCGATAGAGGAAAAGAAAAGGAATTGACGAGGACGGGGGGTGTCTGCGGTGGGTATTAAAATTGATGCCCCTACTTTTGATGGTAAATTTGATGGCAAAACTTTTCTCGTTTGGATTTCTAGTTTAGAAGCTTATTTGATTGATACAGTGCATTAAAAAATGGCCCGGGCGGCCGCTTAATCGGCCAAAACCCCCAACTGCTTAATTTTGCCCTTAAGCGCCCACTTACTCGGTTTGAAGAAAAGCGCCTGCTTTTTTCCCGCTTCACCCGCTTTTTCCCACTTTTTTGCCCTTTTTTCCCCGCTTTTTTCCGCTTTTGAAAAAAGTTGCTGTAAGCATGTAATGTTAATTAAATATATAATCTAAATAGTATTCAGTATAATATATGAAGCATGTATACATTAAATGTTCTATGATATACCTAGTCCTACTTTAGAATGCAAACTTTGTATGTAAGTTGTATGTAATAGGGTACTGCTGTAATATATCCAAGTAAATATCGTATTACTCTATTATACTTCTAATGGTTTTACTGATTTTACTGATTTTCTTGCAGATTTCGTTCAATACTAATTGATACTACTGGTTAGTATTACTGATTTCCTTAGATATATATATTTTATATACACATACATTTAATTTTGTATATAAATATATAAGATTTTAAGCATTCCCTTTTCCAAAAATCGTCCGCTTAATCGCCCGCCTGGCGCTTAATCGGCTACAAAGTCTCGTCCTCACGCCTCCCGCTTCACGCTTTTTAAAACATTATATTGATATGGCATGACTGACGCCCAAAGGATTAGGTTTGCTAAGATGAAACTCGAATGGTCGACCAAGCGATATTGGCAAGATGTCTAACGCGACATGGGGCGTACTGTTCAACCTCCTATCCTATTTTGGGATGAGATAAGACTAAGCTACGCGAGCGCTATGTACCCTCTCAATACCAAAGACAACTTTCTAATAGGATGGTCCTTAGCCAAGGGTCATCATTAGTTCAGGAGTATATGGAACGATTTGAGGAAGCTAAGGGTTATTGTACTCACAATGATTTCAATTGGCAACTGGCCGCTTGTTTTGTGCACCGTTTACACCCTTATATTAAAGAGAAATGGAATTATAACAATATGACTCCTTGAACGACGCTTCATGCCCAAAAGGTAGAGAGTTACCTACAACCCGTTTCTTGTGGTCCTTCCTTTTCTCATTTTTGACAACGTACTCGCTCAACCAATAACCTTTCCGCTACCCCATCTCGCTCTGCCTATCCTCTACCTCAACCACCTCCCTAGAGTTCTTCAACCCCTTCCTCTAGTAAAAGCAAGGAGGTAGTGACAACTTCAATCCGGCCTCCTTCGTGAGGTCGTGAATGCTTTCATTGTCACATCACGACTCATCTAGCTGCCCAATTACCTCATCGTGCTCTTTTTGTGTCCTCCGATTCTCCTAATACCACACTTGAGGATGACATTGAATATGAAGATGTATTTCCTACCTCTGAACGTTTCTGATGACGACACCGATTACAATTATATTACGATCCGTCATATCTTCGGGTCATGCATATTCTAGTTGTCCCTTTGGAAGGGGATGAATGGAAACACACCACCCCTTTCCAAACCTTCTTCAAACACGTTGGTAAAGTTGCAAATTACTCATTGACGGTGACAATTCATAGAACATTTTACCCCATGGGTTGAAGTGCATAGAGTTGCGCCTAAAGGCCCATCCTCAACCACATAAAGTCCATTGGGTGAACCAAATTATCTTTCCCATCACCCAACAATGCCTTGTGGCCATCACTCTAGGGGCTAATTGAGACCACATTTGGTGTGATGTGTTACCTATGGATGTTGGCCATGTTATTCTTCGATGTCCTTGAATTTATGACTAGATGCCCGCAATGAGGGACGTTCCAATATTTATACCTTATGCACAAAGGCAAACACATATAGTTAGCACCTATTTGATTCATCTCTCCTACAAAAAAATCCATCGCCAGACCCCCAGACCTCCAAATCCCAACACTCTGTACACTTTGTCACCTGAAGAGAGTCAGAATAAGCCAGTTGTGATGCATGTATGTGCTATATATCAAATAATCCACTCCTATGTCTGATTTTCAGTTCCCACCTCCGAAACTTGTCTCCCTTCTCGACGAGTTCAAAGACATGACACCCACAAACCTTCTCGATGAGCTCCTCCCTTTGTGGGATATTCAACATGAGATTGAGTTGATTAGGGTCTTCGCTCCCCAATCGACCTCATTACCGTGTGAACCCAATTGAGCATGCTGAATTGAAATGCCATGTTGATGCCCTCCTTCTCAAAGGATTCATTCTGCTCTCCTTGCCCCCAAGAAGGATGGTAGTTGAAGAATGTGCTTAGATTATTGACCCATCAATAAGATCACTGTTAGATATCATTGCCTTATTCCACACTTTGACGACATTATTGGTCTATTGACGGGATCCCACTATTTCTCCAAGATTGACCTCCGTAGCCGTTATCACCAAATTCGTGTTAAGGAGTCTCATGAATGGAAGACGACCTTCAAAGCACTAGACATGTCATTTGGCCTGTGCAACACCCAACACCTTCATGGGAGTCATGAACCATGTGTTGTAACCATTCATCAGTAGATTTGTGGTGGTATGCTTTGATGATATTTTGATTTTTAGTAAGACTAACGACGAACACATGTCTAATATCTGACTTACTTTCAACACACTTCACACTGAGAAATTGTATTTCTATCTAAAGAAGTGTTCTTTTCTTCAAGATAAAGTTCTTTTCCTTGGCTACTCCGTATTCTCTACTGGCATTGAGGCTGACCATGCCAAAGCCAAAGGTATCATTGATTGGCTCCAACCCACTACAATCTCTTAGCTGCGCACCTTTCACAGAGTGGTTGCTTTTTATCGTTGCTTTGTTCGAGGATTCAACACCATTATGGATCCTCTCACTTTTTAATGAAGTGTGATAAATTAGAGTGGGCGCCAGTCGCTAGGTGACCTTTTGAGGCTGTCAAAACTATCTGAAGCTCTAGTTCTTTGCCTTCCTGATTTCTCACTCCCGTTTGAGGTATCATGTGATACTTTCAGTGTTGGCGTTGGTGGCATTCTGAGCCAATATGGGCACCCGATTGCCTTTTTTAGTGAGAAACTCAATGATGTAAAGTGTAAATACTCCACTTATGATAAATGATTCTACGTTGTTGTACAATCTCTACGTCATTGGAGGCACTATCTTCTTTACATGGAGTTCATCTTCTGGTCTGACCATCAGACCCTTCGCTTCCTGAATTCCCAAAAGAGTTAAGTGTTCGTCAGACCAAATGGTGTGTGTTTCTTCAGAAAGTACACTTTTGTTCTCAGACACCGCTTTGGTGTTTAAAATAAGGCTGCAAATGCTCTCAGTCGTAGCTTGACCACCCTATAGTTTATGAGCGTTGAAGTTATGGTCTTCAACTGTCTAAAACATCAATATCCCACTTGTCCCGACTTTGGAATTATATATTTTGACCTCCTAGGTAGCACACCCGACCAAGCTTCTCATTTTATCATAACTGATGAATTTCTATTACGCTATGTGGTTATGTATTCTTTCCATTTCAGTTTGCGACTTTCTCATTTGGGAATTACATGTTGGTGGCCTCATTAGTCTTTTTTGTAGGGATAAGAGTAAGATCACCGCTCTGGTGAGTGTTAGATTTTGTTAGCCTTCTTTACGTCATGATGTCGCTCGCATCATGTATCAGTGTCGTACTTGTCAATTTACAAAAACCATAAGACGAAATACATGCCTTTACACTCCTCTCTCTATTTCCCATGAGCCTTGGAAGGACCTAAGTATGGATTTTATTATGTGTCTTCCCCGCACTTTACGTTGCCATGACTTTGTGTTTGTAGTTGTGGATCGTTTTTCTAAGATGACCCACTTCATTGTCTGTAGTAAGACACCGACGCATCTTATATCGCCCGCCTTTTCTTTAATGAGGTAGTCAAGCTACATGGTCTTCCCACCACCATAGTCTCTGACTATGATGTGAAGTTTGTTAGCTACTTTTATAGGACTTTATGGGAAACACCCTCTAACTGATGGTCAAACTGAGCTGGTTAATAAGAGCTCGGTAACCTCCTGCGATGTCTTGTGGGTGAACGTTTAGGCAATTGGGTCTTATTGCTACCAACTGCTGAATTTGTTTGCAACAGTTCTATTAATTGATCCACAGGAAAGAGCCCTTTTGAAGTTGTCAATGGTTACAAGCCCTGTCAGCCTATATATCTTGTACCTATGTCCACTACTGACCACCCTTCCCACACCGCTGAGACATTTTCCCAGCACATTCATGTTTTGCACACCGAGATTCGCCAAAAACTTATTTTGTCTTATGAAAACTACAAGCTTTCTGCAGATGCACACGACAAGTTTTAAGAAATTAATGTGGGAGATTATGTATTAGTACGTGTGCGTCCTGATCGCTACCCCAATAATTCTTTCAAGAAACTTCATGGTAGAGTGCCATGACCTTTCCAAATACTTAGTCGACAGGGAACCAATGCCTATGTACTGAATTTGCCAACAAATTGGGGCATTTGGGCAGTAATCATTGTGGAGGATCTTTCTGCCTCCAGCGCCAGGTTTGATCGTGGCATATTTGAGGCCCCTCCACCTCTAGCGCCAGGTTCTTCAGATCGTCACTGTGCTTCACCACTTTCAACAACTATACCTCCTCTACCTCGACTTCCTTAGCAGCCACTTGAGTCCATCGACACTGTCTTGGATGACCAGACCATCCTCACCAGCAAGGGCACCGTACGTTGTTTCTTGGTTCGTTGGATAGGTCGTTATCCAGTATACGCCACGTGGATCACCGATGAGAAATTCCATCGCATGGATGCATATCTTCTTGAGATCTACCTCAACACTGACTCGTCGGAGTCAAGTTTTTTATATTCGAGGAGAGTTGATGTAGGACAGGCTCCGCCTTTACACACTTACGGACGCCGACGTCGTCGGTGTCGTTAGTTAGGCTTTTTCCCAATTTACATTATTTTAAGGCTTTTTTCCAATTTGCATTATTTTAAAAAAAATCTAGTTTAAATTATTTTATTATATCTTTCTTTTTATTTTAGGATTTTGTAAAGTGCGGTGGTTTAGTCCCACATTAGCTGCCGCCCATTAAGTTTTTCTTTCAGATACCTATATAGAGGGCTATATTGGGTCTTTGTTTAAAACACAGTTGAGATTAAGAGAGAGATTCCCCCCCTCCCATGCCTGTGGCAGAGGCCGAACGTCTGGAAGGGTGGTAAATCAAGACGGCAACTGGGATTCGAACTCGGGTCCTTTTTTAGGGGACACCGTGCTTGATCACTTGAGTCACTCCTTGTCGGCTATTTAAAACATGGTTGATGAATGAGAATTATTCCTTTTTAATTCAGTAGAATTACATTACTATATGCATGTGTTTTAAGTCAAATGCCTGCCTTTGCAGGGCTATATTTTTTTAGTTTTTACTGTTTGACAAATAACTGTCTTTCTTATTTGACTCACTGGAGGGTTCCTTTGTTGCAGTGTACAAATGAATGAAATTCAGTCTAAGTCCCCAGCTGGCGGGCGGTTGCAGCCTTCTAAAAATGTCCTATGTCCCAAAAGAAGGTAATCCAGAAGAGTTGCAATATTTGAAATCTCATGTCTTTTAGGATTCACCGGTATATCAACTGAAAAGGTCTTGTATTTCCATTATGATATAACTTCAATATCCTCAATATGAAATTCCAACCAAGGTTGTGTTGGCCTTGTCTAACAGAAGACACCAAGATGGTTAGACACTCGGTTTGTTAGCGAGAGGTCCCGGGATCAAACCCAGGCCACGGGATGAATAGAATGGCCAATTTTTTTTTTTAAGTTGTGTTGGCCTTCTCCTAGTTGATTATAATCTATAAGGGGCCTTTGGATGAGTATTTGGCGGAGGTATTGTAGTCTGATTAGACATTTTAAATGCTGCATTTACAATCATGTCGTTTGGGTGCGTGTATCCAGTTTAGATTGGTTGCGAGATCTGTCCCATTCCTTTTTTAAGTATCTCTTGTTTTTTAGTGCTAAGGGGCTATCTTGATCTATGCCTTTGTTATGCCAGATTTAGTATTTTCTGCTACAAAAGTGCGTTTGTTATGAGTTTATTTTGTCTTTTTGTTTGGTCTAGTCTATAGGTTTGTTCTTCAGCTTTGATATTAGCCTCCACATAAAAAACCT
Organism: Alisma plantago-aquatica; assembly: GCA_963693085.1. NCBI lineage: Eukaryota > Viridiplantae > Streptophyta > Magnoliopsida > Alismatales > Alismataceae > Alisma > Alisma plantago-aquatica. Next base: position 395,179,267 of record OY856413.1, read on the forward strand.
ATTGCAAAACACAAATTTCTTAATGGTGTGCCGTTGTGAAGTTGAAGGTCCACGCCGTAGTTGAAAAATCGTAGATGGATGTTAATCTGTAGGTATGAGTTTTTGTTAGCATCATCGGTGGTGTTAGTGAAATGTATCACTGCTTGGGGACAGGGTATAGGTCACTGCTTGAGATAAAAAATAACCTGTTGCTGCTGTCCCACTTTGCAGATACGTGTTCAGTTCTATACTTCTATTGCTTTTATAATTATGCTTTGCTTATAAGTTTTTTTGCATCTATGGATTGTGTTGTTGCGGCTGTTGGTTATTGATGGTGGGAAGAGAAGCAGGTAGACATGGGAAGATAACAGTGTACGTGTTCCATGTTTTGGTAGTAGTAGCCTAGTAGGCAGTGGAGTTACCTGGTTCATATTTGTTTGGTTGCTTCCGTAAGTATTAATATATAAATCTGCCGGTGTACCTATAGTAGTAGCAGGGGGCAGTGGAGCTGCCGGTGTACCTCTTTTGCGTTTGTTAGGCGTGCTGATTAGGTGGAGTTTGAGATGATCAGGCCAACTGGTTATTATAGTGCAACAGTTTTGAGACGAGGAATAACAAACGCATGCAGTATTATGATAGATTATGTGTATGCTGCCCATGTTATGTTATGTTTGTTATTGTGGTGACTCTCTGTTGGTGCTTGTGTTATGTTGGAGTTTTGGTTGTTTGTTCTACTGTTTACCTCATATTCATATGTATTCTAGTTATGTTATGTTTATCTCCCTATGTTATATTACCTCTTTTGCTGTATGCATTCGTCCGGTGTATTGTCACAGATATATAGTTGCCCGATCACCAATCCCTCTGTTTTTGTCTTTATTTTATGACGGGTAAAAATGGAGCAACTACAGCTACATTTCATTGAGTTGTACATGATTCTTTCTAGTCATATGTTGACAAGTTGTGGTAATCACTGACTGGAAATTTTGCTTTTATGTAGGTTCTTCCATATTCAAAAATCTTCATTTGGAGGCATATTCCAGCAAACAAGTCAGTATTTGGCAGCCCATTTTGGTGCTACAACTAGTCCTACTTTTTGTGTATTTTTTTTTACCATTGTGGTTATTGTTAACGTGTTATGTATGAACAATGTGTTGCTGTAGTTTATGTTGACTTTTGAGACAATGTGTTGTGACAATGTGGATTATGTGGGCTTTGAAATGTGTTTTCATGGATGTGTTTTTTATTGTTGTGTTAATCTAGAGATAATGTGGATTATTTCAATCATTTGGTTATGATTTATGTTGAGAGTTGTAATTGTGGTTTATGTTGATGAGGTAAAAGTTGATGGGTTATTAAATAAGAAATCATTTTATATATTGTGGTTTAATTTGAATGAGCTTGTTTTATACCCGATCGACTTGTTATATGTCCATTAAACAGGGAATTGTTTATACATTTTTTTGTGATTTAATTATATAAATGGTGGGATTAAGATAAATACTGCATTCTAAATACTTGTTTACCAAATGAGCTGATTAAAAATGTAGCACTCGTACTTACTGTATTTCTAAATCCTTCAGTCATCCATATGCAATAATTAGGAATGCAATTTGTTAATTGGGTAGTCAAAATCGCATCACTCGTTAACTACTGTGGCAGTTACAAATGAGCTACCCAATTGGCCCCTAAGTAGCTCTCATATGACCAATGTGGCTCAATGCCTCGTGGTGATATATGTTTTCTTCACTTGTGCCAATGCGGGCATATCATCCTTAAACCACACCATACTTCAATTTGGTGCTATTAGCTTATGGTCAATGGTTGCCGTTGGGAATTCTTTCATCGTTTAGCTCAATAAACATTGGCACATACCTACCTGTGCAGATTAGATGAATTTGTGCAAATATTCCTTCCAAAACAGCCAACAATTACAACAATGGCACATCAGTCACCCATTCCCATTCACATGGTTGATGGGATAATGATGCATGGTTGCATAGACGAATGATAATGTGGTCATTTACACGGTTATAAGTACTGCACTTGATTTGTGGCTGCCAGTCTGTGCATCAAACCAAGGCATATGGATATAGCTGTTGTCCACTATAACTGTAACACGAGTGTTGGGGAGACATCAGTGAGTCACGTGACTGATGCAAATGAGCTGTCATCAAACCAAGGCATATGGATATAGTTGTTGTCCACTAGAACTGTAACACGAGTGTTGGGGAGACATCAGTGAGTCACGTGACTGATGCAAATGAGCTGGGGAATGGGGTTCTGACTTCAAGGGCCTGAAATTTTTCATTTTTCTCCTTGGATCTCTGAATGAAAAGCATGGCTATTCAGTTTTTATCAAATGCGTTACTCAATGCCCATTTATATAAGGCTCAACGTTCATTAAAAATAGCTTCCAGCCGATGAATGCCAGGAGAAGTTGGACTGCATCAGCTAACCACAAGTCTTCTACCTGGGTTAGACTGTGGGGTAAACAAGCTAGAGTTCAGCAGCAGAGGAAACGCGAGAAAGGTGGCTACGCGGTATAATTTGTTTCGGCTTTGTAGTCGTACAACTCTGAGCCTTGATATAGACTTCTTAATATAATTTTTTGCTAGTTGTAACCAGGAAAAGCGATAAAATGCAGACTCCCTGATGAGTCCAGCTCTCTACGAATGGCTTCCATGAAGCAAGACATTGAGTTGATAATGATGAATAATTGGAGTTGAGCATGCTCGTATGATAGTCATATCTATGCAATGCTACACTAGAAGGCTCCAAGTCCTCTGGCGATGATGTACCTTGACAGGATGCCATCTCTATGGAATGCTGTACTAGAAGGAACGCTCAAGTTCGATGGAAATAAGTAATCTGATGGTGTACCCGGACGTCTAAGTTTGTCATGCTGCTTATCTAAATGTCACTGGACTATGTTTCTTAAATCTGTTTCAATGTTAGGATAATACCGATTTTTGTTTCAATATTACGATAGCACTGATTGTTACAATGCACCTGAATGTACTGATTTTGTGTGTGCTGTTGTCGTAATGGCTTAGTTATATTGTTTGAACTAGGGGTGGCAATTGGGTTCGGGTTGGGCGTGTTTTATTTTGGGTTCTGACCCACACTTTCTAAAAAAAGAAACAAAAAGAAATCCTTGATGCTAACCTGACCCGCAAATAATTTTATCGGGTCTGACACGTAAATCCAATAGTAAGTGAACAATATATAAAAATACTATGATTTGTCTAATCATTGATAATTTTTAAATGTAGTTAAAAAATTACATTTTGATAAACTTACATTGTGATTGAGAAAAACATATAAAGTTTATTGTAATTTGTTCGAAAGTTTTAAATACAAATTCATTATATAATTAGTATAATAAATCATACAAATCAATAAACCACGTAGGATTTTCAAAATAAACTTCACGATTGATGGACTAGTAATTTAATAGGCTAATATAGTATTTTGTAATTTTATTTGAAAATATAGTTCTGAATTTGTCAATTCGGGTCCAAAGTCCAAATCTTGACCCGACCTTAAATTAATTTCAGGTTCTTTGGGTTCGGGTCAAAAAATCTTAAACCCTAAATCCACTTAAAATTCAGAATTATTCGGGTCAAGTTTTGTTTTGCCAGTCCTAGTTTTAACACAACCCACAACAAGAATTTAAACTTTGAGCACCCGGTATTAGGCTTTCTGGGGCCAGCTATTTGATTACTTTTGGCTGGACATTCAATCTGTTTTTATGTATTACGTCCACTTTTTATGTCGTAAGGGCAGCTAATTTGCATTGGAACTAGTAAACGCATCCCTTGATAGGCTATAATGTTAGATAATTATGTGCTTATCATTTGTTCGACTGGTCAGTATATTAGTTTGCTAGTTGCAGTTTGGAGTTTGATTCCCTGCTGGAATTCCACGGAAGGAGTAAGAAATGTCTTGCACGCCGGAGGTGGTGTTATAAAGGATCCTATCAAGGATGTCTATGCGAAAATCTAAGCATGATACCATTTTACAATAGCCACCAATCGATCAAATTGATCAAAAAAACTTTATTAGACAATTGATTGTTGAATGATTAGTTTAGGTTAGATATATACACTTATGAGAAAAATGAGTGAAAACTTATTGTTTTAAAAGAATGTATCCTAACTTAAAAATCTGTTGCATCAATTTAACATTTCATGTGCTTAAATTATAGATTCAAATTGTATAAGATATGACGAAAATTTGGGTAAGTTCACGCTCGCTTACGCGTGGGTCACATGCAACTCAAAATCACTTTTGACTCATGTAGTTCCCTCCTCTCCTACTTTCCTTCTCGCTCTAATCAACAACTGACATGTGACGGCCTGCAGCAACATACCGATCCACACAAAAGGCTGGGGGAATGTTGATTTGAAATGATGACGTGGTGGACACTAATTGGGTGGTTGGTGGAGGTTATGTAATAAATAAACAAATTTGTTTACTTATAACTTTTGAATTGTGATGATATTTTTATGAAATAAAAGCTATTAGATTCCTTATAAAAATACATTCCAATAAGACTAATATTAATATATATTTTGAGAAATTTTAATGAGAGAGAAAATTATTTTATTTATAATTTTTAAACCATGATATATTTTTATATAAAATAAAGACTATTAAACTTACATAAGCACGGAGGGGACCGACTCCTCTCTCTCTCTCTCTAGGTGTTTGCTCCGCCTTCTCTCTAGTCTTCTTCTCCGGTGGTCGCCACTGGGGGGAGGGGGTGCCTCCTCGGTGCCTTCCTCCCCCTGGCCCAACCTCGGAAGGTCAGGATCTGAAGGTGGTAGCGGATCTCAGGTGCTGATGGAGCAGGAGTCTTGTGTCGATTTCTCACCCTACAACTTGTTTTGGGTCGATGCTTGGTTGGGTAGAGGAGGTGATGCGATGCGCCACTGTGGAGCCAGATCCAGTTGCGATTTGACAGTTTGACTTTTTAGACTCCACCTCGTCTATGAGTGATGGGTGGAGAGGGGTCGTGGCCTAGATCCATCCCCTATGTGGCTGCTCCATCCAGGCGAAGGAAAAAGGGATCCCTTGATCTCCTCTTCAGTCTCCAGATCCCTCCTCCCCCGAGCCGATAGCTAGTGTTATCCATTGTGAAGGCGTCATCGACATCGACCTCGACATGCTTAGCGACGATGATGGCGGCTGAGCGCTGGGCGGCTGTCGTTGAATGGGTGATTTACCTCTGCTCCTGTTGACGATGCCTCCCTCCTCTGCCTTTGATTTGGTTTGGCCCTCGTCTTCGGATTTGGGCGGGTCAGTGCCGGGGCCAAGCCGACACTTAGATGGTGATGAGTCCTGTTGTTTCCCGCGGGATTCAGTCCATGGACCTGGCCAGTTGACGTGTGGTTACCTGCTGCTCCTGGTGTCTTGGATGATGTCCTTCCGGTGTCAGCTTCGTCAGCTTCGTGTGGTGCAGGGAGATTAGGGGCGCTCGAGCTTCTCCTTCCCCCTCTGACGATCTGGCGGATGGCCCAGAGCTCCCTGTTGCAACTGCTGTGCGCCGGTGGCGTGCCTCCTGCTGGGAGTATTCCAGTCTCTCAGGACTTGATGCTGCAACTGATCCAGGAAGCAAAGGATGAAGATGTTGGTCGATCCCTATTTCCTCTCTTACAGATTGTGGGTTCTCTTAATGCTAGTGAAGTGTGGTTTCAGTGGTCTCCAGCATCCAATTCCCCCAGTCTCAGTTTTTGTATTAGTGTGGAGTTATGTTGCTCTGGTGGTTGAGTTTCATGCTTCATTTTGCTGCCGATTTGGACTTTGTCTAAGTCATGGACTGCGTCTGGCAGTCTGGAGGTAGCCCAAAATCAGTGTGCAAGCCTCTGTCTTCCTCGGCATTGGTTTTTGACCACCTGATGTTCATGGGTTGTTGTGTGTATGAACGCCTTCAAGGTGTTTGCGGGTTTGCTGTTGTGTAAACAGTAGCTAGCGATGACCAGGCGATGGATTGGAGTTACTTCCAGTCTATCCCTACGATCGGGATTCTGCCGCTATTAATTCGTTGAGTCCACCAGACACTAATTGGTGTTGTTCGGTGCTTTATATTAATCTATGTATCTTTTCCGACCACTATTTTCAGAGGATGATCATATTGCTATGTGCGAAGGAGAGATATGATGGTTGGATTGACCATTGCTCCAGTCATCAGTCTACGTTTGGAGTCCTCTACGAGATGATGGTATGACAGGATAGACAGTGCGGTTTGCAGCTGTTTGAGATAGATAAACTCCAATTATGAAGTGCGGCCTTGCTTGGTGCGTAGACAGAGGCTGGGTGTCCTTCGTCTTCCTTCTGTGCCTGCACAATTTGTGGGTGGTCTTTATTGTCAGTGTAGCTCCTCAGATGTTGAGACTAATGGATAGTTAGTCTCTGGTTTATGTATTTTTTGGGACGTTTTCTTCTGGGTTGTAGTTTTTTTTCTGTTTAGAGATCTTATGTTCAAGACCGATTTAATCTATTCTTTTGTCTTCTTTCTATAATCCTGCAAAGGGTTAGGGGTGTGTCTTCTTGTACCTAAAGTTTTGGAATTTTAATAGCAACGGAGTTTTTCGCCGACCAAAAAAAAGACTATTAAACTTGTGATACAAAATAAGATTGAGAGAAAAGATAAGATGTTAGTGTTGGGTTTTTACGTGGTCAGAGTAGGCAGCAGAAACAAAAACTTACTTGACCATAAACCCATAACCAGTAGATCACATCAACATCTATATAATGGGAAGGATGGTTTTAACGAGTTATACCTGGTCCTGAGGCTTGCTCAACGACTATACATAGCAAAAAGTGCTGTCTTCAACCACCTATCTTTGACGACATCTGTGCAGCTCCTGATCTTGACCCGGACAACGGTTAACTGTCGTCCTCCTAAGCGGAAGAAGTCTCTCGCCTCTATAGATAGTCCACATGGATCACCAGGAACTCTAATCATCTTGAAGAATGGACTAGAAGGATTTGTCCCATTCTGTCGGCGTACTAGTCACCAACACACTCTCCCACAATCAATTACTATGTAGTAGTTGTCTTTCCCTCGCTATTCCTCCCTGGACGGGTGGAACTTGCTTGGGCTCTCTCGATTACCAAAACCAGAGATGACAACAACAGAGTAACTGATGTTCTAAGTTATCTCTTTTGGAGAAGCCCCCTGTACTCCTCTATTTATAGTAGAGGGCAGAGTCAGGGTTTCCAGTCTGTGCGAGAATAGAAGGGTCTGAAATTTTTAAAATAATTTGCACTACGGCAGGCGAACCAGTCATTTCACTAGTGAACCGGTTGGTTCACCCAGTGAACCGTCATTTCACTTCCCAGATTTGCCTGCAATTAACTTTCCTATTTTGTTTCCAACTAATGCAAAGATGGATTGAGTACCTAAATACTTAGTAATCAATCCAAACATCATTCATGGATAAACTCCTCTTCCAGGTTAATCCTTTGTGTGTGACCCTATAGGTTCCATTTCACATTGACAGTGAACGTCCATAACTAACTTATGACATCACAACCAAAGAGCGGTACCTATTCACACATCAGTGCTACCCAAGTGAAAAGGAAAGTTGGAGAACAACTTTCAATCCTGCAGTCTGTGATTGGTGTTCTGGTGAATGTATAATTCCTTTGTCTCTGATATCCTGAATGAATTTAAGGTATGGAGTTGTCATCCTTTCAATGTTCATTCATGTTTCTTGAACTAGAGCAGTCTGTCTGAGATAGGTGTGACTTTAATATCATATATTGATTCACATGTACATGCACATGCCTTTCTCAGTCTCACTTATCAAATGGCCTACACATCATACTCCCTTAGGAGGGACAAATTCCATATCTATCACTCATAGTCTATCTCATGCGTCAAAGCCACCCAATCATCACCCTTATAACAACCCATGTTTTAGGACTGCGTTTGATGATGTCAAAGTGTACCCAATCACATTCGACGAGTGCAATGGTTTCATGTGTCACTCTCATGGTGGGTCTGTCTGATATACTATTCTCCAACATGCATCTGTGTGCTTGGTTTGATATCATATATCATGACCAATGAGACACTATCATCAACCAACACACACTGTAGTCTTGATGTGTCATTTTTGTCTATCAACCTTCCACAATGACATCCGACTAGGGACATAACAAGAATGTATATACTCTTAGCATTCATATGATCTCATTGTTCAAGTCACGTACTTGAAGACATACGTCATTGAGTATTGTCATTCCTTAGACATTCATTCTGCTTCATCATTATCTCACAATTAATTGAACTAGAATAAATTGGAGCTTGCCTTTAATATTTATCAAATCAATTAGAACATATGTGAATCTAATCATCATATGATTGACTCTCTGAGTATACATACCAAGATACTCCCACTTGCACTTAGAATCAATCACCTTTGAATCATATTCTTAGTGATCTCTAAACATGTCCCTCATGTTTCATTTGCACTAGTGCTAATCCAGTGAGTTAGCAACATTTTGCTTTATTCAGTATATTACATGTTTCACATCTCCTCGTTGTATGACATTTCCCATGAGATGGAGTTGTCGTAATATGCAATCTGATATTCCTTGCCTAACAATTAGCTCCATAGTTTGACTAAGTATTTCTACTTTGTCATCAATGGTTGGAATATCTGTAAGTTCATCCGTATAAACTTCTAAATCCATAGTGTATCCTCTAGGGTTCATAATACAAGGATACTTGACATTCCATTTTAGAATTAAATGGCCTTTAATTTTACTCAGAACATTTCCATTTAATAACTCTTGTTCATTTTACAATTGAATATAACTTTTATATTTTTGCATTTTGCGATCATTTTTTTGTCATTTCAGAAGCTTGCATCAGTGTAACTCATTTACACTCAACTCTTCTTTTATTACCATCAAACTAATACTTTAATACTTCATAAGTACTTAAACCGGTGAATCTCACTGGAAGTAGACAAACATCCACTTGTCATGTCCAATACATATAACTCGATGAGTATATCATATTTTCATTCCAATACATACAAGATGATGAATGAATATATATTTTGTTATCATGTTCGATACATACAAGATAATGGGATGATTACATATATGATAGATCCAATTGCGAATGCATAAGACATCTATCTATGTGATCCTATTCTTCATAAGAATTTGGGATACTAGGCATATGAGAGACTAACTCCATGTAATATGGACAAGTTTTCTTCTACTGAATCTTTACATACTGAATCCTTCAGCGTAGACTGCCAATGTATGTTCTCTTTTATCAAGTTAAGAGGTTTTCGAGAACTATCTCTACATGTCTATATTCCTATCACATATTTATTCCTTTAAGAAGGTATTTCCACACCAATATCATTTTATTCCTCATCATCATGTGGAATATGAATACGCTCCTACTAAATCTTTGTAATCACAGATCCATTCTTATTTCAATATATAAGTCAATCCTTTTTTACTATATAATTAAAGTAAAGACTCCAGTTCTGAGGTGCTTGTATTTAATCAATCATATTGATTAATCTCTTGTAACTTATGGACTGCATTTGCATTAACAGAATTATAAAGCCCTTCAGGTTGTGTCACGTACACAACCTCATGTTATTCCTACTAGGAATGCGGTTTTAATATCCATATGCCATTTTCATAGTCTTTAAGTTCCAATAGCAAACATGATCCTTTATGGCCTATAGCTAATGCAATTGGTTAAATAAAATCATCAGGTTCAACACCTTGAGCTCACTTGAATTTATCTCAACCAATCAACTCTTCAAATGTCATCCGTGTCGGTCTTAACTCTTAAGACCCAATTTCACTAATGGGTTTTATCCCTATAAGTGCTATCATTAAGGTCATACCTTATTTGGTTCACATGGATGTCATTTTGGATCTTATGGATTCAAGCCATAACTCAAAATATGGTTCCTCAACTGTGATAACCTGACCTTTTCTCTCTCTTCACGTGATATGTTCCTCTCTCATAAAGTGTCTCATTATTGAATTTGATGTGTAATTTCATAATTGGAGAGTTGAAATTTTTCTAATTTGGCCACTATAATGATCAATTTCACAATGTGCACTTTTGATTTGCTCTCTTGATCTAAATTTCACTATTTAATGATTCACTACTTGGTAAATAATCTTGAACTGGATTAGTATGATCACCTTGCTCTATAATATGTTTCAAAGTATAGAGTGTTCTTTTATCTTCCCAACGGTACAAAATAACCTCTTTTGGACCATCCTAGCCCAAGATATGGGTATTTGAATTTTGACTCATATTGTACACATTTTAATTATTCTTGTTGAGTTTCAACCCTTTTTGGGCCCAATATCAGACGTGCGGCCCATTTAAATAGTTGTCTTCCTCCTTCCCAAAACGAAGGAAACGCTTGACTGGAGGCTTCCCTTCCTGTAGTCGGATCGGGAAAGCAATCAAACCATGCGATGAATGAAAGGAATCTAAACCCTAGCATTCTTTGTTTCTTTATAAACCCCTCCGATCTAACCCTAGTTCTCCTCATCTTCTTTCCCCTCCCTTGTCCTTCCCTGGTTCCTCGGCTGGTTTGTTGATGGCGGCCAAGGTGGGCAGCAAGCTCCGCCCACATGCCATCAGTGGCTATCACGGCTGGAAGAACTCGACTGCCAGCGTGCTTTAGATCTCTGCCCACCGACCTACTCCTTTTTGGGATTTTGTGGGCACAGTAGCCACTGGAGGCTGGGGCGCCGCCATCCCCTGTCCCTCCCCTGTTCCCACATGGGAAACAGAGGTGCCGCTGAGCGTCGGGCGATGGAGACGAGCGCAGCTGCCGTTGGATCGGCATCCAACCGCTGGCAGCGAGCACCGCTTCCCCCACTCAGCCTAGCCTTCCCGTTGACCAGGATCAAGGCCGATGTGGGCCCCACGACTGGGAGCAGTAGCGTGGCGCCGAGGCAGGTGCGCCTCCCCAATTGTCTGATCGCAAACCAAGGGGCTGGATCCCCCTCATTCATCAAGGGTATTTTCCTATGATCTCGGATGATGCTTCTATATAGTTTCTAATTGAAACTTCAAAAATGTATAACTCCTTGCTCCCTTGGCCAAATTTAACGAACCAATATATCATTTTGATCCTCTCAAAAATATATACGACATGAGCATATTTCCAGACCCTGAGTCTTCTTCTAGTTATCTTATATTGCTAAAGATGTAACCTTTGACTACTTTGAATATGTTTAACACATGATTATGATTAATGATTGGATCTTGATGCTCAATCTACCCACTGATCCCTAAATCAATGTCTGATATGTATATTCAAACTAAATGAAGATCCTACTCTCCCTACTGCTCATAAATGACTCTTTTTTTTACATATGTGCCTACTTTGGACTTTAATGTTGAACTTTTCCCTAAATTGCTAATCTTGCTTCTAATGGACATACACCTGTTTTGAATATGTTTCTTATGACCTTATGTTGCTCATCTAACCCATACCTTATGCTTGGCTCTTAGTCATTGATGATTTTTGACCTTGTTTACTCTATTGTGAGTCTTTTGACCCTAGAATGCATGTAAATGCCTTAAACCTTGATATGATCATAGAAAGTACATGGAACGTCACAATGGCATGAACCTCAAACCACACCATCATGATGCCCTCTAAATCTGTATAAGATCACCTAATGAACCAATAAGAAACTTGTAACCTAACTTGGCCAAAACCCTAGAATGCATCTAATTAGGGTTAATGATGAGAATCTAATGCATATATGTAATCTTGTTGTTAATCAGGTTGGCTTATGATCTAGATGGTAATGGACGTGTTAAGTTAAGAATCTCTGAATCAGGTATGGGCCTTATCTAGTTATATGACTAGCTTTCTTGTTTGAAATGACATATATTATATGCTTGCTTGTCTATTTGCTCAAATATTGCCATGTAGTATTGCTATGTCTTACTCGATGATTGCCTCGTCAATTTTATAACTTGAACACACATATATATAGAACTCCATTATAATATTGTTGATAAAGGGTTAACTCTTGGTTACGTCCTTGAGGTCCCTCTCGTATAAAAGGGTTAGCTAAGCTTGAGCACCCTTACGGACCCTTCCGACGGGAAGATGGTCAAAGGCCTTAAACATGCTTGATATTGTTGGTATAATGGAGTGAAATGACATAAAATATGGTTTCGTATTTGTTAAACAATTAACATGTTTATTCTTGATTGTTTAGTCTTAAAATCTTTTCAAAATTATGCAAAGCTTATACATATATGTATCTTTCTGCCCCATACTCAACACCTAGTGTGTTGACCCATTTCTCGTATGTTGTTTTTAGGTCCAGAGATGGCTAGAAGGTTGATGGGCTTGGTGAGCTATGCTAGGTGTACTTATTGTAAGATCCAGATATAGTATACATGAGAATACTTGTACAAAGTGACTCTTGAATATGTAATTCAAATTGTGTAATATAATGACGATGCTTAATATATCTTGTTGATTGTTGAGATTATGTTGGTGCTTGTATCTTGTTATCTGTTCATGTGTGCTAAGATTTACGCTTCCGCATGTCGCCTTTGGTATACGTTTGGTTCATGGGACTGGGATTCTGGTTCCGTGACAGATGGTATCAGAGCATGAACGATAACTACACCAAACATTGCTCACATGAAACACAAACTAAACTCACTTTACATCTCAACCCTAGAAACTTAATAAGATGTACTTTGTGGATTAGGTAGACTTAGCCTCTAGGTTAGAACCTAGATGTTCTAGAACTAGGTGTAGACTTGTGTAAATTACCTCCCTTGACATGATTCGCGACATGTTCTTAGGATGTCTACACAAGTGTGCACCATGTTCTTACTAGTTCTATAGGTGTCATGATATTAGGCTTCCTAATGAGTGTGGTAACTCATTTTGGTTTTGGTTTTATTTGGATGGAGTATGGTGGTTTTCATCGCCTATTTAAATGTAGGAGAAAACATATTTTAAGTATTATTATATGTACATATGAAAAATGTTACCACACACAGAAAGGCAGTGAGTTTCCATGCAACCTAGGAGAAAGAGATGTAACATCAAGTCTAGATGAGAGAGTTTAGATGATAGTGATAGTCTCTAGAGTTGTCTAGAGCCATGATATAGGTTAGGCAACCTAAGATGATGATTATGATATTGATGATGATGTCGATGTTGATAAGACCCAAGTTGTTTGAGGAAGGTCGAGTATGTTTAACGATATGGAATGAGTTGGACCATGCAACCCTAGCTAAACCTAACACCTTGTATGATACATATGGCTTGGTTGATGTGCTAAACATAGTTAGTGGGTTGGCATGCTTGCTTGTACCTAGTTTTGTACATGCTGAGATATGATATGTGACATACAGTTTGAGACCAACACGGGCCTCAATTTCTTTACAAAGGAGGACCTCTAGCATGGGACATATGAATAGGGTGACCTTTTGATATGAGTCGACCTAGCTTGGGAGAAGGTTAGAGACCTAAACTCCAAAATATTTGAAATGTTAAAAAATAGGAATGATGAGATACTTGATGACGAGTCCCTATCTAGAATACTTCTAAGTATATGAGTTGAGTGATCTAGTGTGTGGTTTTCTTGAAAGTGTTGAACCCTAGATTCCCTATGAAAATATCTAACTCTAGAGAAAGGGGCAATTGAATATTTGATGCTTGATATATAGGTGAGGGAGATGTCCCAAGACCCAAGATGATGTGTATGATGTGTGATATCCATGATGAGCCTCATACTCGGGTTAGTAATTGCATATAAAGGAATCTAGTGGTTACCCTTGTTTCTCGAAAGGTGGGTAAAAAAATTATTATGGGTAGATCGTTGTGGTTAGTAGGTCTAGTTGGACATATATGTCTTAGCTTGAGTGGCTTGAAGCTCTTTCTAGATACAAGTGAGAAAGTTTCAAAACCTTGACGTTGATGATAATGTTATTCCTCGAATGATGTTTGATACATGAAATATCTCACATACATTTAAAAAACTTTAACATGCATGATGATCCACTCTCATAAGCTAGAACTGGTATGAAATCATACTATACAAGATGTAGCCTTGAAATCATGAAATTGATATGATGATGTCATAAGATCTTATCCTGAATTATTAGGGGTAACGTGCCTAATCTCATACTCAAACGATCAACTTGATATGATAATACTCTTGGAGTCATAACTCAGATGAACATGATGAATAAGTTGTTTAATTTTAGATTTGAAATGAAAAATAATGAACATAATTGAGTAGAGTTGGTATAAATTTTGGGAAAAACAAAACCATGCATGAAATCTAGAGTAAAGATGAGATACACACTCGATGATAGTCTTATTTGAAGTCATGTCCATAAACATGATTCTTTTGAGAACTGATAACATAGATTTTGATAATACACCCTGGTCGTGTATAAAGATTAGTACAAAAACCCTGATATATGGATACAAAAGGATGGGTAAACCCTAATGCCATGGTGATTCCACATTATGAGGGAACACTAAGTAACATGTACATTATCGAGATGGGTACACCCTGAATGATGATAGCCAATGTCTGGCGTCTGCATCCCATTGTGGGGAATACCTTGACAACCATGGTTGAATAGCCAGACCTGATGGATCTTGACTTGACTTTTAACTTAAATCATGGATGAATTTCGAGGACAAAATTTCTTTTAAGGAGGGAAGGATGTGATAACCTGACCTTTTCTCTCTCTTCAAGTGATATGTTCCTCTCTCATAAAGTGGCCCATTATTGAATTTGATGTCAATTTCATAATTGGAGAGTTGAGATTTTTCTAATTTGGCCACTATAATGATCAATTTCACAATGTGCACTTTTGATTTGCTCTCTTGATCTAAATTTCACTATTTAATGATTCACTACTTGGTAAATAATCTTGAACCGGATTAGTATGATCACCTTGCTCTATAATTTGTTTCAAAGTAAAGAGTGTTCTTTTATCTTCCCAACGGTACAAAATTACCTGTTTTGGACCATCCTAGCCCAAGATATGGGTATTTGAATTTTGACTCATATTGTACACATTTTAATTATTCTTGTTGAGTTTCAACCCTTTTTGGGCCCAATATCAGACGTGCGGCCCATTTAAATAGTTGTCTTCCTCCTTCCCAAAATGGAAGGACTGGAGGCTTCCCCTTCTGTAGTCGGATCGGGAAAGCAATCAAACCATGCGATGAATGAAAGGAACCAAAACCCTAGCATTCTTTGTTTCTTTATAAACCCCTCCGATCTAACCCTAGTTCTCCTCATCTTCTTTCCCCTCCCTTGTCCTTCCCTGGTTCCTTGGCTAGTTTGTTTATGGTGGCCAAGGTGGGCAGCAAGCTCCGCCCACATGTCATCAGTGGCGATCACGGCTGGAAGAACTCGGCTGCCGGCGTGCTTTAGATCTATGCCCACCGACCTGCTCCTTTTTGTGCTTTTGGGGGCACAGTAGCCACTGGAGGCTGGGGCGCCGTCGTCCCCTATCCCTCCCCTATTCCCACATGGGAAACAAAGGTGCTGCTGGGTTTCGGGCGATGGAGACGAGCACAGCTGTCATTGTATCGACATCCAACCGTTGGCAGTGAGCATCGCTTCCCCCACTTAGCCTAGCTTTCCCGTTGACCAGGGTCAATGCCGATGTGGGCCCCACGGCTGGGAGCAGTAGCGTGGCACCAAGGCAGGTGCGCCTCCCCAATCATCCGATCACAAACCAAGGGTTCGGATCCCCCTCATTCATCAAGGGTATTTTCCTATGATCTCGGATGATGCTTCTATATAATTTCTAATTGAAACTTCAAAAATATATAACTCCTTGCTCCCTTGGCCAAATTTAATGAACCAATATATCATTTTGATCATCTCGAAAATATCTACAACATGAGAAAATTTCCAGACCGTGAATATTCTTCTAGTTACCTTATATTGCTAAAGATGTAACCTTTGACTACTTTGAATATGTTTAACACTTGATTATGATTAATGATTGGATCTTGATACTAAATGTACCCCCTGATCCCTAAATCAATGTCTGATATGTATACTCGAACTAAATGAAGATCCTACTCTCCCTATTGCTCATAAATGACTCCTTTTTGTACATATGTGCCTACTTTGGACTTTAATGTTGAACTTTGCCCTAAATTGCTAATCTTGCTTCTAATGGACATACACCTATTTTGGAATATCTTTCTTATGACCTTATGTTGCTGATATAACCCATCCCTTATGCTTGGCTCTTATTCATTGATGACCTTTGACCTTGTTTACTCTATTGTGAGTCTTTTGACCCTAGAATGCATGTAAATGCCTTGAACCTTGATATGATCATAGAAAGTGCATGGAGCGTCACAATGGCATGAACCTCGAACCACACCATCATGATGCCCTCTAAATATGTATAAGATCACCTAATGAACCAATAAGAAACTTGTAACCTAACTTGGCCAAAACCCTAAAATGCATCTAATTAGGGTTAATGATGAGAATCTAATGCATATATGTAATCTTGTTGTTAATCAGGTTGGCTTATGATCTAGATGGTAATGGACGTGTTAAGTTAAGAATCTCTGAATCAAGAATGGGCCTTATCTAGTTATATGACTAGCTTTCTTGTTTGAAATGACATATATTGTATGCTTGCTTGTCTATTTGCTCAAATATTGCCATGTAGTATTGTTATATCTTACTCGATGATTGCCTCATCAGTTTTATAACTTGAACACACATATAGAACTCCATTATAATATTGTTGATAAAGGGTTAACTCTTGGTTACGTCCTTGAGGTCCCTCTCATATAAAAGGGTTAGCTAAGCTTGAGCACCCTTACGGACCCTTCCGACGGGAAGATGGTCAAAGGCCTTAAACATGCTTGATATTGTTGGTATAATGGAGTGAAATGACATAAAATATGGTTTCGTATTTGTTAAACAATTAACATGTTTATTCTTATTTGTTTAGTCTTAAAATCTTTTCAAAATTATACAAAGCTTATACATATATGTATCTTTCTGCCCCATACTCAACACATCGTGTGTTGACCCATTTCTCGTATGTTGTTTTTAGGTCCAAAGATGGCTAGAAGGTTGATGGGCTTGGTGAGCTATGCTAGGTGTACTTATTGTAAGATCCAGATATAGTATACATGAGAAGACTTGTACAAAGTGACTCTTGAATATGTAATTCAAATCGTGTAATATAATGACGCTGCTTAATATATCTTGTTGATTGTTGAGATTATATTGGTGCTTGTATCTTGTTATCTGTTCATGTGTGCTAAGCTTTACGCTTCCGCATGTCGCCTTTGGTATACATTTGGTTCATGGGACTGGGATTCCGGTTCTGTGACATCAACATCATCTAAATAAATTATTGGCTCATCATCATATGACCAATTAATCACCTTTGAGTTTGCATGATATCATTATCCATCAAGCTCAAGGTGTTTTCTACTAGATATATGAGGTGTATCTGTCACATAAGGAATTTTAGAATCCACAACACTTGTGATTCTTAATCTTATTTTGTACATTATTTAGTGTAAAGCATGTTCTTTAGAAGAATTCTAGAAGATTAGTTATTTGTTTGATGATGATTCTCTTACTATTTAGAGTATGATTCCTTCTTTGATTTAGAAATCATTACACCTTAATCATGAGTTCTCTATGATACACTATCATAGATACTCACAAGGTCCTCAAAAATTTGGTTTGAGTATCTCATTCATTGATCATATCAAAGAATTAATACTTATACTAAGTTTGTTTTTCATTTATGATATTCTTGAACATTTTAAGATATTCATATTGGTATTTCATTAAATACCATATCTGAAGTATTAGCATTTTCTCCAATAGGTATGTGTATACATCAATATGTATTATACCTAATAGAATTGTCATTCTCCCACTACATCTAGTGAATATTGACTTATCATCATGCTCAATAAACAAGACACTCATATCTCTTAATGGTTCAATAACCAAGAGAGTCTAGCTTATCCATCAACGTGGTACCTAGAGATGAATTTCTCATTCATTTGTTTAGATGATAATGCTAATTAATTGTTTGAGTCATCAATAACTTTTAGGTATTATTTATTTTATCTCATGCATATCAAGTATTGCAAGATAAATAAGGCATTGCCATAAAAGAGCATATCTTTGAAATTGAAACATGAACTTTATTGATAGACATCCTTATCATTACAAGATGTAGAAATAATGAGTTTCTATTTGTTGGAAAAATGAAATAGCAGTTCATAACTCTATTACATGCCCTTTGGGCTGAAATAAACTAAAAGATACTACCATCTATGGTCGCAACACTTGCTATAATGTTCGTCCTTTCATAAAGGCCATCACTTCTTTTCAGATCCTACACAACATTTATGTCAGATCTATAGCTTGGTATCATATACCTAAGATAAAGAAGCATTTTAAGTTTATTTCATAATACATGATGTGGAGACTTCCATACCCTCCTTATTCTTTAGTTCATCTATGTAGAGAGGGCAATTTCTCTTCCAATGTCCTGGCTAATGACAATGGTGACATTTGCCTCCCTTGTTCACCCCTCCCTTGACTTTGAGAGTTGAAGATGACTTGAGCTGCTGGCTAGCATCATAACCTTTCTTTTCTTTTCCCTTGCCCTTGCCTTTAGACTTTCCTTTATTTTTTTTATCACCATCACATACTTGGATTTGTCTTTCTTCATTTGTTCCTTGGTTGTCCTCAACATACCCAACAACTCTGTCAGTGGCCTTTCAAAGTTGTTCATGTTGTAGCTCATCACAAATTGACTGTAGGATTCTGGCAACGATTGCAGTATCACATCAGTATCCAACTCTTGGCTCAGAGGAAATCCCAGTCGAGTTTGGCTCTCCACGTATCGAATCATCTTGAGAGTGTGAGGGCTTATTGGATCTCCTTTTGTCATGACACACTTGAACAATGCTTTAGAGACATCATATCTCTCTTTTCGTGTCTGGTCTTGATACATATTCTTGAGATGTTGAACCATCTTAATGACGTCATCCATGTTCTCATGTTGTCTCTGCAACTCATAGTTCATTGAGCACAACATCAAGCACTTCACATCAATGGTATCCTCAGTATGCTTCTTGTAAGCATCCCTTTCAGCCTTTGGTGCGGTGGGAGCAGGCTCATTTGGTTCTAGTGTATCTAGGACATAGAGCTTTTGCTCTTGAATGAGAATAATTCTCAATGCCCTAAACCAGTTGTGGAAGTTATTTCCATTTAGCTTGTCCTTCTCAAGGACCGGTCACAATGAAAAGTGATTGTTATTGGTAGTCATTTATTCTACAAAAAGGAAATGTGCAATTTTAGTCCAAACTCTTTTGATTTGATTTGATTTGGGAATTTATGACATTAATTAGGTCTTTAATTAATTATCAGTCCCACTATTTTGATCAAACTGATAGCCCTCACCATCAATTCGGAAGATTGTATTGTACAACCTTCTAGTGAGCACGATCCTAATTTTCTCTAAGTCATGGACCAACTAGGACTGTCACCCACAACTAGATTCTTTTAGGCAGGCAACTCTTGACAATTGCATCTTATGAAACTCTTGATAGATGTCATGCACAACTCCTTGTCCTGATCATCTCCATCCCTCAAGGTTCTTGATCCGATCAAGGTCACCTAGTTAAGTGCAACCCAAACGCCAACACAATGAATATGCACCTTGCTATGGCAGACCCAAATATTCACCATAACACTTCCACGAAATAGATAGTTCACCATGCTAGGGCGTGCCCACACTTAGTCGATCAAGATTTTCATGTGTGCTACTTTTGAAAGGCATCTTCAACTTAATATGTTTGTTGAGGGGTTTTAATATGCTTATATATGCATATATGTATCCAATCACCAAATATATAGTATGTATCATATACATAATATATCCCACAAATGAAAACATGCAATAACAATAAAGTGATGATTATGGCCATCCTATTGTAGTTTCTTAGAACCACAAGGAACTACGGTCATCTAAGGTCTACATCACATGCAACCTGGTATTGATGAAGATCTGTGCTTGCCAGTCCAGGTTGACTTATTCAACCTTTGAACCGGTCGACTCACCTCTTGGCCCGTCAGTTGGTCTTCTCCATATGGTCTGCTCATCTGGTCATTTGGGCTTCTCGTTGATCCACCAACTACTCCTCAGTCAGTCATCTCAGTCCATCAAGTGACCATCTTTAGTCTTCATCATAACAAGAAATAAAGCTAATCCTATTTTACATAATCTTTTGGGAAACATCAAGTTACATTCAAGGGGAGCAAAGGTAGAAGAGAATCTCAAGTTATCTCGAGTTACATTCAGAATAGAAGAAGAGGGCTTGGTGCACAGACCGATATGAAAACAACCATAACCAACCACACACCTGCACATAGGGTTTACAGGCCATAACCATGCTACACATCCACCATCAAAACCATTCTAGGGCGACACGTATCAATTGCATATATACCATATTATATATGTATATATTAGTATTGGGATCATGTGGTATTAATCAGATATTGACATTAGTCATTTAGATATTCACATCTTATGTAATAAATAAAAGACAGTAAAACCAAAATCCGATCATATCGATTATCCCAAAACAAAGAGTATTGATGTGGCTATGATACCATTGTTGGATTTTTACGTGGTCAGAGTAGGCAGTGGAAACAAATGTTTACATGACCATAAACCCATAACCAACAGATTGCATCAACATCTATGTAATGGGAAGGATGGTTTTATCAAGTTATACCTAGTCCCGAGGCTTGGTCAGTGACTATACCTCACAGCAAGTGTGGTCTTCAACCACATGTCTTCGACGATGTCTCTGCAGCTCCTGGTCTTGACCTAGACTGTAGTTGAATGTTGTCCTCCTGAGTACCAGAAGTCTCCCACCTCTATAGATAGTCCACACAGACCACCGGGAACTCTAATCATCCAGAAGAACATACTAGAAGGAGTTCTCCCATTCTATCACTGACACACTCTCCCACAGCCAATTACTATTCTACAGTTATCTTTCCCTCACTGTTCCTCCGTGGATGGGTAGAACTTGCTTGGGATCTCTTGGTTACCAAAACTATAGAGGACAACAACTTTGCAGAGCAACTAATGTTCTGAGTTATCTCTCTAGAGAAGCCCCCTATACCCTCTCTATATATATAGTAGAGGGTAGGGTCAGGGTTCCCAGTATGTGTTGGAGTAGAAGGGTCTGGAATTTCCATGAATAATTTGCACTACGGTAGGCGAACCAGTCGTTTCACTAGTGAACCGGCCGGTTGGGAGTGTGAACCGAACAGTTCACCCAGTGAACTGGTCATTTCACTTCCTAGACTTGCATGTAATTGACTTTCCTATTTCATTTCCAACTAATGCAAAGATTAATTCTTGTGCTAATCGAAATTGAACAAGTGAAATAGAAAACTTTTTCTCACAAACTGGGACAATCCAACACTGCTCATATGGTCTAGTTGAACTGATCGATTCACCAGAGTGAATCTGTCATCTCACTGACCATGAGTTGATCGGTTCACCCAGCGAACTGGGAGATTGGTGGTCTAGATTGTGCAGAACTTGATGATTCTGAGTCAAGTATACTGATTGAATGTTTAATTGAGTACCTAAACACTTTAGTAATCAATAAAAACATAATTCATGGATAAACTCCTCTTTTAGGTTAATCCTTTGTGTGTGACCCTATATCATTATATTACTGATGTCATATTCCATATTATAGTTCATCAATTGGATATACTCATGTATCACATTATTATGCGAACATATTTAACATTATGTCACTTTCATTAACCATATTAGGGTTACATTACATGTATTATGGGTGCTCTTCATATAATATGAATTTCATGTATAAAACTGATCTAAGATTTACATATTATCTTCTAGTTAGTGATATGAGGATTTTCTTTAAATCTCATCATTTATTGAGCATCTATGTATTAATTGCATTTTATTTAGGGTTATTAGCCCTAGATACCCATATGAAGCAAATTACATGATTTCGTGCATCAATATCATAATAACTGATCTTATAAGGATCATAGGCATTAAAATGGATTTACTGACATATTTTCATAATTTTAGGCCATCCTTTGATAATTATTATGGATGAACTAACCATTTTACAACTTACATGATATCACTGATATTAAAGCATAAAAATTGATGTTAGGATTTTCTTGGTTTAATTTCAAGGGTAAAAAGGTGTGTAGGATGTGATGGAGTGGACTTTTGGTATCCTTAAATGTCCAATGACATAAGTGAAGTCATGCATGTTGAGTTGTTTGAGAGTCTTAAGTGTTTTGGAAAAGCTTGAGTGTTGATTGAGGTTGATATCATGATTAAGACCCCTATCTTTGATGTCCTTTGAGGTATTAAAGTGGATTATTGAACAATTGAGTTTTGACACCAAATTCGTGTACAAGGTAGCTTGAGTTGTGAGGAATCTATGATTAAAATTTGGTGGCGATTGGATATTCCTAGAAGAAGTTATGTAGGTTTGAATGTTGTAAAATAATGTGCATGGTTGATGGTTTATAGACCTAAGTTATGGCTATAAATCAGTGTCACACGCCCCTTGGTTTGGGCTGGGTCTGCATAGCCAAATCTCAGCCATCCATATATGATCTGGCTGCTGGGATCGTCAACTTGAGTAAGCCACAGATGGGATCAAGTGAGGAATTCACTCAGGCCTTTGGATTGGAGATCAAGGGTCTTTGTGTTCTCTCTAACCTTGCAACTACTTCCCTGACAATGGCAACGACCACTATGCCACGGTGCTCATGGATCATGGGTAAAGGGGTAGTTTTGAGCACTGAGACATGTGTGCCTTGACGAGAGAAACCGATTGACCCCTTACTTGTGCTCACTGGCGGCGGGTGAAGGAAGAACTGACCTCCTCATCATTTCCATATCTCCAGTCTCGACAACAATAAGAAATGAGAAGGAGTAGATCCAAGAAGTAGGTGGGAGCACCGTGTTAGGAAGAATGGAAGGAGGGGAAAATGCTCCATATACTTAGATGAACCCAGGCAGCCACCCCAGTTTGCCTCCATCTCCGACATGTATGGGCGACGAAGTAGGTTTAATGTAGAAGGTTGTGGTGTTTGTTAGGGTAGGAGATGATCTCAAGGGAAATCAAGAAGAGGAAGAAGTTTGTGGAGGTTCATCAGAGCTTTTTGAAGCTTCACATCTATACGAGGTTAAGAAGAGGCAAATTGCCTCTTTGCCTCACTGCAGCCAAGTCCAGGCGGCGGCAACACCCTGGAGAAGGAGCTCCAGAACTGAACCTTGAGTGCGAGTAATTGCTGAGGTCTGGAAGACATAGCCGAACTTGATGGTAACCTTAGGAGACGAGTTGGAGCACGGTGACTCCCATGATTCATTGTTGGTGTAGGTCAGCCACGGCGGCTGCTCTGTCCCAGTTCCACGCGGGCATCAGGTGAAGAGTGGGCTAGCGAATAAAGAAAAGGGAGAGTCTCAAACTGGGTCTGATCACCAGAACCGTCTAGCACGACCAGGAGTGAGTCATGCCCAAAGTGGCCACGTGGCAACCTCCAATTCACTAATAAAGGTAAAATCTCAAAAAACTATCAGATCTTGTAAAATTCATAGTAAATAGCTTGAGTATCATAAAATTACATATAATATACTAAAATGTTTAGAAAAATGTGAAGAACAACATGGAATCAAATCCACATACATGGCACCTCTCTATATGCAACATATCCAAAAACTAAGCTCCTAAACCATATCCAAACCACTATTAGGAGGTTTTAAAACATCTAGGGTGAAACACCTCTTCATTAAAGATTGAAACAATGACTTAGACATTCTGGTTATGTCATGACATATCTCATATGTTAGGGTTTCATCCTTATCTTTACCCATGAATTCGGGTTCCCACGTCATATTACCATGTTCTAAAGGAGTTAGTTAAAGGTTAGTCCATTATATCAAGGGGTCATCAACATTTTATTGAGCTACTCGTTAGAACATGTTCAACATTAACATATGCCTTTTAGGAGGAAATTGACTATAGTTAACCCACTTTATCCATTTAGATCATATCATGGTGTCATGATCGTTATGTTGAGATAACTGTCAAACTATATTCTTCATCTTTATTAAGTACTAGGATTAACATCTCATGTAACATGTTTCATTCACATGACCTTATTTCATTACTCATAATAAAGTGCAACATTTAATAGTGAGTTCATCACAAGCTCAATCAACGAAATCACATTATCATCATTATTTATATATATGGTTAGCCATTTATGCATTGGTGTCTATTAAACCATCTCTAGGTTTCCATCGTATCATGTCTATATATATCACGTCTCGAGATTAGATCATGTCCTTACATATATTATATCATGGTTGTTCTCAAAAAACTTATATGAGTGGCTAATCAAACCTATATCAATTCTTTATCTAGTCCAACTGAGGTTCTCCTAACCCATATCATGAGGGTAGTGTCATGCTCAGTCTCTCTGAGCTCATTCATCTCTTTGAGTATCTCATATGCATATACTTTATCTCTCCTCTCTTAATCTAGGCTTCTCATATTACCTCTTTGGCACTGGTGATCGCCTTACAAGCTCTAGCCACATAAGCACAAACCAAAGACATGCTATGGCATACTCTTCATAGGTTCTATACCCATGAATCATGCTTACCCAAAACTCTCTTATATATGAAACCACTAGATTCCTACAAGGAACCTCCAACCCGAGCATGAGGCTTCATCAAAACCAACATAGTTACCTCCTCCAGGGTCTTGGGACTCTCTCTCCCTCCCTTACTCAGATGGTAGGTACTCATATTCTTATTTACATATGCACATATAACCAACCTCTCTATGACTCTAGGGTTTGGTCCTCCCAAGGACATCTAGGGTTCAACCAATCTATAGGAATCATGCATAAAGTGACTCAACTCATTCACTCAGGAGTATTCTAGTTTAGGACATATCATATCACATATTTTTCATAATTCTCATATCTTGGAGTTTGGGTTCTCTGACCTTCTCCCTATGGATCTCACTCTCTCTGGAGTTAACCCTAACTGGTCCTAACACTAGAGGTCCTCCTTCACAAAAGAGATTGAGGCTCTTATCGATTCACATCTTGTCTTACATAGCTCGTCGTAACTTATCTCATAAAAGCCTAGTCACTTGCATCCTCAAGCTTATATCAAAACCTCAAAACTGAACCTTAATCCTTAAAGACAACATAGATCATCATAACCATCTTATGTCATCTATTTGAGACCTGCATCATATCATCAAAACTTATATCATCTATTCCATCTATCATATATTCCAACAAGGCTCTAGACATATAGTCTAGAACTACTCTCTCTTCTAGACTGATGTCATACACTTTCACTTAGGTTGCATGACCACCTCCTACTCGTACATGTGTGGGGACACATTTTTGTAATACATACATATAATAAAATATTATATAGTTTTTCTTTGATAAAACAAGCGTCAGAGAAAACTATTGAGGTTCGATCCGAATGGAATCCAAAACCAAATCCACAAAATGAGTGTCCCACACATAGTAGAGAGTATAGTGCCATGAAAACTAGTGAAAATGGTGATAACAGGGTGTAGACTAGTGTAGCTACTCTCGACAATGAGTGTCATATGTCTAGGGTTTCTCTTCCCTTGATGCACATCATTTCCAAATAATGCAACATCCCATACCGCTGCACTATAAGGAAAGAACGACATCTAAGGACCTATTGTAGAACAAGCACCAATTTAGACCTAGTTCTCAGACATCTAGGTGCTAACCTAGAGGCTAGGTTAGATCTAGTATCTAAAAGATGACTAATCTAATCCTAAAAGATGTTTATGTTCAAGGTTCTTTGGTTTTGAGTTGCATAATGAGCAAATGTCAGACTTTGCTATTGTTCATGCTCTGATACCACCAGTGCCGTCCCCATATTTTTTAAAACTTAATCTGATGTATGACGTCCAAATTGAAACCCTCACCTCAGTGAGAATCCCAATTTAAACACCACACACTAGGCTAATAAGAAGAAAATCATAGGAAGTTAGAAGGAAATAAATAGTAGCACATGCACATGAACAATAATAAAACCACAACACATGTTCATCATTCAACATATAATTACAATTTGAATTATTACAACATTTGATATTACATATTAAACATCAAACATATACATATACATGTACTACCTCTAAACTACAAGATCTTAAGACAACAAGTCCACCTGTACATCAGCTCACCACACAACTCTCAACTATCATGGTTCTTCAAGATCACATGTCCACAACCGAAACAAAAGATTACATGTGGTACACGTCAGCAAAATATCTAAGAATATTGTACTGAGTACGCCTACGTGTCTTTTATATACCTCTCATCATATCTTGGCAATAAGATAAAACTAATACTTGGCAGTTATAAAGAAATATAAGAAAAAACATATACTTGCACAAAGATGTTCATTAACAAAAGAGAACACATATTTTAAGCACATTTCCATCATATATCTCGTACATCTTCCCCCAAGGGCTTTGATGTTTTTAGGCCTTATGATCTACCCCCGAGGAGTTTGTGATCATTATGCATGTGATCTATCCCCGAGGAGTTTGTGATCCATTCACTGCACTATACTACCAAAGACTTTAGTGTTATCATATGATGGATAAGATATTTTATGTTTCATGTATTCATAGCAATATAAGTACAGAGAATCAAGCAACATATCATATAAGAGCAATCATTTCATCCAATACCATATGCCAAGTATTTTACTACACATATAACACAAGCATATTGTATAATAAGCTAAGTAAGAGGTAATGGCGTACCTTGATCAAGGACAAAGCTAATCATCGTATTCCTCATGTCAACTCTAACCTCTTGGTCAAACCCTGATTAAGACAAGATCATATGTACCATCATCAGGTTCTCATCATCTTACATCTCATCTTAACCCTAATTATATCCATTTTAGGGTTTACCTTATCTCATTACGATATTCTCATGATTACTTGCATTCTTGTCTTATATTTATATTACTGATGTCATATTCCAGATTATAGTATACTCATGTATCACATTATTATGTGAACATATTTAACATTATGTCACTTTCATTAACCATATTAGGGCTATATCACATGTATAAAGGGTGCTCTTCATATAACATGAATTTCATGTATAAAACTGATCTCAAATTGACATATTATCTTCCAGTTACTGATATGAGGGTTTTCTGTAAATCTCATCATTTATTGAGCATCTATGTATTAATTGCATTTTATTTATGGTTATTAGCCCTAGATAGCCATATGAAGCAAATTACATGTTTTCGTGCATCAACATCATAATAAATGATCTTATAAGGATTATAGGCATCGAAACAGATTTACTGACATATTTTCATAATTTTAGGCCATCGTTTGATATTTATTATACATGAACTAAGTATTTTACAACTTACATGATATCACTGATATTAAAGCATAAAAAGCCCGATGTTATGCTTCCATGTTGTTCTTCGCATTTTTCTAAACATTTTGGTATATTATATGTAATATTATGATACTCGAGCTATTTACTATGAATTTTACAAGATCTGATTTTTTTTGAGATTTTACCTTTATTAGCGAATTGGAGGCTTCCATTTGGCCACTATGGGCGCGGCTCACTCCTGGTTGTGCTGGCCGGTTCTGGAAATTAGACCCGGTTTGGGACTCTCCCTTTTCTTTCTTCGTTAGCCCACTCTTTGCCCGACGCCCGCGTGGAACTGGGACAGAGCAGCCGCCACGACTGACCTGCACCGACGATGAATCATGGGCGTCGCCATGCTCCAACTCATCTCCTAAGGTTACCATCAAGTTCGGCTACATCTTCCGGACCTCAGCGGTTACTCGCACCCGGAGGTTCGGTTCTGGAGCTCCTTCTCTAGGGTGTCTCCGCCGCCTGGACTTGGATGCAGTGAGGCAAAGGGGCAATTTGCCTCTTCTCAACCTCGTATAGATGTGAAGCTTCAGAAAGCTCTGGTGAACCTCCACAAACTCGTTCCTCTTCTTGATTTCCCCTGAGATCATCTCCTTCTACCCCAACGAACACCACAACCTTCTCCATTAAACTGACTCTATCACTCATACATGTCGAAGATGGAGGCAAACAGGGGTGGCTGCCTGGGTTCATCTAAGTATATGGAGCATTTCCCCCTCCTTTCATTCTTCCTAACACGATGCTCCCACCTACTGCTTGGATCTATTCCTTCTCATTTCTTATTGCTGTCGAGGCTGGAGATATGGAAATGATGAGGAGGTTAGTTCTTCCTTCACCCGCCACCAGTGGGCACAAGTAAGGGGTCAATCTATTTCTCTCGTTAAGGCACACATGTCTCAGTGCTCAAAACTACCCCTTTACCCACGATCCACGAGCACCGTGGCATAGTGGTCATTGCCTACTATTAGGGAAGTAACTGCAAGGTTAGAGAGAACACGAAGACCCTTGATCTCCAATCCAAAGGCCTGAGTGAATCCCTCACTTGAGCCCATCCGTGGCTTACTCAAGTTGACGATCCCAGCAGCCAGATCATATATGGATGGCTGAGATTTGGCCACGCAGACCCAACCCAAACCAAGGGGCGTGTGACACTGATTTACAACCATAACTTAGGTCTATAAACCATCAACCATGCACATTATTTTACAACATTCAAACCTACATAACTTCTTATAGGAATATCCAATTGCCACTAAATTTTAACCATAGCTTCCTCACAACTCAAGCTACCTTGTACACAAATTTGGTGTCAAAACTCAACTATTCGATCATCCACTTAAATACCTCAAAGGACATCAAAGATAGGGGTCTTAATCATGATATCAACCTCAATCAACACTCAAACTTTTCCAAAACACTTAGGACTCTCAAACATCTCAACATGCATGACTTCACTTATGTCATTGGACATTTAAGGATTCCAAAAGTCAACTCCATCACATCCTACACACCTTAAAATCCTCGAAATTAAGTAAAGAAAATCCAATCTATCACAAGAAGTATGTCCGTCAATTTTGTCTTTGTATTTGACCTGTCTACATGTTTCAATGGTATGTTTGTGAGCACATCAAGATGGTTATATTTCCAAGAGTAGGTTCAACTCTATGCCACGTTACAAATTATTTATCAGAGAAACAGAGGAGATATAATTGTAGTAGTCATACATTACATGTTAGAGAAATCAGTTGGAAATCAATTGAGTTGTTCTCTTTTAACGTGTAGTATGTAAATAATTGTGAGTGTTAATTATATATTAATCATCAACAAGCACATGCCAAAGATTGGGCAATTTTGATAATGAATCCTACAAGTCAGAGTGAGTCAACTGATAGTATCCTACAAGTCAGAGAAAGAAAGCAAACATAATTTACTAATCATATATACAGAGTCAAATTGAAATTAATCGAGTTGTTCACTTATAACAGGTGGTATGTAAGTTATTTTGTGTTTTATACATTTATCATCAACATGCACATGTCAAATAAGTGGTAATTTTGATAATGATACTCTACAAGTCAAAGTGAGTCAACTGACAGCTAATCCATTCATATTTTTATAGGTTGTATACAAATTATTGTGAATTCGTACATATACATGTCAAAGAAGAAGAGTAAATGCAATATTAGTACGATAAATCATTTTATGTTTCTTAGACATTCACTGGATGAATTGAAATGCATCACATGTGCTTAGCAAGTGTCAACTTCGTGCCATGCTATAAGTTATTAGTCAGTTACAGGGAACAGAGATAATTTTGATAATCATATGTTACGTACTGGAGGGAGTAAACTGGTAATTAATCGAGTTGTATTCTTTTTTAATAGGTTGTATGTAAATCATTGTGGGTATTAATTATATATTGTTCATCAACATGAGTAATCTTGATAATCATATTCTACAAATCAAACGAGTTAGCCGACAACTAATTGAGTTAAGTTTATGTGATTTGCATGTAAACTGTTGTGAGTACTGATTATATATGAACCTTTAATAAGTATGTCTAAGAAGGAAGGTATACTGAATTAGAACAATAACACATTGCAAATTAGAGACAATATGTTTTCAACTCTTTGAGTTTTTTGTTTATCTACATAAAGAGAAAGATCAAATGTACATATATAAAATATATTTTGAATGAGAAAGGGCATATTATTTCATGTGTTTTTAGTCATTTAATCAATAAATTCAAATGCAACGCACGTGCTTAGCACGTGTATTCTGCTAGTAATTTCAAAAGACCACGTTCTGTCCGTCTCTCCCGACGGCGAATCCAGTCCGCCCTCCTCTCTCCTCGCACGGTCGCACGAACATCCCCCTTCGTTCCGTCTTTCTCGGCAGCCTCCGTCCTCCATCCCTAATTCCCTATCCGGCTTCTCCTCCGCCTCCTCTCCCACCTTACAGCCCCACCACAGTGGCGCCCCTCTCCCTTCCTCCACCGCTCCTCCTTCCCCCGCCTAACTCTTTCCTCGCACGATGCCTCTTCTTCCTTTTTCCCAGCCACCTCCTTTCCCTCCAAGCTGTTCCGCGGTGAATGTGCAAAAAGGGACACAGGTTCCTTGCGTGGCTGCGTCTTGGTTGACTTTGCGTCCAGGTTTGCTTGTTGTCGATTTTTCTGTCATCCAAACTAAAGATTGTCGAACAACAGGATTTATATCTGATACAATTGAAATCCCCAAACTCTGAAGTACACATGTATTGTTAAAGGTGGAACCCAAACGGGACCTAAGGTTTAGCATATAAATACTCATTGCAGTCTGATAAGGCACCCTGCATAGCACGGGTCTAATCCTAGTAGATTTTTGATTGAGCTCAATAACACACCCCTGCATAGCACGGGTCCTGACAAGTAAAGGCCCGGAGGGCTATAAGAACAGACAGAGAGAGAGGCTCGAGGCCTTGAAACAAATCACCGTATCCTCACAATTCCAACCGCTACCCGCAACGGCTTCACCGCGAAGAATCCCTAGATTTATCAAGGGCGAATCTTCTCCTATGCGAGTGCCTTATAGAGCGAACCTGCTTGGGGGCGGTTTCTGTCTTCAATCCGACATCCTCCGGTGCATTTACAGCAGCCCCATCTAGACGGTTCATCTTGTTTGTCCTCCATCTGGTCAGTGGACAATTATTCGGTAAGAGCACTATTAATTATAAAAATGTCCAACGGGTTTGCATCGCTTAACATGTTCGCTATTTTGATTAGCCTTTTCCTCCCCTCAATTTTCTTCAGCCGTGTGTAATGGAGAACGCCGGTGCCTATTACTTCGTGTTTGATCATCAGAGGAATTACCCCAGATCGGTCTATGAATCATTATTGTACCGCCTGAATCCTTATCAACCCGATGGGAAAACCCGTCCTTCTCCCGAAACTTTAGAAAGTGAGCGATTTCCACTGGGGGAGCCTCTCTTCCGCTTTGATCCTGGTAAATATCCTGTATGTATGGGTTGTGGAACCCTAGGAACGAAGTTCTTTTTCCTTGGAGGTTATATGGTTCCTAAAGGAGTTGCCCCTGAAGATGCTTGTTATTGTCACGGTCGAAAGTATTCGGACAAGCTATACATACTGGACACAACTCACATTGAATCTACATCCAGTACAAAGAAGATTGAAGACAAAATTGAGACCCACATGTTGGATGTTAAGAAGACAAGGCCTATCGTGCTGACAGTCGGGAATAGACTCTTTGTCTTGCCTAGGAACTTTGGCGCAGCAAATCACGGGCCTCCCAGCATCCAGTCATATGACCCGCACTCCAAAGAAGGGACGAACACAAATCTCTTTCCATATCTCAAACACGATCCTTCTTTTTTTAAAAATCCCAGTTCTGATAATGACATTAAAGACTTGCAGTTATCACCAATGTATGATGTGTTGGCCTACTGTGTAAAGGGTAATGAAATTATCATTGTCCTTGATGTAGGAACATATTCGTTCAATGTCCAGCACCTAAAACTGCAGCGAGTAGGTCCACAGCGTCCTTATCTCCGGAAACACCTCTTTCTACATCAGGAACCACCCTTTATACATCAGGGTGCATGTGTTGATGACATTATCTTTGGTATTCTTGAAAGAAGTGAATGGGTTGCTGCCTATAAGGAATCTCCTTTTGGTCTATCAGTGAAAGAGATGATCTCAAAGTCTGCACAGCCTGCTGTGGTTCATCGGTTTGAGCATAGTTTTATACGTTGCAATGGCCTAATGTTGCCTGTAGAAGATGCTAGTGGAAAAAAGCTGCTCATTATCAGAAATGGTAGGGGCTGTTCAGGGATAAAATTAGGAGACACTATTTATTTCACCTTGGATTTTCTCACTTTAGTGAAAGATGCTAATGGTCCGAGATGTGATCCAAACCACTCGACATTGTACTACTTGGATGCACCAAAGGAATCTGAATACTATCCTATAGCATGCCTTCCAATGTAAGTTTAATTTTGTTGCATCAGTATTAATTGTGGATTATTCTCACTTGATGCTTCTATTTCCGTTACATTCAGTTGTATTCTTATCTTTCATATATTGCATCTTCATTATCTATATGTGATCATTCCAATATATTTGCCTCTGTTATTATTATCTTGACATGGTAGTTGAGGCAACATAACTAGGATTATAATTTTGGAGCTTGATTTTATGGTTGCGAATATATGTTTCTGATTTATTGTGTTTTTAAATATAAAAAATGGCAGGGATGGCCACTTATGTGCCAAACAGGTGGAGTTCCAAACAGCAGTACTTTTATCCCGCTCGCTTCATTGGCATCCTAGCCTTGCATCTGGGTGCCTGCATTCGGCTGCCTAATGGAGTCGAATGATTGAGGCCAATGTCCTAAGCCTATATACTAGTATTTTTTGTAATGTCATGCTAATTTTGTGTAGTATATATATTTTTTAATTTACTTTTGTAGAACTGTTGTACTTAATAATTATATAGTACTAATATATCTACATGGAGTTCTAAGTATCCAGTATTTATATAATGCTACAATATGTAACTATGGTATCCTACGTATGTAATATAAGTGTTGTATTTATTATTCTCTAAGTGTGTAATACTTACTGTTATATAATGTCAGTGTATGTAACTACTATATTGTCCAAATATGTGAGTATTATTGTTTATAACTATTTCCTAAGTCTGTGATGGTAATAAATAATTGTGTATTATACGAAGTATGCAGTTTGAATATAACTTTTGTATATATTTGAACAACTACTATACCTTTGTAATATTAACATATCATATTGCTATTATGTATAATACCATCACATGTAATTATTATACGAAAAGTATATAATTTTTATATAATCATCACATATAACTATTATTATCTTTTAACTGTTTATATTGTTGTGTAGGATTTATATGATTATATCACATGGGCTTACAAATTGTATCAAAGCTCGGCAATATATGAGTATATAAATTTATGCTTATAGCTGATATATCGATATACATAAAATTAAACAATCACTTTTCTAAAAAGCATCCGCTTGGGAATATGCGTCCAAAAGGACCCCAACCCCCCACCGGGCCAAAAGCAGCCCGCCCGCTGACTGGGAACAATGTTTAAGTGGTTACCAGGTCTTTTCAGCCCGCTTCCCACTTTTTAATACACTGCTGGTTTATATCTGATATGTTGGCGATAAGTATTTGTATGTGCAACTTTGTAATTTAATCAGTCTTATGCTTCCATAGATAAGCACAATATCATCAATGAATAATGTACATTAAGGGATGTCATCATGAACATGCTTTGTCGAAACTCATCTATAGCAAGAACGAACTAATATGTCTTCAGTGCTGGTCCTTGTATGTGAATCCGTGATTAAATACTAGGGTTGCTGGCTCTTAGACCCTTGTTACCTGCAATGGCGCTATCATACACTAGGTTTTGGAAAGCTCAAAGAGGGGAACTGAGTGGCCAACCTTTCTGGAGTGCTTACGCGTGCAATGATTAGAAGACCATATTTTGAAAAAGCAGACACATTTCAATATATATATATATATATAACATAGGTAATAAAAAACCAAGTGTCCACATTATTGGTAAGTCTTAGGAGACCAATAACAGATAAATGATTACACAGAATAGATAGTTTTTAGAAACAAATTACCGTATCCTCACAATTCCAACCGCTACCCGCAACGGCTTCACCGCGAAGAATCCCTAGATTTATCAAGGGCGAATCTTCTCCTATGCGAGTGCCTTATAGAGCGAACCTGCTTGGGGTCGGTTTCTGTCTTCAATCCGACATCCTCCGGTGCATTTCCAGCAACCCCATCTAGACGGTTCATCTTGTTTGTCCTCCATCTGGTCAGTGGACAATTATTCGGTAAGAGCACTATTAATTATAAAAATGTCCAACGGGTTTGCATCGTTTAACATGTTCGCTATTTTGATTAGCCTTTTCCTCCCCTCAATTTTTTTCAGCCGTGTGTAATGGAGAACGCCAGTGCCTATTACTTCGTGTTTGATCATCAGAGGAATTTCCACATATCGGTCTATGAATCATTATTGTACCGCCTGAATCCTTATCAACCCGATGGGAAAACCCGTCCTTCTCCCGAAACTTTAGAAAGTGAGGGATTTCCACTGGGGGAGCCTCTCTTCCGCTTTGATCCTGGTAAATATCCTGTATGTATGGGTTGTGGAACCCTAGGAACGAAGTTCTTTTTCCTTGGAGGTTATATGGTTCCTAAAGGAGTTGCCCCTGAAGATGCTTGTTATTGTTACGATCGAGAGTATTCGGACAAGCTATACATACTGGACACAACTCACATTGAATCTACATCCAGTACAATGAAGATTGAAGACAAAATTGAGACCCACGAGTTGGATGTTAAGAAAACAAGGCCTATCGTATTGACAGTCGGGAATAAACTCTATGTCTTGCCTAGGAACTTTGGCGCAGCAAATCACCGACCTCCCAGCATACAGTCATATGAGCCGCACTCGAAAAAATGGAAGAATATCAATCTCTTTGCGTATCTCAAACACGATCCTTCTTTTTTTAAAAATCCTAGGTCTGATAATGACATTAAAGACTTTCCGCGGTTATCACCTATGTATGATTTGTTGGCCTACTGTGTAAAGGGTAATGAAATCATCATTGTCCTTGATGTAGGAACATATTCGTTCAATGTTCAGTACCTCAAACTGCAGAGAGTAGGTCCACAACATCCTTCTCCCAGGAAACCACCCTTTATACATCAGGAACCACCCTTTATACATCAGGGTGCATGTATTGCTGACAACATCTTTGGTATTCTTGAAAGAAATGAATGCGTTGCTGCTTATAAGGAATCTCCTTTTGGTCTATCAGTGGAAGATATGATCTCAAAGTCTGAACCTGCTGTGGTTTATCGGTTTGAGCATAGTTTTATATGTTGCAATGGTCTAATATTGCCGGTAGAAGATGCTGGTGGAAAAAAGCTGCTTATTATCAGAAGTGGTAGGGGCTGTTCAAGTATAGAATTAGGAAACACTATTCATTTCACCTTGAATTTCCTCAATGTTGTGAAAGATGCTAATGGTCTGAGATGTGATCCAAGCCACTCAGCATTGTACTACATGGATACACCAGATGAATTTGAATACTATCCTATAGCATGTCTTCCCATGTAAGTTTAATTTTGTTCCATCAATATTGATTGTGGATCATTCTCACTTGATGCTTCCATTTCCATTGCTTGCAGTTGTATTCTTATCTTTCATATATTCTATCTATATTATGTACTAGTAAACGCACACGTGCCATGCACATGAACAATCAAATTAGGTAAAATTATGTTAGATAATAATCTATTCGAAACAATGTTGACATATAATCTATAGATGTAGATATTACATATGAGGTGAAAATTGACTGGGTTTAGATGGGCAATGATAAGAGAAAAAGGGAGGTTTAGTAGATTAAAATAAGAATTAATACTTTCCTAAAACGTGATTACTAACCATACCGTTTCAAGAGATTTTTCAACTTTTTGAATATAAAACATAGTTATGGTCACAGTAATTAGGCTAGGAGAATGTGGAGATAATTGTGCTAGATAAAATAGAATTAATGACGGTTGGGGTTGGAGAGAGGGTGAGCATTGAGGAGCAATTGTATATGGTCAATGCACGACTGAAATTATTTTTTGAGAAGCGATAAAATGTGAGTGATGGCAGAGAAAATGAGGGCGGTCGGAAATAGGAGAGAGAGATATGGAGTTCACTATTTTGTTTCCTACAATAATAAGAAAAATAGATTGTAAATTGTTAGAAGAAAGAGTTAAGTGGAAGCAATATTTTGAAAACTTCACAATCTGATTGGTTGAATAATTTTAAGAAACAAAAATGGCATGTTTTATATTTAGTCAACAAACTCAGTTTTTATAGTAGTATATATTAGTGTTGTATATATATCAAAAAGATAGCAGATGAACATGTGTCATGAATATGGGAGATCATATTATAGTACAGCTCAACTGAAACACATACCCAAGGAAGAAATTTCGATTTTGACTCGTTTCGTTAGCCACAAAAATAGAAATTGACAAATTTTGACGAAAATTTTGATAAATGCATTCCTAGTCTTTCGACGACCAAATGATTGAATTACTTAGTGAAATTTATCAGATTAATCTACTAGTGTAAATCTACTCAAATAAGCAATAATTTTTTATATTTGATGTGAGGGGTGTGGTTCCTCGTGTAGTCGTGTGTTAGTGAAGGAAGCTGAACAATGTTGATGGGGATTTTGATGGAGATTTTGAGGTCAATTAAATGGTGAAATGAATGAATGTCATTATAGCTTGCAAGCACAATATATAGACTTAAGACACAAATTTATGGAAACATAGCATGATCTAGGGTGGTAGGACCTCTAGGTATGATGATAGGACATAGTACATAAATAATGTTGCAGTGGTATGTGAGTGAGTATTGAGGAAATACGAGACAACTACGTTTTATGCATTCAGTTTAACCATAATGATTGTCATCGTCCTTGTTGATTATACCTATTAACATATTGCCTCCAGTTTTTTTTGTTTTATACAAGCATAGATGCGTCTCACTGTTAATCTTTATATGCCTACTAGTGATAAAATGCATACTAATGGATTAACTCAAGCTTTGCTCTTGGTCGTGTGCTTTTAAAAAGAGAGCCTATTGGAGGCAACCGTGTAGTTAGAAATGTGATTGATAATGGCATACATAGAAAATATCTCGATAGCCATGCTAATTTTGTGCACTATTAACATAAATCATGTGACCTCAAAATGAAAATTAGCGGGACATCATAGCCATAGATATCACTCCTACACCCATTTTTAAATATTTCCTTATAGATCTTTATAGAAGTGAGAGATATAGGACAGAGAGGTAGAATTAGACTAGGAATAGAAGAAACATAACTTAGATTGCCCCTGACAAGCCCAAGGAATCATATAGTAAAATCTGCAGACATCTTACCCCGTTTCTCAAAATTTCGTTAAAATCTAGATAGAATGGGCATTTTTTTATTGAATAATTTTGTCCAAATTCGAAATAATTGTCAAAATTTATTTACGTTTTGAATAATTGTCCAAATTCACTACGTATAAACATGCAAGGCCATTTCCATGTCTGATGGCTGTCGACATCGAAATAATTAGCGAAATTTCGCCAATTTTGTTGAATTTTTGAATATTGCAAATGCCATACCCTTTAAATAAAAATATATATTGTAATGCACGTGTAATTGATAATAAAGTGACCTTTCTGATAGAATGCATGTAGTTTACACATATATTCATATAAAATCAATGTAATTGTTTTGGTGAGTAAGAAAAAAAGTTGGATATTGTGTAGAATGATTGTCATGATAGGCATTGTACAACATTTTAAACAATTAGAGTAACATTAAATCTATTCTATGTATGCTAGTTTTTAAAATAGTAAGTAGTTTTAAACCATGTACTATTTCTAGGATGGAAGCTCTCAAGAATTGTTTGAGATACATGTGCCAATGTCTGTGTTGAAATCATTAGATTAATAATAAACTTACTTTATTATTTCTACCTTTTGTTATGTATGATACTAATAATTAATTAGATAAATTGTAATGCGTGGTTAGGAAGTAAATGCTAGATAGTATGTTGGAGCGTTGCTGATGAATCTGTCTTAGCAGAATGATTGAAGTCCTTGTGATTCGAAATACTGATTGAATCCTTGTAAGTTATCACACACCTTGTTGTATCTTGGAGATGTTTGGAAGCATGATTCAACCCTCTAATTCACAGATCCAACTCCACGATGAGTTGGCTGAGGGTTGTAGGGGTAGCGGCCCCATGCTTAGGGGTTCGAGGGTGAGAGTACCTGAGAAACAATTTCTGACAATGTGTACTCGGGTAGGCACGGATGTCAAGTAACATGTATTGGGAGGGCCAGTGTCAGTGCTAAAAGCAGGACGAATATAAGGTTGCATGGTGTTGTACTGAAAGCCCGAAAGTAATAATTAATTTTTTTCATCAGTCTCGATTTCAAGATTCACACCTTCTGCTTTACAATTTTGCCTCTCTTGGTTTCACCGTTCAACTTCTTCCTCTTTTTTTTTCAAAATCTGTGTAACACATCAGATTATTGAAGGCTCCACGGAAAGACTCCTTGATGCGGAATTTAAAACATAATTAGATAGAAAATGGAGGGAAGCAAACAAAGGCAAGGAGGGTCGAGATTTCCAGGGAAGGGCAAGGTGGGTGTCCTTAAAAGTGATTGTGATCGACAGAGGAAAAGAAAAGGAAGTGACGAGGACGGGGGTGTCTGCTGTGGGTATTGGTTTCTAATAATGGGTGGCGGTTGGCAGAAGCAAGGGGAGAAACTTGTAACACTGGAGGCGATGTGCGGCTAGGTGGGATCAAGGAAGCACAAACACGTTTCTAGACACAGATACAAACATGGGCAACGGTAATTTTCTAAAAAATATGATACAAACACGACATTAAATGAGGGAGATTTTTTAATATATACATACATATGGGTGTACAGTTAACTGTTTGATTTTATTTTCTCCAAATTAATGTATTGATGTATGTAGAACCTATATGCATATGTTTATATTTGTGTCTTCGTGTGTAGTAGAGACCATGCAAAGTAGAAAATTAAACACACATTTTTCAATAGATATAGTAGAATAGATAATAGTTAAATGGGTTCCTATTACTCAATCAATCAATCAATTTATTAGCCTAATGTGATTCATCATATCTAATATAACTCAGATTTTACGTATTGATTATTCTAACTGATTTGTTTGCAACTTTGATAGATCTCAGCTCTATGCTACATTTTTTCAATGGCAAGACATAAATAAGAACTGTATATTCAACATTTGCATTATGAAACCGACTATTGTAGCAACAACAACTGCACGGATGTGTCCAGGGAGTGCCAGGCTGTGTCTGGGCTGCAAAAAAGACCAACATGGACTGGATATGTCCCAACCATGTCCAAAACATTTTGGGCCGTGCCTGGGAAGTGTCTGTGTCCAAAACATGTCTGACACAGACACAAGGGCTGTCTAGAAGTGTCCGTGCTTCCTAGGTTGTGGGATTAGGTCTATGACCCATAGACCTAATCTTCTGGGACACGTCAATGTTTTACAAAGAGACGCCAATTTCATCCACACCAAGTCAAGGGATAATCAGTAACTCCAATTTGGGTGAGGTCTTTTCATGGTCTAGTGTGCTTTTTCTTATCTTCTACAAATTAAGTGCATTCGCGAACATGTCCTTAGGGTGTTTTTATTCCTCTACCAAAATTATTGCCAAGTCCCACTTTTGTGAAAGGTTTTCCCATGTTCTGTGCTTCACTTTACTATCATATTATATGCCCACATTGTTTTCTTGAAGTATTGCGTTTTCCATTGCAGAATTAAGTTTTCATAGACACGATATATTTTTGCTTATCTCGTGGAAATCATAATGTTGGGTTGTAGATCTAATAGCCTCGTCTTAGAACCCACTTTAGACACCCGCCCCTGAGTG
Organism: Alisma plantago-aquatica; assembly: GCA_963693085.1. NCBI lineage: Eukaryota > Viridiplantae > Streptophyta > Magnoliopsida > Alismatales > Alismataceae > Alisma > Alisma plantago-aquatica. Next base: position 395,219,435 of record OY856413.1, read on the forward strand.
TTCACAACCCGCGTTTACCCTTGATACCCTTGACCAAGCAATGAATACAGTCATGACTGAGCTTCACACTATTCGCCAAACACATACACTACACTGTTGTCAAAAGTCAACACCTTTCATGGGGTATGTGATGCTACCAAATCCTGGAAATGCACCGCAAACTCCCCTTAACCTAGTCCACAATTATGTCCACCACAATCCCATGAGACCCATTGCTACGACCCCTGTGGAGATGTTGACCCGTTTGCAGAACCTGACCTTTATTTACCAAACCCAATGTGGAACCACACCCCTTTCAACCACCCTACCATCATGCATCCCAACCCCGCTGCCCCACAAGTGCACTTTGCACCATTGCCACATCCCCCTCCACGTGCTCAACAATTTGTTCTTCCACCTCGTCATCGACCATTGGCTCCGCTACGTCCTCCCATAGCCTCTCATATGAGACCCCATCCTTGTCCCCTTGGCCATGACGTGCTTCATAAACCCCCTCGTCGACATGTTTCCCCCCACAATCCATATGGCCATCGTGCATCCATACCCGCTACTGCACAAGTGCACTGTGCACCATCGCACCCCCCCTCTACGTGCTCCCAATTTGTTGCGGCACCTCATCACCAACCACTGGCTCCGCCGCATGCCCCCCACATAGCCCCTCATCTGAGACCCCATCCTCGTCCCCTTGGCCATGATGTGTTTCATAACCCCCTCGTGGACCTACTTTTTTCCCACAATTCATGTGGCCATCATGCATCTAACCCGCTGCCCCACAAGTGCACTATGCACCATAGCCACATCCGCCTCTACGTCCTCCACAATTTGTTATTGCACCTCATCATCGACCACTGGCTTCGCCACATCCTCCCATAGCCCCTCATCTGAGACCCCATCTCGTCCCCTTGGCCATGATCTGTTTCATAACCCCCCTTGTGGACCTGCTTTTCCCCACAATCCATATGGTCAGTATCACCCGAGACCTCATCCACCACATCACAATGATATCACTCGATGAGTTAAAATTGATGCCCCTACTTTTGATGGTAAATTTGATGGCAAAACTTTTCTCGATTGGGTTGTTAGTTTGGAAGATTATTTGATTGATATGACATGACTGACGCCCAAAGGATTATGTTTGCTAAGATGAAACTCGAATGGTCGACCAAGCGATATTGGCAAGGTGTCTAACGCGACATGGGGCATACTGTTCAACCTCCCATCCTATTTTGGGATGAGATAAGACTATGCTACGCGAGCGCTATGTACCCTCCCAATACCAAAGACAACTTTCTGATTGGATGGTCCTTAGCCAAGGGTCATCATTAGTTCAGGAGTACATGGAACGATTTGAGGAGGCTAAGAGCTATTGTACTCACAATGATTTCAATTGGCAACTGGCCGCTCGTTTTGTGCACCGTTTACACCCTTATATTAAAGAGAAATGGAATTATAACAATATGACTCCTTGAACGACGCTTTTCACCGTGCCCAAAAGGTAGAGTTACCACCATCCGCGTCTTGTGGTCCTTCCTTTTCTCATTTTTGACAACGTACTCGCTCAACCAATAACCCTTCCGCTACGCATCTCACTCTGCCTATCCTCTACCTCAACCACCTCCCTAGAGTTTTTCAGCCCCTTCCTCCAGTAAAAGCAAGGAGGTAGTGACAACTTCAATCCGGCCTCCTTTGTGAGGTCGTGAATGCTTTCATTATCACATCACGACTCATCTAGCTGTCCAATTACCTCATCGTGCTCTTTTTGTGTCCTCCGATTCTCCTGACCCTTGAGGATGACATTGAATATGAAGATGTATTTCCCACCTCTGAACATTTTTGATGACGACACCGATTACAATTATATTACGATCCGTCATATGTCCGGGTCATGCATGATCTAGTTGTCCCTTTGGAAGGGGATGAATGGAAACACACCACTCCCTTCTAAACCTTCTTCAAACACATTGGTAAACAAATTACTCATTGATGGTGACAGTCCATAGAACATCATTTTACCCCATGAGTTGAAGTGCATAGAGTTGCGCCTAGAGGCCCATCCTCAACCACATAAAGTCCATTGGGTGAACCAAATTAGCTTTCCCATCACCCAACAATGTCTTGTGCCCATCACTCCAGGTGCTAATTGAGACCACATTTGGTGTGATCTAGGAGGCACAAACTCTTCAAAACAGGTGCCGTACCCGTGTCCGACACGTATTGGACACCCGTACTCCGTGGACACGCCTAAATACGTATTGGACACTTCTCCAGCCGTGCCCAACATTTTTTTTTGTTTTTATAGGTCGACACGGCTTGGACACGGCCGCCTGGACATGGCCAGGCCCATTTACAGCCCAAAACAAGCTTGTCTTTCCACTAACGTAGTCACATAACTAGGCAGCTAAACATGTCTCTAATAGATCAAATCCAGCTCAGTTCGCAAGAGGATGGCAGTTGTATTCTTGCTGTTCTTATCACATATCTAAGTCTAGAGCAGCAACAATTGTCTCCTTATTCTTGTTTTTATATAATCTCTCGACTCATTCATCTATTCTTGGGCTTGGGGCCTTCCTCTAGTTCTGGAAAACTGATTAACTGAGGGAAACTATCAACCTTTATCCATTGTTTCCTTGTTCTATCAATGTTTCTATGTTTATCACTTTCTTGAATATCCAGTTGTGTATTTATATTAATTGCTGCCGTGTATCTAAATAAATTTCTTATGAACAGTCTCAAAATTTATATGACATCTACATTTACTGAGTACTAGGTATCGACTTAAAGAGTATTATGTATTTCTAATGGTCAATATTCCGAAATTCAGCAGCGTGGCACATCATGGGACTGAATCCGTGAAGTCTATTCTTAGACTAGACTACTGGAATTGCAAAAATTGCTTACTCTTTATTAAAATTTCCTCAATCTTTTTGTCTTTTGATTCTTTTAGACTTCAAAATACACAACTTCAGTTCTTGGGGTTTCTTTACATCATTTCATATGAGTCTCATCATACACATTAAAATCTTGAAATTGAATTTCACTTTTTCATGTTTCAATCTCTCTTATTTAATCTACCGGTCTCTCTTGTTCTTTTTAATTTTTATATCTCGTCATGTTTGGGTATTACACATTGAATACGAATGGAAGTAAACTTGTCTTTTTTTAAACTTGTATTTGACATAAAAATGAAAAGACCTCTTTTATGGATAATTCTACTTCAATGTTTCAATGTTGTGGTTATACAATCGCCAGTTGGTTTCATTTTTTGACTTTATCTTAAATTAAGTTATATTGTCTAATTATCTATTTTTTATTTCTTGTGTTATATATATATATATATATATATATATATATATATATTAATTTTAAAAAAATGCCGTGTCCAGAACCGTGTCCGGGGTTTATGTTTTCCAAAATTGCCGTGTCCCGTATCCGTGTCCACGGCTGTGTCCGTATCCGCTTATGTGCTTCCTTGGGTGTGATGTGTTACCTATGGATGTTGGCCATGTTATTCTTCTCCGTCCTTGAATTTATGACTAGATGCCCTCAATGAGGGACGTTCCAATGTTTATACCTAAGCACAAAGGCAAACACATATAGGTAGCACCTACTTGATTCATCTCTCCTACGAAAAAGAATCCATCGCCAGACCCCCAGATGTCCAAACCCCAACACTTTCTACACTTTGTCACCTGAAGAGAGTCGGAAGAAAGAAGCCAGTTGCGATGCATGTATGTGCTATATATCAGATAATCCACTCCTATGTCCGATTTTCAGTCCCCACCTTCAGAACTTGTCTCCTTTCTTGACGAGTTCAAAGACATGACACCTACAAACCTTCTCGATGAGCTCCTCCCTTTGCGGGATATTCAACATGAGATTGAGTTGATTCTAGGGTCTTCACTCCCTAATCGACCTCATTACCATGTGAACCCAATTTAGCATGTTGAATTGGAATGCCAGGTTGATGCCCTCCTTCTCAAAGGATTCATTTGACAGAGCAAGAATCCTTGTACGGTTCCTGCTCTCCTTGCCCCCAAGAAGGATGGTAGTTGGAGAATGTGCTTAGATTGTTGACCCATCATCAATAAGATCACTGTCAAATATCATTGCCCTATTCCATACTTTGACGATTGATTGATGATCTATTGACGAGATCCCACTATTTCTCCAAGATTGACCTCCGTAGCCGTTACCACCAGATCTGTATTAAGGAGTCTCATGAATGGAAGACGGCCTTCAAAGCACTAGACATGTCATTTGGCCTGTCCAACACCCAACACCTTCACGAGAGTCATGAACCATGTGCTGTAACCATTCATTGGTAGATTTGTGGTGGTATGTTTTGATGATATTTTGATTTTTAGTAAGACGAACAACGAACACATGTCTAATCTCCGACTTACTTTCAGCACACTTCACACTGAGAAATTGTTCGATCTAAAGAAGTGTTCTTTTCTTCAAGATAAAGTTCTTTTCCTTGGCTACTTCGTATTTGATACTGGCATTGAGGCTGACCATGCTAAAGTCAAAGGTATCATTGATTGGCTCCAACCCACTACAATCTCTGAGCTGCACCTTTCACGGAGTGGCTGCTTTTTATCGTCGCTTTGTTCGAGGATTCGACACCATTATGGCTCCTCTCACTTTGTTAATGAAGTGTGATAAATTAGAGTGGGCGCCAGCCACCAGGCGACCTTTTGAGGCTGTTAAAACTATCTGAAGCTCTTGTTCTTCGCCATCCTGATTTCTCACTCCCGTTTGAGGTATCATGTGATTGTTTCAGTGTTAGCGTTGTTGGCGTTCTGAGGCAAGATGGGCACCCGATTGCCTTTTTTAGTGAGAAAACTCAATGATGTAAAGCGTAAATACTCCACTTATGATAAAGAATTCTACGTTGTTGTACAATCTCTACGTCATTGGAGGCACTATCTTCTTTACCTGGAGTTCATCTTCTGGTCTGACCATCATGCCCTTCGCTCCTGAATTCCCAAAAGAATTTAAGTGTTCGTCATGCCAAATGGTGTGTGTTTCTTCAGAAAGTACACTTTTGTTCTCAAACACTGCTTTGGTGTTTAAAAATAAGGCTGTAAACGCTCTCAGTCGTTGCTTGACCACCTTACAGTTTATGAGCGTTGAAGTTATGGGCTTCAACCGTCTAAAGCATCAATATCCCACTTGTCCTGACTTTGGAATTATATATTCTAACCTCCTAGGTAGCACACCCGACCAAGCTTCTCATTTTATCGTAACTGATGAATTTCTATTACGCGACATGTGGTTATGCATTCCTTTCATTTCAGTTTGCGACTTTCTCATTTGGGAATTACATGCTGATGGCCTCACTGGTCATTTTGGTAGGGATAAGAGTAAGATCACCGCTCTGGTGAGTGTTAGATTTTGTTAGCCTTCTTTACGTTGTGATGTCGCTCACATATGTATCAGTGTCGTACTTGTCAATTGACAAAAACCATAAGACGAAATACATGCCTTTACACTCCTCCCTATTCCCCATGAGCTTTGGAAGGACCTAAGTATGGATTTTATTCTCTGTCTTCCCCGCACTTCACATTGCCACGATTTTGTGTTTGTAGTTGTGGATCGTTTTTCTAAGATGGCCCATTTCATTGTTTGTAGTAAGACTCTGACGCCTCGCATATCGCCCACCTTTTCTTTGATGAGGTAGTCAAGCTACGTGGTCTTCCCACCACCATAGTCTCTGACCATGATGTGAAGTTTGTTAGCTACTTTTAGAAGACTTTATGGGAAATTTTTGGTACTAACCTCAAATTCTCTTCTGCCTTCCACCCTCAAATTGATGGTCAAACTGAGCTGGTTAACAGGAGCTCGACATCCTCTTGCGATGTCTTGTGGGTGAACGTTTAGACAATTGGGTCATATTGCTACCCAATGCTGAATTTGCTTACAACAGTTCTATTAATCGATCCACAGGAAAGAGCCCTTTTGAAGTTGTCAATGGTTACAAGCCCTGCCAGCCTATAAATTTTGTACCTATGTCCACTACTGACCGCCCTTCCCACACTGTTGAGACCTTTGCCCAGTACATTCATGTTTTGCACACCGAGATTCGCCAAAAATTTACTGTCTTATGAAAACTACAAGCTTTCTGCAGATGCACACGACGAGTTTCAAGAAATTAATGTGGGAGATTATGTGTTAGTACGTGTGCGTCCTGAGCACTACCCCAATAATTCTTTCAAGAAACTTCATGGTAGAGCGCCATGACCTTTCAAAATACTTAGTCGACAGGGAACCAATGCCTATGTACTGAATTTGTCAGCAAAATGAGGCATTTGGGCAGTATTCAATGTGGAGGATCTTTCTCCTTATCGTGGCATATTTGAGGCCCCTCCACTACTAGCGGTAGGTTCTTCAGATCGTCACTGTGCTTCACCGCTTTCAACAACTATACCTCCTCTACCTCGACTTCCTTAGCAGCCGCTTGAGTGCGTCGACACTGTCTTGGACGACCAAACCATCCTCACTAGCCAGGGCACCGTATGTTGGTTCCTGGTTTGCCTGATAGGCCGTTATCCAGTATACGCCACGTGGATCACCGATGAGAAATTCCACCGCATGGATGCATATCTTCTTGAGCTCTACCTCAACACTGACTCGTCAGAGTCAAGTTTTTTATAGTCGAGGGGAGTTGATGTAGGACAGGCTCCGCCTTTACGCACTTACGAGCGTCGACGTTGTCAGTGTCGTTAGTTAGGCTTTTTCCCAATTTGCATTATTTTAAGGCTTTTTTTTCCAATTTTCTTTATTTTAAAGTTTTTTTCTAGTTTAAATTATTTTATTATGCCTTTCTTTTTATTTTGGGCTTTTGTAAAGTGAGGTGGTTTAGTCCCACATTAGCTGCCGCCCGTTTAGTCTTTCTTTCAGAAGCCTATATAGAGGCTATATTGAGTCTTTGTTTAAAACACAGTTGGGATTAAGAGAGAGATTTCTCCCCCCTTCTCCCACGCCCGTGGCGGAGGCCGAACGCCCGGGAGGGTGGTAAATCAAGGCGACAACTGAGATTCGAACCCGGGTCCCTTTTGTTAGGGGACACCGTGGTTGGCCACTTGAGTCACTCCTTGTCGGCTATTTAAAACACAGTTGATGAATGAGAATTATTCCTTTTTAATTCAGTAGAAGTACATTTCTATATGCATGTGCTTTAAGTTAGACGCCTGCCTTTGCAGGGCTATATTTTTTTAGTTTTTACTGTTTGACAAATAATTGTCTTTCTTATTTGACTCACTGGAGGGTTCCTTTTATTTGAATTTTTTCTTTTGTTGCAGTTTACAAATGAATGAAATTCAGTCTAAGTCCTCAGCTGGCGGGCGGTTGCATCCTTCTAAAAATGTCCTGCGTCCGAAAAGAAGGTAAGCCAGAAGAGTTGCAACATTTGAAATCTCACGTCTTTTAGGTTTCACCGGTATATCAACTGAAAAGGTTTTGTATTTCCATTATGATATAACTTCAATATCCTCAATATGAAATTCCAACCAAGGTTGTGTTGGCCTTCTCCTAGTTGATTATAACCTATAAGGGGCCATTTGGATGAGGTATTTGACAGTGGTATTGTAGTCTGATTAGACATTTTAAATGCTGCATTTACAATCATGTCGTTTGGGTGCGTGTATCCAGTTTTAGATTGGAGGGTTCCTTTTATTTGAATTTTTTCTTTTTTTGCAGTTTACAAATGAATGAAATTCAGTCTAAGTCCTCAGCTGGCGGGCGGTTGCATCCTTCTAAAAATGTCCTGCGTCCGAAAAGAAGGTAAGCCAGAAGAGTTGCAATATTTGAAATCTCATGTCTTTTAGGTTTCACCGGTATATCAACTGAAAAGGTTTTGTATTTCCATTATGATATAACTTCAATATCCTCAATATGAAATTCCAACCAAGGTTGTGTTGGCCTTCTCCTAGTTGATTTTAACCTATAAGGGGCCATTTGGATGAGGTATTTGACGGTGGTATTGTAGTCTGATTAGACATTTTAAATGCTGCATTTACAATCATGTCGTTTGGGTGCGTGTATCCAGTTTAGATTGGAGGGTTCCTTTTATTTGAATTTTTTCTTTTGTTGCAGTTTACAAATGAATGAAATTCAGTCTAAGTCCTTAGCTGGCGGGCGGTTGCATCCTTCTAAAAATGTCCTGCGTCCGAAAAGAAGGTAAGCCAGAAGAGTTGCAATATTTGAAATCTCATGTCTTTTAGGTTTCACCGGTATATCAACTGAAAAGGTTTTGTATTTCCATTATGATATAACTTCAATATCCTCAATATGAAATTCCAACCAAGGTTGTGTTGGCCTTCTCCTAGTTGATTATAACCTATAAGGGGCCATTTGGATGAGGTATTTGACGGTGGTATTGTAGTCTGATTAGACATTTTAAATGCTGCATTTACAATCATGTCGTTTGGGTGCGTGCAGTGTTTTAAAAAGCGGCCCAGACCCTTGGCCGCTCAGAATAGGATTTAGGCGGGCAGTCAGGCGGATCTCCATTAAGCGGCCGCTTCAGGCCCGCTCAGCCCGCTTAAGCGCCTGCCTGAGCACTGCTTTTGGGCGCCCGCCTGAGGCCGCTTAAGTTAAAATCAGGTTCTATGCCCACTTCCTCGTCCCAAAATGAAATATAATCAAAATGTTAGTATGTATCAATATTGTATAACATTATTTAACATTATATATAATACTATTGCGGTAAACAACTAAATATTTATCCAAATACTGTACAACAGTTAACTAGTGTATATATTACACTGATTTTGCTTTTTAAAACACAACTTATGTTTATAAATCAAGGTTAGTATGCGTTTCTCATTTTTAATTGAGTTGTACATGCATCAAAATCGTTCCTACTTCATATAAGCTCTGTATGTATGTACTGCTGCACCCATTTACATCTTTATGTATGAACTGCTGTACGTACATTACATATTTATCATTTGTACATACATTGCTGCTCTGCTATGAACTCAACCACTAATATTTACTGATACATTATACTTGTACCTACACATAAATTCATACCTTAGTTTTTCTTGTATTGTTATGCGTTTAACTAATGTATTATCTATGTAGATGTACTTTGTAGTTTGCAATACATATAACGGTATAATGTACATATCATGTACTGCCTACTACTGTATAATGCATATTCTGTACTATGTAGCATGTATCTCTAAAGCATACATATATCATGTACGGCCTGCTACTATATATTCATATACTATGTAGTATGTACCACTAGTGTATATATATCATCTATGGGCTACTTCTGTATATATTTAATTTAATATATTACTAGTTACTAGATTGAGTATGTTATAATTGAGTTAATTCAGTAATTCTATACTCATCACATGGTTTATATATGTATAATAATATATTATTCATATACATATATGTGTAATTTTCTATAAATTATATATGAATTTATGCTCCCGCTTTTTCAAAAAGCGCCCGCTTGAGCGCCCGCCTGGCGCTCAAGCGGCCACAAGGTGCTGTCCGCACGCCTCCCACTTCCTGCTTTATGTGTATCCAGTTTAGATTGGTTGCGAGATCTGTCCCACGCCTTTTCTAAGTATCTCTTGCCAAATTTTTTTAGTGCTAAGGGGCTATCATGATCTGTGCCTTTGTTATGCCAGATTTAGTATTCTCTGCTACAAAAGTGCCTTTGTTATGAGTCTATTATGTCTTTTTGTTTGGTCTAGTCTATAGCTTTGTTCTTCAGCTTTGGTATTAGCCTCCACATAAAAAACCTATTGCAAAACACAAATTTCTTAATGGTGTGCCGTTGTGAAGTTGAAGGTCCACGCCGTAGTTGAAAAATCGTAGATGGATGTTAATCTGTAGGTATGAGTTTTTGTTAGCATCATCGGTGGTGTTAGTGAAATGTATCACTGCTTGGGTACAGGGTATAGGTCACTGCTTGGGATAAAAAATAACCTGTTGCTGCTGTCCCACTTTGCAGATACGTGTTCAGTTCTATTGCTTTTATAATTATGCTTTGCTTATAAGTTTTTTTGCATCTATGGGTTGTGTTGTTGCGGCTGTTGGTTATTGATGGTGGGAAGAGAAGCAGGTAGACATGGGAAGATAACGGTGTACGTGTTCCATGTTTTGGTAGTAGTAGCCTAGTAGGCAGTGGAGGTACCTGGTTCATATTTGTTTAGTTGCTTCCATAAGTATTAATATATAAATCTGTCAGTGTGCCGACAAGGAGTGGCTCAAGTGGTCAAGCTCGGTGTCTCCTCATGAAGGGACACTGGTTCGAATCCCAGTTGCCGTCTTGATTTATCACCCTCCCGGGCGTTCGGCCTCCGTCATGGGCATGGAAGGGGGGAGAAATCTTTCTCTCTTAATCCCATATAAATCTGCCGGTGTTCCTATAGTGGTAGCAGGGGGCAGTGGAGCTGCCGGTGTACCTCTTTTGCATTTGTTTGGTGTGCTGATTAGGTGGAGTTTGAGATGATCAGGCCAACTGGTTATTATAGTGCCACAGTTTGAGACGAGGAATAATAAACACATGCAGTATCATGATAGATTATGTGTATGCTGCCCATGTTATGTTATGTTTCTTATTGTGGTGACTCTCTGTTCGTGCTTGTGTTATGTTGGAGTTTTAGTTGTTTGTTCTACTGTTTATCTCATATTCATATGTATTCTAGTTGTGTTATGTTTATCTCCCTATGTTATATTACCTCTTTTGCTGTATGCATTCGTCCGGCGTTTTGTCACAGATATATGGTTGCCTGATCACCAATCCCTTTGTTTTTGTCTTTATTTTATGACGGGTAAAAATGGAGCATCTGCAGCTACATTTCATTGAGTTGTACATGATTCTTTCTAGTCATATGTTGACAATGTGTTGTGGTAATCACTGACTGGAAATTTTGCATTTATGTAGGTTCTTATTCAAAAATCTTCATTTGGAGGCATATTCCAGCAAACAAATCAGCATTTGGCAGCCCATTTTGGTGCTACAACTAGTCCTACTTTTGTGTATTTTCTTTTTACCATTGTGGTTATTGTCAACATGCTATGCATGAACAATGTGTTGCTGTAGTTTATGTTGACTTTTGAGACAATGTGTTGTGACAATGTGGATTATGTGGGCTTTGGAATGTGTTTTCATGGATGTGCTTTGTTATTGTTGCGTTAATCTAGACATAATGTGGATTATTTCAATCATTTGATTATGATTTATGTTGAGAGTTGTAATTGTGTTTTATGTTGATGAGGTAAAAGTTGATGGGTTATTAAATAAGGAATCTTTTTCTATATTGTGGTTTAATTTGAATGAGCTTGTTTAATACCTGATCGACTTGTTATATGTCCATTAAACAGGGAATTGTTTATACATTTTGATGTGATATAAGTATATAAAGGGTGGGATTAAGATAAATACTGCATTCTAAATATTTATTTACCAAATGAGCTGATTAAAAATGTAGCACTCGTACTTTACTGTATTTCTAAATCCTTCAGTCATCCAAATGCAATAATTAAGAAATGCAATTTGTTAATTGGGTAGTCAAAATTGCATCACTCGATAAGTACTGCAGCAGTTACAAATGAGCTGCCCAAATGGCCCCTAAGTAGCTCTCATATGACGAATGTGGCTCAATGCCTCGAGGTGAGATATGATTTCTTCACCTGTGGCAATGCGGGCACATCACACGATACTTAAATTTGGTGCTATTAGCATATGGCCAATGGTTGCCGTTGGGAATTCTTTCATCGGTTAGCACAATAAACATTGGCACATACCTACCTGTGCAGATTAGATGAATTTGTGCAAATATTCCTCCCAAAACAGCCAACAATTACAACAATGGCATATCAGTCACCCATTCCCATTCACATGGGTGATGGGATAATGATGCATGGTTGCATAGACGAATGCTAATGCTGTCTTGGTCATTTACACGGTTATAAGTACTGCACTTGGTCATTTACACAGTGTTGGGGGGACATCAGTGAGTCATGTGACTGATGCAAATGAGCTGGGGAATGGGATTCTGACTTTCAGGGTCTAAATGTTTTCGTTTTTCTCCCTGGATCTCTGAATGAAAAGCATTGCTATTCAGTTTTTGTCAAATGCGTTACACAATGCCGATTTATAAAAGGCTCAACGTTCATTAAAAATAGCTTCCACCCGATGAATGCCAGGAGAACTTGGACTGCATCAACTAACCACAAGTCTTCTACCTGGGTTAGACTGGGGGGTAAACAAGCTAGAGTTCAGCAGCAGAGGAAAAGCGAGAAAGGTGGCTACGCGGTATAATTTGTTCCGGTTTCGTAGTCAGTACAACTCTGAGCCTTGATATAGACTCCTTAATATAACTTTTTGCTTGTTGTAACCAGGAAAAGCGATAAATGCAAACTCCCTGATGGGTCCAGCTCTCTACGAATGGCTTCCATAAAGCAAGACATTGAGTTGATAATGATGAATAATTGGAGCTAAGCATGCTCGTATGATAGTCATATCTATGGAATGCTACAATAGAAGGCTCAAGTCCTCTGGCGATGATGTACCTTGACAGGATGTCATCTCTATGGAATGCTGTACAAGAAGGAACGCTCAAGTTCGATGGAAATAAGTAATCTGATGGTGTACCCAGACGTCTAAATTTGTCATGCTGCTTATCTAAATGTCACTGGACTATGTTTTTCTGGCTTAAATCTGTTTCGATGTTAGGATAATACCGATTTTTGTTTCAATATTACGATAGCACAGATTGTTACAATGCACCTGAATGCACTGATTTTGTGTGTGCTGTTGTCGTAATGGCTTAGTTATATTGTTTAAACTAGGTGTGGCAACCGGGTTAGGGTTGAGCGGGTTTTATTTTGGGTTCTGACCTATACTTTCTGGCTAGAAATCCTTGATGCTAACTTGACCCGCAAATAATTTCGGATTTATCGGGTCTGACCCGTAAATCTAATATTAAGTGAATAATTTTAAAAAAAAACTATAATTTGTCTAATCATTGATCATTTTTAAATGTAATTAAAAAATTTCATTTTTGATAAACTTACACTATGATTGAGAAAAACATATAAAGTCTATTGTAATTTGTTCGAGAGTTTTAAACACAAATTCATAGTATAATTAGTATAATCAATCATGCAAATCAATAAACCACGTAGTATTTTTAAAATAAACTTCATAATTGATGGACTAGTAACTTAATAGGGCATTAGGTGTCTTATAATATAGTATTCGTAATTTTATTTGAAAATATAATTATGAATTTGTCAATTCGGGTCCAAAGTCCAAATCTGGACCTGACCTTAAATTAATTTCAGGTTCTTTGTGTTCGGGTCAGGTAAAAAAACCTTAAACCCTAAATCCGCTTAAAATTCAGAGTCATTCGGGCCAAGTCTTGTTTTGCCAGCCCTAGTTTAAACACAACCCACAACAAGAATTTAAACTTTGAGCACCCGGTATTGGGCTTTCTGGGGCCAGCTAGTTGGTTACTTTTTGGTTGGAGATTCAATCCGTTTTTATGTATTACGTCCACTTTTTATGTCGTAAGCGCAGCTAATTTGCATTGGAACTAGTAAACGTGTCCCATGATAGGCTATAATGTTAGATAATTATGTGCTTATCATTTGTCCGACTGGTCGGTATATTAGTTTGCTAGTTGCAGTTTGGAGTTTGATTCCCTGCTGGAACTCCACGGAAGGAGTAAGAAATGTCTTGCACGCCGAAGGTGGTGTTATAAAGGATCCTATCAAGGATGTCTATGCGTAAATCTAAGCATGATACCATTTTACAATAGCCACCAATCGATCAAATTGAACGAAAAAAACTTTTTAGACAATTGATTGTTAAAACGATTAGTTTAGGTTAGATATATACACTTATGTGAACTTGAGTGAAAACTTATTGTTTTACAAAAATGTATCCTAACTTAAAAATCTATTATATCAATTTAACATTTTATGTGTTTAAATTATAGATTCAAATTGTGTAAGATAGGACAAAAATTTGGGCAAGCTCACGCTCGCTTACGCGCGGGTCACGCGCAACTCAAAATCACTTTTGACTCGTGTTGTTCCCTCCTCTCCTGCTTTCCGTCCCGCTCTAATCAACAATCGACACGTGGCGGCCTGCAACAACATACCAATCCACACAAAAGGCTGGGGGAATGTTGATTTGAAATGATGACGTGGCAGACACTAATTGGGTGGTTGGTGGAGGTTATGTAATAGATAAATAAATTTGTTTGCTTATGACTTTTGAACTGTGATGATTTTTTTGATGAAATAAAAGCTATTAGATTCCTTATAAAAATACATTCCAGTAAGACTAATATTGATATATTTTTGAAAAAATCTTGACGAGTGAGAAAATTGTTTTGTTTATAATTTTTAAACCATGATATTTTTTTATATGAAATAAAGACTATTAAATTTGTGATATAAAATAAGATTGAGCAAAAAGATAAGCTATTGATTATATTCAATTAACAAGTCCTCAGATGAATTGACGCCCAATGTGTTAATTGCCACCTACAAATGGTTCATTGATGCTAGAAAGGATGAATTGATAACCATAAGTATAAAAATAGAGCACAAGAAAATATTGTACATGTTAAAACACGACTAAGGTGATTGGCAACTAAAGACAACCTATTGGCGCCCAAATAGGTTTATTTTTCAACTGGCATTAACTTAGTGGCGCCTAGAAATGAGTATTTGACGCCCAAATATTTAACAAATCTATATATAAATTGGTGACCAATGGTTAATTGACACCTAGAAATGGTTCATTGACATCCAGAAATAGTTCATTGACACCCAGGAATATAAAAATGGTGCCCAAGTAAATATTGTACACGTTAAATCATGACTAAGATAATTGATAACAAAAAAACATAATGACGTTCAAATAGGTTTATTTGACACCCAAGAACAACTTAATGGCATGCAAATATGGTTGTACACATTAAATAAGGTGTAAGGATATTTCACGCCCAAGAACAACTTAATATCGTCCTGAAATAGTTAATTAACACCCATAGATGGTTCATTGACGCCTAAAATGATCTATTGACACTCAAAAGTCTAAAAATGGTACCTAAATAAATATTATAGATATTAAATCACGACTAAGGTAACTGTTGACTATTTAGGCTAACGAGTTTCAATCCAAACAAGGAGAGTTTACCCAACTTAATCAATCTCCGCAAATATACAGAGGTAGTATAGTCGAAGTCGAACACAAAGAGCTTAACTAATTTAAATGAGCGCAACAGTACTAGAGTACAACAATCTAGATCAGTTTTAAAGAGATAAAGATGTTTATCTAAATTGTAGAAATTTAAGATATAAACTAGCAAAGTAAAGGTTACTGAAAGGAGTTTGATCTCAGATTATTAAAGAATCTTGGACATTAGGATTTCATTCACACATCATAGCAATCAAGGGAACACAATAATTTAAACATACATAAGTTCTTATTTTAAGGAAAAGTTGTGTTACACTTCACCTCCCGGTGCAAGTGCAACGATCGCAACTCAAAACCACACTCTCGTGCATGAAAATCATTTTTGATCATAACCTGTTCCTCAACTCATTTCCCTCCACTCTCGTAGTAGAGAAAGAATTGCCAAGAAGAGCACCTCTATACGTTCTTACTTATCTTCTCAGATCAAGCAAGAAAGCAGAAAACATGCACATAAAGTGGCCAACAATACATGCAAGAAAAGGGTAAACCGATACTTTCATGGTTAAGAAATAAGAAACATAGTATTTAGTACGAAATTACTTGTTCCATACATGCTATGACATGGGAGTTACTCTCCCATGCCCAAGAAAAGAAGAATTACTCGTCCATAACCATGTCTTGCAGATTTGTTACAGAGATTTCAGTTCTAAACATGATTTAGAAGGGAATAGGCAAAGAGAACTAAAGATATAACCACAAGAAGGAAGAATTCTGTCTTGAGGACGAAATTCTCCTTCTTTAGCTGCTCCAAGACGGACTAGCTCCTTTTCCAAGAAGCTGCTCGAAGTTGGGGAAGCTTGGCTGCACCTTGGAGAAGACAATGGAGAAGTAAAGAAGAAGAAATGGTCTCCTTATGCAAGAAACCACCTTAGATCTCTCCAAAATCACCCTCCTCTGGTCTCCTCTAGCTCTGGGATGAGAGAAAACTCCTCAAATGACCCAACATAACTGCCCCTTGCCTTCCCTCCTTTTAAAATTGAATTCTGAATTTTCATATTTCTGAAACTGCCAGGTGCACGCCGTGCACCTGCAGTGCGGTTTGCCTCAGGCTGAACTGCGCATGCCGTGCGCTGAGGATGTGCACGTCGTGTGACTTTCTAGAACTTTCTTTGGCTGTTTACGTTCCAGGTACACGCCGTGCATCGGTATGCACGTCGTGCACTTGTCTTTCTTTGCACTTTTGGAAACTCGCACGCCATGCGTTTTCTCCTTGCACGCCGTGCGTTCTTCTGACTGGACGAACCAAATTTTCTCTGGAAAGGTGCACGCTGTGCATCTGTCCTGCACGCCGTGCATTCTGCTATTTCAACAGAATTAAACTATGAATTCAGTTCTTTTTGTGGCAAATCTACAATGCAAGTTATGAAATAAGTAGAATAACAAAAAATGGCAAAAGTAATATGAAAAAAACACTGAAATAAATCAGAATGAACCAAATTTGTGTGTGATAGAATGTGAAAAGTTGATATATAAATCACACAACAAATCCCCCTAAGCTTGAACTATTGCTTGTCCTCAAGCAAAAAGGAACATGGCTATTTTCAAGGAGAAAAATTAGTTCATGCATGGATAAAATGAAAAGAAGATATGCAGTCAGCTCAGTCAACTATGTACTTTGTGCTTGTGTTCATTATTATCATCTCAAATTTTTCAGCATCCAAGATAGATAAATTAAGTTCAGTATGGTTGGTTTCAAATTAAACGAAAAGCTCAACTACACAACACTAAATAGAATTTGGATAATCAAGCCAAACACTCAGTGCATGTACATTACAAGTTTTCAGCTAGTATGGATATAAGATGATCAAACCGATGTTAACATTAACAAAACTTAGTTGCACTCTTTTTCATAAGGATATGATGATGAAAATTTTGGGTTTCCAACATTCGGCTGCTAATTTAGGCTTATGCTCACGAGGAATGCCGGTTGGGGTGTTGTTTTTACCCTCTTTTGATTTTCATATCACCTAACCATCGTTGTTGGATCAGACTCAAAGTAGGCTAGCATAATATGTGGGCCATATGCCATCTTTTATTGGGTGAAGATAAACTATTGATGGTGCAAAACCAAAGAGTCAACAAGAATGTTAAATTTAGAAAGATTTAGATCATTCTTTTGAAAAATTTTCACTGAAAAATCGATTGCAAATGGATTGAAAATTTGGTAAGAGTATCCCGTATTCTAAAATGTGTTGCAAGTTAATTAATCCACAAAAATTTGAAACAGTTACATGTATTCAGTAGTCCAAGATGTAAAAAATTGAGATATCAAACCACAAACACAAATCACATCAATGTACATGAGAATTTTCAATTTCCATTTCATTCAAACATGCTCTTAATTTTTCTCTCTTAAATATAGCCAAAACACATAGAGGACAGAAAATTTCAGCATGCTAGAGGGGGTTCATTCTTAATAAGATAGTCTCAAATCATATAAATTTTGCCATCATGGAAAAGAACATGGAATAAAATGAAAAAATGAAAAAACAACTGACACAACTGACTCGAAAAAGGAAAAACTGAATGAAAACAACAACTAAACTACAACTACCAGCCGGTTGTGCCCCCCCTAAGCTTGAAATCTGCAGTGTCTGCACTGCATCAATCGAACTTATGGAGTTCACAACCGGGTACCTATCATCGATGTAATCAGAAAAATGCTCCGCCGCTCCGTGGATCAGGGAAGTACTGGCTGACAATGTCGGGGATGTCCATTGGATGGGCGGAAGGATCAGGTTGCTGCTCATGGAATTGCGGTGGCTGATGCTCCGGAAATTGCGGCGGCTGCTGGAAAAACTCAGGTTGTGGAATGTCAGTCTGCTGCCGGGGCAGTGTCTCGAAAGTCTATGGGGTAGGGTAATGGCCCTGAGAGATATGCCAAGCATCCATCCGGTTGACCATATCGTACATGGCAGTGTACTACACACCCAAATCATCAAGCTTTTATGGAAGGCGATTTTGAATAATAGAACTCACTCTTTCTGAAAGCATTACTATTTCAACTTGATCAACTTTTCTTCTTTTAGTCAAGATATCTTTTAGGAATTTAGCATAAGAAGGCATCTCAACAATAACTTAAGTAAAAGGAAGATTGACATGCAATTTGTTGATAATGTCCATAAACTTCCTAAATTTCTGGTCTTCTTTCTTATTAGCAAGTCTTTGAGGAAAGGGTGCAATGGCTTTGAAGGAAGGTGGTATTTTAGCTTTACCTTGCTCTTTGCCGCAATTAGGAGTGTTGGACTCCTCTTCATCGGTTACCTTCATGTCATTCTCCTTGGATGGATAAGGTCTTTCAATCTCAGCTCCACTTCTTAGAATAATTGCATGAGCTTGTTGCCTTGGGTTCACTTCCGGTTGGCTTGGAAGAGAACCAGATTGTGGAGTCCTTTGTTGGTTTAGAGCTTGGTGTGCTATTTGGTTCGCTAACATCTTGGTGTGAGTGGAAATACCATCCACTTTTGCAGATAGTTGAGAAATAACATCTTTTAAAAGCTTGTCATTCCCCCAGAGTTCTTCATTCTGCTGCATTTGTGTAGATATGAATTTTTCCATCATAGGTTCTAGAGAAGAACCTTGGGTTTGTTGTGTCTATTGGTAACCCCTATTGTTGAACCCCGACAGATTTCCTTGGTGGTTGGCATGTTGTTGTTGTGGTTGTTTCTGCCCTTGTTGGAAGTTTTGAGTGTTGCTTGTATTCCGATAGGAGAAATTAGGATAATCTCTCCAACCTGGATTGTATTGATTGGAATAGGAATTGTATTGTTTATTCCCTTGCATCCCAATAGCATTGACCTGCTCAAAGTTTCCTTCAATAGCATTAGGGGCAAAGCATGAAGAAAAAGTATGTCCTGCATTACCATAAGCTTCACATGTTGCTTCAATGGATTGAATCAACAAGGTGGTCATTTTCTCAAACTTCTGAGTAAGAACATCTAACGTGGCAGTAATAAGGTCAACGACATCAACGGTGTGTTTTCCTCCTTGTTTTTCGGTTGAAGAACTTACTGTAGAGGTTGATTTGGCTCCTCTATCTCCTCCCCATTGGCAGTAATTTAGTGATATATCTTCAATAATATCATAAGCCTCTCTATAAAACTTAGTCATTAAAGCACCACCAGCTGCGACATCTAATGTCAACCGAGTGTTGTAGAATAGTCCATTATAGAAGGTTTGAAGTAGAAGCCAATTTGTTAAACCATGGTGTGGGCAAAGGCGTTGAAGATCCTTGAACCGTTCCCATGTGTCATATAGCGTTTCTCCTTCATTTTGAGAGAAATTTGTGAGCTGGTTCCTCAAATGGGCTGTTTTGCTAGGCGGAAAATATTTTGCAAGGAAAACATTAAGGAGTTGATCCCAACTTTTAATAGACTTCTTCGGGAGAGACAAAAGCCACACCTTGGCTCTATCTCTTAAGGTGAAGGGAAATAACATAAGTCTAATTCCATCAGCAGACACTCCGTTTATCTTGAAGGTGTTCAGATATTCCAAGAATTCGGCAACATGACGACTCGGGTCTTCATTGGCTGTACCTCCAAAACAATTCTATTGTATCATTTGCATCATAGAAGGAGCGATTGAGAAGTTGTTCGCTTCTACAACAGGCAAGTCAATGGCCCCATAGATGTTTGTGGCAACCGACATCATGAAATCCTTCAAAGGACTGTCATCTACCATGGCTGGATTGCTTGATGTAGCTACCACGGAAGAATAAGAAGACGATGGTAATGATGGTGACAGCATAGTACCTCCTAGAAACAACTGTTCCACTCTTCTTTCTCTTCTCAAGCTTGAAAGAGTACGCTCAATTTCAAGGTCTAACAAAGCAGTTGTGTGAAGACCTCGTTGTGAGCAACACATACAACCTGAAAAATTGCAAAAGGAATTAAGAACACAACTAAAAGGTATATGAAAGTTTGAAATATGGAAATGATGATCTAGTCTCGAATACTAAATAGTACTTATTACTCCAATTAAATTACTGTTGCACCCCGACAACGGTGCCAAAAACTTGTTGGCTATTTAGGCTAATGTAACATCCCTGACCTGGGTTATGTTCTAACCCCATGTGTTTTGCTTAATAAAGTTGATTATATGCTTGTACTTATCTTGTGAAAGGTAATTAAGGCTCTTGAGGAACTTATATTTCAATTTCAGTCCTTTTTGAATAATGTTGAAACATTATTTTGTTAATTTTGGACTAAAGTGCAAATTACCCAAGTGGAAGGGTTAAATTGCAAATTATGCATGATAATAAGTTCCTTATGTGTTGATGCATCATGAGAATGAATATGATGCAGAGGTATGGCTTGTGATAGCCTGAATACCAAGAAAGAGTTGATAAAACATTGTTTGTGCATTAAAACCTAGTTGTGGTGTAAAGTGCAATTTACCCAAAACCTAGGGTTCAATATGCAAATTAACACTTCAATAAGGTCCCTAATAGTTCTTGACATCTTGTAGATGCAATAAAATGAGAGGGGCATCTCATTTGAATTATCTTGGAGGAGAGAGAATCTTGACATTAAAATAATCAAGATTTAAGCATAAAGGGAACTTTAATTTAATTTAATGCAAAAAGAAATAACTTAATTGAGGAGCCCTTCAACCAAAAGTTGAGGGATGATTTTTAAGGTATTGGACGAGCTTGTGTCTTGCTATGGAACGAATATATCTTGGTTGAGTGGAAACCCACTCACAATATCATAATCAAAAGTATTATCCACTAAAAGTTGGATATTAATATAAAACTCTTTAAGGTGCTTAATTTCTTTTCCATTAATTCTTGGATAATGAAGAGATTTTGCAAGATTTTTAAGGTGGATTCGTGGCCAAGAAATGGAGGAGGATTTGGGGGAAATTATTATGGAATTTAAAGAAAATAATTCCATTTTCTCTTTCCTTGAAAACCCATATACATACCCTTTATGTATATCTTTTTCCAATAACACATAAGGATCGTTTCCTTAGTCTTTTCCTTATCACTTTGCTTTGGCCGACCAAGGAAGAGCTTAGGAGTAGGAGAAGGATGAACACAACCTGTTGGTAAGGTTTTGATCATCTTCTACCTCGGATTCATGGTGAAAACCCTAAATCAATGCTTGATTCTTGGTTTTCTTCACCCGATTTCCAATTCTAGCCATCTATTTCATCCAATAGCTCAAGAACGGACCTTGGGCAGTTGCTGGAACTCCATCCACCATTAGAGCCGTGGAGCTTGGAGCTTGGAGATCATATTTGAGGCGGGTTTTATAACTCAAACCCTTAATCATTGATATTGCATCAATTCTCTATGCTTTGTTGATTGTTTTCTTCAATTTGATACACTCTTGATTCATTGTTGAAATTTCCGTCAAAAATAGTTGATGTTCTTGGTTGAACGAAGTAAGGTGATGATGACATCATCCTAGATGTTTATCTAAAGAAAATTACCAAGTCAAACGGTTTCCCAAACTGTTTGGGAGCAAACGGTTTTAAACTGTTTAGAATCAAACGGTTTCACTAAACTGCATGAGACCAAATGGTTTCAAAACCGTTTGGTGGAGTTGACCATGAAAAACCACTAGAGGGGGGGGGGTGGATAGGGTTTTATGATATTTTACTAATAATTTAAACAAATTAAGCAACCACAAATATATTGGACAAGGGGGACAAGGATTTAGAGTGGTTCCAACCTTAGCAAATACTAAGGCAGTCAATCCACTGCCCGGTTGCTTACGCAACTGGGATTTTGAAAGTATTAAATTTTATTACCTCGCAAGGAATTTACATAAAATTACAATACTTTCACCAAACCCTCCGGACATCCTTCACCTGGAAGTAGTCTCACCAACCTCGAAGCAGCCTTCCTTGAAGTAACCTCAAGCTCCCCTTGAAGTAGCCTTCCTCTTGAAGTAGCTTCCCGTTGAGACAGCCTTCTTGAAGTAGTCCGAAGTCCACCTTCTCCACCTGAGAAGTCAAACCCTCTCCAATCCGCAGCCTCCGACCCTAGGAGTAGCAAGGAGAGTACAAAGGATAAAAAGGAACAAGAAGGAAAAACATAAATTACAATACCGTTGTAGCACAAGGCTTGATTTCCTATATCAAGCATTTTGATCTCCTAACTAATGTATATAGAAGTGGTAGTGTAGTGCATAGGAGATGCTATCCTATAGGACACGAAATTTGGAGCAAGGAAAAGAATAGCCAATGCTAGTGTTGCTCAATTTCTCAAAACAGATTGCCAATTGTAAGTGTGTAAGCTCAAGTATATCACAAGTGTGTTTTCAAGTGTACTTTGGGTGTCCTATGGCTTGTCCTATTTATAGGAATGGCCTATGGATGCTTAAGGATGTTCTAGACACTTTCTAGTGGGTTCTAAGTGCTCAACTAGCCGTTAGGTATCCACTAGTTGGTTTAACAACAGATAGTTAATTAATTCTGAAAAGTGCAGACAGAGGCATTCTCGGTCGAGGAATTGTCGACTGAGATCCCTGTCGGTCAAATTTTTGTCGACCGAGGGACTATCTGGAGTCAAGTGTATATAACGTTCATCTCCAACTGCCAACTACTTTGTCTGCAGTGTCTAACGGCTACTTGGGTCTTTCTCGGTCGAAGAATTTGTCAACCGAGAGTGTCTCGCTCGAGGAGTTTGTCGACCGAGATTAACCCTGTTTCAATGTTTTAAATTAAGTACCAAGTGTGTGTATGAGTGAGCAGTTGTGACACTATTGTAGGGGATGACTTATCTAAGTGTTGTGATTGACTAGGGAAGATCTAAATGCTTGATTTACATAATATCTAAGTACTTGTACATTATATACTTGTACAAGTTTTTACATTTGATTACAATCATGATTTAAAGCAATTTGAGCATATAGATCTTCCAAGTTGTGTCATCCACCTAGTTCCTGCAACACTCAAGTAGCACGTTAGATTCACAAGAATGAAATGTTTGTCATCTTCAAAACAAAGGGATTATAATAATGTCCAATTTAGCCAACAGACCAAGGGTTGACTATTTGATATTACTGTTCCTAATTATGTGGGTTGATAACCCACCAAATTTGATGGATTAATTCCAAAGGAATCATGAGTTGAAGTCTAATCAATTAGGCAAATCTAATTGGATTAAGTGCTGATTTTCAACCTGATTAATTTGACCTTGTTGGGCAAACGGTTTCAAAACCATTTAAGAGAGTTGATCAAGGGTTGACCATTTGATATTACTGTTCCTAATTATGTTGGTTGATGACCCACCAAAATTTATGGATTAATTCCCAAGGAATCATGAGTTGAAGGCTATGCAATTGGGCAAACCCTAATTGAAATCACTGCTGAAATTCCAATGAGTTAATTTGAGATTTTGGGTTGATTAGCCCAAACGGTTTCAAAACCGTTTGGGGATCACCTAAATGGTTTCAAAACCGTTTGGGGATCACCCAAGACCATTTGGAGGTCTGGGGTTAAGTATAGTTGACCAATTGAAGGTCCAAAGGTACCGAATCACTTTGTAATTAAATGCTGATTTGATGATCAACTCAATGGATCACACCCTAATGGAATTTCACTAAAATCCAAAGGTTGGATGAGCCAAACGGTCTCAAGACCGTTTGGTGGTCACCCAAGACCGTTTGGAGGTGTAGGGTTGAGTAGTGTTAGGTGTTTGAAGACCCAAAGATACCAAGTTGAGTTGCAATTAAGTGCTGATTTGGTAATCAATTGAATGATCCAAATCCTAATTGGATGGCTTCGATTTGAGTGATAAAATGGGAAAATGGTATCAAGACCGTTTGGAGGTCATCCAAACGACCTCAAGACCGTTTGGGGTCAGGTCATATCCAATTTGGATGGTGGTTCAATAGTTTTAAAATAACTAGTTACACATTGATGAATATTGAAGGTTCATCGATTCTAAACCCTAATTCAATTGATTCAAACCCTAATTGATGATCAATTGAGGGTCAATTAAGGGTCAAATTAGTTTAAGGTTAACCTATTTAACTCAATTGAAGTATGGTGATAGGTCCAATTGAAGACTGGTTACAAGAATTCAACGATTGAAGGAATCGACATTGAAAACCTTAATTCAATGTGATTGGTGGAGACCATATTTGGTCCATTCGGTTTTGAGGAGGTTTGGGTCAAACGGTCTTAAGACCGTTTGATCCCAAACGGTCTCAATACCGTTTGGGACCAAACAGTCTCAAGACCATTTGGGACCAAACGATCCCAAACCGGTGGAGGCTTAAACAGTTTCAAAGTTTAATTTGTCAAACGATTTCAGATGCTATTCTACTAAATGGTTTCACTAGTTTGTTCAAGACCATTTGAGGTCTAAGATTCCAAGATCACTTGGAAGGTAATCAACCAAATTGTATGAACTCTCAAAGTGGGTGAAGGTCAATGGTTTAAGTAATCAATCACATGATGTAATCCAAGGGAAATTAAGCTCTAATGATCTTGGTATAATGACATATCTTATGATGTCAATTCTTCTTTCAACTTGAGTTGACTTAGCTTAATCAAGGCTGAAGTAAACTTCATCTTATAGAAGATGAGAGAGAAGATGTCCTTCATGAATGAATGTCTAGTTAGGGCATGATTCGTAATAGTGAGATCATGAAACCCTAATTATGAAGGTTAATAAATCATAACCCTATTTGAGGGCATTGATAGATGAAATTCTAATATATGATGATGATATAAACCTAATTCATAATGATGACATGGCAACCCTTAAATTAAAGGTACTTTGTTGATCATTCCTACTTAGGGTTAATAGTAAACCCTAATCGGTTGGAAGTATTGATTTCATAAGTGTAAAACAATTGTGGTGATCTTCTGTAGCACGACCGTGCTAGGCAGCACGGCCGTGGTGGCTTACCTTTGCATGACCGTCCAAGGTAGCACGGCCGTGGTGGTTCCCCTTTATACGTCCATTCTCGGTAGCACAGTCGTGGTGCACTATACTTGACTTGGAGTTGATTGTATAGTAAACCCTAATTTTGGGTTATTCTTTATAGTGTAAAGCTCTAAGGTTGGATAATGAAATGATAAGTCATTAATCCTAATTGAGCTAAGGGAATGTTTACCCTAATTGAATTAAAAAGGAAACCCTAACCCTAGCAAGGGCATAGTGGGGTAATCCTTGAATAGTGATGTTATCATTATTTTGCATAATACTTATATGAAATTGATGTGTTTGTTATCATCTGTACTAATCATGCATGTTTTATGAGATATTGAACATAGCCAGGTATGAGCTATGATGCCTTGTGTATTGAAAGCACTTTATGAGTTTTATAAGCAATGATATGCTATGTTGCCTAGTGAAAGGTAACAAAAGAGATTGATAGGCTTTAAGAGCCATGTGAAATACCTACATTACAATTATCAATGTTACACTGTCAGATGACTTGATGGCATTAAGTTACCTGTTAAAGTGGTAACATGTGTTTTGAGAATTTAAGGGTTTGAACACCCATATTCTTGAATCATGATGATGAGATGATAAGGGATTGAGATCCCAATGTTAGCAACGCTGTGAAATGAACTTGATAGAAATAATACTCATTCTTTATAGCAAATGTTATAATGTTTTATGATTGACAACATGCCTGATGCTAAAAGAATGCTGTAATGTACTTAAATAATCAAGTGAAATGATATCATGTAGAGCCCTGACCATAGATCCATCATCGTCAACAGTTAGGTGATGGTGAAATAGGTTTTCGTAAGGGAACTCTTGGAGGGCATACTTTTGAGTATGTGGGGGTTATGGGCGCGAATATCCTTACGCCCTAATGAAGGAATTGAAGTGAGATAAACACTAAATCTCTCAATTCTTCATTATATGCAAATAACGGGATGATGTATCACTAATCTCCCGATGATGATGTTAATGCCGGGTTGATGAAGATAAACATGAAATCTATCGACTGCGAAGAGAGTACAGAATGCCACTGTAACTCTAATAGCGAAGTTGCCAGAATATCCTGGAAGGCTATTATAGCAGAGACACAAGATGTCCTGCATGTTATTCCTCACACTGACTGAGGAGGATGAGGTCATAGAAATCTGGCTCTTCTGATGACCTATGTATGGTACCAATTTCGACTTCGTAGTGGTCGGTTGGAGTATGAGCGGTATACCTCATCTCCTCAGGGCATAAGTATGATTGTAAAATGTAATCAGCCGTGTAGCATATTTGCTTAGGGTTGAACTACGAGAATCAATGGTTGAGGATACATTGATTAATATGCCCTAGCTGGATAAATAATTTACATGATCTTCATATTCCTTATTAAATAAATGACATACTTCTTTGTCAAGTTATAACTGGAATGAACTGTATAGAGATTACTGCTCTACATTGTTTAGATATTGTTCTACCTGCTGATAAATGTTTATATTTCTACTGCTCAGTGTTATTCTATTATCTGCAATAACAATGTTTCTGGCAGAGAGTTATATCTCTCACTGGGGTAATTTTTCAATTGTCTCACCCCCGTGGGATTAAATTTTTAGGTAATCGCCGAGGAAAAGGCAGAAACCCTACAAAGGGTGAACAGCTGCAACAACAACAACAAGGATAGTAGTGATCCTCAGGTGGAGACACTGTCTGTTAAGTCCTGTATATAGAGAGTCCTATGTGTCGTCTCTGTACTCTCAGGTCCTAGGAGTCAGTAGAGAGTTTGATGTCGATCTGAGATTTTTGGCTTGAAGCCTCAAGATTTTTGTATACTGCTCATGTAAAGTTTAACAGGGCAGACAATGTTATGACTCTCAAGATGAGATGATACTGAGATGTACTGATGAATCAACATGTAAATAACTTACTTTAGTTCTTTATGATAGAGTTTCACAGTTTGTGGATCTCTTTGTAAAAAGTTTTAATTTTTAGTGATTTTCAGTAATTCTGCTGCTAATGATTTGCTTCCCCATTAATTAATCTTGTTTTCACGAGTCGGTCATCACAATTTAGTGGTATCAGAGCCCTAGGTTCACTGAGTCTACAGAGACATAGGACTACGGTGTTGAGTCTGTTCTAGTGTCTTCCAGTATATCTAATAGTGTATTCTGCTCATATAGGAGGAGAAGAGAAAACTAAAGATGTCTGGATCACACGAGGAACATGTTGCTGAAAGTAGTGTCGCTGCACACGGAGGAGGTGCAAGTGACCATGATAGGGAGGAGCCTGTGCCTGAACCACCCCAGTTCAATCAAGCTGACATGGGGAATCCAGCTTTCCAAGCTATGTTCGGGCAGTTTATAACTGCCATGACACACATGACTGATAGAATTCCCATACCTGCACCCAGAGCACCTACCCATCAAGAAGGACAAGGAGTCGGCAAGACGTTTGAACGACTTCGCCGAGTTGGAGACACAGAATATGCTGGGACAGCTGACCCAGCAGATGCTGACATGTGGTTAACTAAGTTAGAGAAGGCCTTTAGAATCCTTAACATCCCAGAAGCTGAGAAGGTTAGGCATGCTGTGTACCTTCTTAAGGGAAGTGCTGGTCACTGGTGGACCATAGAGGAGGGAAAAAGGCCAGGTTTGGAGATTGAATGGGAAGTATTTCGACGAGAATTTGTCAACAAATACTTTCCTAAGACCTTTCTGGATGAGAAAATCTCTCAGTTTGAGAAATTAAGACAAGGACCAATGAACATTAGCGAGTACGAGGCTAAGTTCATGGAGCTTTTGCGGTTCTGTCCGCATATGACAACCACAGATGAAGAAAGGGTTTGGCGGTTTGAGAAGGGATTAAACGGTGAGTTGACCACCCCTGTGTCTGCTTTAGAGAATAGGGAAAGATTTGCTACTTTTGTGGAGTCTGTCAGAAGGATAGAGAGGTCTGTGACGTAGAAGCGACAGACCAAGAACAAGAAGGTGTATCCCCAGATCCAAGGATCTTCATCCAAAGGTTTCAAGAAACCGAGGTATTCTGCACCAATGGCACCACCTAGATTCAATACCTAGACACAGTGGACGTCAAATAGGGGTAGAGGACGAAGTCTACCACCAGAAAGAGCTCACAGCTCAACATCTGTATCAGTTACAGGACCATCCAGACCACAACAGGGGATCAGAAGCTGTTTTATATGTGGAAAGGTAGGACATCTGATGAAGGATTGCAGAGCCTGAGAGGCGAGTGTGACTCAACCTCAAAGGAAAAGTCAGCAAGGTTCTCAAAGGAGACAGTTTCCAAGTGGTGCTAGAGGACGTGGACAAGTGTCCCAAGATGGATCATCAACACCCAATCATCGAGCACCGAATCAACCATAGGCAACTACGAGATTCTATGCGATGAATCCACCTGATGCAGTGATCAACCCTCAGGTTGTGACATGTCAGATGGAACTATTTTATTCTGATATGTCTATATCCTATGCCGTATCTATTTTAATTGATCCAGGTTCTACGCATTCCTTTATCACTCAAAGAGTGATTCTTGACTGCAATATGACAGTTGGTCATAGGGCAGAAAGTTTGAAGTTAGAAACTCCTTTGATGGGATCTACTACGTTGCGGGAAGTGTGTTCTCCCTGCATTCTTTTCTTTTCTGAACATCGCAATCAAGTGGATCTTATACCACTTGAGATGCATGGGTTCGATATAATTCTGGGAATGGATACCTTAGAAAGGTATAAGGTTGTTTTGGATTGTGAGTCCAAGCAAGCTGTGTTCACAGATGAGAGTGACACATGGATCTTTCAGGGAGACAGAAAGATCCTTCCAAACTATCTTGTGTCAGCTATGGTAGCTGAGAAGTTGATGAGACAAGGATGTTATGCATTCTTGGCCCATGTGGTAGATACCACCACGGAGAATTCTAATCCTGCTGAAGTTCCTGTAGTCAGGGAATTTGAAGATGTGTTTCCTGAAGAACTTCCAGGTGTTCCTCCGCCCCGAGAGATTGATTTTGAGATTAACCTATTCCCGGACACGCAACCAATGACACAAACACCGTATAGGATGGCGCCTGCTGAGATGGCAGAACTCAA
Source organism: Alisma plantago-aquatica (assembly GCA_963693085.1). Taxonomy (NCBI): domain Eukaryota; kingdom Viridiplantae; phylum Streptophyta; class Magnoliopsida; order Alismatales; family Alismataceae; genus Alisma; species Alisma plantago-aquatica. Next base: position 395,248,682 of record OY856413.1, read on the forward strand.
GAAACAACTTCAAGAGTTGCTTGAGAAGGGTTTTATCTGACCAAGTACTTCACCCTGGGGTGCTCCGGTCCTCTTTGTTAATAAGAAGGATGGGTCAATGCAGTTATGCATTGATTACAGACAAATTAATAAAGTAACTATAAAGAATAAGTATCCTCTGCCAAGGATTGATGATTTGTTTGACCAGTTGTGTGGTGCAACTATCTTCTCAAAGATAGACCTGAGGCCGGGATATCATCAACTGCGTATTAAGGAGGGTGACATACCTAAGTCTTCTTTTAGAATAAGGTATGGTCACTATGAGTTTACAGTTATGTCATTTGGACTAACTAATGCACCAGCTGCATTTATGGAACTCATGAATAGAATCTTTCGACCTTTTCTTGATCAATGTGTAGTTGTCTTTATAGATGACATCCTGATCTACAGTAGAGATGTTCAACAGCATGGGCACCATCTTCGTCAGGCTCTAACTTTGCTAAGAAAGCATAAGTTATATGTTAAGTTTAGCAAATACGAGTTCTGGTTACCAAAAGTTTCTTTCCTTGGACAAGTAATATCTGCTTCAGGTATTCGTGTTGACCCTAAAAAGGTAGAATCTATCTTACAGTGGGAGCAACTGAAGACACCAACGGAGATTCGCAGTTTCTTAGGGTTGGCAGGCTATTACCGGAGGTTCATTAAGAACTTCAGTTCTATAGTTTTACCCTTAACCAAGTTAACCAGAAAGGATGTTCGTTTTGTATGGAATGACAAGTGTCAACAATCATTCCAGTTGCTGAAGGAAAGGTTGACTAGTGCACCTGTATTGGTGTTACCTGAGCAAGGAAAAGGGTATATAGTTTTCTGTGATGCCTCTAAGAATGGACTAGGATGTGTGTTAATGCAAGATAAATAAGTGATTTCTTTTGCTTCTTGACAAATTAAGAAACACAAAGAGAATTATCCAACACACGATCTAGAGCTAGCTGCTGTAGTTCATGCTTTGAAGATCTGGAGACACTATCTCTATGGAGAGACATTTCAAATTTTCACAAACCATAAGAACCTAAAGTATATCTTTTCTCAGCATGAGTTAAACATGAGGCAACGCCACTGGATGGAATTAATCAAGGACTACGATTGTACAATTGATTATCATCCAGGGAAGGCCAATGTGGTTGCTGACGCATTAAGTAGAAAATCAGCAACACCAGCTCTAGATAAAGCACAGTTGAACTCTTTGATGTGCTCTAGGAGGGATATGCTTATCTCTTTAAGGCAAGACAATGTACAGTTAAAAGTATCATTGTTATCTCAGTTGTTAGCTGAGATGCACATAAAACCTACTCTAAGACAACAGATTAAGGAGGCACATCAAGTTGATGCTGTAGTTCAGCAGATTAGGTCAGAGTATGGTAGTGAGAAATGAGATGGTTTCTATGATTCAAATGATCAGGTAGCCTATTATCATGGTAGAATGATAGTACCTGATGTTTATAACTTAAGGAAATTAGTCCTGAAAGAAGCTCATTCTTCAATGTATGCTATGCATCCAGGAAGCACCAAGATGTATCATAACTTGAAAGTTATGTATTGGTGGCCTGGTTTGAAGAAAGATGTTGCTGAGTTCGTTATGCGGTGTCCAGTGTGTCAACAGGTTAAAGCTGAACACCAAAAGCCTGCAGGAACACTACAGCCTCTGCCTATACCACAGTGGAAATGGGATCATGTGACCATGGATTTTGTGGTTGGTTTGCCTAGAACAACCAAAGGTCATGATTCCATTTGGGTAATAGTTGATAGGTTGACAAAGACAGCACATTTCTTACCTGTCAAAACAACCTTTTCTACTGAGAAGTTGGCACAGTTATATGTAGATGAGATAGTGCATCTACATGGGGTTCCAGTTACCATTATCTCTGATAGAGGTCCCCAGTTTACGAGTCATTTTTGGGAGCGACTTCATAAAGCTTTAGGCACACAATTAAGGTTTAGTACAGCCTTTCATCATCAGACATATGGTCAATCCGAAAGAACTATACAAACCTTGAAGGACTTGCTTAGGGCATGTGTTCTCCAGTTTACAGGAAGTTGGGATCTACATCTAAGCCTAATAGAATTTGCCTACAATAATAGCTATCAGCATAGCATTGACATGACACCTTATGAAGCTTTGTATGGTAGACGTTGTAGATCTCCCCTATGTTGGTATGAAACTGGTGAATATCAACTTTTAGGTCCTGATCTTGTACAGAAAACCACTGAGAAGATTAAAATAATACAACAACAGTTAAAGACTGCACAAGATAGGTAGAAATCTTACGCTGATAAGCGTCGTAGACCTCTAGAATTCCAGGTCAGAGACAGAGTATACCTCAAGGTCTCACCTTGGAAAAGAGTTCTTAGATTTAGAAGAAAAGGAAAGTTAGCTCCTAGATTTATGGGGCCTTATCCAATCATTGAACGAATTGGAAAGGTAGATTATAAGTTGGAGTTACCACCTAAGTTGCACAAATTGCACCCAGTGTTCCACATTTCCATGTTAAGGAAATGTCATCCTGACACAGAAACAATTCTGCAACCTATGGAGGTTGAGCTTAATGATGATATATCTTATGTTGAGGGACCTATGTTGATTCTTGATAAAAGGATCAAGAAGCTAAAAAAGAAAAACATTAGTCTTGTAAAAGTCCTCTGGAATCATCGTGGCGTTGAAGAAGCTACATGGGAACTAGAGGAAGAAATGAGGAGAAAATACCCTACTCTTTTCTCTTAAAATGTTTTGTTAATGATTTCGGGGACGAAATCCTTGTAAGGGGTGGATAATTTGTAACATCCCTGACCTGGGTTATGTTCTAACCCCAGGTTTTTTGCTTAATAAAGTTGATTAGATGCTTATACTTATCTTGTGAAAGGTAATTAAGGCTCTTGAGGAACTTATATTTCAATTTCAGTCCTTTTTGAATAATGTTGAAACATTGTTTTGTTAATTTTGGACTAAAGTGCAAATTACCCAAGTGGAAGGGTTAAATTGCAAATTATGCATGATAATAAGTTCCTCATGTGTTGATGCATCATGAGAATGAATATGATGTATAGGTATGGCTTGTGATAGCATGAATACCAAGAAAGAGTTGATAAAACAATGTTTGTGCATTAAAATCTAGTTTTGGTGTAAAGTGCAATTTACCCAAAACCTAGGGTTCAATATGAAAATTACCACTTCAATAAGGTCCCTAATAATTCTTGACATCTTTTCTAGGCAATAAAATGAGAGGGACATCTCATTTGAATTATCTTGGAGGAGAGAGAATCTTGACATTAAAATAATCAAGATTTAAGCATAAAGGGAACTTTAATTTAATTTAATGCAAAAAGAAATAACTTAATTGAGGAGCCCTTCAACCAAAAGTTGAGGGATGATTTTTTAAGGTGAGCTTGTGCCTTTCTATGGCACGAAAATATCTTGGTTGAGTGGAAACCCACTCACAATATCATAATTAAAAGTATTATCCACTAAAAGTTGGATATTAATATAAAACTCTTTAAGGTGCTTAATTTCTTTTCCATTAATTATTGGATAATGAAGAGATTTTGCAAGATTTTGAAGGTGGATTCGTGTCCAAGAAATGGAGGAGGATTTGGGGGAAATTATTATGGAATTTAAAGAAAATAATTCCATTTTCTCTTTCCTTGAAAACCCATATACATACCCTTTATGTATATCTTTTTCCAATAACACATAAGGATTGTTTCCTTAGTCTTTTCCTTATCACTTTGCTTTGGCCGACCAAGGAAGAGCTCAGGAGCAGGAGAAGGACTAAAACAACCTGTTGGTAAGGTTTTGATCATCTTCTACCTCGGATTCATGGTGAAAACCCTAAATCAATGCATGATTCTTGGTTTTCTTCACCCGATTTCCAATTCTAGCCATCTTTTTCATCCAATAGCTCAAGAACGGACCTTGGGCAGTTTCTGGAACTCCATCCACCATTAGAGCCTTGGATCTTGGAGCTTGGAGATCAGATTTGAGGCGGGTTTTATAACTCAAACCCTTAATCATTGATATTGCATCAATTCTCTATGCTTTGTTGATTGTTTTCTTCAATTTGATACACTCTTGATTCATTGTTGAAATTTCCATAAAAAACGGTTGATGTTCTTGGTTGAACGAAGGAAGGTGATGATTACATCATCCTAGATGTTTATCTAAAGAAAATTACCAAGTCAAACGGTTTCCCAAACCGTTTGGGAGCAAACGGTTTCAAATCGTTTAGAATCAAACGGTTTCACTAAACCACATGAGACCAAACGGTTTCAAAACCATTTGGTGGAGTTGACCAAGGGTTTACCGTTTGATATTACTGTTCCTAATTATGTGGGTTGATAACCCACTAAATTTGATTGATTAATTCCAAAGGAATCATGAGTTGAAGGCTAATCAATTAGGCAAATCTAATGGGATTAAGTGCTGATTTTCAACCTGATTAATTTGACCTTGTTGGGCAAACAGTTTCAAAACCGTTTAAGAGAGTTGAACAAGGGTTCACCGTTTGATATTACTGTTCCTAATTATGTTGGTTGATGACCCAAAAAATTTGAATGATTGATTCCCAAGGAATTATGAGTTGAAGGCTATGCAATTGGGCAAACCCTAATTGAAATCAGTGCTGAAATTCCAATGAGTTAATTTGAGATTTTGGGTTGATTAGCCCAAACGGTTTCAAAACCGTTTGGGGATCACCCAAGACCGTTTGGAGGTCTGGGTTTAAGTATAGTTGACCAATTAAAGGTCCAAAGGTACCGAATCACTTTGCAATTAAATGCTGATTTGATGATCAACTCAATGGATCACACCCTAATGGAATTTCACTAGAATCCAAAGGTTGGATGAGACAAACCATCTCAAGACCATTTGGAGCTCATCCAAATGGTCTCAATACTATTTGGTGGTCACCCAAGACCGTTTGGAGGTCTAGGGTTGAGTAGGGTTAGGTGTTTGAAGACCCAAAGATACCAAGTTGAGTTGCAATTAAGTGCTGATTTGGTAATCAATTCAACGATCCAAATCCTAATTGGACGGCTTGGATTTGAGTGATAAGATGGGAAAACGGTCTCAAGACCATTTGGAGGTCATAAAAACGACCTCAAGACCATTTGGGGTCAGGTCATATCCAATTGGATGGTGGTTCAATAGTTTTAAAATAACTAGTTACACATTGATGAATATTGAAGGTTCATCGATTCTAAACCCTAATTCAATTGATTCAAACCCTAATTGATGATCAATTGAGGGTAAATTAAGGGTCAAATTAGTTGAAGGTTAACCTATTTAACTCAATTGAAGTATGGTGATAGGTCCAATTGAAGACTGGTTACAAGAATTCAATGATTGAAGGAATCAACATTGAAAACCTTAATTCAATGAGATTGGTGGAGACCATATTTGGTCCATTCGGTTTTGAGGAGGTTTGGGTCAAACGGTCTCAAGACCGTTTGAGCTCAAATGGTCTCCAGACCGTTTGGGACCAAACGATCCCAAACCGGTTGAGGCTTAAATGGTTTCAAAGTTCAATTTTGTCAAACGATTTTAGATGCTATTCTACTAAATGGTTTCACTAGTTTGTTCAAGACCATTTGAGGTCTAAGATTCCAAGATCACTTGGAAGGTATTCAACCAAATTGTATGAACTCTCAAAGTGGGTGAAGGTAAATGGTTTAAGTAATCAATCACATGATGTAATCCAAGGGAAATTAAGCTCTAATGATCTTGGTATAATGACATATCTTATGATGTCAATTTTTCTTTCAAGTTGAGTTGACTTAGCTTAATCAAGGCTGAAGTAAACTCCATCTTATAGAAGATGAGATAGAAGATGTCCTTCATGAATGAATGTCTAGTTAGGGCATGATTCTTAATAGTGATATCATGAAACCCTATTATGAAGGTTAATAAATCATAACCCTATTTGAGGGCATTGATAGATGAAATTCTAATATATGATGATGATATAAACCTAATTCATAATGATGACATGGAAACCCTTAAATTAAAGGTACTTTGTTGATCATTCCTACTTAGGGTTAATAGTAAACCCAAATTAGTTGGAAGTATTGATTTCATAAGTGTAAAACAATTGCGGTGATCTTCTGTAGCACGACCGTGCTAGGCAACACGGCCGTGATGGCTTCCCTTTGCACGACCGTGGTGGTTCCCCTTTGCACGGCCGTTCTCGGCAGCACGGCCGTTGTGCACTATACTTGACTTGGAGTTAATTGTATAGTAAACCCTAATTTTGGGTTATTCTTTATAGTGTAAAGCTCTAAGGTTGGATAATGAAATGATAAGTCATTAATCCTAATTGAGCCAAGGGAATGGTTACCCTAATTGAATTAAAAAGGAAACCCTAACCCTAGCAAGGGCATAGTGGGGTAATCCTTAAATAGTGATGTTATCATTATTTTGCATTATACTGATATGAAATTGATGTGTTTGTTATCATATGTACTAATCATGTAGGTTTTATGAGATATTGAACATAGCCAGGTATGAGCTATGATGCCTTGTGTATTGAAAGCACTTTATGAGTTTTATAAGCAATGATATGCTATGTTGCCTAGTGAAAGGTAACAAAAGAGATTGATAGGCTTTAAGAGCCATGTGAAATACCTACATTACAATTATCATGTTTACACTGTCAGATGACTTGATGGCATTAAGTTACATGTTAAAGTGGTAACATGTGTTTTGATAATTTAAGGGTTTGAACACCCATATTCTTGAATCATGATGATGAGATGATAAGGGATTGAGATCCCAATGTTACCAAAGCTGTGAAATGAACTTGATAGAAATAGTACTCATTCTTTATAGCAAATGTCATAATGTTTTATGATTGACAACATGCCTGATGCTAAAAGAATGCTGTAATGTACTTAAATAATCAAGTGAAATGATATCATGTAGAGCCCTGACCATAGATCCATCATCGTCAGCAGTTAGGTGATGGTGAAATAGGTTTTCCTAAGGGAACTCCTGGAGGGCATACTTTTGAGTATGTGGGGGTTATGGGCGCAAATATCCTTATGCCCTAATGAAGGAATTGAAGCGAGACAAACACTAAATCTCTCAATTCTTCATTATATGCAAATACCAGGATGATGTATCACTAATCTCCTGATGATGATGTTAATGCTGGGTCGATGAAGATAAACATGAAATCTATCGACTGCGAAGAGAGTACAGAATGCCACTGTAACTCTAATAGCGAAGTTGCCAGAATACTCTGGAAAGCTATTATAGCAGAGACACAAGATGTCCTGCATGTTATTCCTCACACTGACTGAGGAGGATGAGGTCATAGAAATCCGTCTCTTCTGATGACCTATGTATGGTACCGATTTCGACTTCGCAGTGGTCGGTTGGAGTATGAGCGGTATACCTCATCTCCTAAGGGCATAAGTATGATTGTAAAATGTAATCAGCCTTGTAGCATATTTGCTTAGGGTTGAACTACGAGAATCAATGGTTGAGGATACATTGATTAATATGACCTAGCTGGATAAATAATTTACATGATCTTCATATTCCTTATTAAATAAATGACATACTTCATTGTCAAGTTATAATTGGAACAAACTGTATAGAGATTACTGCTCTACATTGTTCAGATATTGTTCTACCTGCTGATAAATCTTTATATTTCTACTGCTCAGTGTTATTCTATTATCTGCAATAGCAATGTTTCTGGCGGAGAGTTATATCTCTCGCTGGGGCAATTTTTCAATTGTCTCACCCCCGTGGGATTAAATTTTTACGTAATCGTTGAGGAAAAGGAAGAAATCGTACAAAGGGTGAACAACAGAAGCAACAACAACAAGGAAAGTAGTGATCCTCAGGTGGAGACACTGTTTGTTAAGTCCTGTATATAGAGAGTCCTATGTGTCGTCTCTGTACTCTCAGGTCCTAGGAGTCAATAGAGAGTTTGATGTCGATCTGATATTTTTGGCTTGAAGCCTCGAGATTTTTGTATACTGCTCATGTAAAGTTTAACATGGCAGACAATGTTATGACTCTCAAGATGAGATGATACAGAGATGTACTGATGAATCAACATGTAAATAACTTACTTTAGTTCTTTATGATAGAGTTTCACAGTTTGTCGATCTCTTTGTAAAAAGTTTTAATTTTTAGTGATTTTCAGTAATTCCGCTGCTAATGATTCGCTTCTGCATTAATTAATCTTGTTTTTGCGAGTCGGTCGTCACAATTTAGTGGTATCAGAGCCCTAGGTTTGCTGAGTCTACAGAGACATAGGACTAGGGTTGTTGAGTCTGTTCTAGTGTCTTCCTGTAAATCTAATAGTGTCTTCTGCTCATATAGGAGGAGAAGAGAAAACTAAAGATGTCTGGATCACACGAGGAACATGTTGCTGAAAGTAGTGTCGCTGCACACGGAGGAGGTGCAAGTGACCATGATAGGGAGGAGCCTGTGCCTGAACCACCCCAGTTCAATCAAGCTGACATGGGGAATCCAACTTTCCAAGCTATGTTCGGGCAGTTTATAACTGCCATGACACACATGACTGATAGAATTCCCATACCTGTACCCAGAGCACCTACCCATCAAGAAGGACAAGGAGTCGGCAAGACGTTTGAACGACTTCGCCGAGTTGGAGCCACAAAATATACTGGGAGAGCTGACCCGACAGATGCTGACATGTGGCTAACTGAGTTAGAGAAGGCCTTTAGAATCCTTAACATCCCAGAAGTTGAGAAGGTTAGGCATGCTGTGTACCTTCTTAAGGGAAGTGCTGGTCACTGGTGGACCATAGAGGAGGGAAAAAGGCCAGGTGTGGAGATTGAATGGGAAGTATTTCAACGAGAATTTGTTAGCAGATACTTTCCTAAGACCTTTCTGGATGAGAAAATCTCTCAGTTTGAGAGATTAAGACAAGGACCAATGAACATTAGCGAGTACGAGGCTAAGTTCATGGAGCTTTTACGGTTCTGTCCGCATATGGAAACCACAGATGAAGAATGGATTCATCGGTTTGAGAAGGGATTAAACGCTGAGTTGACCACCCCTGTGTCTACTTTAGAGAATAGGGAAAGATTTGCTAGTTTTGTGGAGTCTGTCAGAAGGATAGAGAAGCCTGTGACAGAGAAGCGACAGACCAAGAACAAGAAGGTGTATCCCTAGATCTAAGGATCTTCATCCAAAGGTTTCAAGGAACCGAGGTTTTCTGCACCAATGGCACCACCTAGATTCAATACCCAGACGCAGTGGACGTCAAATAGGGGTAGAGGACGAAGTCTACCACTAGAAAGAGCTCACAGCTCAGCATCTGTATCAGTTACAGGACCATCCAGACCACAATAAGGGATCAGAAGCTGTATTATATGTGGAAAGGTAGGACATCTGATGAAGGATTGCAGAGCCCAAGAGGCGAGTGTGACTCAACCTTAAAGGTAGAGTCAGCAAGGTTCTCAAAGGAGACAGTTTCCAAGTGGTGCTAGAGGACGTGGACAAGTGTCCCAAGCTGGATCATCTGCACCCAGTCATCGAGAACTGAATCAACCACAGGCAACAACGAGATTCTATGCGATGAATCCACCTGATGCATTGATCAACCCTCAGGTTGTGACAGGTCAGATGGAACTATTTTATTCTGATATGTCTATATCCTGCGCCGTATCTATTTTAATTGATCCAGGTGCTACACATTCCTTTATCACTCGAAGAGTGATTTTTGACTGCAATATGACAGTTGGTCATAGGGCAGAAAGTTTGAAGTTAGAAACTCCTTTGATGAGATCTGCTACGTTGCGGGAAGTGTGTTTTCCCTGCATTCTTTTCTTTTCTGAACATCACATTCAAGTGGATCTTATACCACTTGAGATGCATGTGTTTGATATAATTCTAGGAATGGATACCTTAGAAAGGTATAAGGTTGTTTTGGATTGTGAGTCCAAGCAAGCTGTGTTCATAGATGATAGTGACACATGGATCTTTCAGGGAGACAGAAAGATCCTTCCAACCTGTCTTGTGTCAGCTATGGTAGCTGAGAAGTTGATGAGACAAGGATGTTATGCATTCTTGGCCCATGTGGTAGATACCACCAAGGAGAATTCTAATCCTACTGAAGTTCCTATAGTCAGGGAATTTGAAGATGTGTTTCCTGAAGAACTTCCAGGTGTTCCTCCGCCCTGAGAGATTGATTTTGAGATTAACCTAGTCCCGGACACGCAACCAATAGCACAAACACCGTATAGGATGGAGCATGCTGAGATGGCAGAACTCAAGAAACAACTTCAAGAGTTGCTTGAGAAGGGTTTTATCCGACCAAGTACTTCACCCTGGGGTGCTCCGATCCTCTTTGTTAAGAAGAAGGACGGGTCAATGCGGTTATGCATTGATTACAGACAACTTAATAAAATAACTATAAAGAATAAGTATCCTCTGCCAAGGATTGATGATTTTTTTGACCAGTTGCGTGGTGCAACTATCTTATCAAAGATGGACCTAAGGTCAGGATATCATCAGCTGCGTATTAAGGAGGGTGACATACCTAAGTCTGCTTTTAGAATAAGGTATGGTCACTATGAGTTTACACTTATGTCATTTGGACTAACTAATGCACCAACTGCATTTATGGAACTCATGAATAGAATCTTTTGACTTTTTCTTGATCAATGTGTAGTCATCTTTATAGATGACATCCTGATCTACAGTAGAGATGTTCAGCAGCATGAGCACTATCTTCGTCAGGCTCTAACTTTGCTAAGAAAGCATAAGTTATATGCTAAGTTTAGCAAATGCGAGTTCTGGTTACTAGAAGTTTCTTTACTTGGACACGTAATATCTGCTTCAGGTATTCGTGTTGACCCTAAAAAGGTAGAATCTGTCTTACAGTGGGAGTAACCGAAGACACCAACGGAGATTCACATTTTCTTAGGGTTGGCAGGCTATTACCGGAAGTTCATTAAGAACTTCAGTTCTATAGCCTTACCCTTAACCAAGTTAACCAGAAAGGATGTTCCTTTCGTATGGAATGACAAGTGTCAACAATCATTCCAGTTGCTGAAGGAAAGGTTGACTAGTGAACCTGTATTGGTGTTACCTGAGCAAGAAAAAGGGTATATAGTTTTCTGTGATGGCTCTAAGAATGGACTAGGATGTGTTTTAATGCAAGATAAACAAGTGACTTCTTTTGCTTCTCGACAGCTTAAGAAACACGAAGAGAATTATCCAACACACGATCTAGAGCTAGCTACTATAGTTCATGCTTTGAAGATCTGGAGATACTATCTCTATGGAGAGACATTTCAGATTTTCATAGACCATAAGAACCTAAAGTATATCTTTTCTCAGCATGAGTTAAACATGAGGCAACGCCGCTGGATGGAATTAATCAAGGACTATGATTGTACAATTGATTATCATCCAGAGATGACCAACGTGGTTGCTGATGCATTAAGTAGAAAATTAACAACACTAGCTCTAGATAAAGCACAGTTGAACTCTTTGATGTGCTCTAGGAGGGATATGCTTATCTCTTTAAGGCAAGACAATGTACAGTTAAAAGTATCATTGTTATCTGGGTTGTTAGCTGAGATGCACATAAAACCTACACTAAGACAACAAATTAAGGAGGCACAACAAGTTGATGCTGTAGTTCAGCATATTAGGTCAGAGTATGGTAGTGAGAAACTAGATGGTTTCTATGATTCAAATGATCAGGTATCCTATTATCATGGTAGAATGATAGTACGTGATGTTGATAACTTAAGGAAATTAGTCCTGGAAGAAGCTCATTCTTCAATGTATGCTATGCATCCAGGAAGCACCAAGATGTATCATAACTTGAAAGATATGTATTGGTGGCCTGGTTTGAAGAAAGATGTTGCTGAGTTCGTTATTCGGTGTCCAGTGTGTCAACAGGTTAAAGCTAAACACCAAAAGCCTGCAGGAACACTGCAGCCTCTGCCTATACCATAGTGGGAATGGGATCATGTGACCATGGATTTTGTGGTTGGTTCGCCTAGAACAACCAAAGGTCATGATTCCATTTGGGTAATAGTTGATAGGTTGACAAAGACAACACATTTCTTACCTGTCAAAACAACCTTTTCTGCTGAGAAGTTGGCACAGTTATACGTAGATGAGATAGTGCGGCTACATGGGGTTCCATTTACCATTGTATATGATAGAGGTCCCCAGTTTATGAGTCGTTTTTGGGAGCGACTTCATAAAGCTTTAGGCACACAATTAAGGTTTAGTACAACCTTTCATGCTCAGACAGATGGTCAATCTGAAAGAACTATACAAACCTTGGAGGACTTGCTTAGGGCATGTGCTCTCCAGTTTACAGAAAGTTGGGATCTACATCTAAGCCTGATAGAATTTGCCTACAACAATAGCTATCAACACAGCATTGACATGGCACCTTATGAAGCTTTGTATGGTAGACGTTGTAGATCTCCCCTATGTTGGTATGAAACTGGTGAATATCAACTTTTAGGTCCTGATCTTATACAACAGACCACTGAGAAGATTAAAATAATACAAAAACAGTTAAAGACTGCACAGAATAGGCAGAAATCTTATGCTAATAAGTGTCGTAGACCTCTAGAATTCCAGGTCAGAGATAGAGTATACCTCAAGGTCTCACCTTGGAAAGGAGTTCTTAGATTTGGAAGAAAAGGAAAGTTAGCTCCTAGATTTATGGAGCCTTATCCAATCATTGAACGGATTGGAAAGGTAGCTTATAAGCTGGAGTTACCACCTGAGTTGCACAAATTGCACCCAGTGTTCCACATTTCCATGTTAAGGAAATTTCATCCTGACACAGAAACAGTTCTGCACCCTATGGAGGTTGAGCTTAATGATGATATATCTTATGTTGAGGGACCTATGTTGATTCTTGATAAAAGGATCAAGAAGTTGAAAAAGAAAAACATTAGTCTTGTAAAAGTCCTCTGGAATCATCGTGGCATTGAAGAAGCTACATGGGAACTAGAGGAAGAAATGAGTAGGAAATACCCTCCTCTTTTCTCTTAAAATGTTTTGTTAATGATTTCGGGGACGAAATCCTTGTAAGGGGCGGATAATTTGTAACATCCCTAACCTGGGTTATGTTCTAACCCCTGGTGTTTTGCTTAATAAAGTTTATTAGATGCTTGTACTTATATTGTGAAAGGTAATTAAGGCTCTTGAGGAACTTATATTTCAATCTCAGTCCTTTTTGAATAATGTTGAAACATTGTTTTGTTAATTTTGGACTAAAGTGCAAATTACCCAAGTGGAAGGGTTAAATTGAAAATTATGCATGATAATAAGTTCCTCATGTGTTGATGCATCATGAGAATGAATATGATGCAGAGGTATGGCTTGTGATAGCCTGAATACCAAGAAAGAGTTGATAAAGCAATGTTTGTGCATTAAAACCTAGTTTTGGTGTAAAGTGCAATTTACCCAAAACCTAGGGTTAAATATGCCAATTACCACTTCAATAAGGTCCCTAATAATTCTTGACATCTTTTGGAGGAAATAAAATGATAGGGACATCTCATTTGAATTATCTTGGAGCAGAGAGAATCTTGACATAAAAATAATCAAGATTTAAGCATAAAGGGAACTTTAATTTAATTTAATGCAAAAAGAAATAAATTAATTGAGGTGCCCTTCAACCAAAAGTTGAGGGATGATTTTTTAAGGTGTTGGACGAACTTGTGCCTTGCTATGGCACGAAAATATCTTGGTTGAGTGGAAACCCACTCACAATATCATAATCAAAAGTATTATCCACTAAAAGTTGGATATTAATATAAAACTCTTTAAGATGCTTAATTTCTTTTCCATTAATTCTTGGATAATGAAGATATTTTGCAATATTTTGAAGGTGGATTCGAGTCCAAGAAATGGAGGAGGATTTGTGGGAAATTATTATGGAATTTAAAGAAAATAATTCCATTTTCTCTTTCCTTGAAAATCCATATACATACCCTTTATGTATATCTTTTTCCAATAACACATAAGGATCATTTCCTTAGTCTTTTCCTTATCACTTTGCTTTGGCCGACCAAGGAAGATCTCAGGAGCAGGAGAAGGACGAACACAACCTTTTGGTAAGGTTTTGATCATCTTCTACCTCGGATTCATGGTGAAAACCCTAAATCAATGCTTGATTCTTGGTTTTCTTCACCCGATTTCCAATTCTAGCCATCTATTTCATCCAATAGCTCAAGAACGGACCTTGGGCAGTTTCTGGAACTACATTTACCATTAGAGCCATGGAGCTTGGAGCTTGGAGATCAGATTTGAGGTGGGTTTTATAACTCAAACCCTTAATCATTGATATTGCATCAATTCTCTATGCTTTGTTGATTGTTTTCTTCAATTTGATACACTCTTGATTCATTGTTGAAATTTCCATAAAAAATGGTTTCTGTTCTTGGTTGAACGAAGGAAGGTGATGATGACATCATCCTAGATGTTTATCTAAAGAAAATTACCAAGTCAAACGGTTTCCCAAACCGTTTGGGAGCAAACGGTTTCAAACCGTTTAGAATCAAACGGTTTCACTAAACCGCATGATACCAAAAGGTTTCAAAAACATTTGATGGAGTTGACCAAGGGTTGAACGTTTGATATTACTGTTCCTAATTATGTGGGTTGATAACCCACCAAATTTAATGGATTAATTCCAAAGGAATCATGAGTTGAAGGCTAATCAATTAGGAAAATCTAATTGGATTAAGTGCTGATTTTCAACCTGATTAATTTGACCTTGTTGGGAAAACGGTTTCAAAACCATTTAAGAGAGTTGACCAAGGGTTCACCGTTTGATATTACTGTTCCTAATTATTTTTATTGATGAACCACCAAAGTTTATGGATTAGTTCCCAAGGAATCATGAGTTGAAGGCTATGCAATTGGGCAAACCCTAATTGAAATCAGTGCTGAAATTCCAATGAGTTAATTTGAGATTTTGGGTTGATTAGCCCAAACGGTTTCAAAACCGTTTGGGGATCACCCAAGTCCGTTTGGAGGTCTGGGGTTAAGTATAGTTGACCAATTGAAGGTCCAAAGGTACCAAATCACTTTGCAATTAAATGCTGATTTGATGATCAACTCAATGGATCACACCCTAATGGAATTTCACTAGAATCCAAACGTTGGATGAGCCAAACGGTCTCAAGACCATTTAGAGCTCATCCAAACAGTATCAAGACCGTTTTTTGGTCACCCAAGACCATTTGGAGGTCTAGGGTTGAGTAGGGTTAGGTGTTTGATGACCCAAAGATACCAAGTTGAGTTGCAATTAAGTGCTGATTTGGTAATCAATTCAATGATCCAAATCCTAATTGGATGGATTGGATTTGAGTGATAAGATGGGAAAACGGTCTCAAGACCATTTGGAGGTCATACAAACGACCTCAAGACCGTTTGGGGTCAGGTCATATCCAATTTGGATGGTGGTTCAATAGTTTTAAAATAACTAGTTACACATTGATGAATATTGGAGGTTCATCGATTCTAAACCCTAATTCAATTGATTCAAACCCTAATTGATGATCAATTGCGGGTCAATTAAGGGTCAAATTAGTTCAAGGTTAACATATTTAACTCAATTGAAGTATGGTGATAGGTCCAATTGAAGACTGGTTACAAGAATTCAATGATTGAAGGAATCAACATTGAAAACCTTAATTCAATGTGATTGGTGGAGACCATATTTGGTCCACTCAGTTTTGAGGAGGTTTGGGTCAAATGGTCTTAAGACCATTTGAGCCCAAATGGTCTCAAGACCGTTTGGGACCAAGCGATCCCAAACCGGTTGAGGCTTAAACAGTTTCAAAGTTCAATTTTGTCAAACGATTTCAGATGCTATTCTACTAAATGGCTTCACTAGTTTGTTCAAGACCATTTGAGGTCTAAGATTCCAAGATCACTTGGAAGGTAATCAACCAAATTGTATGAACTCTCAAAGTGGGTGAAGGTCAATGGTTTAAGTAATCAATCACATGATGTAATCCAAGGGAAATTAAGCTCTAATAATCTTGGTATAATGACATATCTTATGATGTCAATTCTTCTTTCAAGTTGAGTTGACTTATCTTAATCAAGGCTGAAGTAAACTTCATCTTATAGAAGATGAGAGAGAATATGTCCTTCATGAATGAATGTCTAGTTAGGGCATGATTCTTAATAGTGAGATCATGAAACCCTAATTATGAAGGTTAATAAATCATAACCCTATTTGAGGGCATTGATAGATGACATTCTAATATATGATGATGATATAAACCTAATTCATAATGATGACATGGCAACCCTTAAATTAAAGTTACTTTGTTGATCATTCCTACTTAGGGTTAATAGTAAACCCTAATTAGTTTGAAGTATTGATTTCATAAGTGTAAAACAATTGTGGTGATTTTCTGTAGCACGACCGTGCTAGGCAGCACAGCCGTGGTGGCTTCCCTTTGCACGACCATGCAAGGTAGCACGGCCGTGGTGGTTCCCCTTTGCACGACTGTTCTCGGTAGCACGACCGTGGTGCAGTATACTTGACTTGGAGTTGATTGTATAGTAAACCCTAATTTTGGGTTATTCTTTATAGTGTAAAGCTCTAAGGTTGGATAATGAAATGATAAGTGATTATTCCTAATTGAGCTAAGGTAATGGTTACCCTAATTGAATTAAAAAGGAAACCCTAACCCTAGCAAGGGCATAGTGGGGTAATCCGTGAATAGTGATGTTATCATTATTTTGCATCATACTGATATGAAATTGATGTGTTTGTTATCATCTGTACTAATCATGCAGGTTTTATGAGATATTGAACATAGCCAGGTATGAGCTATGATGCCTTGTGTATTGAAAGCACTTTATGAGTTTTATAAGCAATGATATGCTATGTTGCCTAGTGAAAGGTAACAAAAGAGATTGATAGGCTTTAAGAGCCATGTGAAATACCTGCATTACAATTATCATGTTTACACTGTCAGATGACTTGATGGCATTCAGTTACCTGTTAAAGTGGTAACATGTGTTTTGATAATTTAAGGGTTTGAACACCCATATTCTTGAATCATGATGATGCGATGATAAGGGATTGAGATCCCAATGTTAGCAAAGCTGTGAAATGAGCTTGATAGAAATAATACTCATTCTTTATAGCAAATGTTATAATGTTTTATGATTGACAACATGCCTGATGCTAAAAGAATGCTGTAATGTACTTAAATAATCAAGTGAAATGATATCATGTAGAGCCCTGACCATAGATCCATCATCGTCAGCAGTTAGGTGATGGTGAAATAGGTTTTCCTAAGGGAACTCCTGGAGGGCATACTTTTGAGTATGTGGGCGTTATGGGCGCAAATATCCTTACGCCCTAATGAAGGAATTGAAGCGAGACAAACACTAAATCTCTCAATTCTTCATTATATGCAAATACTGGGATGATGTATCTCTAATCTCCCGATGATGATGTTAATGCTGGGTCGATGAAGATAAACATGAAATCTATCGACTGCGAAGAGAGTACAGAATGCCACTGTAACTCTAATAGCGAAGTTGCCAGAATACCCTACAAAGCTATTATAGCAGAGACACAAGATGTCCTGCATGTTATTCCTCACACTGACTGAGGAGGATGAGGTCATAGAAATCCGACTCTTCTGATGACCTATGTATGGTACCAATTTCGACTTCGCAGTGGTCGGTTGGAGTATGAGCGGTATACCTCATCTCCTCAGGGCATACGTATGATTGTAAAATGTAATCAGCCGTGTAGCATATTTGCTTAGGGTTGAACTACGAGAATCAATGGTTGAGGATACATTGATTAATATGCCCTAGCTGGATAAATAATTTACATGATCTTCATATTCCTTATTAAATAAATGACATACTTCTTTGTCAAGTTATAACTGGAATGAACTGTATAGAGATTACTGCTCTACATTATTTAGATATTGTTCTACCTACTGATAAATGTTTATATTTCTACTGCTCAGTGTTATTCTATTATCTACAATAACAATGTTTCTGGAAGAGAGTTATATCTCTCGCTGGGGCAGTTTTTCAATTGTCTCACCCCCGTGGGATTAAAGTTTTAGGTAATCACCGAGGAAAAGGCAGAAACCCTACAAAGGGTGAAGAACAGCAGCAGAAACAGCAAGGACGGTAGTGATCCTCAGGTGGAGACACTGTCTGTTAAGTCCTATATATAGAGAGTCCTATGTGTCGTCTCTGTACTCTCAGGTCCTAGGAGTCAGTATAGAGTTTGATGTCGATCTAAGATTTTTGGCTTGAAGCCTCGAGATTTTTGTATACTGCTCATGTAAAGTTTAACAGGGCAGACAATGTTATGACTCTCGAGATGAGATGATACAGAGATGTACTGATGAATCAACATGTAAATAAGTTACTTTAGTTCTTTATGATAGAGTTTCACAGTTTGTGGATCTCTTTGTAAAATGTTTTAATTTTTAGTGATTTTCAGTATTCCGCTGCTAATGATTCGCTTCTGCATTAATTAATCTTGTTTTCGCGAGTCGGTCATCACCGCCAACGAGTTTCAATCCAAACAAGGAGAGTTTACCCAACTTAACCAATCTCTGCAAGTATGCAGAGGTAGTATAGTCGAGGTTGAACACAAGGAACTTAACTAATTTAAATGAGCGCAACAGTACTAGAGTTCAACAATCTAGATCGGTTTTAAAGAGATAAAGATGTTTATGTAAATTGCAGAAATTTAATATATAAACTAGCAAAGTAAAGGTTACTAAAAGGAGTTTGATCTCAGATTATTAAAGAATCTTGGACATTAGGATTTCATTCACACATCATAGCAATCAAGGGAACACAATAATTTAAACATACATAAGTTCTTGTTTCAAGGAAAAGTTGTGTTACACTTCACCTCCTGGTGCAAGTGCAACGATCGCAACTCAAAACCACACTCTCGTGCATGAAAATAATTTTTGATCACAACCTGTTCCTCAACTCATTTCCCTCCACTCTCGTAGTAGAGAAAGAATTGCCAAGAAGAGCACCTCCATACGTTCTTACTTATCTTCTCAGATTAAGTAAGAAAGTAGAAAACATGCACATAAAGTGGCCAGTAATACATGCAAGAAAAGGGTAAATCGGTACTTTCATGGTTAAGAAACAAGAAACATAGTATTTAGTACGAAATTACTTGTTCCATACATTCTATGACATGGGAGTTACTCTCCCATGCCCAAGAAAAGAAGAATTACTCATCCATAACCATGTCTTGCAGATTTGTTACAGAGATTTCAGTTCTAAACATGATTTAGAAGGGAAAAGGCAAAGAGAACTAAAGATGTAACCACAAGAAGGAAGAATTCCAGTTTGAGGACAAAATTCTCCTTCTTTAGCTACTCCAAGACGGACTAGCTCCTTTCCCAAGAAGCTGCTCAAAGTTGGGGAAGCTTGGCTGCACCTTGGAGAAGACAATGGAAAAGTAGAGAATAAGAAATGGCCTCCTTATGCAAGAAACCACCTTGGATCTCTCCAAAATTGCCATCCTCTAGCTCTGGGATGAGAGAAAACTCCTCAAATGACCCAACATAACTGTCCCTTGCCTTCCCTCCTTCTTTTAAAATCGAATTCTAAATTTTTGTATTTCTGAAACTGCCAGGTGCACATCGTGCATTTTGTGTGCACGCCGTGCACCTGCAGTTTGCCTCAGGCTAAACTGCGCACGCCGTGCGCTGAGGATGTACACGTCGTGTGACTTTCCAGAACTTTCTTTGGCTGTTTACGTTCTAGGTACACGCCGTGCATCGGTATGCACGCCGTGCATCGGTATGCACGCCGTGCACTTGGCTTTCTTTGCACTTCTGGAAACTCGCACACCGTGCGTTTTCTCCGTGCACGCCGTGCGTTCTTCTGGCTGGACAAACCAAATTTTCTTTGGAAAGGTGCACGCCGTGCATCTCTCCTGCACGCCATGCATCTCTCCTGCACGCCGTGCATTCTGCTATTTTAGCAGAATTAAACTCTGAATTCAGTTCTTTTTGTGGCAAATTTGCAATGCAAGTTATGAAATAGTAGAATAACAAAAAGATGGCAAAAGTAATATGAAAAAAAGACTGAATTATATCAGAATGAACCAAATTTGTGTTTGATAACATGTGAAAAGATGATATATAAATCACACAACAAATACTGACGAAAAAATATAATGGCACCCAAATAGGTTTTGTTTCACACCCAATAACAACTTAATGGTGTCCAAATATGGTTTTAAGCACTATATAAAGTGTAAGGATACTTCACGCCTAATAAGAACTTAATGGCACCCAAAAATGACTAATCAACACCCAGAGATGCTTAATTGACGTCCACAATTAGTTCATTGACACCCTATAATCATAAAATGGCTCCTAAGTAAATATCACGGTTAAGGGTAATTGACAATCAATAACAAGGTAATGACGTCCAAGTAGATTTGTTTGATGCTTAGAAATATTTTATTGATCGACAAAAGTATAAAAATAGCACTTTTAGAGATTTTAGTAAATTTTAGGCGTATTTTAGCTATTTTAGGAATTGTGTTGTCATTTTAGGCGTCTTCAGCCATTTGTGAACATATCACCATTTTTTGGCACTTATAGTAGAGTCATCTTTAGACGCCTTTAGCTGCTGGGGCATATTCACCATTTTGAAACATTTAATTATTGACACATATTTATCAAAATTTGGACTTTTTAGAAGCTCTCACTACTTCTCTCACTTTCCTCCTCTTTTTTACCTCTTTCGTCAAAAGTATATCAACATTACTCTTTTTGAAATGTATTTTTTTTAACAAAAATTCAATGATTTTTATTTCATTTAAAAATTCATCACATTTTAGATATTATAAACAAAACATTTTTGTCTCTTATCACATCACCTTTACATACCATTTTTATATTTTTCTCAAAAACTTATCAACATTAGTCTTTTTAGAATGTATTTTCTATAAGGAATCTAATGATTTTTATTTCATCAAAACATTAATCATGGTTTAAAAGTTATAACCAAAACAAATTTATTTATGCATTACACAACTTCACATACCATCCAATTAATGCTCGCCACGTCACACTCCCAAATCAGTTTCCCCCCCAAAAAAACCACCCAGCCCGCCGAGCGTTATAGCCTATGTGCATGATCAACACATTTGTTAGATAAGTTATGTACGGAAAATCTTCTCTTGCAATGGGCACAATAAATCTATGTTAAGTTCTTGCCATGAATCGTTGGATCTATTGACTTTTTGATTACTGAATTTCCCATAAACAATAGTGTATTACAATGTATAAGTTTTTATATAAGTGGAGTTTGCCATAGTGCGAGGGTTGCATATATATATATATATATATATATATATATATATATAAAACTGAATATACTACATGGACACAAACTATAACTGAATAAGCTCATGATATAAACATTTTTCATATAAGTCTAAAACATACAAGCACACAAAAACACCCAAATAGGATTTGGACTTGAGAAACTTGGTGAGTACTCTACACACGATGATACTTCTTTTGAGGTTTTTTTAATAGAGATTGCCAAAACTTTCTACCAAAACTTTCGTATCCCCCCTCCTAAGACCTAGTGATCTCACATCATGTGACAACCTTTGGCGCATATCTATAACTCCTAAAAGTGGGTTAAAATGCCTAAAAATAGGGTTTATGCGCTTGTTTGTCAGTATAGTGGCAATTTGATCCTAATTTACTATTGTGCACCTAATTTATAGGCCAATGTCTAAAAAAATACAGTTTAAGCGCCTAAAAATGGGGTTAATGTACACACTTATCAGTGTAGTGCCTTTTGAGGCTAATTTACTATTATGAGACTAATAAGCAAGAAATGCATCCAAAAATGGGTTGAAGTGCCTAAAAGTGGGTTAAAGAGTTTAAGAATGGGGTTAATCCACCTACTAATTAGTGTAGTGCCTAACTTATAGGCCAATGTGCCCCGAAATGGGGTTTAAGCACCTAAAAGTGGGGTTTATATATCTATTTTTAGTGTAGTGGAAATTTGAGCCTAATTTATTGTTATGTGCCTAATTTATAGGCCAATGCACCCAAAATGCAGTTAGAGTGCCTAAAAATGGGGTTAATGTGCCCACTTGTTAGTGTAGTGCCTTTTGACCCTAATTCATTATTATGTGTCTTATAAATAGGAAATGCTCCCAAAATACAATAAATGCACCTAAAATGGGGTTAATGTGCCTTTTGTTAGTGGTGTCTTATTGAGCCTAATTTACTATTATGCACCTAATGAATAGGAAATGTGCCTAAAAATGGATTGAAGTGCCTAAAAGTGGGTTAAAGTGCCTAAGGATGGGGTTAATCGACCTACTTGTCAGTGTAGTTCCTAATTTATAGTCCAATGCGCCCAAAATGGGGTTAAGCTGCCTAAAAGTGGGTCAAACGCCTAAAAATGGGGTTTATGCTCATATTTGTTTGTCTAGTGGCAATTTGAGCCTAATTTATTTTTATGCACCCAATTTATAGGTCAATGTGCCCAAAATGTGGTTGAAGTGCCTTAAAATGGGGTTAATGTGCACACTTGTCGGTGTAGTGTTTTTTAGCCTACTTTACTAACATGCGAATAATGAATAGGAATGTGCCAAACATGGGTTGAAACACCTAAGAATGGGTAAATCCGCCTACTTGTCAGTGTAATGCCTAATTTATAGGCCAATGCACCCCACGATGGGATTAAAGCGGCTAAAAGTGGGTCAAACGCTTAAAACTTGGGTTTATGCGCCTATTTGTAAGTGTAGTGGAAAATTGATCCTAATTTACTATTATGAGCCTGATTTATAGGTCAATGCACCCAAAAATGAGGTCAAAGCGCCTAAAAATAGGGTTCATGTGCCCATTTGTCTGTGTAGTTCATTTTTACCCTAATTTACTATTATGCACCTAATAAATAGGAAAACTGCCCAAAAATGGGTTGACATTCCTGAAAGTGGGTTAAAGCGCCTAAGAATGGGGTGAATCTGCCTAATTGTCAGTGTAGTGCCTAATTTATATGCCAATGCGCCCTAAAATGAGGTTGAAGCGCCTAAAAGTGGGTTTAAATGCCTAAAAATGGGATTTATGCACTTATTTGTTATTGTAGTGGCGATTTGAACCTAAGTTACTTTTATGCTCCTAATTTATACACCAATGTACCTAAAAATGCGGTTAAAGTGCCTAAAAAAGGGGTTAATGCGCCACTTATTAGTGTTGTGCCTTTTTAAGACTAATTTACTATTATATGCCTAATAAATAAGAAATACACCCAGAATGAGGTTGAAGTGCCTAAAAATGGGTTAAAGCACCTAAGAATGGAGTTAATCCGGCTACCTATCATTGTAGTGCCAAATTTATAAGCCAATGTGCCCCAAAATGGGGTGAAAGTGCCTAAAAGTGGGGTTTAACGCTTAAAATGGGTTTATGTGCCTATTTGTCAATGTAGTGGCAATTTGAGTCTAGTAACGGTTATGCTCCTAATTTATAGACCAATGCGACCAAAAATGTAGTTAATGCGCCAAAAAATGGGGTTAATACAACCACTTGTAAGTATAGTGCCTATTTGTGTGTAATTAACTATTATGCACCTAATAAATACAAAATGCACCCAAAAATGGGTTGAAGTGCCTAAAAGTGGGTCAAAGCACCTAAGAATGGGGTTAATCGTGTAAGTGTAGTGCCTAATTTATAGGAGAATGCGTCCCAAAATGGGCTTAAAGTGCCTAAAAGGGGTTTATGCGTCTATTTGTCAATGTAGTTGTCATTTGAGCCAAATTAACTGTTATGCACCTAATTTATAAGCTAATTCTTAGCAAAATGTGGTTACAGTGCCAAAAAATGGGGTTAGTGCACCCACTTCTCAGTGTAGTGATGGGTTAGTGCACCCACTTGTCAGTGTAGTGCCTTTTTAAGCCTAATTTACTATTATGCTAATAAATAGGAAATGAGCCCAAAAATAGGTTGAAGTGCCTAAAAGTGGGTTAAAGCACCTAAGAATGGGGTTAATCTGCCTACTTGTCAATGTAGTGCCTAATTAGTAGGCCAATGCGCCCCAACATGGGGTTAAAGTGCTTAAAAGTGGGTCAAAATGCCTAAAATGGGGTTTATGAGCGTATTTGTTAGTGTATTTGCTATTTGAGCCCAATTAACTATTATGCGCCTAATAAATAGGAAATGCACCCGAAAATGGATCGAATTTCCTAAAAGTGCGTCAAAGCACCTAAGAATGGGGTAATCCGCCTACTTGTAAGTCTAGTACCTACTTTATAGGCCAATGCGCCCCAAAATGGGGTTGAAGTGTCTAAAAGTGGATTAAAATGCCTAAAAAATGGGGTTCATGGGCCTATTTGTCACTATAATGGCAATTTGAGCCTAATTTAATGTTATGCAACCTAATTTATAGACAAATGCACCTAAAAGTGTGGTTAAAAGGGCCTAAAAATGGGGTTAATGTGTCCACTTGTCAGTGTAGTGCCTCTTTGAGCCTAATTTACTGTTATGCACCTAATAAATAAGAAATGCACCAAAAAATGGATTGAAGTGCCTAAAAGTGAGATAAAGCGCCTAAGAATGGGGTTATTCCACCTACTTGTCAATGTAGTGCCTAATTTATAGACCAATGCACCCCAAAATGGTATTAAAGTGCTTAAAAGTTGGTCAAAATGCCTAAAAATGGGGTTTATGCACCGATTCATTAGTCTAATGGCAATTTTAGCCTAATTTACTATTATGTGCCTAATTTATAGGCCAATGCGACCAAAAATGTAGTTAATGCACCTAAAGATGGGGTTAATGCACCCACTTGTGAGTTGCCTATTTGATCCTAATTCACTATTTTGCATCTAATAAATAGGAAATGCCCCCAAAAATGGGTTGAAGTGCCTAAAAATAGGTTCAAGCACCTAAGAATGGGGTTAATCTGCATATTGGTAACTGTAGTGCCCAATTTGTAGGCAATTGCACTCCAAAACGGTGTTAAAGTGCCGAAAAATGGGTTGAACGCCTAAAAATGGGGTTTATGTGCCTATTTTTAAATGTAGAGGCAATTTTAGCCTAATTTATCATTATGCTCCTAATTTATAGGCAAATGCGCCCAAAATGTAGTTAAAGCCCCTAAACATGGGTTTAATCCATTTACTTGTCAGTTTAGTGCCCTTTTTAGTTTTATTTACTACTATGCGCCTGATAAATAGGAATGCGCCCAAAAATGGGTTGAAATGCCTAAAAGTGACTTAAAGCACTTAATAATGGGGTTAATCCCCCTACAATGAATTTATACGCCAATGTGCCTCAAAATGGGGTGCCTAAGTGTGGTTAAAATGCCTAAAAAGGGGCTATATGCGCCTATTTGGCACTATAGTGGCAATTTGAGCCAATGCGTCCAAAAATGCGTTTAAAGCGCCTAAAAATAGGGTTAATGTGTCCACTTGTTAGTGTAGTGGCAATTTGAGCTTTGCTTATTATTATGCACCTAATAAATAGGAAATGCATGCAAAAATGGGTTGAAGTACCTAAAAGTGGGGTAAAGCTCCTAAGAATGGGATTAACCCTCATATTTGTTAGTGTATTGCCTAATTTATAGGCCAATGCACCCCAAAATGGGGTTAAGGTTCCTAAGTGTGGGTTAAAATGCCTAAAATGGGGTTCATGCGCCTATTTGTCAGTTTAGTGGCAATTCGAGCCTAAGTTACTGTCATGCAACCTAATATGTAACCCAATGTGCCCAAAAATGTGATTGAAGGACCTAAAAATAGGGTTAATGTGGCTACTTGTTAGTGTAGTGCCTATTTGACCCTAATTTATAATTATGAACCTAATAAAGAGGAAATGCATCCAAAAATGGGTTGTAGTTCCTAAAAATGGGTTAAAGCACCTAAGAATGGGGATAATCCATCTACTTGTTGCTGTAGTGCCTAATTTATAGGCCAATGTTCCCTAAAATGGGGATAAAGTGTGTAAGTGTGGGTTAAAATGCCTAAACATGAGATTTATTCACCTATACGTTAGTGTAGTGACAATTTGAGCCTAATTTATTATTATGCACCTAATTTATAGGCCAGTGTGACTAGAAATGCGGATAAAGTTCATAAAAATGGGGTTAATGCACCCACTTGTCAGTGTAGTGCCTTTTTTAGCCTAATTTACTTTTTGCACCTAATAAACAGGAAATGTGCCCAAAATGAGTACCTAAAAGTGGGTTAAAGCACCTATGAATGGGGTTAATTCATCTACTTGTATGTATAGCGCCTAATTTATGGACCAATGCGCTCTAAAATGGGGTTAAAGCGCCTAAAAGTGGGCCAAAACACCTAAAATGGGATTTGTGTGCCTATTTGTCAGTGTAGTGGTAATTTTAGCCTAAATTATTGTTATGTGCCTAATTAATAGGTGATCATGTGAGTGAATAGGGCAATGCTGAAAATGGCATTGGGGGAGAGGGGTGGCCACCTACAAGCTCCCCCTCCTCCCTTGTGCTTCTCCTTGCCTCGTCTTCATGCAGGTGCCGTCATCGACTAGGGCCATATCTAGATCTTCTAGTCAGGCCGCACCTTCACCGCCCTGGAGTCAGAAGCTGAAGGATAGGGTTCTGTGGCAGCAATTTGGGGATTTGTCTGTGGATCTCACCATGGGAGTGGGGTGGATGGTGCCTGATGGATCCCTAGAGGTCCATGTAGCTTCCCCTGATTGTGACAAGCCTGTATGAATGAGGCTTTCCCCCTCTCTTCTTATTTCCTTTTCAGTCTTGGTTTCTATTTGCTATTTTGTTGGGGCAGTTTGTCTACATTGTCAGTCACCATTTCATCAGCATTTGGGTTATTGTTATAAGTCCTTCTATCACGGAGGTTGGTGTTTTCTGGGTTCCCCCAGACCCTTGGGTGTAATCGAGGCTTCCCCTTAATATCCAATTTTTTTGGTTCCTGTTGCTAAATTCCATTGTCGTTGGAAAGAAAGTTCTTAGATTGTTGATGGCTCCTTTGATGGTAATGACCCTGAAAGAACCGGTGATGGTGGTGGACACACTCTCTTCTTAACATCTGGCTACAAAGATTGTGATAGGATTCCATTGATAAGATGCTTTGACAAGCTCACCGTGCAGGGATCCAGGCTAAAGCGTCTGATTTTTCTTCAATCTCACACTTGTCAACTGGATGCACTATTGTCTTCTCCTTCATCTATGTTCTTTGGATCTTTTATCTATGTAGATGTCGTATGGCTCTCTTAATCACATAGCAATTGTAGTTAAAAAAGGCCAATGCTACAAAAATGCGGTTAATGCGCCTAAAAATGGGGTTAATGTGCCAACTTGTTAATGTAGTGCCTATTTGATCTTAATTTACTATTATATGCCCAAAACATGGCGGAAATGCCTAAAAGAGGGTTAAAGCACCTAAGAATAGGGTTTATGCGCCTATATGTCAGTGTAGTGGTATTTTGATCCTAATTTACTATTATGCACCTATTTATTGGTGTAGTGGTAATTTGAGCCTAAGTTACTATTATGTATCTAATTTATAGGCCAATGCGCCCAAAAATGTGGTTCAAGTGCCAAAAAATGGGGTTAATGTGCCCACTCGTCAGTGTAGTGCCTTTTTAGCCTAATTTATTATGAGCCTGATAAATAGGAAATGTGACCAAAAATGGGTTGAAGAGCCTAAAAGTGGGTTAAAACGCCTAAGAATGGGGTTGATCCACCTACTTGTCAGTGTGGTGCCTAATTTATAGGCCAATTCACACAAAAATGGAGTTAAAGTGCCTAAAAGTGAGTTTGAATGTCAAAGAATGAGGCTTATTCTCCTACTTGTCAGTGTAGTGCCAAATTTATTAGATAACTCGCCCCAAAATAGGGTTAAAACGCTTAAAAATGTAGTTTATGCACCTATTTGCTAATGTAGTGGAAATTTGAGCTTCATTTATTGTTATGCGCCTAATTTATAGGCCAATGCACCCAAAAATGCGGGTCAAGTGCCTAAAAATGGGGTTAATGGGCCCATTTGTTAGTATAGTGTCGTTTTGAGCCTGGTTTACTATTATGCACCTAATAAACAGTAAATGCACCCCAAGGAGGTAGTCACACAGGCATGGACCAGCAACCATGCTTTGGGTCTTGTAGGGCAGACATAAATTTGTGCAGAAAAGTTGGAAGGGTGGGCGGCGGATAAATTTGGAAACATCAAAAGGAGAATTCTAAAGACAGAGAAGAGGATTTGCAAAGCTTAGAACTGGCCACCTTCTAATGACATGTTGCAGGAATGCGAGGCATTAGCCAAAGAGTTGCATGATCTTCAACGAATGGAAGAAAGTTATTGGTTATCCAGGGCCAAACCAATGAGATGAAAGACGGGGACATGAATACAAAGTACTTCCACCATAAATCCATCCAAAGGAAGAGACATAACACTATAGACATACTCTTTAAGGAGGATGGAAGCTGGCATACGGAGCCGGATTCTATTGCTGAAATTATTTCAACATATTTCAACTCTCTCTTCTCCAGTTCTAATCCTTCAAGAGTGGATGAGTTTCTAGAAGGATTGCCATGGGTGGTTCCGATAGCCTCATTTTCAGATCTTGATCATGTCCCCACAGAGGCTGAGGTATGGAAATCTCTACAAGAAATGCATCCTAATAAGGCCCCCGGTCCAGATGGGATGAAAGCAATTTTTTACCAAAAGTTTTGGGGGATCATTAAAAGAAGCTTACTGTCCTTTATCTCTAAATGGTGGAAAGGGGAGGTGGGTATAGAAGACATCAATGATACATATATTGTGCTAATCCCTAAGACAAATAGCCCAGTCCGGTTGTCAGAATATCACCCAATCAGCCTTTGCAATGTCTCCTATAAAATCATTACCAAGATCCTGGCGAACATAATTAAGCCGTGGTTGAATGATATGATCTCTGAGAATCAAAGTGCTTTCATTGGAGGAAGGATGATCACAGACAACACTCTAGTTGCCTATGAAACTTTTAATACTATGAAGCACTGAAAGAAGGGGAAAGAAGGTTTGATGGCCCTCAAGCTAGATATGAGCAAGGCTTATGACAGGGTGGAATGGCCATTCTTGGAGAAGGTCATGAGGAGGATTGGTCTGCTGGACACTTGGAGGACGAAAGTGATGGAGTGTGTGACTAGAGTTTCCCACAAGTTCATCGTCAATGGCAATAGGAGGGGATATTCAAATTCATCTAGAGGTCTTCGCCAAGGTGATCCTATCTCCCCCTACCTCTTTCTTTTTTGCACTGAAGCACTTTCTTTCTCTTTGTCCAAAGCTGCGCAGGATAATAAAATTCACATGACAAGGATTTGTAGACGGGCACCACGTATTACTCACCTCTTTTTCGCAGATGATAGCATTGTGTTCACAAGGGCTACCTCAGAAGAATGCTCCACTTTAGCTAGAATTTTCAGCCAATACGAGAGGGCATCCAGATAGAAAATCAATTATGAGAAAACGAAGGTTTCCTTTAGCGTGAACGTTACAGGAGAAAGGCGTGAGTTGATCAAGAACCGGATGCAAGTTAGGGAGGTGGACATGCATGAGAAGTATCTTGGACTCCCTATGGTGGTGGGGAGATCTAAGAAGCTAGTGTTTGCTATGATAAAAGAAAAAGTATGGAAAAAGTTGCAGGGATGGAAAGAACAGTTTCTCTGTAGGCCAGGCAAGGAGGTGTTGATCAAGGTGGTTATCCAAGATATTTCGACGTATCTTATGAGCATCTTCAAGATTCCAGAAGGTCTTATTGATGAAATCCACACAATGATGGCAAGGTTTTGGAGGGGTTCTAAGGAGGGGGAGAGGAAGAACCACTGGATAAGTTGGGAGAGGCTATGTAGGCCCAAAGATTGTGGGGGGATGGGGTTCCGAGACTTGAAATATTTCAACCAAGCGCTTCTAGTTAAACAAAGATGGAGGTTGGCTATATACAGTGATACTCTTGCTACCTGGATCTTAAAGGAAAAATATTTTAGGTCCTCATCCATCCTACACGTGGAGTTGGGGGGGAATCCCAGCTACACTTGGAGGAGCATATGGGGGGCCATGCATCAGGTGAAGAACGACTTTCTTTGGAGGGTGGGGGATGGGAAAAGTATTCATATATACAAGGATAGGTGGATACCACAGCTCGACGACACTGTACACTAGTATTTAATGCATGGACCTATGGAGTACAGGATGGTGAGTGATTTGATATGTAGGGGGATGAGAGGTGGAATACGGAAGCATCAGAGTCTTGTTTTCCCATACAGATTGCCAGGAGAGTTCTCAACATTCCACTATCCCAGCGGAATGAAGAGGACATCCTTTTTTGGGATAAGGAGAGTAGTGGTATGTTCTCAGTCTGAAGTGCTCATTTTCTTATTCGTGCGGGTGTGGATTTGGTCGATGGCGTGGACATGGAGATATGGAAAAGACTATGGAAATAGGGATGGCCGCCAAAGCTGAAACACTTTGTCTGGAGAGCTCTAAGGAACATTCTTCCCACCAAGGCAGAGCTTATGAGAAAGCAGGTGACACAGGATGATGGCTTCCACTACTACAGGCAACGGGAGGATGTTTCTCATGTATTGTTACACGGTGATCGAGCAAGGCAGATATGGGTGATGGGTGAGTTTGCATGGATGGGACAGCTAGGAGTACATGATGTAGGGAGATTTGTGAGGAGCTTACTTGAGGAGGGGGACAACCAAAGCAAGGATGAGGGAGCTACTCTTTTGTGGGTGGCATGGACAGCTAGGAATAAAGCACTTTTCGACGATCATCCACCTTATCTTCCAGGTCTTATGGCTAGCTTCAACAACCTCGTGGCGGATCACGCACGGTACCACACAGCCGTGGTTCATTCAGCTACAACGCCCAGACTGGCTACATGGCGGCGCCCACCACCGGGCAGTGTGAAGATCAACATGGATGCGCCTCTCACCATGGCGGAGGACAATGGTTGTGGTGCAACCATTAGGGACAATCACATATAGTTGTTATGGATTTTATAGTGTCGCCTAGAGCAGCCGTACTCAGTGCTTAGTGCAGAGGGTACGACTGTTTTACATGGCATGCGGCTCGCTCTCAGGGAAGGTTACATGGATGCCGTGGTGGAGATGGATTGTTTGATTCTTGTAGAGGCAGTGAAGAAGGGACACTGTGGACGAGGATATGAAGAGCTTATCATTCGGGACATCATCGAGCTCTCTGATAGTTTCCTTTCTTTCAATTTCTATTTTATTAGAAGGCAAGGCAATAGAGTAGCACATGCCTTGGCATCTTCAGCCTGTCATTTTGTCAACCCCCACTTTGTCAGTGAGGGGTTTGAGGGTCGAATCCTTGTACTTGTTGCAAACGATTTGATTACTTAATAAAATGGAGGGCACCCTTTATAAAAAAGATAGGAAATGCACCCAAAAATGGGTTGAAGAGCCTAATAGTGGGTTGAACCACCTAAGAATGGAGTCAATCTTCCTAGATGTTAGTTTGGTGCCTAATTTATAGACCAATGTACCCCAAAACTGGGTTAAAGCACCTGAAGTGGATTTGAATGCCTAAAAATAGGGTTTATGCGCCTATTTGTCACTGTAGTGGCTGTTTGAGCCTAATTTATTATTATGCACCTAATTTATGGACCAATGCACCCAAAAATGCAGTTAAATCACCTAAAAATGGGGTCAATGATTCCACTTATTAGTGTAGTGCTTTTTTAGCTTAATTTACTATTATTCACCTAATAAACAGGCAATGCGCCAAAAAATGAGCTGAAGTGTCTAAAAGTGGGTTAAAGCGCCTAAAAACAGGGTTAATCCCCCTACTTGTCAATGTAGTGCCAAATTTATAGGCCAATGCACCCCAAAATGGGGTTAAAGCGCATAAGTGTGGTTAAAACACCTAAAAATAGGGCATATCCCCCTATTTGTTAGTGTAGTGGCAACTTGAGCCTAATTTACTATTATGCTCCTAATTTATAGGCCAATGCACCCAAAAATGCCATTAAAGTGCCTAAAATGGGGTTAATGCACCCACTTGTCAGTGTAGTGCCTATTTAAGTGTAATTTACAATTATGCACCTAATAAATAGGAAATGCGCCCAAAAGTGGATTGAAGTGCCTAAAAGTGGGTTAAAGCTCCTAGAATGGGGTTAATCCACCTATTTGTTAGTGTATTGCTTAATTTATAGGCCAATGCGCCCTAAACTGGGGTTAAGGTGCTTAAGTGTGGGTTAAAATGCCTAAAAATTGGGTGTATGCACCTATTTGTCAGTGTAGTGGAAATTTGAGCATAATTTATTATTTTGTGACCTAACTTATAGACCAATGCACTGAAAAATGTGGTTAAAGGACCTAAAAATGAGTTTAATGCGTCCACTTGTTTGTATAGCCCTATTTAAGCCTAATATAATATTATGCACATAATAAATAAGAAATGCATCCAAAAGTGGGTTGAAGTGTCTAAAAGTGGGTTAAAGTGCCTAAGAATGGGGTTAATCTGCCTACTTGTCAGTTAGAGCCTAATATATAGGCCAACGCACTACAAAATGGGTTAAAGTGCCTAAAAGTGGGTCAAAATGCCTAAAAATGGGGTTTATGCACCTATTTATTTGTGTAGTTGTAATTTGAGCCTAATTTACAATTATGTGCCTAATTCACAGGCCAATGCACCTAAAAGTGTGGTTAATGCGCCTAAAATGTGACTAATGCGCCCACTTGTAAGTGGAGTACATTTTTAGCCTAATTTACTATTATGCACCTAATAAATAGGAAATGTGCCCAAAAATGGGTTGAAGTGCCTAAAAGTGAGTGAAAGCGCCTAAAAATGGGGTTGATCCGCCTACTTGTCAATGTAGTGTCGAATTTATAGGCGAATGCCTCCAAAATTGTGTTAAAGCACCTAAAATTGGGTCAAAACGCCTAAAAATGGGGTTTATGTGCCTATTTGTCTATGTAGTTGCAACTTGAGCCTAATTTGCTAATATGTGCCTAATTTATAGACCAATGTACCCAAAAGTGTGGTTAATGCATTGAAAAATGGGGCTAATGCGCCCACTTGTCAGTGTGGTGCATTTTTAGCCTAATTTATTATTATGCAACTAATAAAAAGTAAATGCACCAAAAAATGGTTGAAGTTCCTACAAGAGGGTGAAAGAGCCTAAGTATGGGGTTTATACGCCTACTTGTCACTGTAGTGCCTAATTTATAGGCCAATGCACCCCCAAATGGGGTTAAAACACCTAAACGTGGGTTTGAATGCCTAATAATGGGTTTATGTGCCTTTTTGTCAGTGTAGTGGTAATTTGGGCCTAATTTACTATTATGCACCTAATTTATAGGCAAATGTCCCCAAAAATACGGTTAAAGCGCCTAAAAATGGGGTTAATGCACCCACTTGTCAGTGTAGTGCCTTTTTTGCCTAGTTTACCATTATGGGCCTAATAAACAAGACATGAGCCAAAAAAAGGGTTGAAGTGCTGAAAAGTGGGTTAAAGCTCCTAAGAATGGGAAAAATCCACCTACTTGTCAGTGTAGTGCCTAATTTATAGGCCAATGCGCACAAAAATGTGGGCTAAAATGCCTAAAAATGGGATTGTGCACCTATTTGTGAGTGTAGTGGAAATTTGAGCCTAATTTTCTATTATGCACTTGATTTATTAGCTAATGCAACCAAAAATGCAGTTAAAGCATCTAAAATGGAGTTAATGTACCCACTTCTTTGTGTAGTGCCTTTTTTAATCTAATTTATCATTGTACACCTAATAAATAGGAATGCACCCAAAATTTGGTGGAAGTTCCTAAAAGTGGGTTAAAGAGCATAAGAATGGGGTTAATATGCCTACTCAATAGTGTAGTGCCTAATTTATCGGCCAATGTGCCCTGAAATATGGTGAAAGCACTTGAAAATGCAGTATAAATGCTAAAGATGGGGTTAATGCACCCACTCGTCAGTGTAGTGCCTATTCAAGCCTAATTTACTATTATATGCTTAATAAAGAGGAAATCCACCCAAAAATCAGTTGAAGTTCCTAAAAGTGGGTTAAAGCGCCTTAGAATAGGGTTAATCTGTGTTAGTGTAGTGCCTAATGTATAGGCCAATGCACCCAAAAATGGGTTAAAGCACCTAAGTGTGGGTCAATATGCCTAAAAACAGGGTTTATGCGCCTATTTGTTAGTGTAGTGACAATTTGAGCCTAATTTACTATTATGCACCTAATTTATAGGCCAATGCACCCAAAACTGCGGTTAAAGCACCTAAAAAATTTAATGATGCCATTTGTTAGTGTAGTGCCTTTTTGAACCTAATTTACTATTATGCACCTAACAAATAGGAAATATGTTAAAAAATGGTCTCAAGTTCCTAAAAGTGGGTTAAAGTGCCTAAGAATGGGGTTGATCTACATACTTGTCAATGTAGTGCCCAATTTATAGGCCAATGTGCAACACAATGTGGTTAAAGTGCCTAAAAGTGGGCCAAAACGCCATAAAATGGGGTGTATGTGCCTATTTGTAAGTGTAATGGCAATTTGAGCATAATTTACTATTGTGCATCTAATTTATAGGCCAATGCATCAAAAAATGCGGTTTATGCGCCCACTTGTAAGTGTAGTGCCTTTGTGAGCCTAATTTACTATTATGCACCTAATAAATAGGAAATGCACCCAAAAATGGGTTGAAATGCCTAAAAGTGGGTTAAAGCACCTACAAATGTGGTTAATCTACCTACGTGTCAGTGTAGGGCCTAATATATACCCTAATGCGCCCCAAAATGGGGTTAAAGTATCCAAAATGGGGTAAAATGCCTAAAAATGGGTTTATGAGCCTATTTGTCAATGTAGTGGCAATTTGAGTGTAATTTTCTATTATGCACCTAATTTATAAGCCAATGCACCAAAAAATGCGGTTAAAGCATTTAAAATGGGGCTAATGCGCCCTCTTGTCAGTCTAGTACCTTTTTAATGTAATTTACTATTATGCACCTAATAAATAGGAAATGCACCCAAAAATGGGTTGAAGTGCCTAAATGTGGACTAAATCGCCTAAGAATGAGTTTAATCTGCCTACTTGTCAGTGTAGTGCCTAATTAATAGTCCAATGCATCCCAACATGGAGTTAAAGCGCCTTAGTGTGGTCAAAATAGTTAAAAATGGAGGTTATGATGTAATTGTTAGTGTAGTAGCAATTTGAGCCTAATTTATTATTATACACCTAATTTATAGGCCAATGTGCCCAAAAATCTAATTAAAGTGCCTAACCGGGATTAATGCAACCACTTGTAAGTGTAGTGCCTATTTGAGCTTAATTTACTATTATGTGCCTAATAAACATGAAATGCACCCAAAACGGATTGAAGTGCCTAAAAGTGGGCTAAATCACTTACAAATGGGGTTGATCTACCTACTTGTCAGCGTTGTTCCTAATTCATAGGCCAATGCACACCAAAATGGGGTTAGGGCACCTAAAAGTGGGTCAAAACACCTAAAAATGGGGTTTATGCACCTATTTGTCAATGTAATGGCAATTTGATCCTAATTTATAGACCAATGCGTAGAATAATGTGGTTAAATTGCCTAAAATTGGGGTTAATGCACCCACTTGTGAGTGTATGTGCGTAATAAATAGGAAATGCATCCAAAATTGGGTTGAAGTGTCTAAAAGTTAGTTAAAGCACCTAAGAATGGGGTCAATCCACCTACTTTTCAGTGTAGTTCCAAATTTATGGGCCAATGCACCCAAAAATGTGGTCAAAGAGTCCAAAAATGCAGTTGAAGTGCCTAAAAATGGGATTAATGCGCCCACTCGTCAGTGTAGTGCCTATTTGAGCTTGATTTACTATTATACACTTAATAAAGAGGAAATATGCCAAAAAATAGGTTGAAGTTCCTAAATGGTTTAAAGCGCCTAAGAATGGGGTTAATCCACTTCCTAGTCAGTGTAGTGCCTAATTTATAGGCCAATGTGCCTCAATATGGGGTTAAAGTGCCTAATTGTGTGTTAATACGCCTAAAAATGGGGTTTATGCGCATATTAGTCAGTATAGTGGCAATTTGAGCCTAATTTATTGTTATGCACCTAATTTGTAGGCCAATCCCCCCAAAAATGTCATTAAAGCTCCGAAAAGAGTTTTTGCACCCACTTGTTAGTGTAGTGCTTATTTGAGACTAATTTCCTATTATGCGCCTAATAAAGAGGAATTACACCAAAAAAATTTGTAAGTTCCTAAAAGAGGGCTAAAACACCTAATAATGGAGTTAATCCACCTACTTGTTTGTGTAGTGCCTAATTTATAGGCCAATGAGCCCTCAAATGACGTTACATCGCCTATGTGTTGGTTAAAATGCCTAAAATGGGGTTTATGTGCCTTTTTGCTAGTGTAGTGGAAATCTGAGCCTAATTTACTATTGTGCACCTAATTTATAAGCTAATGTGCCCAAAAATGCGGTTAAAGCACCAAAAATGGGGTTAATACACCCACGTGTCAGTGTAGTGCCTTTTTGAATTTACTATTATGCGTCTAATAAAGAAAAAATGCACCCAAAAATAGGTTGAAGTGCCAACAAGTGGGTTAAAGTACCTAAGAATGGGGTTAATATGCCTATTGTGAGTGTATTGCATAATTTAAAGGCCAATGCACCATAAAATGGGGTTAAAGTGCCTAAAAGTGGGTCACAATGCCTAAAATGGTGTTGATGCACCTATTTGTCACTGTAGTGGCCTTTTGAGAATAATTTACTGTTATGCACCTAATTTATTGGCCAATGCCCCCAAAAATGCGATTGAGCACCCAAAAATGTGATTAAACACCTAAAATGGGGTTAATGGACCCATTTGTCTGTGTAGTGCCTTTTTAGCGTAACTTACTATTATGCGCCTAATAAATATGAAATGTGACAAAAAAGGATTGAAGTGTCTAAAAGTGGGTTAAAGTGCCTAAGAATTGGGTTTATGCACATATTTGTTAGTGTAGTGGCAACTGGAACCTAATTTACTTTTATGTGCCTCGCCCAATGCATCCAAAAATGTCGTTGAAGTGTGTAAAAATGGGGTTAATGTGCCCACTAGTTAGTGTAGTGCCTTTTTTAGCCTAATTTACTATTATGTGCCTAATAAATAGGAAATGCGACCAAAAATTGGTTGAAGTACCTAAAAGGGGGTTAAACCACCTAAGAATGAAGCAAATCCACCTACTTTTCAGTGTGGTGCGTAATCTTTAGACCAATAGGCCAAAAAATGCGATTAAAGTGCTAAAAAATGCGATTAAAGTGCTAAAAAATGCGATTAAAGTGCCTAAAATGGGGCTAATGCGCCCACTTGTTAGTGTAGTGCATATTTGTGCGTAATTTACTATTATATACCTAATAAAGAGGAAATGCACACAGAAATGGGTTGAAGTTTGTAAAAGTGAGTTAAAGTGCCTAAGAATGGGGTTAATCCACCTTCTTGTTAGTGTTGTGCCTAATTTATAGGCCAATGCACCACAAAATGGGGTTAAAGCACCTCAAATGGGGGTCAATATGCCTAAAAATAAGGTTTATGTGCCTATTTGTTAGTGTAGTGGAAATTTGAGCCTAATTTACTGTTATGAGTCTAATTACTATTATGCAGCTAATTTATAGGTTAATGCTCGAAATGCGGTTATGGCGCCTAAAACTAGGGCTGTAAATGGGTACGGGTAGACCCGCGGACCCGCAAATCCGGACCCTTAAAAAACCAGTCACAGGTCTAATTTTTTATACCCGCATACCCTTGGACCCGTATACCCTTGGACCCGCATATAAGCGGGTCCAATAATGGGTATGCTTGGATCCAGACCCGCTAGACCCGTGTACCCGCTATACATAAGTAACTACTAAAATAATATGTTATATATCATAATTTACTAGTCTAATTAATATAATTATTGAGATTATATCCTACTCTAAGGTTGAGACTAGTCATATAACTAAGAATTAACTATTCTAGTTACAATAACGAACATCATATGTAAACTTAAAATCAAAATGTCTACTAATCTACATTACTTTCTACATAAATTAAATGTTATGATCATGACTACAAATATGTAAACAATTACTCAATTAATTTTATTGTATAGAATATAACATTGTCTAATATAACTATTACATGTTAATATACTATATGATAACAATATCTTGTTGTGTTAAATATATATAACATAGTCATTTCTCTTACATAAACAATATGATGTTTTATAGAACCGCTTACCCGCATACCCGCACCACATACCCGCTATTATTGCGGGTACGGGTATGGTGCGGGTCCAGGTTTTGTATTATGCGGGTCTAGAACCGGAACCGGACCCACTAAATTAGATGGGTATGGGTATGGGTATGGCCAGACCCGCACTGTACCCGCACCGTTTACACCCCTACCTAAAACTAGGGTTAATGTGTCAATTTGTTAGTGTCGTGCCCTTTTTAGCATAATTTATTATTATGAGCCAAATAAATAGGAAATGCACCCAAAAATGGATTGAAGTGCCTAAAAGTGGGTTAAAGCACCTAAGAATGGGGTTAATCCACCTACTTGTCAGTGTAGTGTGCAATTTATAGGCCAATGTACCACAAAATAAGGTTAAAGTACCTAAAAGTGGGTTAAAATGCCTAATAATAGGCCACTTTATGAGCCTATTTGTCAATGTAGTGGCAATTTCCCAAATTTACTATTATGTGCTTTACTATTATGTGCCTAATTTATAGGCTAAGGCACCCAAAAATGCGGTTAAAGCGTCTAAAAATGAGGCTAATGCACCCACTTGTCAGTGTAGTGCTTTTTAGCCTAATTTACTATTATGCACCTAATCAACAAGAAATGTGCTAAAAAATGGCTTGAAATCCCTGAAATTGGGTTAAAGCACCTAAAAATGGGGTTTATGTGCCTATTTGTTAATGTAGTGGGAATTTTATCTTAATTACTGTTATGCACCTAATTTATAGGCCAATGCCTCCAAAAAATGTTGTTGAAGCACCTAAAAATGAGGCCAATGCACCCACTTGTCAGTGTTGTGCCTTTTGAGCCTAATATACTATTATGTGTCTAATAAATAGGAAATGCACCCAAAAATGGATTGAAGTGTCTAAAAGTGGGTTAAGGCACCTAAGAATGGGTTAATCCAGTTAGTTTTCAGCGTAATTCCTAATTTATAAGCCAATACGCCCAAAAATGGTGTTAAAGTGCATAAATGTGGGTTAAAATGTCTATAAATGGGGTTTATGCAACTATTTGTTAGCATAGTGGCAATTTGAGCCTAATTTACTATTATGCGACTAATTTATGGGCCAACATGCCAAAAAATGTGACAAAAGTACCTAAAATGGGGTTAGTGCACCCACTTGTCAATGTAGTGCCTTTTTTAGTCAAATTTACTATTATGCGCCTAATAAACAGGAAAGGGCGAGCCGCATGACGCAACTCTGGCATGCTGAGAGACGCGACTAGGGTTTCTTTGTGGGTGGCATCTGGCTTGGGGGAGGGGGCTCTAGCCGATAGTGGGTGCCATCTTACTCCCCTAAGCCTCTACTCGCCCGGCCGCACATAGGATTTGGCTACAGGAGGCGGGCATCATCAGATCGTGGCTTTCAGTAGATCCCCTTGGCACCAGCGTTGGGGCTTCAGGTCCTTCCAACCCTATTTTTCCCTGCACTATTGAGGGGCTAATCAGTTGTGGTAAGTGATTGGGGGCCAAGCGGTGCTTTGGTTTGCCCCAAGCGTGAGAAGATTGACTATCCTTTTCATGCTACCAAGTCCTACGACACCGAGCTCCTCCTCCCTATCTTCGTTTTCCTTTCCTACTTTAGTTAGTTAGTTTTTGTTGGCCAGTGGCTGTACTCAGCCTGGTTTCTTGCCAGCTAATCAGAGTTTGTTACTCATCATTTCATCTGCGTTTGTGTCTCTCCTTTGTGAGATTGTCGTTGCTTCTTGTCTTAGCTAGAGCTCAAATTTTGATTCAGCTTAGATATGTTGCTTTGCTGTATGTCTTCGTGTGTAGAGGTGAACTCCCATTGGATCACAAGTCTTATACTGCTCTTTGTCTACTTATCCATGCTCCTTTTGAAGGAATCTCTTAAGGAAAGATGGTTATATCAGCATCGAAGAAAAGGGATCAATGCATAAATGTTTTATTCACAATCCAATATGAGTTTCTGTAAGATTATGGGTGTGTACATGATCGTTGTATGTTGTGATGGTTGTTCTCCCTCTTTATGTAGATGTCGTATGGCTAAGTGATGTATTTAATATGTTTTACTCTAAAAACAATAGGAAATATGCCCAGAAATAGGTTGAAGTGCCTAAAAGTGGGTTAAAGAGCCTGAGAATGGGGTTAATCTCCATACTTGTCAGTGTAGTGCCAAATTTATAGGCCAATGTGCCCAAAAATGGGGGTTAAAGCTCCTAAGTGTGGTTAAAATGCCTAAAAAAGGGTTTATGCACCTATTTGTCAATGTAGTGGAAATTTGAGCCTAACTTACTGTTTGGCACCTAATTTTTAGGCCAATGTGCCCAAAAATGTGGTTAAAGGCCTAAAAATTGGGTTAATGCACCCACTTGTTAGTGTAGTGCCTATTTGAGAATAATTTACAATTATGCGCCTAATAAATAGGAAATGCACATAAAATGGGTTGAAGTGCCTAAAGGTGGGTTAAAGATCCTAAGAATGGGGTTAATCCACCTACTTGTAAGTGTATTTCCTAATTTATAGGACAATGCCCCCAAAATGGGGTCAAAGAGCCTAAGTGTGGGTTAAAAGGCCTAAAAATGGGGTTTATGCGCCTATTTGTCAATGTAGTGGCAAGTTGAGCCTAATTTACTATTATGCGACCTAATTTATAGAACAATGCACCCAAAAATGTAGTCAAATGACCTAAAATGGGGTTAATGCTTCCACTTGTCAGTTTAGTGCCTATTTGACCCTAATGTACTATTATGCACCTAATAAGTAGGAAATGCACCAAAAAATGGCTTGAAGTCCCTAAAAGTGGGTTAAAGCGCCTAAGAATGGGGTTAACTCTCTTAATTGTCAGTATAGTGCCTAATTAAAAGGCCAATGCGCCTCAAATGGGTTAAGGTGCCTAAAAGTGGGTTTGAGTGCCTAAAATTGCGTTTATGTGCCTATTTGTCAGTGTAGTGGAAATTTGAGCCTAATTACTATTATGCAACTCATTTACTGGCCAATGCGACCAAAATGCAGTTAATGTGCCTAAAAGTTGGGTTAATGCACCCACTTGGTAGTATAGTAGATATTTGAGCGTAATTTACTATTATGCACCTAATAAACACAAAATACTCCCAAAATGGGTTGAAGTGCCTAAAAGTGGGTAAAAGTGCCTAAGAATGGGATTAATCCACCTACTTGTCAGTGTAGTGCATAATTTATAGGCGAATGTGTCCCAAAATGGGGTTGAAGTGCCGAAAAGTGGGTTAAGGCACCTAAAAGGGGCTTATGCACCTATTTGTCAATTTAGTGGCATTTGAGCATAATTCACTATTATGCACCTAATTTATAAGGAAACTCAACCAAAAATGTGGTTAAAGCACCTAAAAATGGGGTTAGTGCACCCACTTGACAATGTAGTGCCTAATTTATAGGCCAATGCACTCCAAAATGGTGTTAAAGTGCTTAAGTGTGGGTTAAAATGTCTATAAATGGGGTTTATATGACTATTTGTCAGTGTAGTGGCAATTTGAGCATAATTTACTATTATGTGACTAATTTATAAGCCAATGCTCCCAAAGATATGACTAAAGTGCCTAAAAATGGGGTTAATGCACCCACTTGTCATTGTAGTGCCTTTTTTAGTCCAATTTAATATTATGCACCTAATAAGTAGGAAGTATGCCCAAAAATTGGTTGAAGTGCCTAAAAGTGGGTTAAAGAGCCTACGAATGGGGTTAATCCCCATACTTGTCAGTGTAGTGCTAAATTTATAGGCCAATGTGCCACAAAATGGTGTTAAAGCACCTAAGTTTGGTTAAAACGCCTAGAAAAGGGGTGTATGCACCTATTTAACAATGTAGTGGAAATTT
This sequence comes from Alisma plantago-aquatica, assembly GCA_963693085.1. NCBI lineage: Eukaryota > Viridiplantae > Streptophyta > Magnoliopsida > Alismatales > Alismataceae > Alisma > Alisma plantago-aquatica. The sequence goes on from OY856413.1 coordinate 395,290,755, forward strand.
GAGCCTAATTTACTTTTTTGCACTTAATTTATATGCCAATGTGCCCAAAATGTGGTTAAAGGGCCTAAAAATGAGGTTAATGTAACATCCCTGACCTGGGTTATGTGTTAACCCTAGATGTTTTGCCTAACAATGTTGAGTAGATGCTTAATATTATCTTGGGAAAAGTAATTAGGGCTCATGAGAAACTTATGTTTTAATTTTGGTCTTGTTTGAACAATGTCGAAGCAATGTTTGCTTATGTCGGACTAAAGTGCAAATTACCCAAGTTGAGGGGTTAACTTGCAAATTGCACATGATAAAATGTTCCTCAGATGTTGAGACATCATAAGAATGAATGTGATGTAGTGGTATGGTTTTCACAAGCTTGGGCACCAAGATTAAGCTTGTAAAGCAATGTTTGTGCATTAAAACCCAGTTTTGGTGTAAAGTGCAATTTACCCAAAACCTAGGGTTCAATATGAAAATTACCACTTCAATAAGGTCCCTAATATTTCTTGGCATCATGTAGAGCAAAGAAAATGAGAGGGGCGCCTCATTTGAATTAAGTTGGAGGAGAGAGAATCTTGATATTAAAATAATCAAGATTTAATCCTAAGTGAAACCCGAATTCAATTTAGGGCAAAAGAAAATGAATGTATTAATTAAAGGGCCTTCAACCAAAATTAAAATGGTTGAGTTCAGATATGTGTGGTCGTCTTTGTTCTTTGCAAGAGCCAAAAAATATCTCAAGGAGGTGAAATTCCACTCACCATTATTATAAGAAAAAGAAATTCCACTCAAAAATGGATATTAATATTATAAGGGTTAAGATGCTTAATTTCTTTTCCCTTTATTTTTGGATAATGAAGAGGTTTTGCAAGAACATGAAGATTGCTTCGTGGACAAGAAATGGAGGGGGTTTTTGTGGAAATTATTTTGGGAATTAAAGGAAATAATCCCATTTTCTCTCTCCTTGGGATTTCCTTATACATATCCCTTTTTCCACTCACTTAAGGACTTATTTTCGGATTCCTTTCTTTCCCCTTTCTTGGAAAATGACCAAGGAGCTGTGGAGGATCAGGAGGACGACCCCCAACCTGTTTGTAAGGTTCTTGACCTCCTTTCACCTTGAATCCATGGTGAAAATCGAAAATCAATGCATGAATTCTTCATAACTCGATCCCCTCTTCAATTCTAACCAATTCTTTTCACTCAAAGCTTGAAGACGACCCTTGGAATAGTTAAAGGATTTGCATCCACCATTGTTTCCATGAGCTTGGAGCTTTGGAGCTCAATTGGAGGCGTGTTATATAACTTGAACCCTTTTACATTGCTATTCAACCATTGATTTTACAATTTCATTGATTCCTTCATTATCTTGATTAATTGCTGGTTGAAATTGATTAATTAATGAAATCAGAGGTTCTTGGAACTTTAGGAACGAAGGTATATTATGATGACATCATTTTGTACACTTTTCCCAAATAAATCTTGTTCCAATCAGTTTCAACATGTTTGCCCATTCAGTTTCACCAAACCGTTTGAGAGAAAACGGTTTCAAAACCATTTGGGGGAGTTGACCAAGGGTTGAATATTTGAGAATACTGTTCCTAATTATGTTGATTGATGACCCACCAAATTTGGTTAATTAAATCTAAAGGAATCATGAGTTGATGACTAATCAATTAGGCAAACCCTAATTGATTTAAGTGCTAATTTTCAACTTGATCGATTTGACTTTTTGGGTTGATTAGCCCAAATGGTTTCAAAACCATTTGGGGATCACCCAAACGGTCAAGACCATTTGGGGGTCACCCAAGACCGTTTGGAGGTCTAGGGTTGAGTATGGTTAAGTGTTTGAAGATTCAAAGATGTGATATGAACCCTAATCAGCTAAGTGCTGATTTCGCAAGTGATTGAGATGATGTTTTGGGTTGATTGACCCAAACGGTTTCAAAACCGTTTGGGGATCACCCAAATGGTCGGTCACCCAAGACCGTTTGGAGGTCTAGGGTTAAGTATGGTTGACCAATTGAAGGCCCAAAGGTATCAAATCACATTGCAATCAAATGCTGATTTGTTGATCAACTCAATAGACCAAACCCTGATGAAAATTCACTAGAATCCAAGGTTTGGATGAGCCAAACGGTCTCAAGACCGTTTGGAGCTCATCCAAACGGTCTCAAGACCGTTTGAGGGTCATCCAAGACCATTTGGAGGTATAGGGTTAAGCATGGTTGAGAAATTGAAGATCCAATGTCACTAGAGTGAAGTACAATTCAATGCTGATTTGGTGATCACTCCAATGATCCAAACTCTAATTGGTTGACTTGGATTTTGATGTTGACATGGGAAAATGGTCTCAAGACCGTTTGGAGGTCACCCAAACGACCTCAAAACCGTTTGGGGTCAGGTCATGTTCAATTTGAATGATAGTTCAATGTTTTCAAAGTGACTAACCTTACATTGATTAATGTTGAAGGATCTTCGATTTCAAAACCCTAATCCAATTGATTCAAACTCTAATTGATGACCAATTGAGGGTCAAATAAGTTGAAAATTTACCTATTTAACTCAATTGAAATATGATGATATGTAACATCCCTAACCTGGGTTATGTGTTAACCCTAGATGTTTTGCCTAATAAGGTTGAGTAGATTCTTGATCTTACCTTGGGAAAAGTAATTAGGGCTCACGAGAAACTTATGTTTCAATTTTGGTCCTATTTGAACAATGTTGAAGCAATGTTTGCTTATTTTGGACTAAAGTGCAAATTACCCAAGTTGAGGGGTTAAATTGCAAATGTTTCATGATAAGATGTTCCTATGATGTAGAGACATCATAAGAATGTATATGATGTAGTGGTATGGTTTCCACAAGCTTGGGCACCAAGATTAAGCTTGTAAAGCAATTCTTGTGCATTAAAACCTAGTTTTGGTGTAATGTGCAATTTACCCAAAACCTAGGGTTCAATATGCAAATTACCACTTCAATAAGGTCCCTAATGTTTCTTGTCATCATGTAGAGCAAAGAAAATGAGAGGGGAACCTCATTTGAATTAAGTTGGAGGAGAGAGAATCTTGATATTAAAATAATCAAGATTTAATCCTAAGTGAAACCCTAATTCAATTTAGGGAAAAAATGAATGTATTAATTAAAGGGACTTCAACCAAAATTAAAATGGTTGGATTCAGATGTGTGTGGATGAGATTAAAGCCTTGCAAAGGCATGAGCATATCCTAAGGAGGTGAAATTCCACTCACCATTATTATAAGAAAAATAATTTCCACTCAAAAATGGATATTCTTATTATAAGGGTTAAGGTGCTTAATTTCTTTTCCCTTAATTCATGGATAATGGAAGGGATCTCGGTGGGGATAGAGATGCCTTTGTATGTAAGAAACCAAGGGGGAAGTGGTGGCAACAATTTTGGAATTAATAGACTTTTATAAGAGATTTTCTCTCTCATCAATTTTCTTATAAAAGTACCTTTTCCAAGCCAAAACAAAGGCTTTTTCAGATTCCTGTCTTTCCCCTTTCTTGGAAAACTACCAAGGAGATGTTTAGGATCAGGAGGACGACCCCCAACCTGTTGGTAAGGTTCTTGACCTCCTTTCACCTTGAATCCATGGTGAAAATCGAAAATCAATGTATGAATTCTTCATATTTCGATCCCCTCTTCAATTCTAACCAATTATTTTCACTCAAAGCTTGAGGAAGAGCCTTGGAATAGTGAAGGGAGCTTCATTCACCATTTTTTCCGTGAGCTTGGAGCTTTGGAGCTCAATTGGAGGCGGGTTTTATAACTTGAACCCTTAATTTTATTATTGCAATCAATTCCTTATCAATTGGTGATCATTTCTACATTTCCGAAATTAAGTTTGGTTGATTGATGCAATCTCCATGGAAATCATAGTAGATTTCTTGAGTTTGGAGCTTTATTATGATGACATAATCATAAGCACACACCTCCCCAAATATCTTGGGCAAGCGGTTTCAAAGTTTGGACCAAACAGTTTCACCAAACCGTTTGGTGACCAAATGGTTTGCAAACCGTTTGGGAGAAAACGGTTTCAAAACTGTTTGGTGGAGTTGACTAAGGGTTGACCATTTGAGATTACTGTTCCTAATGATGTTGGTTAATGACACACCAAAGTTGAGGGGTTAATTCCAAAGGAATCATGAGTTGAAGGCTAATTAATTAGGTAATCCCTAATTGGATTAAGTGCTGATTTTCAGCTTGAGTAATTCAACTTTTTGAGAAAACGGTTTCAAAACCGTTTGCGTGAGTTGACAAAGGGTTGACCGTTTGGTATTACTGTTCCTAATGATGTTCGTTAATGACCCACCAAATTTGAGGGGTTAATTCCAAAGGAATCATGAGTTGAAGGCTAATTAATTAGGTAATCCCTAATTGGATTCAGTGCTGATTTTCAACCTGATTAATTTAACTTTTTGGGAAAACGGTTTCAAAACCATTTGAGTGAGTTGAACAAGAGTTTAAAATTTGGGATTACTGTTCCTAATTATGTTGGTTAATGACCCACCAAATTTAATGGATTAATTCCCAAGGAATCATGAGATGAAGGCTAATCAATTAGGCAAACCCTAATTGAAATTAGTGCTGAAATTCCAATGAGTTGATTTGAGATTTTGGGTTGATTAGCCCAAACGGTTTCAAAACTGTTTGGGGATCACCCAAACGGTCTCAAGACCGTTTGGGGATCACACAAGACCGTTTGGAGGTCTAGGGTTAAGTATGTCTATGTGTTTGAAGATCCAAAGATGTGGTATGAACCCTAATCGGCTAAGTGCTGATTTTGTAATTGATTGAGATGATGTTTTGGGTTGATTGGCCCAAACGGTTTCAAAACTGTTTGAGTATCACCCAAACGGTCTCAAGACCGTTTGGGGGTCACCCAAGACCGTTTGGAGGTCTGGGGTTAAGTATAGTTGACCAATTGAAGGTCCAAAGGTACCAAATCATATTGCAACTAAGTGCTGATTTGTTGATCAACTCAATAGACTAAACCTTGATGGAATTTCACTAGAATCCAAGGTTTGGATGAGACAAACGCTACCAAGACCATTTGGAGCTCATCCAAACGGTCTCAAGACCGTTTGAGGGTCATCCAAGACCGTTTGGAGGTCTAGGGTTAAGCATGGTTGAGCAATTGAAGATCCAATGTCACTAAGTTGAAGTGTAATCAATTGCTGATTTGGTGATCAATCCAATGATCCAAACCTTAATTGGTTGACTTGGATTTTGATGATATGATGGGAAAACGGTCTAAAGAAGGTTTGGAGGTCACCCAAACGACCTCAAGACCGTTTGGGGTCAGGTCATGCTCAATTTGGATGATGGTTCAATAGTTTCAAAGTAACCAATCTTGCATTGATTAGTGTTGATGGATCATCGATTCCAAACCCTAATTCAATTGAATCAAACCCTAATTGATGACCAATGGAGGGTCAATTGAGGGTCAAGTCAGTTTAAGGTTGACCTATTAAACTCAATTGAAGTATGAGTATAGGTCCAATTGATGATTGGTTCCATGAATTCAATGATTGAAGGAATCAACATTGGAAACCCTAATTTAATTGGATACCTTATGTAATGGAGGTTCAAAGTGATTGAATCTCTTGAGAATTAAGATGATGAATGATCCATTGATCCAATGATGATTAGTAATGATAATTTATGAAGGTTCAAAGGTTGAAACCCTAATAGTATTTAAGTGATTAGTGCTAATTAAGGGATGAATCCCTAATTGCTTATAGAATCAATAACTTGATACACTATGTTAATCATAGTTGTATGTACTTGATTGAAGGGTAGATGTAACCTAATCAAGTTGAAAGGATGAAAGAATAGAATTCATATATGAATATGATTCATGTGGTGATCTTCTGTAGCACGACCGTGCAAGGCAGCACGTCCGTGGTGGTTTCCCTTTGCACGACCGTGCAAGGTAGCACGGCCGTGGTGGCTTCCCTTTGCACGACCGTTCCTGGCTGCACGGCCGTTGTGCTCTATGCTTGTCTTAGAGTTATTTTGAAAAGGAACCTATATGGACGTTTTGTTAATTCCTAACTTAAGGATGAGTTCATAGTATTGACAATGGTTGTAGATTCTAGGTGAGTGACTAATGATCACTACCATACAAGATAAATGTGATGAACTGGTGCATAAAGTATTAGGATGGGCAATACCCTAATACAAGCTAAGTGTATGAACTCAAGTAAGATAAAGGTGTTGAGGGAAGTGTTACATCAAGATATGATTTATATAATATCTAACACCCTAAATCCTAATATACCATGATGTGTTATAAGTCCATTATAAATAGAATGAATGACACATGAGATGTGTCATGTCAATTGTTATTTTGAGATGTAATGCACTTTGATGATTGTAAGCTTACATGCCTTATGAAAAGGTTAACCCTAGCTATGTGTACTCAAGTGAAGAGTTGACCTAGATTAATATTGGAATAGTTAACATCCTAGAGAGGATGAGAGGGAGAGTGAATGGGAGAGATGATTGCTTACTTAATAAGCCCTAATTCTCTCATTGTGAATAAATGTGTAATCAGGGTCTGATTCATAATATGAGATCATGAAATCTTCATTGAAAAGATTGATGTACCTTGATCCTAAATTAGAGCAAGGTTATGTGAAACCCTAATTTAAGGGCAAAGCTCAGTGAAACCATAATCTAGTGTGATGATGTAACCCTAACTTAGTGTCACAATGTAAGAAGCCGTAATTTAATGGGAATTGTACATCCTAACCCTAATTTGGGTATGAGGTAAGAGTAACCCTACTTGGATGTGAATAATAAACCCTAATCCCTAAAATGGGATAAAGGTATATGAAACCCTAATATAGGGTAGTGCCATTAATGCTAATATGAAGCTTAAACACTGGGTGATGTGTTGTGAAATCTTAATTTCACATAATACTAGATGAATCCCTGATATAGAATGATGTAATGTGAAACCCTAATGAAAAAGTGATCCTAGGTGAAATCTATATATGTTTGCAAGATGTTAAGTGAACCTCAAATTATAATTGTGGATATTCTATTCCTAATAATGGAATAGTGATTAATGCATTGACAAATGAAATACCTAAAGAGGATACAAGGGTATTACTTAGTGTTGTATAGTACTGATGTGAAGGAAATACCATGAACCCTAAAGAGGGAATAATGGTATTACTTAGTGTTGTATGATACCGATGTGAAGGAAATACCATGAACCCTAAAGAGGGAATAGTGGTATTACTTAGTGTTGTATGATACTGATGTGAAAGAGAAATCATGAACCCTAAAAAGGGAATAGTGATATTACTTAGTGTTGAATGATATTGATATGAAAGAATTATAATTATTATCATGAATACTAATCATGCATAAATAATGAGATGAGGACTATATCCAGGTATGGGCTATGATGCTTTGTTTATTGAAGAATGCTTTATAGGCTTTATAAGCCTTCATATGCTTTGTGTAGTAAGAATCATTGAACTTTGTGTACTATGTGAAATACATTATGTAGCAAGAATCATGATGTCCTTGGTTAAATGATCTGAAGGTATTAAGTTACCTAATAAGTGGCAATAAGTATCCTATGGTGAGTTATGGGTTCAAATACCCACATGTTATAATCATGATGATGAACTTGTCCAGAAGAGGAAATATACTTGGTGAGTTGAGGGATTAAGATCCCAACACTTTGTGAAAAGAGTATGGCTACAGGCCATGACTCCACAATGACAATGCCAGGCTATAGATATATGATCTAAGCCTGAAGAGAGTTAATGTAGTGGTAATGATTCTGTAGTGAATAGATGTTATATATATTCTTCATATTCCTTAATGAATAAGTGATATGTTCCTCTTTCAAGTTATATCTGCAATGTTTTAGATAAGAATAATATTCTAATCTGTTAGACATTGAATTAACTGCTACCAAATAAATAAGATTCCTCTGTGCATATTTATCTTCTTAAGCTGCAATAATAATGTTACTGGCGGAGAGTTATATCTCTCGCTGGGGCAATTTTTATAATTGTCTCACCCCCGTGGGAACCACATTTTTAGGTGGATGCAGACGAAGAGGAAGAAACCCTTCAGAAGGTGAAAGACAACAACAACATCAACAGAGATAGCAGTGAAGTCTCAGATGGAGACACTGGCTGTTATGCCTTGTATAGATGTAGATAGAGTCCTATGTATCATCTCTGTACTCTCAGGTCCTCGGAGTAACAGTTAGTGCTTTCGAGATTTTGGTTCAGTGCCTCGAGGTTTTCATAATACCTATGTTTAGTTTAACAGATCAGCTGATGCTTGTAATTAATAGAAAGAGATGATACAAGCTATGTACTTTTGAGAAACATAATGTAAATGTTTACTTTTTCTCTATGTGAGAAAGTTTTTCATTTGATGGACCTCTTGATAAAAAGGTTTTAATTTTTAGTGATTTTCAGTAATCCGCTGCTTATTGAATGCTTCCGCTTTAGTTAATCTTATTTTCAAGAGTTGTATGCCACATGATAGGTCCAATTGATGATTGGGTACATGAATTCAATGATTGAAGGAATCAACATTGAGAACCCTAAATTGATTTGATTGTGTGAGACAACCAAGATCATTGAGGGTCTATGTAATTAACTTTGTGAAGATCAACATGGTTAATCCATTTGAATATCTCATGTAATTGAAGGTCCAATATGGTGAACCTATTTAGATACTTAATGCATTTGAAGATTTCAATGGTTAACCCAATTGATCACTTTGTGGAATTGAAAGTTTAATTGGTCAATTCTTTTGAATTCCTTATATATTTGATGATTTAATTGATTAGACCATTTAGACATCTAACATGATCAAAGGTCAATCAACTATGTGATTATTAAAGATGTAGACCCATGATGATTGTGAAGGTTAACCCTAGCTATGTGTACTCAAGTGAAGAGTTGACCTAGATTAATCTTGTAATACTTAACATCCTAAAGAGGATGAGAGAGAGAGAGTGAGAAAGATGAATGCTTATATATTAAGCCCTAATTCTCTCTTTATGAGTAAACTATGTGATAAGGGTTTGACCCATAATAATGAGATCATGAAACCCTAATCAATACGCCTTAACCCTAATTAGGGCAAAGCTATGTGTGAAACCATAATCTAGGGTGATGATGTAACCCTAACTTAATGTCACAATGTAAGAAGCCCTAATTTAATGGGAATTGTACATCCTAACCCTAATTTGGGTATGAGGTAAGAGTAACCCTACTTGGATGTGAATAGTAAACCCTAATCCCTAAAATGGGATAAAGGTATATGTGAACTCTAATACAGGGTAATGCTATGTGAAACCCTAATACACGTTAAGGCTATGTGAACCCTAATACATGGTAATACTATGTGAAACCCTAATACAAGTTAATGCTATGTGAACCCTAATACAGGGTAAAGCTATGTGAAACCCTAATACAAGTTAATGCTATGTGAATCCCTAATGCAGAATAAGGCTATGTGAGACCCTAATACATGGTGATGCTATGTGAAGTCCTAACACAGAGTAATCCTATGTGAAGCTCAAATACAACTAATGGGTTATAAATGTAATAAAACAACCCTTGTATTGCATGGTACTGATATGTAATTGTATCATGATTACTAATCATGCAGGTATGTTGAGATGATGAGCATAGCCAGGTATGAGCTATGATGTTCTGTATATTGAAAATGTTCTATAGGCCTTATAAGTCTTCGTATGCTTTGTTGCTTAGTGAGAGGTAACCTACAATTAATGAGTCCCATGTGTCACATGATGTGCTAATTATCTTAGATTGTTTATGAGCTTCATAAGACATAATATGCCTTATTGCCTATTAAGGGGTAATAAGAGGTAGTATGAGATTTGTGAACTATATGAAATGCTTTTGATAAGAATAATGTTCTAATATATTAGACATTAAAATATCTGTTGCCAAATAAATATGACTCCTCTATTCATATTTATCTTCTTAAGCTGCAATAATAATGTTTCTGGTGGAGAGTTATATCTCTCGCTGGGGCAATTTACAATTGTCTCACTCCCGTGGGAATCATATTTTTAGGTGGACGCAGATGAGGAGGCAGGAATCCTTCAGTAGGAGAAGGACAACAACAATAGCAGCAGGGACAGCAGTGAAGTCTCAGGTGGAGACACTGCTGTTATACCTTGTATAGATGTAAATAGAGTCCTATGTGTCATCTCTGTACTCTCAGGTCCTCAGAGTAATAGTTAGTTCTTTCAAGATTTTGGTCCAGTGCCTCGAGATTTTATACTGCCTGTGTTTAGGTTACCAGAGCAGTTGATGCTTGTAATTCTCAGAAAGATATGATGCATGATATGTACCTTTGATCCAGAATATAAATGTGTTACTTTGGTTCTATGCGAGAAAGTTTTCCTTTGATGGATCTTTCAATAAAAAGGTTTTAATTTTTAGTGATTTTTGGTAATCCGCTGCTTAGTGAACTCTTCCGCATTAGTTAATTATGTTTTTGTGAGTTGGATGCCACAGTTAATGTGCCCACTTATCAGTGTAGTGCCTATTTGAGACTAATTTACAATTATGTGCCTAATAAATAGGAAACACACACAAAATGGGTTGAAGTGCCTAAAGGTAGGTTAAATCTCCTATGAATGGGGTTAATCCACCTACTTGTAAGTTTATTACCTAATTTATAGGCCAATGCCCCAAAATGGGGTTAAAGAGCCTAAGTGTGGGTTAAAATGCCTAAAAATGGGGTTTATGTTCCTATTTGTCAGTGTAGTGGCAAGTTGAGTCTAATTTTACTATTACATAACCTAATTTATAGACCAATGCACCCAAAAATGCGGTCAAATGGTCTAAAATGGGGTTAATGCTTCCACTTGTCAGTGTAGTGCCTATTTGAGCCTAATCTATGATTATGCACCTATTAAGTAGGAAATGCACCCAAAAATGGTTTGAAGTGCCTAAAAGCGGGTTAAAGCACCTAAGAATGTAGTTAACTCACCTACTATTCAATATAGTGCCTAATTAAAAGGTCAATGCACCCATATGGGTTAAGGCACCTAAAAGTGGGTTTGAACACCTCAAAATGGGTTTATGTGCCTATCTATCACTGTAATGCCAATTTGAGCCTAATTACCATTATGTGCCTCATTTATAGGCTAATGCGACCAAAAATGCCGTTAATGCGCCTAAAAATTGGGTTAATGCACCCACTTGTTAGAATAATGCCTATTTGAGTGTAATTTACTGTTAGACACCTAATAAATATGAAATTGCACCCAAAAATGGGTTGAAGTGCCTAAAAGTGGGTAAAAGCACCTAAGAATGGGGTTAATCTGCCTACTTGTTAGTGTGTGCCTAATTTATAGGCGAATGCTTCCCAAAATGGTGTTGAAGCACCGAAAAGTGGGTTAAAGTGCCTAATAGGGGTTTATCCGCCTATTTGTCAATGTAGTGGCATTTAAGTGTAATTTACTATTAAACGCCTGATTTATAAGGCAATTCGCCCAAAAATGTGGTTAAAACACGTAAAAATGGGGCTAGTGCGCCCACTTGTCAGTGTAGTGCCTAATTTATAGGCTAATGCACCCCAAAATGGTGTTAAAGTGCCTAAATGTGGGTTAAAATGACTATAAATGGGGTTTTTGTGACTATTTGTTAGTGTAGTGGAAATTTGAGCCTAATTTATTATTATGCGACTAATTTATAAGCCAATGTGCTAAAAAATGTGACTAAAGTGCCTAAAAATGGGGTTAATGCATCCACTTGTCAGTGTAGTGCCTATTTGAAACTAATTTACAATTATGCACCTAATAAATAGGAAATGCACACAAAATGGGTTGAAGTTCCTAAAGGTGGGTTAAAGCTCCTAAGAATGGGGTTAATCCATCTTCTTGTAAGTGTATTGCCTAATTTATAGGCCAATGCCCCTACAATGGGGTTAAAGAGCTTAAGTGTGGGTTAAAATGCCTAAAAATGTGGTTTATACGCCTATTTGTTAGTGTGGTGGCAAGTTGAGTTACCGTTATGCGACCTAATTTGTAGACCATTGTGCCCAAAAATGCGGTCAAAGGCCTAAAATGGGGTTGATGCATCCACTTGTCTGTGTAGTGCCTATTTGAGCCTAATCTATGGTTGTGTGCCTAATAAGTAGGAAATGCACCCAAAATGGCTTGAAGTGCCTAAAAGTGGGTTGAAGTGCCTAAGAATGTGGTTAACTCGCCTACTAGTCAGTATAGTGCTTAATTAAAAGGTCAATGCAACCTAGATGGGTTAAGGTGCCTAAAAGTAGGTTTGAACGCCTAAAATGGGTTTATGCGCCTATCTGTCACTCTAGTGGCAATTTGAGCCTAATTACTGTTATGCACCTCATTTATAGGCCAATGCGACCAAAAATGCAGTTAATGTGCCTAAAAATGGGTTTAATGCACCCACTTGGTAGCATAGTGCCTATTTGAGCATAATTTACTATTATGCACATAATAAACACAAAATGCACCCAAAATGGGTTGAAGTGCCTAAAGGTGGGTAAAAGTTCCTAAGAATGGGGTTAATCTTCCTAATTGTCAGTGTAGTGCCTAACATATAGGTGAATGCATCCCAAAATGGGGTTGAAGCATGAAAAAGTAGGTTAAAGTGCCTTAAAAAGGGTTTTATGCGCCAATTTGTCAATGTAGTGGCATTTGAGCATAATTTACTCTTATGCGCCTAATTTATAAGCCAATTTACCCAAAAATGTGGTTGAAGTGCCTGAATATGGGGTTAGTATGCCCACTTGTCAGTGTACTGCCTAATTTATAGGCCAACACGCCACAAAATGGTGTTAAAGTGCCTAAATGTGGGTTAACATGTCTATAAATGGGGGTTCTGTGACTATTTGTCAGTGTAGTGGCAATTTGATCCTAATTTACTGTTATGCGACTAATTTATAGGCTAACACACCCAAAAATGTGACTGAAGTTCCTAAAAATGGGATTAATGCACCCACTTGTTTGTGTAATGCCTTTTTTAGTCCAATTTTCTATTATGCGCCTAATAAATAAGAAATATGCCCAAAAATGCACCTAAAAATGGGGTTAATGCATGCACTTGTTAGTGTAATGCCTATTTGAGACTAACTTATAATTATGTGCCTAATAAATAGGAAATGGACACAAAATGTGTTGAAGTGCCTAAAGGTGGGTTAAAGCTCCCAAGAATGGGGATAATCCACCTACTTGTAAGTGTATTGCCTAATTTATAGGCTAATGCCCTGAAAATGGGGTTAAAAAGCCTAAGTGTGGGTTAAAATGCTTAAAAATGGGGTTTATGCGCCTATTTGTCAGTGTAGTGGCAAGTTGAGCCTACTTTACTATTCTGTGACTAATTTAAAGGCCAATACACCCAAAAAATTGATCAAAGGGCCTAAAATGGGGTTAATGCTTCCACTTGTCAGTGTAGTGCCTATTTGAGCCTAATCTACTGTTATGCACCTAATAAGCAGGAAATGCACCCAAAAATGGCTTGAAGTGCCTAAAAGTGGGCTAAACCGCCTAAGAATGGGGTTAACTCACCTAATTGTCAGTATAGTGCCTAATTAAAAGGCCAATGTGCCCCAAATGGGTTTAGGTGCCTAAAAGTGGGTTCGAATGCCAAAAAATGGGTTTATGTGCCTAGTTGTCAGTGTAGCAGCAATTTGAGCCTTATTACTATTATGCACCTCATTTATAGGTCAATGCGACCAAATATGCAGTTAATGTGCCTAAAAATGGGGTTGATGCATCCACTTGGTAGTATAGGGCCTATTTGAGTGTAGATTATTATTATGCGCCTAATAAACACGAAATGCACCCAAAAATGGGTTGAAGTGCCTAATAGTGGGTAAAAGTGGCTAAGAATGGGGTTATTCTGCCTTGTTGTTAGTGTAGTGCCTAATTTATAGGTGAATGCATCCCAAAATGGGGTTGAAGCGCCGAAAACTGGGTTAAAGCGCCTAAAAGGGGTTCATGCACATGTTTGTCAATATAGTGGCATTTGAGCGTAATTTACTGTTATGCGCCTAATTTATAAGCCAATTCACCTACAATGTGGTTGAAGCGCCTAAAAATGGGGTTAGTGCATCCACTAGTCAGTGTAGTGCCTTTTTAATCCTAATTTACTATTATGCACATAATAAATAGGAAATGGGCTCAATAATGGGTTGAAGTTCCTAAAAGTGGTTTAAAGTGCCTTAGAATGGGGTTAATCCGCTTACTTGTCAATGTAGTGCCTAGTTTATAGGGAAATGCACCTCAACATGGAGTTAAGTGCCTAAATGTGTGTCAAAATGCCTAAAAGTGGGGTTTATGAGCCTATTTGTTAGTGCAGTGGCTATTTGAGCCTAGTTTACTATTATGCACCTAATTTAAAGGCCAATGCGCTAAAAAATGCGATTAAAACACCTAAAATGGGGCTAATGCGCCCACTTGTTAGTGTAGTGCCTTTTTTAGCATAATTTACTATTTTGCACCTAATAAACAGAAAATGCGCCCAAAAATGGGTTGAATTGCTTAAAAGTGGGTTAAATCTCCTAAGAATGGGGTTAATCCACCCACTTGTCCGCGTAGTGCCTAATTTATATGCCAATGCACTACAAAATGGGGTTAAAGCATCTATAAGTGGGTCAAATTGCCTAAAAATTGGGTTTATACACCTATTTGTGAGTGTGGTGGTAATTCGAGCCTAATTTACTTTTATTTGCCTAATTCATAGGTCAATGCACCCAAAAATGTTGTTAAAGCACCTAAAGATTGGGTTAATGCTCCCACTTTTCTGTGTAGTGCCTTTTTGTGCTTAATTTACTATTGCACACTTAATATATAGGAAACTGGCCCAAAAAATGGGTTGAAGTGCCTAAAAGTCAGTTAAAGCTTCTAAGGGTGGGATTAATCTGCCTACTTGTTAGTGTAGTGCTTAATTTATCGGCTAATGCGCGTCAAAATGGGGTTAAAGAGCATAAAAGTGGGTTAAACGCCTAAAAATGGGGTTTATGTGCTTGTTTGTTATTGTAGAGAAAATTTGAGCCTAATTTACTATAATGTGCCTAATTTATAGGTCAATGCGCCCAAAAATGTGGTAAAAGCACGTAAAAATGGAGTTAATGCACACCCTTGTCCGTGTAGTGCTATTATGCACCTAATAAAGAGGAAATGCACCTAAAATGGGTTGATGTTCCTAAAACTGGGTTGATGTGACTAAGAATGGGGTTAATATGCCTTGTTGTATGTGTAGTGCCTAATTTATAGGCCAATGTACAAAAAAATGGGGATAAAGTGCCTAAAAGTGGATCAAAAAGCCTAAAATTAGGGTTTATGCCTGTATTTGTCAGTGTAGTGGCAATTTGAGCCTACTTTACTATTATGTGCCTAATTCATATGCTAATGTACCCAAAAATGGTTGAAGTACCTAAAAATTTGTTTAATGCACCCACTTGTCAGTGTAGTTGTCACGCCAACATCCCACGATTTCCACTAATCATGAGATTAGGGCATGACTATGAGGATTTTTCTTAATACAAAGTTCACTCCTATTTTTTTTAAATTTCAAACTCTTTGTTTTCTTGCATTCAATCACATAAACAAACTTTACAAGAGAATTAAACTTTTATTTCTCTAATATGATCTCAACATTAATGATACACATCCATACATTCATTATGTTTCTCACACTTTCATGTACATACGACATGGCAATCATTTGAATTCTCTCTTATTAAGGAAACAAAGATACAAAACGTCATTTATAGCTCTCTCACTTCTATACAAGGACCTAGAGTGACATGGACAGACTGAACTTAACTATTCTCATACTTAATTCGTGTGGTATATCTACTCTGATGCTTTGACCTTCTTCAAGTCCATGTGGTTTCTCTAAATTTTTTGAGTAGAGGGGTGAGCCTACTCACTCAGTGAATGAGTACTTCAAAGAAATAGTCTAAAGCACTGATATAATTATAGATATACCTTTGAGAAACTGATAGCAATTATAACAACAATAATTACTACACTGAGCAGATCTAAACCAATATAGTTAAAATAACAGAGAATGTAAATATTGCATTTAAAGAACAACTACTACGAAACTGTACTCAAATCTTTCTTAACTCTTTTTATTTATAAGAAACTCTTTAGACCTATATGATCATATTTTAGCTTATGCCCTGATCATATGAAGTGTACTCTACATATGAAGACTCGTAGTGCACTACAATCACACCGTACAAGACTTAGCTGACACCCTGAGATTGCTAAGCCTGACTACGTCACTGGTCTGCAATAGTGTAATGGCACTCTGGCCTCGGCACACCTGTGGGCCGTAAAAATTGGACTCCTCCTCTAACCTGAGCACACATGCAGAGAGTCAAGCCACCTATTGGCTTTTCTGTACTCTAGTGCCACCAGGATCTCTGGTTGATGTTGGACACTACATTCTATATTTTTAGGAGATTTCCACTAGGGCTTCGTCCCCCGTACCACCTGGTAGTACGTTCCGACCCCCATATATTGGACACTGCCAGGGTTAGGTGATTTCACCCCTAAGGCGCAGACCTCTCAGAGGGGTTCTATGGTGTTTAGGGCCCCTAAGTCTATTATAACTTTGAGTATATCTTTCTCTTAGACTTATTGCTTTTAACTCTGTATCTTACTGACTACTCAGACTACTAAACTGAATGCTTAACATATTGTTAACCCTTTTCTTAGGGTTTCTCCTTACTCATGCACATACAACATTTCTCATGTATTCAAACATATATTATGTCTACTAGAACAAATATTCTCATTCAACATATATATCATTCTATACTTGGAAGAGCTATATATTCAAAACACTGTAATATTCTAAGTAATCATCATACTATACATACCGACAATCTAAAATTCTTAAATAAATAGAATACATGTCAACTTAGCTCTTTATACACTAAAATCATGCAATTGAACTGTTAATCATCACCACATCTCATACTGAGAACATTGATATCACAATTCTTGATTCATTGAACACCCTATCCTTAGGGTTTCATTTACCTCATTCACTTATCACATGGCTCTCATAAGGATCTCATACGACATAAACATTCACTGAATAAAGACTGCTTAAATCATATACAATCAATATATGTATGAAACCTTGGAACTGAGCTAAATTTAAGTTTCCATGCCATTCACTGAGATATCATGCATCAAGAATAAATTGAATAAATAAAGTATATCATGTCAAGAAAATCCCGTCAAATTTATTTCACGATATCTATTCGTAAATATCCAACTTTACTCGCATCTAGGGTTTCACCCTCTTTACTAAAATATCAAACAAACACTATTCACCTTAAATGTAATCCAAGATAGTATCTGACATATATGTACTATGACTTTAGATAAACAATCATTCTTAACCAAGGGGATCCAGATAAACAAATTTCTCTATTTAAATATACATCAATTTCAGTCATAGAAAAATTCCCTATATTTTAGTTTACTCTTATAATCTCTGTAAATACTTAGAGAATTATCATTAGGATATATTGTATACATTTATAATGTGATTTTATCATCTAAAATTCATCCAAACATAGGAAGAATCCATTTCATATCATTTTGCAACAACTTAGATCAAACAAACAATTCAGGGTTTGTAGTCGCATGCTAAACAATTGAAGATTATGGATGATTTAACAAATTTTAATGCAATATACTATTTAAAGGAATTTCCCACTCACCCTAAGGTGTGAAAATACCTTAAAAACACAGCTCATCCCTAAAAATCTTGATCTCATATCAAATCCCCAGCAATTCACCTAATTCTTCTTCCTTTCAACTCGAAAACCCTAAAAATGAGGGATTATGAAGAAAGAGTGAGAAAAGGGAAATTTTGAAACCATTTTGGATCAAATCAGAGGAGGGACGAAATCTTGATATGTGAGAGAAGATCCACCA
This sequence comes from Alisma plantago-aquatica, assembly GCA_963693085.1. Lineage (NCBI taxonomy): Eukaryota > Viridiplantae > Streptophyta > Magnoliopsida > Alismatales > Alismataceae > Alisma > Alisma plantago-aquatica. The sequence continues at coordinate 395,308,742 of OY856413.1, forward strand.
TGAAAGTCTAAGCAAAGAAGCTAAACATACTTGATTTCATCATATCTCGGATAGAGAAACCCTAAATCAACAATTCCACCTCTTACTCCTCTCAAACCCTAACTCTCCCTCTCTCTCTAGGATTTTGTTTCTATGAATTGAATCACTAATTATGAGATCTCCTAGTGTTTTATGTTGACCATATAGAGCAATTGAGCTGCTTGGGTCAATTGCACATTGACCCCTCACTATACTTTGTTCTCATTTTAGCTGAATTTGCTGTCATACAAATGTTACTGTAATTCGTCTATTTAATAGCTAAAAGATCCTCTAAAAATTATAAAAGTTTTATATGTTGTTTATAATTGAGTTTCATATATCCATTAAAAATATCAGATCATTTGGAGTTTCCAATAAATAAATAAAAATCAAATACTACACTGCTATATTACAGTCAGTAGCATGGTCAGTCGAGTTTGAAACTCGACTGACAAATAGGTCAGACCATTCTTCAAAAATTCTGATATTTTTCAATAGTGTTCAAATTTAAGATATCCAAATTATATCCAAATTTGAATTCAATCATATTTACACATAACATATTAAAAATCATTTAGAGAGACACTAGCCTTATCAAATTCTGTATTCATATATCATCAAAACCCTAATTTGGGCCTATTAGGGTTATATTTCTCAAACCCTAATTCCTCAAAGTTAAAGCACACTTAAAGTTATTATTTGGTTCAAAACATCATAATTGAATTATCATCATTAATTAGATTTAAGAATTGATCAATCCAATTAAGTATGTAATCATCCAAGTAAACCCTAGTTTACCCATTTATGCTCAGATGCAGTCATAACAATTCTTCCCCCCTTAAAATGTTTCATCCCCAAAACATAAACGTGCAAGAAAAGTACATTCAAGGTATATTTTAAGATTCTAAAATCTTACATGTCATTATATTCTTGTATCTCTTACTTGAATGCAGTTTTCAACATTAAGTCCTTTAATTCTTTACTAAATCACAACATATTTGAAATAGTTCTCAATGATAACAAACAAATTCTCTATGCTACACTCAATCATAAGATAGAGAGATAAACAACCATTTCAATATTTTCATACTCTTGAGGTGCTACCTCAACATTGATAATCTAATCCAACTATCTCAATTCATACGGATCAATATGTACTATTGTTTTGTATTACCTTTAAGTCACAAAAGAGAGTTCACCATGTTGCTTTTAAATTTTACTATTATGCTACTCAAATAGCAAAATGGTCTTGAGTTGGAAGACTAAATATTACAACAATTGTACAATACCACTCACGACATCCCCATTTGATCATGGATGCATAAGGTGAAGAATTACCATCACATTCCATACTATTCTCAAGTATGAACCCACACATAATTCAAGGTGTAACGATCAGGTTATAGCATACTAAGGTTTCAACAATAGTAACAGAGTACTCCATGATTATATTAGTCATTCAAGGACTATTCATACCCAATTGCTATCACTTAGTTATATTCAAGCTAGGTATAACAAGATATACCTCATTAGGTTAACATATCAATGCAATATGGTTATCATCCCTTCTATTCATATGAGTGAATAGGTAAAACTACCTTATTTAGGGTAACCCTCCATTTGTTCCATCTTCATTCAACCCATATCACCATACCACAATTGTACAATACTAAGATGGATTACTGGTATGAATGACTTAAACTATCGGACACCTTTAATTAACATATTGCTTGCATATGTACAACTAAAATCATATGTAAAACAAATTTGCATCCCTTAGTATACCTTTCATTCAAACCCACTTTTAGGCACTTTAACCCCATTTTGGGGCACAGAGTAATAACCCCATTCTTAGGCATTTTGACCCACTTTTAGGCTCTTCAACCAATTTTTGGGTGCATTTCATGTTATTAGATGCATAAAAGTAAAGTAGGCTAAAAAAACACTACATTGACAAGTGGGCGCATTAACCCCATTTCTAGGCACTTGAATAACATTTTTAGGCGCATTAGCCTACAAATTAGGTGCATAATAGTAAATTAGGCTGAAATTTTCACTACACTAGAAATAGGCGCATAAAACCCATTCTTAGGTGCTTTAACCGTCTTTTACACTTCAACCATATTTGGGTGCATTTCCTATTTATTTGGCACATAATAGTAAATTAGGTACATATAGGCACTACACTAATAAGAGGGCGCATTAACCCCATTTTTAGGCGCAAGAACCACAATATTTGTCGCATTGGCATATACATTAGGCGCAAAGTAGTAAATTAGGCTCAAATTTCCACTACACTGACAAATAGACGCATAAATACCATTTTTAGGTGTTTTGACTCACTATTAGGCCTTTTAATCCCATTTTGGGGTGAATTGACCTATAAATTAGGCCTACGCATATAAGTAGGCGGATTAACCCCATTTGTAGGCACTTTAACCCACTTTTAGGCACTTCAATCCATTTTTGGGCACATATCCTTTTTATTAGGAGCAAATAGTAATTTAGACTAAAAAGGCGCTACACTGACAAGTGGGCGCATTGACCCCTTTTTAGGCACTTCGACCGCATTTTTGGGTGCACTAACCCATAAATTAGGCACATAACAGTAAATTAGGCTCAAATTAACACTACACTGAGGTACATGTGAATAAACCCCACTTTTAGGTGTTTTGACCCACACTTGGGCATTTTAACCCCATTTTCGGGCGCATTGTTCTATAAATTAGGCTCTACACTAACAAGTAGATGACATAACCCCATTCTTAGGCACTTTAATCCACTTTTAGGAAATAAAACCAATTTTTTGGTGCATTTCCTCTTTATTAGGTTCATAATAGTAAACTAGGCTCAAATCGGCACTAAACTAACAAGTAGACACATTAGCCCCATTTTTAGGCCCTTTAACCACATTTTTAGCACAGTGGTTTATATATTAGGTCAAATAATAACAAACTAGGCTCAAATTGCCACAACAATGACAAATAGGCAGATAAACCTCATTTTTAAGTGTTTTAACACACTCTTAGGAGCTTTAACCCCATTTCGAGGCGCATTGGCCTATAAATTAGGCAATATACTGAGAAATAGGTGGATTAACCCCATTTCTCAGGAGCTTTTACCCACTTTTAGGCACTTCAACCCATTATTGGGTGTTTCCTATTTATTAGGTTCATAATAGTAAATTAAGCTCAAATAGACACTACGCTGACAAGTGGGTGCATTAACCCCTTTTTAGGCACTTTAAATGCATTTTTGGGTGCATTGGCGTATAAACTAGGTGCATAACAGTAAATTAGGCTCAAATTGCCACTACACTGACAAATAGGCACATATACCCCATTGTTTGGCATTTTAACCACACTTAGGCACTTTAGCTCCATTTTCGAGCACATTGGATGATAAATTCAGCACTACACCGACAAGTAGGGGGATTAACCCCATTCTTTGGCGCTTTAACCCACTTTTAGGCACTTTGTCCCATTTTTGGGCACATTTCCTACTTATTAGGTGCATAATAGTAAATTAAGCTAAAAAAAGCACTATAATTTCGAGTGGCAGCAGAACCCTATTTTTATGTTCTTTAACTGCATTTTTGAGCGCATTGGCCCCATATTTAGGCATTTTAACTGCATTTTTGTGCATATTGACCAATGAATTAGGCGCACTACAATGACAAATAGACTCATAAACCTTATTTGTAGGCATTGTGATCCACTTTTAGGCGCTTTAACGCCATTTGGGGCACATTGGCATATAAATTACGCACTACACTAACAAGTAGGTGAGTTAAATCCATTCTTAGGTGCTTTAACCCACTTAGGCACTTCAACCCATTTTGGGCACATTTCCTATTAATTAGTAGCATAATACTAAATTAGGCTAAAAAGACACTACACTTACAAGTGGGTGCATTAACCCCATTTTTGGGTACTTTAACCACATTTTTGGGCACATTGTCCTATAAATTAGGCGCATAACAGTAAATTATTCTCAAATTGCCACTACACTAAATAGGTGCATGAACCCCATTTTCAGGAGTTTTGACCCACTTTTAAGTGTTTTAATCCCATTTTGTAGTGCATTGGTCTATAAATTATGCTCAATTGCACTACACTAACAAGTAGACAATTTAACCCCATTCTTAGGCACTTTAACACACTTTTAGGCACTTAAACCCATTTTTGGGTGCATTTTCTATTTATTAGGCTCATAATAGTAAATTAGGCTAAAAAGGGCACTATCCTGACAAATAGGCACATTAACCCCATTTTTAGATGTATTAACCAACACTTAGGCACTTCAATCCCATTTTCGGACACTTTGGCTATAAATTAGGCACTATACTGACAAGAAGGAAGATTAACCCCATTCTTAGGCACTTTAACCCACTTTTAGGAACTTAAACCCATTTTTGGGCGTATTTCCTATTTATTAGGCATATAATAGTAAATTGCGCTCAAATAGGCACTACATTGACAAGTGGGCACATTAAGCCCATTTTAGGATCTTTAACCACATTTTTGGGCGCTTTAGCCAAAATTTTGGGCGATTTAACCATAGTTTTTGGCGCATTAGCCTATAAGTTATGTACTATACTAAAAAGTAGGCAAATTAACCCTATTCTTAGGCTCTTTAACCCACTTTTAGACACTTCAACCCATTTTTGGATGCATTTCCTATTTATTAGGCTTAAAAAGGCACTACACTGACAAGTGGGTGCATCAACCCCATTTTTAGGGGCTTTAACCTTATTTTCAGGCGCATTGACATATGCATTACACCTACAACAATAAATTAGGCTCAAATTGCCACTACACTGACAAATAGGCGCATAAAACCCAATTTTAGGTATTTTGACTTTGATGTGCTTTAACCCCACTTTGTAGTGCATTGGCCTATAAATTAGGCACTATACTGACAAGTAGTGGATTAACCCCATTCTAAGGTGCATTAACCCACTTTAGGCACTTCAACCTATTTTTGGAGCATTTCTTATTTATTAGGCACATAATAGTAAATTAGGCTATAAAAGGCACTTCAATTACATGTGGGCGCACTAGACCCATTTTTAGGCGCTTTAACTGAATTTTTGGTCACATTGGCCTATAAATTAGGCACATAATCTAAATTAGGCTCAAATTTTCCACTACACTAATAGTTAGGTGCATAAACCCCATTTTTAGGGATTTTTACCCACTTTTAGGCACTTTAACCCCATTCTGGTGCTCATTGGCCTATAAATTAGGCACTACACTGACAAGTAGGTGGATTAACCTCTTTTGTAGGCGCTTTAACCAACTTTTAGACACTTCAACCCATTTTCAATTCATTTCCTATTTATTAGGCACATAATAGTAAATTAAGCTAAAAAAGGAACTACACTGACAACTGGGTGCATTGACCCCATTTTTAGGTGCTCAATGAAATTTTTGGGTGTAATGGCCTATAAATTAGGCACATAAAAATATATTAGGCTCAAATTGCCACTAACTTACAAATAGGTGCATAAAACCCATTTTTAAGGGTTTATAACTCATGCTTTGGTGCTTTAACCCCCATTTTGGGGTGCATTGGCCAATAAATTAGGAACTACACTGACAAGTAGGCGGACTAACACCATTCTTAGGCGCTTCAACCCATTTTTGGGCGTATTTCCTATTTATTGGGCCATAATAGTAAATTAAGCTAAAAATGCACTACACTGACAAGTGGGCGCATTAACCCCATTTTTAGGCACTTTAACTGCATTTTTTGGCGCATTGGCCTATAAATTAGGCACATAATAGTAATTAAGCTCAAACTTCCATTACAAAGACAAATAGGCGCATAAATCCAATATTTAGGCGTTCAAACCCACTTTTACTCGCTTTAACCCCATTTTGGGGCGCATTTGCCTATAAAATAGGCACTACAATTATAAGTAGGCATATTAACCCCATTTGTAGGCGTTTTACCCACTTTTAGGCTCTTCAACCCATTTTTGGGTACATTTCCTATTTATTAGGCGTGTAATAGTAAATTAGGCTCAAAATGGATCTACCTGACAAGTGGGCGGATTAACAACAATTTTAGGCGGCCGAACCACTTTTTTGGGTGAATTGTCCCATAAATTAGGCTTATAATAGTAAATTAGGCTCAAATTGCCACTACACTGACAAATAGGTGCATAAACTTCATTGTTAGGTGTTTTAACCCACTTTTAGGCACTTTAACCCCATTTTGGGGTGCAATAGCCTATAAATTAGGCACTACACTGATAAGTAGGTACTTAAACCCCATTTTTAGGCGTTCAGACCCACTTTTAGGCACTTTAACCCCATTTTGGGGCACAATGGTATATAAATTAGGCATCACACTCACATATACGAGGATTAACCCCATTCTTAGGCATTTTAACCAACTTTTAGGCTCTTCAACCAATTTTTGGGTGCATTTCCAGTTTATTAGGAGCATAAAAGTAAATTAGGCTAAAAGGGCACTACACTGACAAGTGGACACATTAACCCTATTTGTAGGCTCTTAAACAACATTTTTAGGCGCATTGGCCTACAAATTAGGTGCATAATAGTAAATTAGGTTCAAAGTGCCACTATACTAGAACTATGCACAGAAACCCCATTCTTAGGCGCTTTAACCCTCTTTTAGACACTTCAACCCATCTTTGGGTGCATTTCCTATTTATTAGGCACATAATAGTAAATTAGGTACAAATAGCCACTACACCAACAAGAGGGTGCATTAACCCCATTTTTAGGCGCATTAACTACATTTTTGGTCGCATTGGCATATAAATTAGGTGCAAAGCAGTAAATTACGCTCAAATTGCCACTACACTGACAAATAGGTGCATAAATCCCATTTTTAGGAGTTTTGACTCACTATTAGGCTCTTTGATCCCATTTTGTGGCACATTGGCCTATTAATTAGGCACTACACATATAAGTAGGCGGATTAACCCCATTTTTAGGCACTTTAACCCACTTTTAGGCACATTAATCCATTTTTGGGCACATATCTTGTTTATTAGGCACAAAATAGTAATTTAGGCTAAAAAGGCACTACACTGACAAGTGGGCACATTAACCCCATTTTTAGATGCTTTGGCCGCTTTGTAGGGTGCACTGACCTATAAATTAGGCCCATAATAGTAAATTAGGCTCAAATTGCCACTACACTAAGGTACATGTGAATAAACCCCACTTTTAGGTGTTTTAACCCACACTTGGGCATTTTAACCCCATTTTCAGGCACATTGTTCTATAAATTAGGCACTACACTAACAAGTAGGCAGATTAACCCCATTCTTAGGCACTTTAACCCACTTTTAGGATATGCAACCAATTTTTGGGTGTATTTCCTCTTTATTAGGTGCATAATAGTAAATTAGGCTCAAATAGGCACTAAACTAACAAGTGGACTCATTAGCCCCATTTTTAGGCCATTTAACCACATTTTTGGGCATACTGGTCTATAAATTAGGTCGAATAACAATAAATTAGGCTCAAATTGCCACTACACTGACAAACACGCGGATAAACCCCATTTTTAGGCATTTTAACCCACACTTAGGTTCCTTAACCCCATTTTGAGGCGCATTGGCCTATAAATTAGGCAATATATTGACAAATAGGCATATTAACCCCATTTCTTAGGAGCTTTTACCCACTTTTAGGAACTTCAACCCATTTTTGGGTGTTTCCTATCTATTAGGTGCATAATAGTAAGTTAAGCTCAAATAGGCACTACACTGACAAGTGGGTGCATTAACCCCATTTTTAGGTTCTTCAAATGTATTTTTGGGTGCATTGGCATATAAGTTAGACGAATAACAATAAATAAGGCTCAAATTGCCACTACACTAACAAATAGGCGCATATACCCCATTGTTAGGTGTTTTAACTACACTTACGCGCTTTAACTCCATTTTGGGGCACATTGGCCTATAAATTCGGCATTACACTATCAAGTAAGGAGATTAACCCCATTCTTAGGCGTTTTAACCCACTTTGAGGCACTTCAACCCATTTTTGAGTGCATTTCCTATTTTTTAGGTGCATAATAGTAAATTAAGCTTAAAAAGGCACTACACTGTCAAGTGGGAGCAAAACCCTATTTTTAGACGCTTTAACTACATTTTTTAGCACATTGGCCCCATCTTTCGACATTTTAATTGCATTTTCGGGTGTATTGACCTATGAATTAGGCACATAATAGTATAATAGGGTCAAATTGCCACTACACTGACAAATAGACTCATAAACCCGATTTGTAGGCATTTTGACCCACTTTTAGGTGCTTTAACGCCATTTTGGGGTGCATTGGCATATAAATTACTACACTAACAAGTGGGCGAGTTAAATCCATTCTTAGGTGCTTTAACCCACTTTTAGGCACTACAACCCATTTTTGGGTGCATTTCCTATTAATTAATAGCATAATACAAAATTAGGCTAGAAAGGTACTACACTTACAAGTGGGTGCATGACCCTATTTTTGGGTGCTTTAACAACATTTTGTGGGTGTATTGGCCTATAAATTAGGCACATAATAGTAAATTATTTTCAAATTGCCACTACATGGAATAGGCACATGAACTTCATTTTCAGGATTTTTGACCCACTTTTAGGTGCTTTAATCCCATTTTGTGGTGCATTGGCCTATAAATTATGCTCAATTTCACTACACTGATAAGTAGGAAATTTAACCCCATTCTTAGGCACTTTAAACCACTTTTACGCACGCCAATCCATTTTGGGATGCATTTCCTTTTTATTAGGCTCATAATAGTAAATTAGGCTAAAAAGACACTATACTGACAAATTGGTGCATTAACTCCATTTTTAGATGTATTAACCAACACTTAGGCACTTTGATCCAATTTCCAAGCACTTTGGCCAATAAATTAGGCACTATATTGACAAGAAGGCGGATTAACCCCATTCGTAAGCACTTTAACACACTTTTAGGAACTTAAGCCCAATTTTGGGTGCATTTTATATTTATTAGGCATATAATAGTAAATTGCACTCAAATAGGCACTACATTGACAAGTGGGGACATTAAGCCCATTTTTAGAATCTATAACCACATTTTTGGGTGTTTTTGCCACATTTTTGAGAGCTTTAACCATAGTTTTTGGCACATTAGCCAATAACTTATGTACTACACTAAAATGTAGGAAGATTAACCTCATTCTTAGGCTCTTTAACCCACTTTTAGACACTTCAACCCATTTTTGGGTGCATTTCCTATTTATTAGGCTTAAAAAGGCACTACACAGACAAGTGGGTGCATTAACCCCATTTTTAGGGGTTTTAACCTTATTTTTGGGCGCATTGTCCTATGCATTAGACCCATAACAATAAATTAGGCTCAAATTGCCACTAAACTAGAAAATATGCGCATAAACCCCAATTTTAGGCATTTTAAATTTGAGGTTCTTTAACCCCATTTTGCAGTGCATTGGCCTATAAATTAGGCACTATACTAACAAGTAGCAGATTAACCCCATTCTTAGGTGCTTTAACCGACTTTTAGGCACTTCAACCTATTTTTGGTGCATTTCCTATTTTATAGGTGCATAATAGTAAATTAGGCTATAAAAAGCACTTCACTGACATGTGGGTGCACTAGCCCCACTTTTAGGTGATTTAACCAAATTTTTGGTTGCATTGGCCTATAAATTAGGTACATAATACCAGATTAGGCTCAAATTGCCACTACACTAAGAGTTATGTGCATAAACTCGATTTTTAGGAATTTTTACCCACTTTTAGGCACTTTGACCCCATTTTGGGGCTCATTGGCCTATAAATAGGCACTACACTGACAAGTAGGTGGATTAACCCCTTTCATAGGTGCTTTAACCCACTTTTAGGAACTTCAACCCATTTTTTAGTTCATTTCCTATTTATTAGGCACATACTAGTAAATTAAGCTAAAAAAGGCACTACACTGACAAATGGGTGCATTGACCCCATTAGGCACATAACAATATATTAGGCTCAAATTGCCACTAACTTATAAATAGGTCCATAAAACCCATTTTTAAGGGTTTATAGCCCACACTTGGGTGCTTTCACCCCCATTTTGGGGCGCATTGGCCAATAAATTAGGAACTACACCGACAAGTAGGCGGATTAACACCATTCTTAGGTGCTTTAACCCACTTTTAGGCTCTTTAACCCATTTTTGGGTACAATTCCTATTTATTAGGTGCATAATAGTAAATTAAGCTAAAAAATGCACTACAACGACAAGTGGGCACACTAACCCCATTTTTAGGCACTTTAATAGCATTTTACGACGCATTGGCCTACAAATTAGGCACATAGCCATAAATTAGGCTCAAACTGGCATTAAACTAACAAATAGGTGCATAAATCCAATTTGTGGGCGTTCAAACCCACTTTTACGCGCTTTAACCCCATTTTGGGGCGCATTTGTCTATAAATTAGGCACTAAGTAGGAATATTGACCCCCATTTGTAGGTGCTTTAACCCACTTTTAGACTCTTCAACCCATTTTTGGGTGCATTTCCTATTCATTAGGCGCATAATGGTAAATTAGGCTCAAAACGGATCCACATTGATAAGTGGGTGGATTAACACCATTTTTAGGTAACTGAACCACTTTTTGGGTACATTGGCCCATAACTTAGGCGTATAACAGTAAATTAGGCTCAAATTGCCACTACACTGACAAATAGGTGCATAAACCCTATTTTTAGGTGTTCTAACCCACTTTTAGGTGATTTAACCCCGTTTTGGGGTGCATTAGCCTCTAAATTAGGCACTACACTAACAACTAGGCACATAAACCCCCATTTTTAGGCATTAAAACCCACTTTTAGGCACTTTAAACCATTTTGGGGCACATTGGCATATAAAGTAGGCACCACACTTACAGGTAGGAGGATTAACCCCATTCTTAGGCATTTTAACCAACTTTTAGGCTCTTCAACCATTTTTTGGGTGCATTTACAATTTATTAGGACCATAAAAGTAAATTAGGCTAAAAAGGCACTACACTGACAAGTGGGCGGATCAACCCCCATTTTTAGGTGCTTGAACAACATTTTTAGGTGCATTAGCCTACAAATTAGGTGCATAATAGTAAATTACGCTCAAATTGCCACTACAATAGAAATATGCACAAAACCCCCATTCTTAGGTGCTTTAACCCTCTTTTAGACACTTCAACCCATCTTTGGGTGCATTTCCTATTTATTAGGCACATAGTAGTAAATTAGGTACAAAAAGACACTACACTAACAAGAGGGCGCATTAACCCCATTTTTAGGCGCATGAGCCACATTTTTTGTTGCATCGGCATATAAATTAGGTGCAAAGCAGTAAATTAGGCTCAGATTGGCAATACACTGATAAATAGGTGCATAAATCCCATTTTTAGGCATTTTGACCCACTATTAGGTCCTTTAATCCCATTTTGGGGAACATTGGCCTAAAAATTAGGCAGTACACATATAAGTAAGCAGATTAACCCCATTTTTAGGCACTTCAACCCACTTTTAGGCACTTCAATCCATTTTTGGGCACATATCATGTTTATTAGGTGCAAAATAGCAATTTAGGCTAAAAAGGCACTACATTAACAAGTGGGCGCATTAACCCATTTTTAGGCGTTCTGATCGCATTTTTGGGTGCACTAACCTATAAATTAGGCCCCTAACAATAAATTAGGCTCAAATTACCACTACACTGAGGTACATGTGTATAAACCCCACTTTTAGGTGTTTTAACCCACACTCAGGCATTTTAACCCCATTTTTGGCTGCATTGTTCTATAAATTAGGCACTACATTAAAAAGTAGGTGGCTTAACCCCATTCTTAGGCGTTTTAACCCACTTTTAGGAAATGCAACCAATTTTTAGGTGCATTTCCTCTTTATTAGGTGCATAATAGTAAATTAGGCTCAAATAGGCACTAAGCTAACAAGTGGACACATTAGCCCCATTTTAGGCCCTTCAACCACATTTTTGGGTACGTTGGTCTATAAATTAGGTCAAATAACAATAAATTAGGCTCAAATTACCACTACATTGATAAACAGGTGGATAAACCCCATTTTTAGGCATTTTAACCCACACTTAGGTGCCTTAACCCCATTTTGAGGTACATTGGCCTATAAATTAGGTAATATACTGACAAATAGGCAGATTAACCCCATTTCTAAGGAGATTTTACCCACTTTTAGGCACTTCAACCCATTTTTGGGTGTTTCCTATTTATTAGGTGCATAATAGTAAATTAAGCTCAAATAGGCACTACACTTACAAGTGGGTGCATTAACCCCATTTTTAGGCGCTTTAAATGCATTTTTGGGCGCATTGGCATATAAATTAGGCACATACAGTAAATTAGGCTCAAATTGTCAGTACACTGATAAATATGAGCATATACCTCATTGTTAGGTGTTTTAACCACACTTAGGCGCTTTGACTCCATTTTGGGGCATATTTTCCTATAAATTTGGCACTATAGTGACAAGTATGGGGATTAACCCCATTCTTAGGTGCTTTAACCCACTTTTAGGTGCCTCAACCCATTTTTGGGTGAATTTCCTATTTATTAGGTGTATTATAGTAAATTAAGCTAAAAAAGGCACTACACTATCTAGTGGGAGCAGAGCCCTAGTTTTAGGCGCTTTAAATGCATTTTTTAACGTATTGGCCCCATCTTTGGACATTTTAATCGCATTTTTGGACGTATTGACCTATGAATTAGGCGCATAATAGTAAACTAGGGTCAAATTGCCACTACACTGATAAATAGGCTCATAAACCTGATTTGTAGGTCTTTTGACCCACTTGTAGGCGCTTTAACGCCATTTTGGGGCGCATTGGCATATAAATTAGGCACTACACTAACAAGTAGGTGAGTTAAATCCATTCTTAGGTGCTTTAACCCACTTTTAGGCACCTCAACCTATTTTTAGGCACATTTCCTATTAATTAGTAGCATAATACTAAATTAGGCTAAAAAGGAACTACACTTACAATTGGGTGCATTAACCCCATTTTTTGGTGCTTTAACCACATTTTTGGGCACATTGGCCTTTAAATTAGGCGCATAACAGTAAATTATGATCAAAATTCCACTACACTGAATAGGCACATAAACCTCATTTTCAGGAGTTTTGACCCACTTTTACGAGCTTTAATCACATTTTGTGGTGCATTGGCCTATAAATTATGCTCAGTTGCACTACACTGACAAGTAGGCAATTTAACCCCATTCTTAGGCGCTTTAACCCACTTTTAGACAGTTCAACCCATTTTTGGGTGCATTTCCTATTTATTAGGCTCCTAAAAGTAAATTAGGCTAAAAAAGGCATTATACTGATAAATTGGCACAAAACCTCATTTTTAGATATATTAACCAACACTTAGGCACTTTAATCCCATTTTCGAGCACTTTGGCCTATAAATTAGGCATTATACCGATAAGAAGGCGAATTAACCCCATTCTTAGGCACTTTAATCCACTTTTAGGAACTTAAACCCATTTTGGACGTATTTCCTATTTATTAGGCATATAATAGTAAGTTACACTCAAATAGGCACTATATTGACAGTGGGCACATTAAGCCCATTTTTAGGGACTTTAACCACATTTTGGGTACTTTAGCCACATTTTTGGGCACTTAACCATAGTTTTTGGTGCATTGGCCTATAATTTATGCTATACATTTAAAAGTAGGAAAATTAACCCCATTCTTAGGCTCTTTAACCCACTTTTAGACACTTCAACCCATTTTTGGGTGCATTTCCTATTTGTTAGGCTTAAAAAGGCACTACACTAACAAGTGGGTGCATTAACCCCATTTTTAGGGGCTTTAACCTTATTTTTGGGTGAATTGGCCTATGCATTAGACTCATAACAATAAATTAGGCTCAAATTGCCACTACATTGACAAATAGATGCATAAACCCCATTTTAGGCATTTTGACCCACTTTGAGGTGTTGTAACCCCATTTTGCGGTGCATTGGCCTATAAATTAGGCATTGTACTAACAAGTAGGTAGATTAACCCCATTCTTAGGCACTTTAACCCACTTTTAGTGACTCCAACCTAATTTTTGGTGCATTTCCTATTTATTAGGTGCATAATAGTAAATTACGTTATAAAAGGCACTTTAGTAACATGTGGTAGCACTAGCCCGATTTTTAGGTGCTTTAATTGAATTTTTAGTCGCATTTGCCTATAAATTAGGCACATAATACTAAATTAGGCTCAAATTTCCACTACACTGAAAGTTAGGTGCATAAACCACTTTTTAGGCAGTTTTACCAACTTTTAGGCACGTTAACCCCATTTTGGGGCTCATTGGCCTATAAATTAGGCACTACACTGACAAGTAGGTAGATTAACCCCTTTCATAGGTGTTTTAACCCACTTTTAGACACTTCAATCCATTTTTTGGTTCATTTCCGATATATTAGTCACATAATAGTAAATTAGGCTAAAAAGGCACTAAACTGACAAGTGGGCGCATTGGCCCCATTTTTAGGTGCTCGATGACATTTCTGGGTGATTTGGCCTATAAATTAGGCACATAACAATATATTAGGCTCAAATTGCCACTAACTTACAAATAGGAGAAAAAAACCCATTTTAAAAGGGTTTATAATCCATGCTTAGGTGCTTTAACCCCATTTTGGCACGCATTGGCCAATAAATTAGGAACTACACTGACAAATAGGTAGATTAACACCATTCTTAGGTGCTTTAACCCACTTTTAGGAACTTCAACCCATTTTAGGATGCATTTAATATTTATTAGGTGTATAATAGAAAATTAGGCCCAAATTACCACTATACTGACAAATAGGTGCATAAACCACATTATTAGACGTTTTAACCTACTTTTAGGCAAATTAAACCCATTTTGGGGCACATTGGCCTATAAATTAGGCACTACAAGACAATTAGGCAGATTAACCCCATTCTTAAGCGCTTTAATCCACTTTTAGGCACTTCAAACCATTTTTGGGCACATTTTCTCTTTGTTAGACGCATAATAGTAAATTAGGCTAAAAGAGACACTACACTGACAAGTGGGTTTATTAATTAAACTCAATTTAGGAAATTTAACCGCATTTTTAGGTGCAACGACCTATAAATTAGGCGCATAATAGTGAATTAGGCTCAAATTGCCACTATACTAACTTATAGGTGCATAAACCCCATTTTTAGGCATTTGAACCAGCACTTAGGTGCTTTAACCCCGTTTTGGGGTGCATTGGCCTATAAATTAGGCACTACACTGACAAGTAGGCGTATTAACCCCATTATTAGGTGTTTAACCCTATTTTAGGAATTTCAACCCTTTTTTGGCACATTTCATCTTTATTAGGAAGATAATAGTAAATTAGGCTCAAATAGGCACTACACTGACAAGTAGGTGCATTAACCCCATTTTTAAGGGCTTTAACTACATTTTGGGCGTATTGGCCTATAAGTTCAGTGCATAACAGTAAACGAGGCTCACATTGCCACTACATTGACAAATAGGCACATAAACCCCATTTTTAGGTGTATTAGTCCACACTTAGGTGCTTTAACCCCATTTTGGGTGCATTGGCCTATAAATTAGGCAGATTAACCCTACATTGACAAGTAGGCAGATTAACACATATTCAAATTTCCACTACACTGACAAATTGGTGCATAAACTCCATGTTTAGGGGTTTTAACCCACACTTAGGCGACTTAACCCTATTTTGGGGCACATTGGCCTGTAAATTAGGCAATACACTGACAAATAGGCGGATTAACCCCATTATTAGGAGCTTTAACCCACTTGTAAGCACTTCAACCCATTTTTGGGCGCATTCCTATTTACTATGGGAATAATAGTAAATTAATCTCAATAGGCACTATACTGACAAGTGGGCGTATTAACCCCATTTTTAGGTGCTTTAAATGCATTTTTCGGTGCATTGGCTTATAAATTAGACACATAGCAGTAAAATTGGGCTCAAATTGCCACTACAGTGACAAATAGGTGCATACATCCCATTTTTAGGCATTTTAACCACAATTAGGCTCCTTAACCCAATTTTGGGGCGGACTGGCGTATAAATTTGACACTACACTGACATGTAGGGAGATTAACCCCATTTTAGGTGCTTTAACCCACTTTTAGGCACTTCAACCCATTTTTAGGCACATTTCCTATTTAATAGGGGCATAATAGTAAATTAAGCAAAAAAGGCACTACGATGACAAGTGGGCGCATTAACCCCATTTTTAGGTGATTTGATACATTTTTGGGCGCATTTGCCTATGAATTATGCGTATAATGGTAAATTAGGCTCAAATTCCCACTAAACTGACAAATAGGCACATAAATCCCATTTTTAGGTGTTCAAACCCACATTTAGGCACTTAATCCCCATTTTGGGGTGCATTGACCTATAAATTAGGTACTAAACTGACAAGTAGGTGAATTAACCCCATTCTTAAGCGCTTTAACCCACTTTTAGGTGCTTAATCCATTCTTTGGCACATTTCATGTTTATTATGTGCATAATAGTAAATTAGGCTAAAAAAGGCACTACACTGAAAAATGGGCGCATTAACCCCGTTTTTAGGAGCTTGAACCACATTTTTGGGTGCATTGGCCTATAAATTAGGCACATAACAGTAAATAAGGCTCAAATTGCTAGTAAACTGACAAATAGGCACATAAACCCCATTTTTAAGTATTTCAACCCATTTTAGGTGCTTTTACCCTATTTTGAGATGCAATCGCCTAAAAATTGGGCCCTACACTAACCATTAGGTGGATTAACCCCATTTTGAGGCACTTGAACCCACTTTTAGGCACTTCAACCCATTTTTGGGCACATTTCCTATTTATTAGGTACTTAATAGAAAATTAGGATCAAATAGGCACTACACTAACAAGTGTGCGCATTAACCTCATTTGTAAGCGCATTAACTGCATTTTTGGTTTCATTGGCCTATAAATTAGGCACATAATAGTAAATTAAGCTTAAATTTCCACTAGACTGACAAACGGTGGCATAAACCCCATTTTTAGGCATTTTGACCCAATTTTAGGTGCTTTAACCCCATTTTAGGGGCACATTGGCCTCTAAATTTGGCACTAAAGTGCCAAGTAGGCAGATTAACCACATTCTTAGGTGATTTAGCCCACTTTTAGGCACTTCAACCCATTTTTGGGTGCAATTCCTATTTATTAGGCGCATAATAGTAAATCATGTACAAATAGTCACTACACTGACAAGTGGACACATTAACCCCATTTTTAGGCCCGTTTAACCGCATTTGTCTATGAATTAGATTGCATAACAAAAAACCGGGCTCAAATTTTCACTATAGTGACAAATAGGTGCATGAACCCATTTTTAGGCATTTTAACCCACTTTTAGATGATTTAACCCCATTTTGGGGTCCGTCGACCTATAAATTAGGTACCAGACTAACAAGTAGGTGGATTACCCCATTCTTAGGCACTTTATCCCACTTTTAGGAACATCAATCCATTCTTGGGTGAATTTCTTATTTATTAGACATATATTAGTAAATTAGACTCAAATAGACACTACACTGACAAGAGGGCACATTAAACCCATTTCTATGTGCTTTAACATCATTTTGGTCGCATTGGCCTATATATTAGGTGCATAATAATAACTTAGGCTCAAATTTCCACTACACTGTGAAATAGGTGCATAAACCCTATTTGTAAGCGTCTCAACCCACTTTTAGGCACTTTAACACCATCATGGGGCACATTCGCCTAAAAATTAGGCATACACTGACAAGTAGGAGGATTAATCCCATTCTTAGGTGCATTAACCCACTTTCAGGCACTTCAGCCTATTTTTTAGCGTGTTTCCTATTTATTAGGTGCATATAGTAAATTAGGCTCAAATAGGCACTACTGTTATGACCGCATCTGAGCTTAAATGGATAAACTAGGGTTTACCTGGATGATTACATGCTTAATTGGATTGATCAATTCTTAAATCTAATTAATGATGATAATTCAATTATGATGTTTTAAACCTAATAACAACTTTAGATGTGCTTTTACTTTGAGGAATTAGGGTTTGAGAAATATAACCCTAATCGGCCCAAATTAGGGTTTTGATGATATATGAATACAAAATTTGATAAGTATAGTGTCTCACTAAATGATTTTTAGTATTTTACATCTAACTCTGATTGAATTAAAATTTGGATATAATTTGGATATCTTAAATTTGAACACTATTGAAAAATATCAGAATTTTTGGAGAATGTTCAGACATGTTTGTCAGTCGAGTTTCAAACTCGACCAACCATGTTGTTGACTACAATATAGCAGTGCAGTATTTGATTTTTAATTATTTATTGGTAACTCCAAATGATCTGAAATTTTATTGTAGATGTAAAACTCAATCATAAACAACATATAAAATTTTCATAATTTTTGGAGGATCTGTTAGCTATTCTGTAGAAGAATTATAGTAACATTTGTATGATAGAAAATTCTGTTGAAATAAGAAAAAAGTATAGTGAGGGGTCAATGTGCAATTGACCCAAGCAGCTCAATTTTTCTATATGGTCAACCTAACACACTAGGAGATCTCATAATTTGTGATTCAATCCAGAGAAACAAAATCCTAGAGAGAGAGGGAGAGTTAGGGTTTGAGAGGAGAAAGAGGTGGAATTGTTGATTTAGGGTTTCTCTATCTGAGATATGATGAAATCAAGTAAGTTTAGCTTCTTTGCATAGCCTTTCATGGTGAATCTTCTCTCACATGTCAATATTCCATCCCCCCTCTGATTTGATCTGAAATGGTATCAAAATTTCCCCTTTTCTCACTCTTTCTTCATAATCCCTCATTTTTAGGGTTTCCGAGTTGAAAGGAAGAAGAATTGGGTGAATTGCTAGGGATTTGATATGAGATCGAGACTTTCAGGGATGAGCTGTGTTTTTAAGGTGTTTTCACACCTTAGGGTGAGTGGGAACTTCCTTTAAACATTATATTGCACGAAAATTTGTTAAATCATCCATAATCTTCAATTGTTTAGCATGCGACTACAAACCCTGAATTGTCTGTTTGATCTAAGTTGTTGCAAAATGATATGAAATGGATTCTTCCTCTATTTGGATGAATTTCATATGATAAAATCACATTATAAATGTATAAAATATATCCTAATGAGAATTCTCTAAGTATTCATAGATATTATAAGAGTAAAGTGAAATATAGGGAATTTGTCTATGAATGAAATTGTTGTATAATTAAATAGAGAAATTTGTTTATCTGGATCCCCTTGGTTAAGAATGATTGTTTATCTAAATTCATAGTACATATATGTCAGATACTATCTTGGATTACATTTAGGGTGAATAGTGTTTGTTTGAAATCTCAGTAAAGAGACCTAGATGCGAGGAAAGTTGCATATTTACGAATAGATATTGTGAAATCCATTTGAAGGGATTTTCTTGACATGATAGACTTTATTTATTCAATTTTATTCTTGATGCATGATATCTCAGTGAATGGCATGGAAACCTAAATTTAGCTCAGTTCCAAGGTTTCATACATATATTAATTGTATATGATTTATGCAGTCTTTTTTCAGTGAATGTTTATGTCGTATGAAATCCTTATGAGAACCATGTGATAAGTGAATGAGGTAAATGAAGCCCTAAGGATAGGGTGTTAAATGAATCATATATTGTGATATCAATGTTCTCAGTATGAGATGTGGTGATGCTTAATAGTTCAATTGTATAATTCTAGTGTATAAAGTGCCAAGTTGACATGTATTCTATTTATTTAAGAATTTTAGTCTGCAGGTATGTATAGTATGATGATGACTCAGAATATTATAGTGTTTTGAATATACTGCTCTACCAAGTTTAGAATGATATATATGTTGAATGAGAATATCTTTTCTAGTTGACATGATATATGTTTGAATACATGAGAAATGTTGTATGTGCATGAGTAAGGAGAAACCCTAAGAAAAGGGTAAACAATATGTTAAGCATTCAGTTTAGTAGTATGAGTAGTCAGTAAGATACAGAGTTAAAAGAAATCAATCTAAGAGAAAGATATAATCAAAGTTATAATAGACTTAGGGGCACTGAACACCCTAGAACCCCTTTGAGAGGTCTGCGCCTTAGAATTGAAATGACCTAACCCTGGCAGTGTCCAGTATATGGGGGTCGAAACGTACTACCAGGTGGTACGGGGGACAAAGCCCTAGTGGAAGTCTCCTAAAAATACAGAATGTAGTGTCCAACATCAACCAGAGATCCTGGTGGCCCTAGCGTATAGAAAAGCCAATAGGTGACTTGACTCTCCGTGTGTGTGCTTAGGTTAGAGGAGGAGTCCAGTTTTATGGCCCACAGGTGTGTCGAGGCCAGAGTGCCATTACACTTTTGTGAACCAGTGACGTAGTCAGGCTTAGCAATCCTGGGGTGTCAGCTAAGTCTTGTACAGTGTGAGTGTAGTGCACTATGAGTCTTCATATGTAGAGTAGACTGCATATGATCAGGGAATAAGCTAAAATATGATCATATAGGTTTAAAGAGATTCTTATAAATAAAAAGAGTTAAGAAAGATTTGAGTACAATTTCGTAGTAGTTGTTTTTTAAATGCAATATTTACATTCTCTGTTATTTTAACTGTACTGTTTTAGATCTTATCAGTGTAGTAATTATTGTTTTTATAATTGATATCAATTGCTCAAAGGTATATCTGTAATTATATCAGTGTTTTAGACTGTTTCTTTGAAGTAGTCATTCACTAAGAGAGTAGGCTCACCCCTCTACTCAAAATTTTTAGGGAAACCACGTGGACTTGAAGAAGGTCAAAGCATCAGAGTTGATCTACCACATGAATTAAGTATGAAAATAGTTAAGTTCAGTCAGTCCCTATCACTCTAGGTCCTTGTATAGAAGTGAGAGAGTTGTAAATGATGTTTTGTATCTTTGTTTCCTTAATAAGAGAGAATGCAAATGATTGTCATGCCGTATGTACATGAAAGTGTGAGAAACATAATGAATGTATGGATGTGTATCATTAATGTTGAGATCATATTAGAGAAATAAAAGTTTAATTCTCTTGTAAAGTTTGTTTATGTGATTGAATGTGAGAAAACAAAGAGTTTGAAATATATAAAAAAATGGGAGTGAACTTTGTATTAAGAAAAATCCTCATAGTCATGCCCTAATCTCATGATTAGTGGAAATTGTGGGATGTGGGCGTGACAACTTAGGTATCAGAGCTTAGGATGAGTCATTAGGGACCATTAGGATAGAAAGTCAGAGTTATAAGTGTGGCAGATAGGAGGTGTTGTATCTATAGCTCTGGGAGGTCTGAGTATTTAGATACCCTGGCTCAGTATCTGAATACTTAGGTTGTCCAATATCAAGCTATTCTGTCTATTCTTCTCTGCATGCCCTGGCCAGGTATCCAGAGGAAGGATGGGCTAGAGAGAAACCCTATAAATATTAGGGTTAGGAGACCGAAAAGTAATGAAGGAGTAAGAGATTAAACATAGAATGTGATACAACTCTTGATTTATATTGCTTCTTTGATTGGAGATCAATAGAAATCTCTTATATCTATGAATTTAGGTTATCAGTTTGTAGAATATATATATATATAGTTCTTTTATATTCTTGTGTATCATGAGGTGATTCAGTTATTGTTTATATTCTTTGTATTAAGTAGACCAGAAGTTATGTTTAAATGAGTTTGCCCTAAGTGGATATTCTTTCCACATGTTTGAGATTAATAGGAGTTGGTTAATCCTGAGTAGCTCTTGGCTTCAGGACTACATGTTCGGCCTGGTCTGACTGGCAGGATGTGTTACTGGGATTTAATGACTCCTATTAATAGTATAATAAGAGTAGACTCTGGATAGATTAGACCCACATCATAGTGAGAATGTACATACACTAAGATGTTGAAACATATGGGAAAGATTAGAATAGCTAAGAATCGGTTAGAACCGATATCTGAGATTCAACTTTGGCGCCTCGTATGAGAAACCCTTAATCGGGAATAAAGGAACATGACTTAAGGTTCGGATTAAGTTTAATGATTAGTATTATATGAACTCTAAATATGAAATATGGAAAATATATGATAAAAGTATGTAAGGGCCAAGATAGTAAGAATCAATTATGAGGAATGGATCATATAATTGAGTAAAATGCTTTTATGTACTCCAATGAAAAGGAAAAATAGAAGAAAAGAGTTGAGTATACAATGAGTACATAGAAGTGAAGAGTCTTCAAAAGAGTTAAAGTAAAGAGAATTGGATGAATGTGTAAATCATAAGACTAGAACAACAAACTTAGTTGAAACAAAAAGAAATGTAAAAATGATGAGCTTGATTAAGGAATGAGCGTTATGATATAATTGATAGCATAGAATGTATACCTTTATTATAAAGCTTAATACATTCATCCTTATTAACTTTGGATTTCAAGTCTCTATAGAACAATAAACTAGTTTCTAAAAGAAGAACAAAAGTGTAGTTTAACAAATGAATAAGTCATACAAAGGTAGACTATATTTAGGAGGGAAAAACTTGATTGAAAGAGATACTAAGTTTGACCCATGCAGGAGCCGTTTGATTTAAAATGAAGGATATGTAATGTATTAAACATGAGTTGAAACTAGTAGAGAGATTATTGATTTAGAATTTTAAATTCACATTAGTAGAAGGATAAAAAGAAATATGTGCAACATGGTATACATGATCATACACATGAATAAGCAACATGGTCATAAGAGAAAATTAGAAGTTAAAGATGACAGGTGAAAGAGTAGTATGTGGTAAGAGGATTATGGAAAGTAAGGAAGAGTTTGAAACATGATGGAGTAATATAGATTATAAAAGAAAGAGGTTGTGAGATTCAAGAAAGTGCTAATTCGTCAAGTATCCCTGTTGATAACTAATTAAACCTACATACGAGAAATGTATTAAGGGAATGTTTGAATATAAGAATTCTAAGTCTCAAAATCATCTTCTCTTTCATATCTTCCTTAATGAGAGCAACATGGGAATGAAGTGATAAGAAAATGAATCATATATGATGCATAACCACCATGGTAGGGACATCTAGTGAATGTAATAGTGACACACAATATGATGATGAAACCCTAGTAGGGTAAATTGAGAATGTAATCTATTTGAATGGCCAAGTAAGAGAAAGGAAATTCAATTGATAAGATAAGGAAGACTTTAGTGAAACTTGTGAGATCCAAAGTTTGACTTTCAAATTAAGGGAGCAAAGTCA
Source organism: Alisma plantago-aquatica (assembly GCA_963693085.1). NCBI lineage: Eukaryota > Viridiplantae > Streptophyta > Magnoliopsida > Alismatales > Alismataceae > Alisma > Alisma plantago-aquatica. The sequence goes on from OY856413.1 coordinate 395,332,075, forward strand.
CACCACAATAACGTCATGCTAGTGATAAGGACCAAACCATAGAATATTTAGACTTGTAGTAGTTTAAGGGATGTCACTAGTGATTTGACCTTGAATACTAGCATCTCTATAAAACAAGATCATGAAACTTGCACTATGAGAAGTAAACTAGCATTGATAGTAATCCAGGTTTTAAAGGTAGCTAATCTGAAAGGTAGATAAACAATATGGAAATGATTCAGAATAAAGGATAAGAAATAGATTTGAAATATAAGAGGTGTGTTTTGAACAAAAGGAGAAATACAATATGAGTGAAGTGCAATATGAAATAAATTCTTGTAGTGATAGCAAGAATGATGAATAATCTATTCGTACCTTGTATGTTTCAATTTTAAGGATGTTTACTATACATGATTAAAATGAGAAGGATAAGTAGCAAAAAGTAAGTAGTAATGAATGAAGAGAGAGATAAGAGAAAATAATGGCTTTTAGTAATATGTGAATTTGTTTTTAGAAGTATAATTTGTTGAAGGTATACTAAGGGATGCAAATTTGTTTTACATATGATTTCAGTTGTACATATGCAAGCAATATGTTAATTAAAGGTGTCTAATAGTTTAAGTCATTCATACCAATAATCCATCTTAGTATTATACAATTGTGGCATGGTGATATGGGTTGAATGAAGATGGAACAAATGGAGGGTTACCCAGAATAAGGTAGTCTTACCTATTCACTCATATGAATAGAAGGGATGATAACCATATTGTATTGATATGTAAACCTAATGAGGTATAGCTTGTTATACCTAGCTTGAATATAACTAAGTGATAGCAATTGGGTATGAATAGTCCTTGAATGACTAATATAATCAGGGATTACTCTGTTACTATTGTTGAAACCCTAGTATGCTATAACCCGATGGTTACACCTTAAATTATGTATGGGTTCATACTTGAGAATAGTATGGAATGTGATGGTATGCTTAACCTTATGCATCCATGATCTAATAGGGATGCCGTGAGTGGTATTATACAATTGTTGTTGGATTTAGTCTTCCAACTCAAGACTATTTTGCTATTTGAGTAGCACAATAGTAAAATTTAAAAATAACATGGTGAACTCTCTTTTGTGACTTAAAGGTAATACAGAACAATAGTACATATTGAGCCGTATGAATTGAGATATTTGGATCAGATTATCAATGTTGACGTAACACCTCAAGAGTATGAAAATATTGAAATGGTTGTTTATCTCTCTATCTTATGATTGAGTGTAGCATAGAGAATTTGTTTGTTATCATTGAGAACTATTTCAAACATGTTGTGATTTAGTAAAGAATTAAAGGATTTAATGTTGAAAACTGCATTCAAGTATGAGATACAAGATTTTAGAAGCTTAAAATATACCTTGAATGTACTTTTCTTGCATGTTTATGTTTTGGGGATGAAATGTTTTAAGGGGGGGAGAATTGCTATGACCGCATCTGAGCTTAAATGGGTAAACTAGGGTTTACTTGGACGATTACATGCTTAATTGGATTGATCGATTCTTAAATCTAATTAATGATGATAATTCAATTATGATGTTTTGAACCTAATAAGAACTTTAGTTATACTTTTACTTTGAGGAATTAGGGTTTGAGAAATATAACTCTAATCGGCCCAAATTAGGGTTTTGATGATATATGAATACAGAATTTGATAAGTATAGTGCCTCACTAAATGATTTTTAGTATTTTATGTGTAACTCTGATTAAATTTAAATTTGGATATAATTTGGATATCTTAAATTTGAACACTATTGAAAAATATCAGAATTAATTAAATATGATAATGCATTTAATTAATTAAATATGATTGATGCTAAAAGAATATGATAATGCATTTAATTAATTAAATATGATTGAAAAATGTAATGAGCCGTGTAGTGTATTTGCTTAAGGATGAAATACAAGAATCATTGGTTGATATTATAGTGCCTTTTTTATCCTAAATGGATAAATATTATACATGTTCTTCATATTCCTGATTAAGTAAATGATATGCAGCTTTATCAATTATAGCTGTGTTTCTTTAAATAGGGATGTTGTTCTGGTCTACCAAGACAATGCTTTATCTGCTTTTGAACATAAAAGATTTCCTTGATCAGTTTTATTCTATTAAGATGTGATAATAATATTTCTGGCGGAGAGTTATAACTCTCGCTGGGACAATTACATTTGTCTCACCCCCGTGGGATCCAACATTTTTAGGTGAATGATGAATGCATATTCATCTTAGTTCAGTCACCTCGTTTGGCCCAGTTTTTGTTGCATTCATGCATTTACTGGCCATATCTTCTTATATGCAACTTATATTGGGCTTAATTGAATTATCACGAATTTAATTGTATTTTTGCATCCTTATGCAGGTCGTTTCGAGCTTTGGGCCTTATCTCCTAGGCCCACACCATTTTCTTTTGGGCTTTGTTTAGTTCTGATCAACAGCGAGTGCCACCCCCTCTTCTCTCCTTTATTCACACGCCTCTCACCAAGATGATGGGGCCACCTTCCCACTAACGCATCGCGACCAACGCCCTTCACCCTCACGGATCGCGGTCCCTTCTACCCTTGTAACCATGACCTACCCCTCTTCATTCCTTTCTCGACCGCGATCACCACACTCAACATCGCAACCCTGCCAATAGATAACTGTGATTGCGGTTTATTGTCCGTGATCAGCTGCCAGAGAGAACCACGGGCACCTGTCCATGATTTCTAGATCGCGACCCAACCACAACACCGTGACATGCGGCTCTTTCACCCAGCTTCTAGATTGTGATCAACATCCAACCATCACAACGCCCACACCTTCAACCCTTCCTACGATCGGTGTTGCTACATCTGCATCCACGCCTACCTTCTACCATCAAGTAACGTACCCGCGACCTCCTTTCCTTCACCACCTGCACTGCGGTTGACTCCCCTACGAACCGCAACTGCGGTTCTCAAAAATCGCGACTGTGGTAACGCGTCAGCACTCCCCCTCACACCCGTGGTTCTTCTCTGATCTGCCTCCTCACCTCTCTCCTTCTTCCCACCCTCATCTTCCTTGCTGCAACCCTACCTCCGCCTACTACCCTTCGTCTCAGTCACGTTGGCGACCAGTTTCCAGCCATCTGCCTAACACCGTGCCCACAGTTTGTTCAACACTAGACCGTAGATGCCTGTCTGCGATCCCATAATCACGACCTCCACTCCTCCTCATGGTTGCAGTTCCTCATGATCGCAACCACGACTCCAAGAATCACAATTGGAGGCAGCAAGGGAACCGCGACCTCATCATCACGAGCACACCACACCATGACCTACCTTCCTAACAATCGCGATCGTGGAAGTATCAACAAGCACCGTGACCGGCTCTTGAATCGAGACCAAGCAGTGAACAGACCGCGCCCACAATCTGCATGAAGGAACCACGATCAGTGTGAAAGTTAAAAATCGCGACCAAGCCAAGATTAAGCAGATCGTGACCAATAGAAAAATTGTGACCAGGGAACAACCACCATTGGCCATAGTGCTCCTGCCTCCCTCCTACTTCATTGTAATAACACATTCTGCTGCACTGACCCTAGTAGCAGCATCGTCCCTCCACCTCCACAGCAGATCGAGCCTCTACACTTGCAACCCATAGATCGTCAGCCACCTACCAAGCAGCAGCGCCACCTGGGCGCACGTTTAACAGAAGATAATCATAGTCTCCTAGCCAAGATGGAAAAGATCGTGACCTACTACCAAATAGCCATGACCGCGGCATGAAAATCCACGACCGCGGCATGAAAAATCCGCAACCTGCTGCAAATTACAAGGTCATAAAAGTAAGTCGGTGCTAGCCTCCCTATAAATAGAACACAACCCCCAGCCATTTGGGTATCATCTCCAGACACCAATAGGCTACAGGTCTTCTCAGAGCCTAGGGCGATGATCCCCACAGCCAAGAGCCTGCCTCTGTGGTGGTCTTGTGCCCCGTCCACCTAGATCTGTAGTGGAAACTCAGATCTGCAAGCCACCCCGTCTAGATCTAGATCCGGATCTAGATCTGTTGCATCCATGCCGTGCCTACGCCGCCATCACGTCCATGGGCTGCTCCTCCTGCTGCGAGCAAGGACTATGAGAAGAAAGAGAAGGTGGAGAGAGTAGATTTCCCCGTCTTCCATGGTGTTCTTCCCTCCTCATCCAGATCTACCCCGACATTGTGTAGAAGACCGTTTCTCCACCGAGCTGCAATCAACTTCTTCACCATGCTCATGGCAGAATCTTCTCTCTCTCTTGTTTTTCTTGTTTCTCTCACCAAGAGTGAGTAGTTTCCTTTCGCTGGGGTGCAGGGACTAGCCCCGCTGCCCAAGATTACATGTTCAAATACTAAACCTTCTATGGCATGAATATGACTTTTCATTTCATTGTTAATCGTCGATGTGTGCTTGTGGATTGATCACCTACTTGCATTTATCTTATTCATTTCCTATGTTGTGAGAACTTCTATATGTAGGATTTGAATATCAATTAACGTGGTTGATTCCCTGATAAGACATTGGATGGGATTCCATGAAGTCATAAGTGTGTGATCCGTGAGGTGACGAGACATCTAGCCCACAATGACACTTCTGTGTGCCCGACGCCCGCTAAGGGGGGCCCGCAGCTTCATTTGGATATCTCTATCTTTAGAGGATCCGTAAGTATGTGATCTGGAGGGTGACGAGACATTTGATACCTAAGGTGATACTTACGCAAACCTGACGCACGTATGGGGGGTTTTGCAGCAGCTCTATTCGGATAGTTATATCTTGCATGGATGTTTGTGATTGAATGTGTTTGCATGTGTAGTAGCGGTGAAACCCAGGACCATCCCAGCGATCCCCATCATTAATTTTTAATCAATCTTAAACCTGATCTTTACTTTCTTGCATTTTGTTTAATTAAACCCAAATCAACCAACCTTTGTTCTAAATATTAGTCTTGATCCAACTAGATTCGACTAGCAAAAGATTCTTAAAAATGTTGTCCCTTGGGATTCGATCCTCAACTATACTGCGATAAGACCTGTCCACTTTTGAGTGGTATTATTGCACAAGGTTTTGGTTAAGAACTCAGGGATTTCAACCCTGACTGAGTTTGTTAGTGCAATAATATTCCACGTCAAATTCTGGCGCCATTGCTGGGGACAACAGAATCTTCTAGTTAAATCTAGTTCTTTAGAGGCTAATCTAGGATTTTCTTTTAATTTTGATACTATCGATCATATATACTTGAATTCGGTTCTACTCCATCCATCTTACTAGAGAAAGATCTTTCCATCCTAGGTACCCACAAAGTCTAGTGTATGTGCCGCTTAGACAGTCCTGGACTCTCTGCTAGCTTTGACCCTGAGATAGATAGAACCTTTCATCGACAGTACAGAGAGAACCATGCAGGGATGGCACAAGAGGAGGAAATTTCCTGAAGGGTAGCTCAAGCCCTTAATGCACAAAGAGACAGGCTTATGCAAGAAGCCCAAGCTGTTGTTAAAGAGGAAATCCAAGCAGCCCAAGCAGTAGCTCAATAAGATGAGTTACAAAAGGACCTTAGAGAATTCTCAATCCCTATAGTTGCTGACGTTCATCACCCAGTTCAACCTCCTCCCATCAATGTTCCTAATTTTGAGATACGGGCACATTGGATCACCTTGCTTCAGAATAGCCCTTTCTATGGTAAGCAAGGAGAAGATAGTCAAGAACATCTTCTGAGGTTCATAGATCTGTGTGCTATGACAAAACAAAATGGAGTCACAGATGATGCCATCAGACTCTGTCTCTTCAAAGACTCCCTTGCTGATAGAGTTATGAGTTGGTATAACTCTTTGCAATGTGAACCCATCACCACTTGGGAACAACTTCAAAATGCCTTTCTAGAAAAAAATTATCCTCCTTCTCTCACCTATGAAATTAAGGGTAGAATAACATAGTTCACTCAAGTCCCTAGAGAATCCCTTGCTGAAGCATGGGAAAGATACAAAGAGCTTCTACACAAGTGTCCACATCATGGCATTCCAAATAATCAACTCATTGAAATCTTTTATAGAGGTGTGGACGATGATATCAAGAGGTTTTTGGATTCCTCATCTAGAGGAAACTTCATGTGTCAGAGTTATGACAGCGCATGGAAGGTTGTCACCCTTGGAGCTAAAAACCAAGCCAACTAGGGTAGACATGTAGGCAAAGGAGTGTTGAAGGTAGCTATGGCTGAAGCAACACTCGAGTACAAGTCTATCGCTGAATCTCTCAAGCTCCTAGTTGCCAAGCAAGACCATCTAGAATCATCTCTCGCAGCTTATGAAAGAAGACACTCACTCCCACAACCATAAGAACAGATCAAGTCAGCTTCATTGTTCTGTGAAGCATGTAAAGGCACTGATCATTCTACTCTAGCCTATAACATTCTCTATGATGTTGTTCTGGGCAATACTTGTGCCCAAGGAGATAATGGTCAAATGGAAAATCTAAATGTTGTCAACACCATCCCTGGTCAGGGGTACTATAATCCGAATCAGAATAGGAATCATCCAGGTTTTCAATATGGAAATCCTTTTGGAGCGGAAAACTCACGACAACTTGGTTCAAATATTCAACAATGAGGCCCGCCAGGATTCCAGTATAACCAACAACCAAATTTCAAAAATCAAGGGAACTTTAGAGGAAACTACCAGAATAGAAACTACAAAAATTATCAGAACAATTCTCAGTTCCAGAACCCCAACCAAGTACCCTAGCAACAGCAACAACAAGGGCAACAAGTCGGTCCCATCTCTCCTGATGACAAATTGTCAGCTATTGAGAAGATGTTGTAGTCGTAGCAGACTATGATAGCTAACCAGCAAGCCCATCAGAAGGCTATTGAATCTTAACTATCTCAACTTGCAGCTAGCATGAAGCCACCTATTGGAGCCTTTGCTGGCCAACTAGATAACAATCCTAAGCACACAGAGCAATTGAAGGTTGTCACCACCAGGTCTGGAAAAGACTATTTTGATCCTCATGTCAAGGCACCAGTGGTTATTATAGATGAGGATGACTCTGAGGCTATCCAAGACTCTACAACATCTAAGTCTCAACCAAAAGAGCTAGCGACTGATGATAAGACGAACAAGGAAGGTTCTGAAAAATCAACTGCTGTAGAAAAAGGAACACTAGAGCTGGATGTGCCAGTGTACAAGCCTTGTCCTCCTTTCCCAGCTTGTTTGAAGCAGATAAAGCTCAATACTCGATTCAACAAGTTCAAGGAAGCTATGAAGAAGCTTCATGTTGATGTACCCTTTCTAGATGCGCTGGCCGAGATACTAGCATGGACTAAGTACTTAAAGTCTCTCCTCACAAGGAAGTATATAACTAAAGAATACGAGACAGTAAAGCTAGCAACAACCACTTCCGATATCATCCAGAGCAAGATGCCCAAGAAGCAGAAAGATCCAGGATCCTTTGGGATTTCATGCCATATCAGTGACTCTTCATGTAAGAAGGGATTGGCCGATCTCGGTGCTAGCATATCTATAATGCCACTTTGCCTTTGCAAGAGGCTAGGGTTTGTAGAACTTCTCCCAACTGGGATGACCATACAACTTGCAGATAACTCTATGACTCTTCCCTTGGGAATCATTGAAGATGTCCCTGTCAAGGTTGGAAAAGACTCCTATGTCCCATGTGACTTTGTCATCATGGACATAAAGGAAGATGCCAGATACCCTCTTATCTTTGTCCATCTGTTCCTCACCACTGCAAGAGCTTTGATTGATGTTGAAGCACGGACCTTGCTGCTCAGATTAGGTAAAGAAACCCTCGAGTTCAAAGTTTTTGAAAGCATGTGAAGACCGAGCATGCAGGAAGAAGTCTATTTGATTGATTGCATTGAGAAAATGTCGCTCCTCACACAAGAGGAATATGAACAAGATGATCCTTTAGAAGTGGCTCTAACAAACTCATCTGCTGATAATTCCATCAGTAAACAAGTTAAGGATTCTATCCTTCACCTCGAATCTGTAGAAGAAGATCCTGAAGCTAGGTTTGAGGAACTCAAAGTTGTGAATGTAACTGAAGAGCCATGCGAGAGGCCAGAAGCCCCTGCCTGAGGGACTGAAGTACGTGTTTTTGGATGATCTCAAGGTTTGTCCAGTTAATATAAATTCCGATCTAACGACCGAATAAGAAGATAAACTCCTGAAAGAATTATAGGAAAGAAAGAAAGCTATCAGATACAAGATGAGTGATCTCACTAGGGTCAGTCAAGTGCTTTGCATGCACAAAATCCCTATGGTGGAAGACCACAAGATGATTGTTGAGCATCAACGGAAGTTGAATCCTAATATGAAGGAAGTAGTCTACTACGAAGTCATCAAGTTGCTCACTATCGGAATCATCTTCTGATATCTGAATCACCTTGGGTGAGTCTTGTACATGTTGTTCCAAAGAAAGGTGGCACTATTGTGATAAGGAACGAAGATAATGAACTCATCCCCACTCAAACAGTAACCGGATGGAGGATGTGCATCGATTACAGGAAGTTGAACAAGGCCACACGCAAGGATCATTTCCCAATGCCTTTCCTAGATCAAGTCTTAGAGCGATTGGCTCACAAGGAATATGTTTGCTATCTCTATGGTTACTCTAGATTTTATCAAATTTTTATACATCTAGATTACCAAGAGAAAACTACGTTTACTTGCCCCTTTGGAACATACGCCTTTAGAAGGATGCCATTCGGGCTCTGCAATGTGCCTGCAACCTTCCAACAATGCATGGAAGCCATATTTGCTGGTTTAACTGAAACCATTATGGAAGTTTTTATGGATGATTTCTCTATATATGGGGTTTCATATGATTCGCACCTCAAGCACCTCTCCCTCATCCTCAAACGTTGCAAAGAAGCACATCTAGTGTTGAATTGGGAGAAGTGTCACTTTATGGTAAAAGAAGGCATTGTCCTTGGCCATAGGGTCAGCAATTGAGGAATCGAAGTAGACAAAGAAAATATTGAAGTAGTTTCTAAACTTGCTATCCCAACCAATGTAAGAGAAGTCTGTGCATTCCTTGGTCATGCGAGCTTCTACAGAAGGTTTATCAAGGAATTCTCCAAGATAACCAAGCCCATGACAAACTTGTTGCTGAAGGACGCTGACTTCTATTTTGATGAAGAATGTATCAAGAGTTTCAACAATCTAAAGCATGCCCTTACAACAACACCCATCATTCAAGCCCTAGATTGGGATCACCCATTTGAAATTATGTGTGATGCCAGTGATTACGCGGTGGGTGTCGTTCTGGGCCAATGTACAGAGAAGAAACATCATGTCATCTATTATGCATCGAAGACCCTTGACGAAACTCAGAGGAACTATGCAACTACTGAGAAGGAACTCCTAGCAGTCATATATGCCTTTGATAAGTTTAGGTCCTACCTCATTGGTTCGAAGGTCATTGTCTACACAGATCATACTGCTATACGTTACCTCCTAAAAAAGAAAGATGCAAAACCAAGGCTAATAAGATGGATTCTCTTATTGCAAGAATTTGATCTTGAGATTAGAGATAAGAGAGGCACATACAATGTTGTAGCAGACCACTTAAGTCGTATCCACACTCTAGAAACTGAGAATATCCCAATTAATGACTCTCTTCTAGATGACCATCTCATGAAAGTCTCAGAAGCTACCCCTTGGTACTCAGACTACGTGAACTACCTTGTCACTAGCATCATCCACCCCGAATGTACTGGCAATGCATTGAAGAAATTCATGCATGATGTGAGACAATATCACTGGGATGAGCCATACCTCTTTAAGCTCTGTGCTGATGGTCTCTACAGACGTTGTATAGCTGAGGAAGAAGCTTGTCTTGTTTTAGAGCAATGCCACTCAGGCCCAGTTGGAGGCCATATGAGTTCTAAGAAAACTGCTTTGAAGGTTTTGCAATGTGGTTTCTTTTGGCCAACCGTATCCAGAGATGCCTATAACTTTGTTTTGTCATGCGACAAGTGTCAGAGGACAGGTAACATAACAAAAAGAGATGAGACGCCACTTAAGCTACAGTAAGAAGTCAAGATTTTTGATGTTTGGGGAGTGGACTAAATGGGTCCATTCCCATCCTCACATGGATTTTCCTACATCCTAGTCGCGGTTGATTATGTCTCCAAATGGGTAGAGGCAATACAAACGGTTACTAGCGATTCAAAACCCATCATTAAAATGTTCAAAGATATTATGTTTCCCTATTTTGGAGTCCCACACATAGTGATATCTGACGGAGGTTCTCATTTTTTAGAAAGAAGCTTTGAAGCACTGTTAAAGAAATATGGTGTTACGCACAAGGTAGCCTCCCCCTACCACCCACAAATAAGTGGGCAGGTAGAGGTTTTGAACCGTCAACTCAAAGCTATCCTGGAAAAGATAGTAGGACACAATCGAAAGGATTGGTTAGTGAAAATCATTGATGCTTTATGGGCCTACCGAACCGTGTTCAAAACCCCTCTTGGAACAACACCCTTCAGACTCATCTATGGAAAATCATGTCACCTACCTGTGGAACTGGAACATAAAGCATGGTGGGCAATAAAACAATTGAATTTTGACATTAAGAAAGCTGGTGAAGCTAGGATTCTACAACTTCAGGACCTGGATGAACTCGGGATGACAGCTTATGAGAATGCCAGAATCTATAAAGAACGCACAAAGTTATGGAACGATGGTCATTTGAAAAGGAAAGACATCCAAGTAGGAGACCAAGTTCTCCTATTTAACTCGAGACTGAAATTATTCCCTGGGAAACTCCGATCTCGATGGTTTGGGCCATACATTGTCAAGAGTATCTATCCACATGGTGCTTTTACTGTATGGAGTGAGAAGTCAGGCGATTTTGTGGCAAATGGCCAACGCTTGAAGAGATATTCCACCACAGCTGACACTAGAACTAATGAATTGATGAATCTGTCCAAACCAACATATCTACCAGAAAAATGAAGAGATCACGTCGAGCCATCGACGTAAAACAAAGGCGCTTATCGTGAGGCAACCTGATCAATAATTTTGATTATAACTTTAATTCTAAATTAGAACTTTTCCTTAATTTTGTTTTTACTTTTTAGGAAATTTTGCACCTGGTAGACAATGCATCCCAAGATGCAGTCTTAAGTTCTGATAATTTTCATTTTTTTGAGATTTTAGATGGAGGACGCGTCGCCGAAAGGAATGCAACCAAATCTGGTGGACCAACAGGCACTAATTTTCCCCTCCATCTCAGATTTAGAGTTTGCTCGGGACGAGAAAATTTCTAAGTTCGGGGTGGAGGGTGGGTGGTATGTACTTTACTTTCCATCCTCTCCTATCTATTTCAGACTTAAGATTTCGGCGTTGCAATTTTGAGCAAATTTTTCAAAAAAATTCAAAATTTTTGAAGTTTTCAAAGTATTTTGTATAGAAACTTGATGCGGTTTTGACGCTTTTGTTTCAATCAAAGCCATTACCTAGCTGCCTATCCCATTTTTCCATGCAGTTTTGAATCATTATACCCTCTTTATCCGAAGCAAAGCCTCAAGGGGGGACAATTTCTGAAACTAGCCAATGGTTAGAAATCACTGTGTGACTAACATCACGATCAGTAGATATGGCAAGTATCTGTCAAACTGAGAGGGATCAAACACGTTGTGCTTCCTAACTAACTAGTGGAACAATAGCATGAAATCTCCACCTGATCCACATGAAGTCATTATTTGAGCGGAGTATTATAAGGAGGACAACCCGGTGCACTAAATTGTAAATCAAGTTGCATTCTGATCTAAACTATCTTCTACACTTCTTCTATCATCTTCTTACACTCTATTCATCAAAAACAAACAAAAATAGTCAATATAGTACAAAACCCTAAGTTCGGGTGGCACACCCTCTCTTTATGCTTTTTCCATACCCCTCACTATGTAATAGGGGTGTACCACCAAGAAAAGATGCCTAAGTGCACACAAAAAGAAATGTAATCTCGAGTCGAACAGAAGAGAGATTCACACAAATAAATGTGATCAATGAAATTGCAAATCATATAATACAAATCTTGAGTCGAATAGAGGAGAGATTTATTTCTTCCTTCCATACCACCCTTCACTCCCTTTTCCACCTAAAGGCACAATGAATGCCTCCCTGATCCCGAAAAACACCAGTGTCAGATCAGGTGCACACTTGTTGTTCTGCGGGTATCTCTGGACTCCTACGAAACTCTTAGACATGCTTGATGTTGGAAAAAGTGGAGAGGAAGTGATGTTGGGAAACGAACTCGGGAACGAAGATTTGGTAAGATGTGTTATGTGATCTCAGGATGTTGAGATGCTTAGTCATACCGACCAAAAAAGAAATAATTGTGATGTGAAGATGAGACAATCACACGAGTTGAAAGTATGCATTAGGCGACTATTTCAGATTTGATGTTACTCGAGTATGAGTAACGTTTAAGTTTGGGGTATTTTGATGAATGCATATTCATCTTAGTTCAGTCACCTCGTTTGTCCCAGTTTTGGTTGCATTCGTGTGTTTACTGGCCATATCTTCTTATATGCAACTTATATTGGGCTTAATTAAATTATCACAAATTTAATTGTATTTTTGCACCCTTGTGCATGTCGTTTTGAGCTTTGGGCCTTATCTCCTAGGCCCATACCATTTTCTTTTGGGCTTTGTTTAGTTCTGATCAACAGTGAGTGACACCCCCTCTTCTCTCCTCTATTCACACGCCTCTCACCAAGTCGCTGGGCCCCACCTTCCCACTAACGCATCACGACCAGCGCCCTTCACCCTCACGTATCGCGATCCCTTCTACCCTAGTAACAGTGACCTACCCCTCTTCATTCCTTTCTCGACCGCGATCACCACACTCAACATCGCGACCCTGCCAGAAGATAACCACGATAGCGGTTTGTTGTCCGTTATTAGCCGCCAGAGAGAACCACAGGCACATGTCCATGATTTCTAGATCGCGACCCAACTACAACACCGCGACCTGTGGCTCTTTCACCCAGCTTCTAGATCATGATCAACATCCAACCATCGCAACACCCACACCTTCAACCCCGCCTACGATCGATGTTGCTACATCCGCATCCACGCCCACCTTCTACCATCAAGAAATGTACATGCAGCCTCCTTTCCTTCACCACATGCACTACGGTCGACTCCCCTACGAACCGCGACTGCGGTTCTCAAGAATCATGACCGTGGCAACGCGTCAGCACTCCCCCTCACACCCACAGTTCTTCTCTGATCTACCTCTTCACCTCTCCGCTTCTTCCCACCCTCATCTTCCTTGCTACAATCCTACCTCTGCTTGCTACCCTTCATCTCAGTCACGTTGGTGACCAGTTTCCAGCCATCTGCCTAACACCGTGCCCGCGGTTTGTTCAACACCAGACCGTAGATGCCTGTCCCCAATCCCATAATCGTGACCTCCACTCCTCTTCATGGTTGCAGTTCCTCATGATCGCGACCACGACTCCAAGAATCGCGACCGGAGGCAGCAAGGGAACCACGACCTCATCATTGTGAGCACACCACACCGCGACCTGCCTTCCTAACAATCACGGTCATGGCAATCTCAACAAGCACCGCGACCGGCTCTTGAATCACAACCAAGCAGTTAACAGACCACGGCCGCGATCTACATGAAGGAACCGTGATTAGTGTGAAAGTTAAAAACCACGACCAAGCCAAAATTAAGAAGATTGCGACCAATAGAACAATCGTGACCAGGGAAAAACCATTGTTGGCCACAACACTCCTACCTCCCTCCTTCTTCATCGTAATAACACCTTCTACTGCACTAACCCTAGTAGCAGCATCATCCCTCCACCTCCATAGCAAATCGAGCCTCTTCACTTGCAACCCACGGATCATCAGCCACCTACCAAGCAGCAGTGCCACCTGGGTGCATGTTTAACAGAAGAGAATCGCGGTCTCCTGGCCAAGATGGAAAAGATCATGACCTACTACCAAATAGCTGCAACCGCGGCATGAAAAAGCTACGACCTGCTACAAATTACAAGATCACAAAAGTAAGTCAGTGCTAGCCTGCCTATAAATAGAACGCAACCCCAGCCATTTGGGTATCATCTCCAGACGTCGATAGGCTGCAGGTCTGCCCTGAGCCTAGGGAGACGATCCCCACAGCCAAGAGCCTGCCTCCGTGGTGGTCTTGTACCCCGTCTACCCAGATCTAAAGTGGAAACTCAGATCTGCAAGCCACCCCGTCCAGATCTAGATCCAGATCTAGATCTGTTGCATCCACGCCATGCCTACGCCGCCATCACGTCCATGGGCTGCTCCTCCTACTACGAGCAAGGACTACAAGAAGAAAGAGAAGGTGGAGAGAGAAGATCTACCCCGTCTGCCGTGGTGTTCGTCCCTCCTCGTCCAGATCTGCCCTGACATTGTGTATAAGACCGTTTCTCCACCGAGCTGCAATAATCTTCTTCACCATGCTCATGGCATAATCTTCTCTCTCTCTTGTTTTTCTTATTTCTCTCACCATGAGTGAGTAGTTTCCTTTCACTGGGGTGCGGGGACTAGCCCCGTTGCCCAAGCTTACATGTTCAAATACTAAATGTTCCATGGCATGAATTTAACTTTTCATTTCGTTGTTAATCGTCGATGTGTGCTTGTGGATTGACCACCTGCTTACATTTATATTGTTCGTTTCCTATGTTGTGAGAACTTATATATGTAGGATTTGAATGTTGATTAACGCAGTTGACTCCCTGATGAGAAATTGGATGGGATTCCCTGAAGTTGTAAGTGTGTGATCTGTGAGGTGACGAGGCATCTAGCCCACGGTGATGCTTCTGTGTGCCTGACACCCGCTAAGGGGACCTGCAGCTTCAGTTGGATATATGTATCTTTGGAGCCGTAAGTATGTGATCTGGAGGGTGACGAGACATCTGATACCTAAGGTGATGCTTACGCAAACCTGATGCCCGTATGGGGGGTTTTGCAGTAGCTCTATTTGGATAGTTATATCTTTAATCAATCTTAAACATGATCTTTACTTTCTTGCATTTAGTTTAATTAAACTCAAATCAACCAACCTTTGTTCTAAATATTAGTCTTGATCCAACTAGATTTGACTAGTAAAAGATTCTTAAAAACGTTGTCCCTTGGGATTCAATCCTCAACTATACTGCGATAAGACCCGTCCGCTTGCGGGTGGTTTTATTGCATAAGGTTTTGGTTAAGAACTCAGGGATTTCAACCCTGAATGAGTTTGTTAGTGCGATAATATTCCACGTCAGTGAACGCGGATGAGGAGGCAGAAACCATATAGTAGGGGAAGGACAACAGTAATATCCCATGTGGAGATTAGAGTCTTATGTGTCGTCTTTGTACTCTCAGGTCCTTGGAGTCAGTAGTTAGTGCTTTTATGGTTGATCTGAGATTTTTGTCTTGAACGCCTTGAGGTTTTATGTTGTATATATATTCCTCGAGAAAGAGATAGTACATGGAATGTACAATATGAACCAGAATATATATATTATACTTTGGTTCTTGTTATATGAGTTTCCTAGAAATGGATCTCGTTGCAAATGGTTTTAATTTTTAGTGATTTTTAGTAATTCGCTGTTAATGTTTTCTTCCGCACGTTTTAATTGTACACTTGTCATCTTTATGATGTTGGTTGTCACAAGTTTAGCGGTATCAGAGCTCTAGGTTCGATGAGTCTACAGAGACATAGGATTAAGGTTTTTGAGTCTGATCTAGTATCCTCCAGTTTATCTGATAGTGACTTCTACTCATATAGGAGGAGAAGAAGAACTTGAAGATGTCTAGATCACATGATGAACATGTTGCTAAGAGCAGTGTTGCTGCACCAAGAGGAGGTGCAAGGGATCAGGGTAGGGAGGAACCAGTTCCCGAGCATCCCCATCCAGACCAAGCTATGCTAGAAAACCCAGCCTTCCATGCTCTGTTTGGGCAGTTCATGGCAACTATGACACACATGGCAGATAGAATGACACCACCTACACCTTGGGCACCAGCCCACAATGAAGGATAGGGAGCTGGCAAGACTTTTGAACGACTTCGAAGAGTAGGAGCCACTGAGTATGCCGGTACAGTTGACCCAGAAGATGTTGATTTGTGGCTGACCGAGCTGGAAAAGGCCTTCAAAATCCTTAATATCCCTGAAGCTGAGAAGGTGAGACATGTAGTATACCTGCTGAAGGGGAGTGATGGCCATTGGTGGACCATAGAAGAGGGTAAAAGGCCAGGTGTTGAAGTCAGATAGGAGGAATTCTGACATGAATTCGTCAGTAAATATTTCCCTAAGACTTATCTGGACGAGTAGATTTCTCAGTTCAAGAGGATAAGGCAAGGGCAGATGAACATTAGTGAGTATGAAGCTAAGTTCATGGAGCTTCTATTGTTCTGTCCACACATGGCAGCTATAGACGAGGAAAGGATTCAGCATTTTGAGAAGGGGTTGAATGCTAATTTGACCATACATGTGTCTACTTTAGATAACATGGACAGGTTTGCCACTTTTGTGGATTCCATTAGACGGATAGATAGGTTTGTGATGGAGAAATTCTAGGCTAATAGTAGGAAAGAGCATACACAATTCCAAGGACAGAGGTCCACTCGCTTTAAGAAATTGAGGTTTTCTGCACCAACAGTACCACCAAGGTTCAATACCTAGACGCAGTGGATGTCGAGTAGGGGTAGGGGCCATAGTTTTATTCTAAGTAGAGCCCCCAACACATCATCAACATCTGTAACTGGATCTTTTAGACCTTATCTAGAGACTAGAATCTATCACTAGTGTAGACAAGTAGGACATCTGGCAAGGAATTGTCCAGTTGGAAATACAATGGTAACTCAACCTCCGAGGTAGAATCAACAAGGAGGCCATCAAAGGAGAAAGTTTTCTAGTGGAACTCAAGGACGTGGACAGGCGTCCCAAGCTGGTTTGTCGGCACCCAATAACCGAGCACAGAGTCAACATTAGGAAACAACTAGATTCTATGCTATGAATCAGCCTGAGGCCGTGGTCAATCTGCGAGTTGTGACAGGTCAGATGGAACTATTTCATTCTGATATGTCTTCATCCTGCTTCATATCTATTTTTATTGATCTGGGTGCTACACATTTCTTCATCACTCGAGAAGTGATTCTTGACTACAATATGACTGTCAGTCATAGAGCAGATAGTTTGTTATTAGAAACTCCATTAGTTGGATCTGTAGTGTTGTGGGAGGTATGTTCTCCCTGCATTCTTTCCTTTTCTGATCATAGCGTTCAGGTGGATCTTATACCACTTGAGATGCATGGGTTCGACATAATCTTTGGTATGGACACCCTAGAAAAGTGTAAGGTTGTCTTGGATTGTGGTTCCAAGTAGGTTGTGTTCACAGATAATGGTGACACATGGATCTTTTAGGGGGACAGAAAGATTCTTCCAGCTTGTCTAGTGTCAGCAATGGTAGCTGAGAAGCTGATGTGATAAGGATGTGAAGCATTCTTGGCACATGTGGTAGATACCAGAGTAGAGAGCCCTAGTCTTTCTGAAGTTCCAATAGTTAGGGAGTTTGAGGATGTATATCCTGAAGAACTTCCAGGTGTTCCTCCACCCTGAGAGATTGATTTTAAGATTAATCTAATTCTGGGTACACAACCAATATCTCAAAAACCTTATAGAATGGCACATGCTGAGATGGCAGAGCTCAAGAAACAGTTGTAGGAGTTGCTTGAAAAGGGTTTTATCCGACCGAGTACTTCACTATGGGGTGCTCCGATTCTCTTTGTTAAGAAGAAGGATGGGTCTATGCAATTATGCATTGACTATAGGTAGTTAAATAAAGTAACTATAAAGAACAAGTATCCTCTGCCAAGGATAGATGACATGTTTGACCAGCTGCGTGGTGCAACTATCTTCTCTAAGATAGATCTAAGGCCAGGATATCATCAGTTGTGTATCAAGGAGAGTGACATACCTAAATCAGCCTTTAGGACAAGGTATGGTCACTATGAGTTCATAGTTATGTCATTTGGACTAACTAATGCACCAGCTGCATTCATGGAACTCATGAACATAATCTTCTGGCAATTCCTTGATCAGTTTGTAGTAGTTTTCATAGATGACATCCTGATATACAGTAGAGATGCTCAACAGCATGAGCAACACCTCCGTCAGGCTCTGACTTTACTAAGAGAACACAAGCTATATGCTAAGTTTAGCAAGTGTGAGTTCTGGTTATCAGAAGTGCCTTTCCTAGGATATGTAATATCTGTCTCAGGTATCCGTGTTGATCCTAAAAAGGTAGAATCTGTATTGTAATGGGAACAGCCGAAGACACCAATGAAGATACGTAATTTTCTAGGACTGGCAGGTTACTATAGGAGGTTCATTAAGAACTTTAGTTCTATAGCCTTAACCCTAACCAAATTGACTAGGAAGGAGGTTCCTTTTGTCTGGAATGACAAGTATCAACATTCTTTCTAGTTGTTGAAAGAAAGATTAACAAGTGCAGATGTGTTAGTTTTACCTGAGCAGGGAAAAGGACATATTGTTTTCTGTGACGCTTCTAAGAATGGTCTAGGATGTGTGTTGATGCAGGATAAACAAGTGGTTTCTTTTGCTTCTCGATATCTTAAGAAACACAAGGAAAATTATTCGACACAAGATCTAGTATTAGTTGTTGTGGTTCATGCGTTGAAGATCTGGAGACATTATCTCTATGGAGAAACATTCCAGATTTTTCACGGACCATAAGAATCTAAAGTACATCTTTTCACAACACGAGTTGAACATGAGACAATGCCACTGGATGGAGTTAATCAAGGACTATGATTGTATAATTGATTATCATCCAGGAAAGGCCAATGTAGTGGTTGATGCACTAAGTAGAAAATCATCGTTGTCAACCCTAGACAAAGCATAGTTGAACTTTTTAGTGTGCTTTAAACGAGACATGTTTATCTCTTTTAGGCAAAACAATGTACAACTTAAAGTATATTTGTTAGCTGGACTGTTAGCTGAGATGCACATAAAACCTACTCTGAAGCAACAGATCAAAGAGGCACAATAGGCTGATACTATGATTCAACAGATCAGGTCAGGGTATGATAGTGAGAAATGGGATGGTTTTCATGAGTCAGATGATCAGGTAGTTTGTTACCATGGTAGGATGGTAGTACCTGATGCTAATAACTTAAGGAAGTTAGTCATGGAGGAAGCTCATTCATCCATGTATGCAATGCATCCAGGGAGAACCAAAATGTATCATAACTTGAAAGATATGTATTGGTGGTCCAGTTTGAAGAAAGATGTAGCTGAGTTTGTTATGCGGTGTCCAGTGTGTCAGCAAGTTAAAGCTGAACATCAAAAGCCTATAGGAACAATGCAACCTTTACCTATACCACAGTGTAAATGGGATCACGTAACCATGGACTTTGTGGTTTGTTTGCCCAGAATAGCCAAAAGTCATGATTCCATTTGGGTGATAGTTGATAGGTTGACTAAGATAGCACATTTTCTTCCTGTCAAAACAACCTATACTGTTGAGAAGCTTGCACTGATCTATATAGATGAGATAGTGTGTTTACACGGGGTTCCAGCTACAATTGTTTCTGATAGAGGTCCCCAATTCACAAGTCATTTTTGGGAACGACTACATAAAGCTTTGGGTACGCAGTTAAGATTAAGTACCGCCTTTCACCCATAGAAGGATGGAAAATCTGAGAGGACTATACAAACCTTAGAGGATTTTCTTAGGGCATGTGTCCTTCAATTTGTAGGAAGTTGGGATATACACTTGAGCCTAATAGAATTCACTTACAACAATAGTTATCAGCACATTATTTATATGGCACCATATGAAGAATTATATGGTAGACGTTGTAGATCTCCGTTATGCTGGTTCGAAATAGGGGAATACCAACTTTTGGGTCCTGAGTTAGTGCAGCAGACAACCGAGAAGATTAAAGTAATACAACAACGGCTAAAGGCTATACAGGATAGATAGAAATCTTACATTGATAAATGGCGTAGACCTTTAGAATTCCAAGTTGGAGACAGAGTATATCTCAAAGTCTCACCTTGGAAAGGTGTTCTTAGATTTGGGAAGAAGGGTAAGTTAGCTCCTAGATTTATGGGACCTTATCCAATCATTGAACGAATTGGAAAGGTAGCCTATAAGTTGGAGTTGCACCTGAATTACACAGATTGCATCCAGTATTCCATATATCCATGCTGAGAAAGTGTCACCCTGATATAGAATTACTATTTCAACCTATGGAGGTAGAATTAAATGAAGATATATCCTATGTAGAAGGACCAATGATGATTCTTGACAGAAGAATCAAAAAGTTGAAAAAGAAAGACATTATTCTTGTGAAAGTTCTCTGGCATCATCGTGGCATTGAAGAGGCTACGTGGGAGCTAGAGGAAGAATTTAGGAGGAAGTACCCTTCTCTTTTCTCTTGATGATTTCGGGGACGAAATCCTTGTTAGGGGTGGATAATTATAACACCCCTGACCTGGGTTATGCCTTAACCCTATATGTTTTGCTTAAGCAAGTTATTTAGATTCTTGTCTTTGTCTTTTGAAAAGTAATTAAGACTAAAGGAGAGCCTATGTTTCAATTTTGGTCCTATTTGAATAACGTTGAAACAATATTTTACATGTTTTGGACGAAAGTGCAATTTACCCAATTTGATGGGGTTACCTTGCAAATATTACATGATAAATGTTCCTCAAGTTCTATAGCATCATATGAATGAGAATGATGTTGAGGTATGGCTTGTGGAAGCTTAAGTTCGAAGAAGGAGCTTGTTTGAATAATACTTGTTCATTGATTACTAGTTTTGGTGTAATTTGCAATTTACCCAAAACCTAGGGTTGAATGTGCAAAATATCATCTCTAGAGAGTCGCTACTATTTCTTGGTATCATTTAGAGAAAATAAAATGAGAGGGGCATCTCATTTGAATTACTTTTGAGGAGAGATAATCTTGATAATAAAATAATCAAGATTTAAGCATAATTGAAACCCTAATTCATTTTAATGCATATATATATATATATATATATATATATATATATATATATATATATATATATATATTAATTGAAGTTCCCATCAACCAAAAAAATATGATGGTTGAAATCCTATAATGTGAGGACGTCCTAATGCCTTGAGTGGCACCGAAACTATCATAAGGAAGTGGATAAACCACTCACATTTGTTAATTAAAAAGAAATGTCCACTAAAAATGGATATTAGTATTATATTATTAAGGTGCTTAAATGGATTGCTTTTAATTCAAGGATAAAGCAAAAGAATTGAGGGCAAGGAAGTTGGCTTTGTGAATAAGGAAGTGAAGGGGGCATGTGGCAAGCAAATATGAGGATTATTCTCCTTCTTTCTCTCTCCTAGAAAATCAATTACATATACTCAATTTTCTCGTTACTTGAAAGGTTATTTTGCAAGACACTTTCTTTCTTTGCTTGGTCCAAAGACTAAGGATCTTAGGAGCAAGAGGAGAACGTGCCCCAACCTTTAGGTAAGCTCCATGGTCATCTTCAACCTTGAATTCATGGTGGAAATGGAATTTCAACACTCATTCTCTTCTTTTCTCCATTCAATCCCCAACCTTGGCCATTCTTTTGCATCCACATAGTTGGAGATGAACCTTGAATAGTTGAAGGATCTTCTTTCACCATTGAAGACGTGAAGCTTGAAGCTTTGAATATACTTTGAAGGCGGGTTATATAACTTGAACCCTTAAATGTTATTATTGAATTCCATTTTTCATTACATGTTGATCTTTTCTTTCTCCTCGATTTCTTGAGTAAATGATGAATACATTAGTAGTATGAACAATAAGAATGGAGGTTGATTATGATGACATCATCTTAAATGACCACATTTAGATCAGCATTATTAAATGGTTTCATACATATACATGGACAAACGGTTTCAAACTGTTTGGTGATGATTCGATCTCAAACTATTTGGTGATGATTCGATCTCAAATCGTTTGGTGATGATTCTATCTCAAACTGTTTGGTGATGATTCGATCTCAAACCGTTTGGTGATGATTTGATCTCAAACCTTTTGGTGATGATTCGATCTCAAACTGTTTGGTGATGATTCGATCTCAAAATCATTTGAGACCAAACAGTCTCAAGATCGTTTGAGGGAAAACTGTAACATCCCTGACCTGGGTTATGAGTTAACCCTAGGTGTTTTGCCTAATTATGTAATTAAGATACTGGTGATTATCTTTTGGCATGTAATTAAACTCTTGAGGAACACATATTTCCATTTCTGCCCTAATTGAACAAATGTTTTAGTATTGTTTTGTAATATAGGGACCTATGTGCAATTTACCCAGTTAGAAGGGTTAACTTGCAATTTGCACATGTTGAGATGTTCCTCTGATGTTGAGGCATCATAAGAATGATTATGGTAAAGTTTGAAGGTTTTCCCAAGCTTGAGCACCAAGGTGCAGCTGTGGAAGCAATCCCTGTGCTTGAAACCCTGGTTTTGGGGTAAAATTCAATTTACCCAAAATTTGGAGAGCAACTTGTAAATTTCATCTTCTAAATTATCTTTTATAACTTTTGTCATAATTTAGAGTAGAAATGATGAAGAGGGCACTTTATTTGAATAATCATATAATAAAGAACACCTTTGTGATTAAATAATCAAGGAATAAGTATAATAGCTCTTTTATATGTATACTTTAGTAATGGGTTGATCTTATTTGCCTTCAATTCTTGACCTTAGAAGGAGATTGTCCTTAGAAATAAGGGTTAGGGACTAGCAAAGAAGAAAGGAAGGACTTAGATGAGAAATGGGATAAAGTAGAAGCTTTATGGAGAAATTTCACCCAAAATATATATACCACTTCCTTTGCAAGCAAAGGAACGTTTCTTTCATTCCCTCACTTATCCCCCTTGCTCAAACCGACTAAGGCAGAGCTCGGGAGCATAGGAGAATGACCAGGGAGTTCAATGTAAATTTGGATCATCCCTTTTGCTTGAATTCATGGAGGAAACTCGATTTCAAGGTTGAATTCATGGCTAGCTCACCTAGCTTTATCTTTCTAGCCATTCCTTTCCAACTTTTCCTTGGAGAATTCACCTTGTCCGACCTGTGGAGCTCAAAGACGCCATTAAAGACCTGAAGCTTGGAAGCTTGGAGCTCAAGGAATAACCTTTAGGCGGGTTTTATAACTCTAAACCTTATGCTTTGATTATACATCTTTTTCTATGCATATAGTTGCTAGTTCTTCTTCTTCCCTATCTTCCCTTGCATCCTTGCAAGCAAAATCGTGAAGAACTGCTACTGTTCTTGAGGTAGAAGATAAGGGCGTTAATTCCTATGCTTATCCACGGATTTCCACTTTACCAAACGACCTCCACCAATTGCCCATACGGTTTACACAACCGTTTGGTGGGCAAACGGTTTCAGGGTCGTATGAAGGAAAACGGCCTTCAAGACCGTTTGGTCGCATTGACCAAGCGACGACCGTATGGGAATCTTGTTTATAATTATGTAGGTTAATCACCCACAAAATTTGAGGGGTTAACTCCAAAGGAATCGTGAGATATAAGCAAATCAATTAGCAAATCCAATTGAATTAAGTTCTGATTTTCAATCTGTTTAATTTTCCCTTTTTGGGAAAACGGTCTCAAGACCATTTAAGATGGTTGACCAAGCGTTGACCGTTTGGGATTACTGTTCATAATGATGTTGATTAATGACTCACCAAATTTTATGGATTAATTCCAAACGAGTTATGAGTTGAAGGTTGATTAATATGGCAAATCCTAATTGAAATAAGTGCTGAAATTCCAATGAGTTGATTAGAGATTTTGGGTTGATTAGCCCAAACGGTCTCAAGACCATTTGGGGAATCATCCAAACGGTCTCAAGACCGTTTGGGGATCACCCAAGACCGTTTAGAGGTCTGGGGTCAAGTATAGTTGACCAATTGAAGGTCCAAAGGTACCAAATTATATTGCAATCAAGTATTGATGTGATGATCAACTCAATAGATCAAACCTTGATGAATTTTCACTAGAGTCCAAAGGATGGATGGGCAAACGGTCTCAAGACCATTTGTAACTCATCCAAACGGTCTCAAGACCGTTTGGTGTCAACCCAAGACCGTTTGGAGGTCTAGGGTTAAGATAATTTGATCAATTGAGGGCCCAATTACAGTGGGTTATTGAAATAATCAAATTGCTGATTTGTGACTTAATTAAGGTTCAACCCCTATCAAATACTCTTAGATTTTGATGAATTCTTGGGAAAATGGTCTCAAGACCGTTTGGAGGTTATCCAAATGATCCCAAGACCGTTTGGGCCAAGTTTGAGCCCGATTGGAGGTCAAGTGATGGGATCAACTTCGATTTGATTCACATTGTTGAGTGTTGATGGTTGAATGTTTATAGACCTTAATTGAACCAACTCCAACCCTAATTGGATATCAATTGAGGATCAATTGAGTGACCAATTGGTTACGGCTAACCCTAATTGTCTCAATTGATAAGTGGTTAGCAAGCTTGAGACCAATTGAAGGCTTCAACATAGGAAACCCTAATCGAGTTTACCCTTTGAATCACCTTGGAGGTCCATGCGATCTTGAGCTTTTAGGACCATACGACTTCAGGACCGAATGAGTTCATACGACTTCAGGACCGAATGAGTTCATACGACTTCAGGACCGAATGAGTTCATATGACTTCAGGACCGAATGAGTTCATACGACTTCAGGACCGAATGAGTTCATACGACCTCAGGACCGAATGAGTTCATACGACTTCGGGACAGAATGAGTTCAAACGACTTCAGGTCCGAATGAGCTCAAACGACTTCAGAAGTCAAACTATGACTAAACGGTCTTCACCCCATCTTGGGCAAATGACCTCAAGATCGTTTAAGGGTAAACGGTCTTGAGTGTCATGCGGTCTTGAAGTCAACCAAAGCTAAACGGTCTACAACCTTAAACAATCTCAGGATCGTTTGAAGGTTGAAGGTGTGAAACCTATTGAGGACTTTTAAGGATAAGTCTGCCTAATGCCTTGAAGGCTTAGATGGTTTGATGGTTGTTCAAACTAAACCCTAATGATACCTAGGGACATTAAGGGTCAAGTGGTTAGTATATTAACCCATGTTATGATCAATGGTGAACTTTACCAAAATACCCTTTATGGATTCAAGTAGGTAACCCCTTTTTATCATGCAAACCCCAATGGTTACAATGGTGATGACTTGGCTAGGCTTATCAATGTTGATTAGACCTAACCCAATCTAGAGGGATGTAATCATCACCTATGAGAAAGAGGAGAGAGAAAATCCCAATTATGGTTGAAATCCAAGTAAAATACCTTCAATATATATGAATGTACATGATTAGGGTATGATCCACCTATGTGAGATCATGAAAACCCTATTTATGATAATTGATGAATCTTAATATTATCTGAGGACTTTAATGATGATGTTTCTCATACATGGTGATGTTATGAGATCAATTCACCAATAGGTGAATAGTAAACCCTAATTCTAGGATGATGACATGTATTGTGAATAGTAAACCCTAATTGATGAAAATCAGGGAAACCTAGCTCTTGTATGAGTAGGGAGATACAACTTCTTTAAATGAGTTATTTATTGTTATCAGTTGATTTAACCATGCAGGTTCCTATATGAGGATGATCATATCCAGGTATGGATGATGATACTATATTCATTGAAATCATGTTGTTAGCTTTATGAATAAGTGATTTATCCTGATGCCTTGTTAATAGCATCTTATGAGATTGATAGGCTGTGAGAGCCATGAATACCATCAAGGTCATGCTTTAAGAGATGACTTGTGATGAGAGTACTGAGAAATGATGATTATGTGAGTTAGACTTGATACATTTAGTATTCTACTTTCATAACTTCTGTTCTAATGATTAATGTTTGAAAACATGTATGATGTTAAAAGAATACTAAAATGTACCTAAATAATCAAGTATAATCATACCATGTAGAGCCCTGATCATAGATCCATCATTGTCAGGAGTTAAATGATGGTGAAACAGGTTTTCCTAAGGGAACTCCTGGATCACATACTTTTGAGTATGTGGGGAAAATGGATGTGAATGTCCTTACATCCTAGTGTAGGAATTGATGTAGATGTATCTTAATCTATCAATCCTTCACTATGGGTTATGCCGGGGTGATGTAACACTAATCTCCCGAGGAAGTCTTTTATACCGCAATCGATGAGAGATAAACAAGAAATCTTTCGATGGCGAAGAGAGTAAAGAATGCCACTGTGACTCTAATAGCGAAGTACCAGAATACCCTGGTAAGCTATAGTAGCAGAGACATTAGATGTCATGCATGTTGATCCTCACACTGACTGAGGAAGATGAGGTCATAAGAATCCGGCTCTTTTGATGACCTATGTATGATACCGATGCGACTTAATAGTGATCGGTTGGAGTATGAGCGGTATACCTCATCTCCACAGGGCATAATGATGTTTGTAAAACATAATCAACCGCGTAGCATATCTGCTTAGGTTGATCCACGAGATACATTGATTGAAGATACATTACTTAGTATACATGTTCTTCATATTCCTTAAATGTTGTTGTTCTAATTGATAACAATCTGCTGTTGATTACCTTAAAGCTTTTATTGCCTATGTTGTTCTTGAATTGTTATAATAAAGCTTCTGGCGAAAAGTTATAACTCTCGCTGGGACAATTATTTAAAATTGTCTCACCCCGTAGATTTCAACCTTTTTAGGTGGTCGTCGAGGATGAAGGAATCAGTCTGCAGGTGGACAGTATCAGCAGCAGCAGCACCAGGAGTAGCAGTAAATCTCAGGTGGAGATTCAGACTGCTGAGTTGTGTAGTTAGATAGTCAGTCCTATGTGTTCTCTGTACTCTCAGGTCCTTGGAGTCTTTTGGTCTGAGATTTTGATTCTGAGTTCTTGAGATTTTGTATCATGTTGTATATAATTACGCAAGAAGTAATTATCAAAGATGTAAACAGTTTATCTCCTTTTATGAAAGAAGTTTTTATGGATTCAAGCTCTTATCTCGAAAAGTTTTAATTTTCCGTGATTTTTGTCTTCCGCTGTTAATCGAACAGTTTCCGCTACATTTAAATCGTGTTTATATCATGGTTTGGAGATCAGAGCCCACAATTAGTGTTATCAGAGCTCTAGGTTTGCTGAGTCTACAGAGACATAGGAATTAGGATGTCGAGTCTATCCTTAGTATTTCTTTCTTATCTAATAGAGTCTTCTGCTCCTCAGGAGAAGAAGATAATTAAGAATGTCTGAACCACATGAGGAGTTCGTGGTAGAAAGTTGTGTTGCTGCACCCCAAGGAGGTGCAAGGAACCTGGAGATAGAACAACCTGTACCTGAGCCACCCAGAGAGCCACCTCAGTTTGACCCAGCTGACATGGAAAACCCAGCTGTTCAAACTATGTTCGGGCAGTTTATGACTGCCATGACACACATCACCGACAGGATGCCCATGCCTGCACCTAGGGCACCTGCCCAGCCTGAAGGACAAGGTATCAGTAAGACGTTCGAGCGACTTCGTCGTGTCAGAGCAATCAAATACTTTGGAACAGCTGATCCTGCAGATGCCGATCTGTGGTTGACCGAATTGGAAAAAGCTTTTAGAATCCTCAACATCCCAGAAGCTCAGAAGGTTAGACACGCTGTCTATCTTCTCAAGGGAAGTGCTGGTCACTGGTGGACCATGGAAGAGCAGAAGAGGCCTGGAGTGGAGATCTCGTGGGAAGATTTCCGTCAGGAATTTATCAATAGATATTTTCCAAAGACCTTCCTAGATGAGAAGATCTCTCAGTTTGAGAGACTGAGGTAGGGCATGATGAACATTAGCGAGTATGAAGCTAAGTTCATGGAGTTACTGCGGTTTTGTCCGCACATGGCTGCCACAGAAGAAGAAAGAATCAGAAGGTTCGAGAAGGGTTTAAACGCCGACTTGACTACTCCCGTGTCTGCCCTAGAGAATCGGGAGATGTTTGCTACCTTCGTTGAGTCAGTCAGAAGGATAGAGAAATCCATAGTCGAGAAGAGACAAACCCATAAAAGATATCCGCAGTTCCAGAGTTCTTCATCTAGAGACTTTAAGAAGCCTAGATTCTCTGCACCTACACCTCCACCACCCAGAACGAGTGCTCAGACACAGTGGTCACCGAGTAGAGGTAGGGGACGAAGCCTACCTCAACAAGAGACTCATAGTTCAGCATCGATGTCAGTCACAGGACCACCCAGACCACAACAACTGGAGAGGAGCTGTTACAACTGTGGGAAGGTGGGGCATTTAATGAAGGACTGCCGATCTAGGCCTGTCAGTGTGACACAACCTCAGAGGCAGAGTCAACATGTATGTTAGAGAAGGCAATCTCAAGGAGCAGCTCGAGGACGTGGACAAGCGTCTCAAGCTGGATCATCAGCACCACCTCAACACTAGGCGACAGTAAGGTTCTATGCTATGAACCCACCTGATGCAGTGGTCAATCCACGGGTAGTGGCAGGTCAGATGGAACTTTTATATTCTTATATGTCTAAATCCTGTGTGGTATCTGTTCTGATTGACCCGGGTGCTACGCACTCCTTTGTCACTCGGAGAGTGATTCGTAACTGCAATATGACAATCATTCATAGTGCAGATAGCTTGTTTTTGGAGACTCCGTTGAGTGGGTCTGCCGTGTTGCAAGAGGTATGCTCTCCCTGCATTCTCTTCTTTTCTGATCATCACATTCAAGTGGACCTTATACCACTTGATATGCAAGGATTTGATATAATCCTCGGGATGGATACCTTGGAAAAGTATCGAGTTGTCTTGGATTGTGAATCCAAGCTTGCTGTGTTTGCTGATAAAAACAACACGTGGATCTTTCAAGGAGAAAGGAAGATTCTGCCCACCTGTCTTGTGTCAGCTATGGTTGCTGATAAGCTGATGAGGCAAGGATGTTATGCATTCTTGGCCCATGTAGTAGATGTTACCAAAGAAGGTCTCAACCCTGTTGAAGTTCCTATAGTCAGGGAATTCAAGGACGTGTTTCCTGAAGAACTTCCAGGTATACCACTGCCTCGGGAAATTGATTTTGAAATCAATTTGATCCCAGACACGAAACCTATAGCCCAGACACCGTATAGGATGGCGCCTGCTGAGATGGCAGAACTTAAGAAACAGCTTCAAGAGTTACTTGAGAAAGGTTTTATCCGACCGAGAACTTCACCTTGGGGTGCTCCAGTTTTGTTTGTTAGAAAGAAAGATGGGTCAATGCGGCTGTGCATTGATTATAGACAACTCAATAAAGTAACGATAAAGAATAAGTACCCTCTGTCGAGGATTGATGATCTCTTTGACCAGTTGCGTGGTGCAACCGTCTTCTCAAAGATAGACCTGAGGTCTGGATATCATCAACTCCGTATTAAGGATAGTGACATATCCAAGTCTGCCTTTAGGACAAGATATGGTCACTATGAGTTCACGGTTATGTCGTTTGGACTAACCAATGCACCAGCTGCATTCATGGGACTCATGAATAGAGTTTTTCGACCTTTCCTCGATCAGTGTGTTGTCGTCTTCATAGATGACATTCTGATTTTTAGCAAGGATGCTCAACAGCATGAGCAACATCTTCGCCAAGCTTTGACCTTGCTAAGAGAACACAAGTTGTATGCTAAGTTTAGCAAGTGTGAGTTTTGGCTGCCGGAGGTATCTTTTCTTGGACATGTGATATCTGCATCGGGAATTCGTGTTGACCCTACAAAGGTAGAATATGTTCTACAGTGGGAACAACCGAAGACGCCGACGGAGATTCGAAGTTTCCTAGGGTTAGCAGGCTATTATCAAAGGTTCATTAAGAATTTCAGTTCCATAGCCTTACCCTTGACTAAGTTGACCCGGAAAGATGTTCCTTTTGTTTGGAGTGATAAGTATCAGCAATCTTTCCAGCTGTTGAAGGAGAAGTTGACAAGTGCACCCATACTTGTGCTACCTGAGCAAGGCAAAGGATATATAGTTTTCTGTGATGCTTCTAAGAATGGACTAGGGTGTGTGTTGATGCAGGATAAATAAGTAATTTCTTTTGCTTCTCGACAGCTTAAGAAACACGAAGAGAATTATCCGACACACGATCTGGAGTTAGCTGTTGTAGTTCATGCCCTGAAGATCTGGAGACATTATCTTTATGGAGAGACATTTCAGATTTTCACTGACCATAAGAACCTTAAGTACATCTTCTCTCAGCATGAACTTAATATGAGACAACGCCGCTGGATGGAATTAATCAAGGACTACGATTGTATGATTGATTACCATCTGGGGAAGGCTAATGTGGTTGCTGATGCCTTGAGTAGGAAATCAGCAACATCAACCATGGAAAGGGCACAACTAAACTCTTTAGTATGCTCTAGAAGGGATATGCTTATCTCTTTGAGACAAGACAATGTGCAGTTGAAGGTGTCATTGTTAGCCGGGTTGTTAGCTGAGATGCATATTAAACCTACCCTTAGAGAGCAGATTAAGGAAGCACAACAAGGTGATATTGTAGTTCAGCAGATTAGATCGGAGTATGGTAGTGAGAAACGAGATGGTTTCCATGACTCAGATGATCAAATAGCCTGTTATCATGGGAGGATGATAGTGCCGGATGTGGACAACTTGAGGAAGTTAGTCCTGGAAGAAGTTCATTCTTTGATGTATGCCATGCATCCAGGGAGCACCAAGATGTATCGAAACTTGAAAGATATGTATTGGTGGCCTGGAATGAAGAAGGATGTTGTAGAGTTTGTTCTGAGGTGTCCTGTGTGTCAGCAAGTTAAAGCTGAACACCAGAAGCCTGCAGGAACAATGAAACCTTTACCCATACCAAAGTGGAAGTGAGACCATGTTACCATGGACTTTGTTGTTGGCCTACCCAGGACAAGCAAAGGACATGATTCCATTTGGGTAGTTGTTGATAGGTTGACTAAGACAGCGCATTTCTTACCTGTCAAGACAACCTACACTGCTGAGAGGCTCACACAGATTTACATAAATGAGATAGTGCGTTTGCACGGGGTTCTAGCTACTATCGTCTCTGATAGAGGTCCCCAGTTCACTAGTCATATTTGGGAACAACTTCATAATGCTTTAGGCACCCAGTTAAGGTTTAGTACGACCTTTCATCCACAGACTGATGGACAGTCGGAAAGGACCATACAGACCTTGGAAGACCTGTTGAGAACATGTGTTCTCCAGTTTACCGGAAGTTGGGATCTACACCTAAGCTTGATAGAGTTTGCCTATAATAATAGCTATCATCATAGTATTGATATGGCACCTTATGAAGCCTTGTATGGTAGACGTTGTAGATCACCCTTGTGTTGGTATGAGACTGGTGAGCATCAGTTGTTAGGACCTGATCTTGTGCAGCAAACTACAGAAAAGATTAAGGTAATACAACAACAGATTAAGACTGCACAGGATAGGCAGAAATCTTATGCTGACAAGCATCGTAGACCCTTAGAGTTCTAGGTCGGAGACAGAGTGTATCTCAAAGTCTCGCCTTGGAAAGGAGTTCTTTGTTTTGGAAGAAAAGGGAAGTTAGCTCCTAGATTTATGGGGCCTTATCCAATCATTGAACGGATTGGAAAGGTAGCATATAAACTAGAGCTGCCACCAGAGTTACAGAGGTTACACCCTGTGTTTCACATTTCTATGTTGAGGAAATGTCACCCAGATACCGAGTCAGTTCTACAACCTATGGAAGTAGAATTGAATGAAGATATAACTTATGAGGAAGGACCAATGTCAATCCTTGATAGTAGAACTAAAAAGTTAAAGAAGAAAGATATAAGCCTTGTGAAAGTCCTCTGGAACCACCGTGGTGTTGAAGAAACCACTTGGGAACTAGAGGAGGAGATGAGAAGGAAATACCCTGCTCTTTTCTCTTAATACGTTTTATCGATTTTGGGGACGAAATCCTTGTAAGGGGTGGATAATTTGTAACATCCCTGACCTGGGTTATGAGTTAACCCTAGGTGTTTTGCCTAATTATGTAATTAAGATACTGGTGATTATCTTTTGGCATGTAATTAAACTCTTGAGGAACACATATTTCCATTTCTGCCCTAATTGAACAAATGTTTTAGTATTGTTTTGTAATATAGGGACCTATGTGCAATTTACCCAGTTAGAAGGGTTAACTTGCAATTTGCACATGTTGAGATGTTCCTCTGATGTTGAGGCATCACAAGAATGATTATGGTAAAGTTTGAAGGTTTTCCCAAGCTTGAGCACCAAGGTGCAGCTGTGGAAGCAATCCCTTTGCTTGAAACACTGGTTTTGGGGTAAAATGCAATTTACCCAAAATTTGGAGTGCAACTTGTAAATTTCATCTTCTAAAATATCTTTTATAACCTTTTTCATCATTTAGAGTAGAAATGATGAAGATGGCACTTCATTTGAATAATCATATAATAAAGAACACCTTTGTGATTAAATAATCAAGGAATAAGTATAATAACTCTTTTATATGTATACTTTAGTAATGGGTTGATCTTCTTTGCCTTCAATTCTTGACCTTAGAAGGAGATTGTCCTTAGAAATAAGGGGTAGGGACGAGCAAAGAAGAAAGGAAGGACTTAGATGAGAAATGGGATAAAGTAGAAGCTTTATGGAGAAATTTCACCCAAAATATATATACCACTTCCTTTGCAAGCAAAGGAACGTTTCTTTCATTCCCTCACTTATCCCCCTTGCTCAAACCGACTAAGGCAGAGCTATGGAGCATAGGAGAACGATCAGGGAGTTCAAGGTAAGTTTGGATCATCCCTTTTGCTTGAATTCATGGAGGAAACTCGATTTCAAGGTTGAATTCATGGCTAGCTCACCTAGCTTTATCTTTCTAGCCATTCCTTTCCAACTTTTCCTTGGAGAATTCACCTTGTCCGACCTATGGAGCTCAAATACGCCATTAAATACCTGAAGCTTGGAAGCTTGGAGCTCAAGGAACAACCTTTAGGCGGGTTTTATAACTCTAAACCTTATGCTTTGATTATACATCTTTTTCTTTGCATATAGTTGCTAGTTCTTCTTCTTCCCTATCTTCCCTTGCATCCTTGCAAGCAAAATCATGACTAACTGCTACTGTTCTTAAGGTAGAAGATAAGGGCATTAATTCCTATGCTTATCCATGGATTTCCACTTTACCAAACGACCTCCACCAATTGCCCATACGGTTTACACAACCGTTTGGTGGGCAAACGGTTTCAGGGTCGTATGAAGGCAAACGGCCTTCAAGACCATTTGGTCGCGTTGACCAAGCAACGACCGTATGGGAATATTGTTTATAATTATTTAGGTTAATCACCCACAAAATTTGAGGGGTTAACTCCAAAGGAATCGTGAGATATAAGCAAATCAATTAGCAAATCCAATTGAATTAAGGTCTGATTTTCAATCTGTTTAATTTGCCCTTTTTGGGCAAACGGTCTCAAGACCATTTAAGATGGTTGACCAAGCATTGACCGTTTGGGATTACTGTTCATAATGATGTTGATTAATGACTCACCAAATTTTATGGATTAATTCCAAACGAGTTATGAGTTGAAGGTTGATTAATAGGGCAAATCCTAATTGAAATCAGTGCTGAAATTCCAATGAGTTAATTAGTGCTTTTGGGTTGATTAGCCCAAACGGTCTCAAGACCGTTTGGGGAATCATCCAAACGGTCTCAAGACCATTTGGGGATCACCCAAGACCGTTTAGAGGTCTGGGGTCAAGTATAGTTGACCAATTGAAGGTCCAAAGGTACCAAATTATATTGCAATTAAGTATTGATGTGATGATCAACTCAATAGATCAAACCTTGATGAATTTTCACTAGAGTCCAAAGGATGGATGGGCAAACGGTCTCAAGACCGTTTGGAACTCATCCAAACGGTCTCAAGACCATTTGGTGTCAACCCAAGACCGTTTGGAGGTCTAGGGTTAAGATAATTTGATCAATTGAGGGCCCAATTACAGTGGGTTATTGAAATAATCAAATTGCTGATTTGTGACTTAATTAAGGTTCAACCCCTATCAAATCAACTTAGATTTTGATGAAATCTTGGGAAAACGGTCTCAAGACCGTTTGGAGGTTATCCAAATGATCCCAAGACCGTTTGGGCTAAGTTTGAGCCCGATTGGAGGTCAAGTGATGGGATCAACTTCGATTTGATTCACATTGTTGAGTGTTGATGGTTGAATGTTTATAAACCTTAATTGAACCAACTCCAACCCTAATTGGATATCAATTGAGGATCAATTGAGTGACCAATTGGGTACGGATAACCCTAATTGTCTCAATTGATAAGTGGTTAGCAAGCTTGAGACCAATTTAAGGCTTCAACATAGGAAACCCTAATCGAGTTTACCCTTTGAATCACCTTGGAGGTCCATGCGATCTTGAGCTTTTAGGACCATACGACTTCAGGACCGAATGAGTTCATACGACTTCAGGACCGAATGAGTTCATACGACTTCAGGACCGAATGAGTTCATATGACTTCAGGACCGAATGAGTTCATACGACTTCAGGACCAAATGAGTTCATATGACTTCGGGACCGAATGAGTTCAAATGACTTCTGGTCCGAATGAGCTCAAACGACTTCAGAAGTCAAACTATGACTAAACGGTCTTCACCCCATCTTGGTAAAACGACCTCAAGATCGTTTAAGGGTAAATGGTCTTGAGTGTCATGCGGTCTTGAAGTCAACCAAAGCTAAACGGTCTACAACCTTAAACGATCTCAGGATCGTTTGAAGGTTGAAGGTGTGAAACCTATTGGGGACTTTTAAGGATAAGTCTGCCTAATGCCTTGAAGGCTTAGATGGTTTGATGGTTGTTCAACCTAAACCCTAATGATACCTAGGGACATTAAGGGTCAAGTGGTTAGTATATTAACCCATGTTATGATCAATGGTGAACTTTACCAAAATACCCTTTATGGATTCAAGTAGGTAACCCCTTTTTATCATGCAAACCCCAATGGTTACAATGGTGATGACTTGGCTAGGCTTATCAATGTTGATTAGACCTAACCCAATCTAGAGGGATGTAATCATCACCTATGAGCAAGAGGAGAGAGAAAATCCCAATTATGGTTGAAATCCAAGTAAAATACCTTCAATATATATGAATGTACATGATTAGGGTATGATCCACCTATGTGAGATCATGAAAACCCTATTTATGATAATTGATGAATCTTAATCTTATCTGAGGACTTTAATGATGATGTTTCTCATACATGGTGATGTTATGAGATAAATTCACCAATAGGTGAATAGTAAACACTAATTCTAGGATGATGACATGTATTGTGAATAGTAAACCCTAATTGATGAAAATCAGGGAAACCTAGCTCTTGTATGAGTAGGGAGATACAACTTCTTTAAATGAGTTATTTATTGTTATCAGTTGATTTAACCATGCAGGTTCCTATATGAGGATGATCATATCCAGGTATGGATGATGATACTATATTCATTGAAATCATGTTGTTAGCTTTATGAATAAGTGATTTATCCTGATGCCTTGTTAATAGCATCTTATGAGATTGATAGGCTGTGAGAGCCATGAATACCATCAAGGTCATGCTTTAAGAGATGACTTGTGATGAGAGTACTGAGAAATGATGATTATGTGAGTTAGACTTGATACATTTAGTATTCTACTTTCATAACTGCTGTTCTAATGATTAATGTTTGAAAACATGTATGATGTTAAAAGAATACTAAAATGTACCTAACTAATCAAGTATAATCATACCATGTAGAGCCCTGATCATAGATCCATCATTGTCAGGAGTTAAATGATGGTGAAACAGGTTTTCCTAAGGGAACTCCTGGATCACATACTTTTGAGTATGTGGGGAAAATGGATGTGAATGTCCTTACATCCTAGTGTAGGAATTGATGTAGATGTATCTTAATCTATCAATCCTTCACTATGGGTTATGCCGGGGTGATGTAACACTAATCTCCCGAGGAAGTCTTTTATACCGCAATCGATGAGAGATAAACAAGAAATCTTTCGATGGCGAAGAGAGTACAGAATGCCATTGTGACTCTAATAGCGAAGTACCAGAATACCCTGGTAAGCTATAGTAGCAGAGACATTAGATGTCCTGCATGTTGATCCTCACACTGACTGAGGAAGATGAGGTCATAAGAATCCGACTCTTTTGATGACCTATGTATGATACCGATGCGACTTAATATTGATCGGTTGGAGTATGAGCGGTATACCTCATCTCCGCAGGGCATAATGATGTTTGTAAAACATAATCAACCGCGTAGCATATCTGCTTAGGTTGATCCACGAGATACATTGATTGAAGATACATTACTTAGTATACATGTTCTTCATATTCCTTAAATGTTGTTGTTCTAATTGATAACAATCTACTGTTGATTACCTTAAAGCTTTTATTTCCTATGTTGTTCTTGAATTGTTATAATAAAGCTTCTGGCGAAAAGTTATAACTCTCGCTGGGACAATTATTTAAAATTGTCTCACCCCGTAGATTTCAACCTTTTTAGGTGGTCGTCGAGGACGAAGGAATCGGTCTGCAGGTGGACAGTATCAGCAGCAGCAGCACCAAGAGCAGCAGTAAATCTCAGGTGGAGATTCAGACTGCTGAGTTGTGTAGTTAGATAGTCAGTCTTATGTGTTCTCTGTACTCTAAGGTCCTTGGAGTCTTTTGGTCTGAGATTTTGATTCTGAGTTCTTGAGATTTTGTATCATGTTGTATATAATTACTCAAGAAGTAATTATCAAAGATGTAAATAGTTTATCTCCTTTTATGAAAGAAGTTTTTATGGATTCAATCTCTTATCTCGAAAAGTTTTAATTTTCCGTGATTTTTGTCTTCCGCTGTTAATCGAACCGTTTCCTCTACGTTTAAATCGTGTTTATATCGTGGTTTGGAGATCAGAGCCCACACAAACGGTCTCAATACCGTTTGAGGTCAAAAGGACCGTCTGAGGTCAAGTGATGTCATGGTTGGATGGAGATCCAATGGTTATAATTGATCTAGTCCCAAAGGTTTCAACATTTGATGGTTCCTTGATTGCAAACCCTAAATCGATTGATTGTAAACCCTAATTGGTTCAAAGGGTTTCAATGTTGAATGGACCAAACGATCTTCAAACCGTTTGAGACCAAATGGTCTTCAAACCGTTTGAGACCAAACGGTCTCAAACCGTTTGATGTTCATTTGGTTTCAAGGTGAGTTGATCAAACGGTTTCAAACCATTTAAGGTCAAACAGTTTCAACCCTAGAATGCCCAAATGGTTTCAAAACCGCTTGGAGGTCAAACAATCTCAAACCCTAAGAAGGTCAAACGGTTCCAAAACCGTTTGAAGATAAAAGGGGTCAAAGCCGTTTGAAGGATCGAAGGTATCAAAACTATTTGGAGACCAAGTAATCTAAAAATCTTGAAAGATCAAATGATTCTAGGATTGTTTATAATGTATCTCAAAGTTGATTACAATGGTGGTACCTCTGAAGTAATTAGGTAATTAGTACCTTTCGAGTGGTTAACCTTTGATGCTTTTGAAAGTAATAACTCAATATACTATGTTAACCATAGATGTATGTACTTGAATAAAGGGTTGATCCAATTTGATAAGTATGGAGTAATCAACATCCTAGAGAGGATGAGAGAGATGAACTCATACATGTATGATAAACATGTAGTGGATAAACCTTGATACTTTCAATATGAGTAGAATGTGAAATTAGGGTTTGATCTTTGGCAATGAGATCATGAAATCCTAATCGAGAAGTTTGATGAACCTTAACCCTAATTTAGGGTAATGCTATGTGAAACCCTAATCTAGGGTGATGGTATAACCCTAATTTAGGGAGATGAAATGAGAAACCCTAATCAAGGGTAATATTATGAAAAACCCTAATTTAAGAGGATTATATAAGAAACCCTAATTTTAGGTGAAGGAACATGAAAACCTAATTTAGGGAAATGTTATAATAAACCCTAATTTAAGATAATGATATGTGAAATCCTAATACATGGTAATTTTATGTGGAATCCTAATCCAGGGTGATGCTATGTGATGTTCTGTGAAACCCTAATGAGAAATCCTAACCCTAATTTCGGGTAATGGGATGAGAAATCCTAATTGACATGAAATGGGAAACCCTAACCCTAATGAGGAAATAGTGGTGTTACCCTTGTATTATAGGGTGTTAATATGTAACTAAAATGGTTGTTAACATGTGTACTAACCATGCAGGTACCATGAGATGATGAGCATAGCCAGGTATGAGCTATGATGTATTATTTGTCAATAATGTTTAATGAATCTTATGAGCTATGATATATTTTGTTGCCTAGTGAGAGGTGACAAGAAGATTAAATGGGCCTTGAGCCATGTGAGATACTTGTGTAGCAAGTATCATGTTTACCTTGGTCAGATGACCTGGAGGTATTAGTTACCTGATAAAAGGTAACAATGTTCAATGATGAATCTGAGGGTTTGAATGCCCATATTCGATAATCATAATGATGAGTTGTTGAGGGATGAGAATTCCCATGATGAGACAAGGGATTGAGATCCCAATGCTTCATAAACTTATGAAGAGTACTTGATGGAAGTATTACACATTCTTTGTAGCATTTGTCATAATAATTTATGTTTGGAAACTTGATTGATGCTAAAAGAATATGATAATGCATTTAATTAATTAAATATGATTGAAAAATGTAATCATCCATGTAGTGTATTTGCTTAAGGATGAAATACGAGAATCATTGGTTGATATTACAATGCCTTTTGTATCCTAAATGGATAAATATTATACATGTTCTTCATATTCCTGATTAAGTAAATGATATGTTGCTTTATCAATTACAGCTGTGTTGCTTTAAATAAGGATGTTGTTCTGATCTACCTAGACAATGCTTTATCTGCTTTTGAACATAAAAGATTCATCTGCTCAATTTTATTCTATTAAGCTGTGATAATAATATTTCTGGAAGAGAGTTATATCTCTCATTGGGACAATTACAATTGTCTCACCCCCGTGGGATCCAACATTTTTAGGTGAACACAGACGAAGATGCAGAAACCATATAGCAGGGGAAGGACAGTAGCAGCAAGGACATTAGTAATATCCCAGGTGGAGATATTGTCTGTCATGTTATGTAGATAAGAGTCATATGTGTCGTCTCTGTACTCTTAGGTCCTTGGAGTTAGTAGTTAGTGCTTTTATGGTTGATCTGAGATTTTTGGTTTGAACGCCTTGAGGTTTTATGTTGTATATATATTCCTCGAGAAAGAGATGGTACATGGAATGTACAATATGAACTAGAATATATATTATACTTTGGTTCTTGTTATATGAGTTTCTTGGAAATGGATCTCGTTGCAAATGGTTTTAATTTTTTGTGATTTTTAGTAATCCACTGTTAATGTTTTCTTCCGCACGCTTTAATTGTGCACTTGTCGTCTTTATGATGTCGAGAGTCATAGGCTGAGTCATCAGGGACCATTAGGATAGAAAGTTAGAGTTATAAGTGTGGCAGATAGGAGGTGATGTATCTATAGCTCTGGGAGGTTTGAGTATTTAGATACCGTAGCCCGGTATCAAAATACTTAGGTTGACCAGTATCAAGCTACTTTGTCTATTCTTCTCTGGATGCCCTTGCCAGGTATGAAGCGGAAGGATGGGCTAGAGAGAAACCCTAGAAATATTATGGTTAGGAGACCGAAAAGTAATGAAGGAGTAAGAGATTAAACATAGAATGTGATACAACACTTTCTTTGTATTGCTTCTTTAATTGGAGATCAATAGAAATGCTCTTATATCTATGAATTCAGATTATCAATTTGTAGAATATATATAGTTCTTTTATATTCTTGTGTATTATGAAGTGATTCAGTTATTGTTTATATTCTTTGTATTAAGTGGACCAGAAGTTATGTTTAAATGAGTTTGCCCTAAGTGGATATTATTTCCACATGTTTTTGATTAATAGGATTGGTTAATCCTGAGTATCTCTTGGCTTCCAAACTATAGGTTCGGCCTGGTCCGACTGGCAAGATGTGTTATTGGGATTTAATGACTCCTATTAATAGTATAATAAGAGTAGACTCTGGATAGATTAGACCCACATCATAGTGATAATGTACATACACTAAGATGTTGAAACATATGGGAAAGATTAGAATAGCTAAGAATCAGTTAGAACTGATATCTGAGATTCAACTTTGGCGCCTCATATGAGAAACCCTTAATTGGGAATAAAGGAACACGACATAAGGTTCAAATTAAGTTTAATGATTAGTATTATATGAACTCTAAATATGAAGTAGAAGTGGGTTACAACTCCCAGGAGAAATCACTAATATGAATGCGGGAGCGACATTCAGGGTGAATGACGGGGCGAAAGCTGAGGCGACAGTGCCGCTGGACCCTCCAGATCCAGTTGGTGCTACACCTGCTCGTAACCCCTACTACAAAAGTTCAAGAAGTATCACAGTGGAGGAACATCCGAAGTAATGGTCTGATCTATTCAAGAAGGACAGCTTGGGACTGGTGAAGTTAAAGAAGGAGGATGCCCGACTGGTTGACGGGAAGCTCATCTATCCAAGGTCATCGTTGAGAGGAATCTTGGAAGGTGGAGTAGAACTGTGGATGGGTACGTAATTGGTCTGAATCCTCATTGGCCGGCATTAGCAAAGCACCTTGCACAGATTTGGCAAGCGAAAGGTGCGATTGAAGTTAGATCAAGAGGGCGTGGTTTCTTCATCGTCCTCTTCGAGAATGATGAGGATATGGCTACTGCTGTGGACGGAGGTCCTTGGTTTGTCGTGGGGAAGCACTTAATCATTAAGAAATGGGAGAGGGGTGAACTGTTGGAGAAGATGAAGCTGATGGAGATACCGATATGGCTGAAGATCCACAAACTCCCGCTCGAACTCTGGGATGTCGAGATGTTTAACATTATCGGTTCATACTTGGGAACGCCTCTTCGACCTGATAAGTTTACTTCAAAATTCAGAAGGCTAGAGTTCGCCAGACTTCAGGTGATTGTCTCCTTAGACTTCAAGTTTCCTACATAACTTCAGATTATGAGTGAAGATGGACATTCTGATACTATTGAATTTGAGTATAAATGGGTACCTACGAAGTGTTCATCGTGTGGTCTGTATGGTCATGAACCTTCTCTGTGTGATATCTTTAAAGATTCAGATGAAAGTATTCTGAAGAAGAAGGTGAGAAGAGCCTGGGTTCCTAAAGCAAGAATTGCAGAGGAAGATAATGAGATCTTCACTGATGCTATGGAAGAAGTTGATGAGATCGGTCTGGAGAGTCTGGGTCTCTTTCATCCAAATCTGAGGTTGCACTTACGGCTTCCTCCGCTATTACTCCAGTGGTTTCTCCTGATACTAGCTGGGAAATCAAAAAGAAGAAAAAGGCTAGTTGTCTACCCAAAGTTGTTCCGAAGAACACTCCCTAGAATATCCCTGAGTCTATTAACAAGTACTCTCCCCTTTCCAGCTTTGATAGAAGTGGTTGTCAGGAGGGTGAGAGTTCTTTACGCCGTTCTGACGGGGGTGAGTCAGGGCCTGTTTTTGTTCCTCTCAATGGTTGAATCTCTTTCTATTCTTTCATGGAATGTTAGTGGACTTAATAAACCAGGGCACCATGATGCAGTTAGGGAGGCAATTTTTCATAATAGTTCTTCTATAGTTTGTCTTTTTGAAACCAAGGTTAGAAGGAAGAAGCTACCTAAAGCTATTAGTAGGTGCTGGCCTAATTCTAGTTGGCTTTCCAACCATTCTGCTCATCCTTTAGGTAGAGTCGTTATTGTCTGGTCAAATGACACTATCAAGATTTCCCCGATTTGCTTTGATGATCAATTCCTCCATTGTCTAGTCACTATAAAGGGTGTTTCTTTCTTTTTGACGGTAGTTTATGCCCACAACTTAGAATCCAGAAGAAATGTGTTGTGGCCAAAGCTGCTCAGCCTTCATGATTTTATTAGTAGTTCCCCTTGGCTAATTACAGGAGATTTTAACTGCGTAAGGTTCTCTGCTGATAGGTTTGGTAATATTGAACCCTCCTACAGATCTATGTCTTTGTTTAATGACTTCGTCAATGATGCTTGATTGACTCAAATCTCGTTCTCGGGGTCATAATTCACCAGGGACAATAGGCAAGATGGTATTAACCTTGTGATGTCTAAGATAGATAGAAGTTTTTATAATTTGGAGTTTATTGACAAATTCCCTCATCTTTGGGGTGTTGTTTCTGCCTCCATTCACAGTGATCACAGAATTCTTGCGATTCATCTTGAGGAAGAGGTGTTCAAGAAAAAGACTCCTTTTAAATTCATTAACGCTAGGACTGAGAGACCGAATTTTCTGAATATGGTTGATGAGGCCTGGAAGTCAGAAGTTATTGGGAACCCCATGTTTCGGGTCTGTGAGAAGATGAGGAAGCTCAAGAAAATTCTTTGTGAATGGAATAAAAAAGTTGTTGGTAATTTTTTTTATAACATAAGAGTTAAGGAAAGTGAGATGTGTGCTGCTCAACTTGAAGCGGATAGGAATCCTTTGGATTGTACGCTCCAGTCTATTGTTGTATCTAAAAGGAAAGAAGCTATTGAAGCCTATAATGCAGAGGAATCGTTTATTAGACAAAAATCTAGAGTGTAGTGGCTTAACTTGGGTGATAAGAACTCCAACTTTTTCCATGCCTCCCTCAAGACCAGGAGACAAAAGAATAGTATTAGAAGTATTATGATAGATAATTCTATGTGCTCAGACGAGGATATTATTGAAAGCTATATCTCTGGATAATTTCAAGCTTTATTTGCTAAAAACTCTTGCTCTTCTTCCATGGATTGGGATCCCTCTTGGTCTCTGCCTAGGTTGTCTAAGGAATGTTTTGACAATTTTTATGGTGCCGTCACTCAGGAAGAGATAGATAATGTCATCCATCATTCTAATGGAGACAAAGCTCCTAGCCCTGATGGCTACAATTTCCATTTCTTTAAAACCTACTGGCACATCATTGGAAGTCATGTTTCTAAAGCTATTTTGAACTTCTTCTCGAGTGGTAAACTCCTCAAAGAGGTTAACAAGGACTTATATCACTCTTATTCCTAAAGTTAGTAATCCTACTTCTATCAAGGATTGGAGGCCCATTTCTCTCTGTAATGTTCTATTCAAGATTATTTCTAAAATCCTAGCCAACAAATTACAAAAGATCTTGCCTAGTCTTATTAGCCCTTCTCAGAGTGCCTTTATTAAAGGCAGGTCGATCAATGAGTCCATTCTCCTTGTTAATGAGATGATTAATAATATCCACAAGAGCTCCAAGCCTAAGATGTGCGTGAAAACTGATATCTTGAAGGCTTATGATTCTCTTGATTGGAGTTTCATCAAGCTAATGCTTTGCAATATGAATTTTCCTATGTGTTTCATTCACTGGGTTGATGTGCTTCTTGGTTCCACTAGCATGCAGGTGCTTATTAATGGTGTCCCTAGTTACTCTTTTAACTCTGGCAGGGGTATTACACAAGGAGATCCCTTGGCTCCGTATCTCTTTGTGATTGCTATGGAGGGGTTCACAATTATTATTAATTCTGATGTCTCTCTTAATTCCATTTACCCCATTAAGGGCTCGCATGAGTTTGTTGTTTCTCACGCTATTTTCACGGATGATGTGGTTATCTTCTCAGAGGCTGATTCAACCTCGATTAAAGGAGTCAAGAAGGCTATTGAGTGCTTTAGTGATATCCCGGGCCTGAAGATCAGTCTGGAGAAGAGTGTGGTTATTTGCAATGATGTTTCTATTCCTAATGTTGAGAATTCTGGATTGAATATAATGATTGGCAATTTACCTCTTAAGTATCTTGGCCTTCCCCTCTTCAGTGGTAGACTATCTAGGTCGTTATGTTCACCTATTGTTGACAAGATCAAGCGTAGGCTGGCTGGATGGAAATATGTTCATCTCTCTTATGCTGGAAGGCTCAAACTGATCAAATCTACTCTCTCATCTTTTCATGTTTATTGGGCGTCTTCTTTCCCCCTTCCTTCTGTTGTCACAGATGAGATAGATTAGTTGTGCCGTGATTTTCTTTGGAATGGTGTGTCTGGCGAGAAAGTTTCCCATGTTGTTGCGTGGAGCAGTGTTTGTAAACCGAAGAAAGAAGGTGGCTTGGGTGTTAAACTCTCTGTTGATATGGTTAAAGCCTGTGTGGTAAAGAACATATGGAGTGTTGCCATGAAGAAATATTCTCTTTGGGTTCGATGGGTGCACTCGAGATACCTCAAGGGTGATTCTATTTGGAGTTGTAGCAGTTCTTCTAGCTCTTCCTGGATGTGGTCCTATATCTTGCAAACTAGAAGTACGATTATCAATAGAATTTCTGTCAAACCTAATACTAAAACTCTTATTTAGAGAGAGCCTTGGCTT
Source organism: Alisma plantago-aquatica (assembly GCA_963693085.1). Classification (NCBI taxonomy): domain Eukaryota; kingdom Viridiplantae; phylum Streptophyta; class Magnoliopsida; order Alismatales; family Alismataceae; genus Alisma; species Alisma plantago-aquatica. The sequence continues at coordinate 395,376,641 of OY856413.1, forward strand.
CCTAATGGTGAGTTCTTGGAAAGTCTTCTTGACCATAAAGACATTATGAAGCTTGGTAAAGGTAAACTAGAAAATATTGGAAGTCTCCTGAAAGATGGTGTTTGGATTGAACGTAAGTCAAGACATTACTCAAGGATTTTGGACACCATCAGATCCAACTACTTCCCCTCTTCTGACTCAGCTGGATGTATTTATCTAGACAAAGATGTTCCTTGTAAGTTGAAGGACTTTTGGGACTTTCTTAGGGATAAGAAGTCTCCGGTTGTTTGGGATAACTGGGTCTAGAAAACAAAAGCCGCGATGAGATGTAGATTCCTTATGTGGAGGATTATGCCAGATAAGCTTCTTACTCATGATCACTTGAAGCACAGAGGTTTTGCTTTTGCCTCGAGATGTGAGTTATGTAGAGAAAATGGCAAGGATCTTAGTCACATTCTGTTTGAATGTTCTTTCTCTGTGAGTATATGGGAGTTATCTCGTGTGGAAGGTTTTGTTCCTACTATCCCCGTTTCTATTCCAGGTCTTCTTCAGCTCTCTGGCCTGAAGAGTAGAATCTGCTCACAGCTGATTGCCTATGCTATCTGGAGCGAGAGGAATCAAAGAATTTTTGTGGGTACAGATACCAGTGCTTCTCAGATTTGGAAGCGAGTTAAAAAGGATACAAATTTTCTTGTATAGATAGTACTTGTTTGCCTCTGTTCTTTGTACAGTTTTTCTTTTTCTTCTTGTACGCCTTGGCAGTTTCTTCCTGCCTTGGTGATAGTTTTGTACTCTTTTCAAAAATTCAAAAAAAAGGGAGCAACACTCTTTGGGAGATAAAAAAAACTCTAAATATGAAATATGGAAAAGATATGATAAAAGTATGTAAGGGCCAAGATAGTAAGAATCAATTATGAGGAATGGATCATATAATTGAGTAAAAAGCTTTTATGTACTCCAAAGCAAAGGCAAAATAGAAGAAAAGAGTTGAGTATACAATGAGTACATAGAAGTGAAGAGTCTTCAGAAGAGTTAAAGTAAAGAGAATTGGATGAATGTGTAAATCATAAGACTAGAAAAACAAACTTAGTTGAAACAAAAAGAAATGTAAAAATGATGAGCTTGATTAAGGAATGAGCGTTATGATATAATTGATAGCATAGAATGTATACCTTTATTATAAAGCTTAATACATTCATCCTTATTAACTTTGGATTTCAAGTCTCTATAGAACAACAAACTAGTTTCTAAAAGAAGAACAAAAGTGTAGTTTAACAAATGAATAAGTCATACAAAGGTAGACTATATTCAGGAGGGAAAAACTTGATTGAAAGAGACACTAAGTTTGACCCATGCATGAGCTGTTTGATTTAAAATGAAGGATATGTAATGTATTAAACATGAGTTGAAACTAGTAGAGAGATTATTGATTTAGAATTTTAAATTCACATTAGTAGAAGGATAAAAAGAAATATGTGCAACATGGTATACATGATCATACACATGAATAAGCAACATGGTCATAAGAGAAAATTAAAAGTTAAAGATGACAGCTGGAAGAGTAGTATGTGGTAAGAGGGTTATGGAAAGTAAGGAAGAGTTTGAAACATGATGGAGTAATATAGATTATAAAAGAAAGAGGTTGTGAGATTCAAGAAAGCGCTAATTAGTCAAGTATCCCTGTTGATAACTAATTAAACCTACATATGAGAAATTTATTAAGGGAATGTTTGAATATAAGAATTCTAAGTCACAAAATCATCTTCTCTTTCATATCTTTCTTAATGAGAGCAAGGTGGAAATGAAGTGATAATAAAATGAATCATATATGATGCATAACCACCATGGTAGGGACATCTAGTGAATGTAATAGTGACACACAATATGATGATGAAACCCTAGTAGGGTAAATTGAGAATGTAATCTATTTGAATGGCCAAGTAAGAGAAAGGAAATTCAATTGATAAGAAAAGGAAGACTTTAGTGAAACTTGTGAGATCCAAAGTTTGACTTTCAAATTAAGGAAGCAAAGTCACACCACAATAATGGCATGCTACTGATAAGGACCAAACCCTAGAATATTTAGGCTTGTAGTGGTTTAAGGGACGTCACTAGTGATTTGACCTTGAATACTAGCATCTCTATAAAACAAGATCATGAAATTTGCACTATGAGAAGTAAACTAGCATTGATAGTAATCTAGGTTTTAAAGGTAGCTAATCTGAAAGGTAGATAAACAATATGGAAATGATTCAGAGTAAAGGATAAGAAATAGATTTGAAATATAAGAGGCGTGTTTTGAACAAAAGGAGAAATACAATATGAGTGAAATGCGATATGAAATGAATTCTTGCAGTGATAGCAAGAATGATGAATAATCTATTCGTACCTCGTATGTTTCAATTTTAAGGATGTTTACTATACATGATTAAAATGAGAAGGATAAGTAGCAAAAAGTAAGTAGTAATGAATGAAGAGAGATATAAGATAAAATAATGGCTTTTAGTAATATGTGAATTTGTTTTTAAAAGTATGCCTAAAAATGGGGTTTATGTTCCTACTTGTCAGTGTAGTGCCTAATTTATAGGCTAATGCACCCAAAATGGGGTTAAAGCACCTAAAAGTTGGTTAAAACACCTAAAAATTGGGGTTTATGCACCTATTTGTTAGTGCAGTGGCAATTTGAGCCTAATTTACCATTATCCACCTAATTTATGGGCCACTGCACCTAAAAAAGTGGTTCAATCACCTAAAAATAGTGTTAATCCGCCCACTTGTCAGTGTAGAGCCGTTTTGAGTTTAATTTACTATTATGTGCCTAATGAATAGGAAATGTTCCCAAAAATGGGTTAAAGAGCATAAAAGTGGGTTCAAGCACCTATGAATGGGGTTAATATGCCTACTTGTCAGTGTAGTGCCTAATTTATAGGCAAATGCGCACAAAAATGAGGTTAAAGCACGTAAAAGTGGGTTTGAATACCTAAAAATCATATTTATGTGCCTATTTGTCCGCGTAATGGCAGTTTGATCCTAATTTATTGTTATCTGCCTTATTTTGTAGGCCAATGCACCAAAACATGCTGTTAAAGTGCCAAAAAATGGGGTTAATGCGTCCACTTGTTAGTGTAGTGCATTTTTAGCTTCATTTACTATTACGTGCTTAATAAATAGGAAATGCACCCAAAAATAGATTGAAGCGCCTAAAAGTTGGTTAAAGCACCTAAGAATGGGGTCAATTCCCTTACTTATTAGTATAGTGCCAAATTTATAGGCCAATGTGGCCCAAAATGGGGCTAAAGCGCCTAAGTGTGGTTAAAACTCCTAAAAATTGGGTATATTCGCCTATTTGTTAGTGTAGTGACAATTTGAGACTAATTTATTATTATGCTCGTAATTATAGGCCAATGCAAAAAAAAATGTGATTAAAGCCCCTAAAATGGGGATAATGCACGGACTTGTCACAATATTGCTTATTTGATTGTATTTTACTATTATGTGCCTAATAAATATGAAATGCTCCCAAAAATGGGTTGAAGTGCCTAAAAGTGGGTTAAAGCTCCTAAGAATGGGTTAATCTGCCTATTTCTCACTGTATTGCTTAATTTATAGGCCAATATACCCCAAAATGTTGTTAAGGTGCCTAAGTGTGGGTTAAAATACCTAAAAATGGGGTTTATGCACCTATTTGTCAGTTTGGTGGCAATTTGAGCCTAATTTACTATTTTTGACCTAATTTATTGATCCGTGCACCCAAAAATGTGGTTGAAGGGACGAAAAATATGGTTAATGCCTGCTTGTTAGTGAAGTGCCTAGTCGAGCCTAATTTAGTATTATACATCTAATAAATAGGAAATGCACTCAAAAGTGGGTTGAAGTTCCTAAAAGTGGTTAAACAGCCTAAGAATGGGGTTAATCCGCCTACTTGTCAGTTTATTGCCAAATTCATAGGCCAGTGCACCTCAAAATGGGGTTAAAGGGCCTAAAAGTTGGTCAAATGCCTAAAAATGGGGTTTATGTGTGTGTTTGTTAGCCACTTGAGCATAATTACTGTTATGTGCCTACCTTATAGACCAATGCGATGAAAAATGCAGTTAATGTGCCTAAAAATGGGGTTAATTCATCCACTTGTTAGTTTAGTGCCTATTTCAGCCTGATTTACTATTATGCTCCTAATAAATAGGAAATGTGCCCAAAAAAGGGTAGAAGTACCCAAAGTGGGTTAAAACTCCTAAGAATGGGGTTAATATGCCTACTTGTCAATGTAGTGCCTAATTTATAGGCGAATAACCCCAAAATGGGATAGAGTGCCTAATAGCGGGTCAAAATGCCTAAAAATGGGGTTTATGCGCCAATTTGTCTGTTTAGTGGCAATTTGAGCATAATTTACTATTATGCACCTAATTTATAAGCCCATGCGCCCAAAAATGGGGCTAATGTGCCCACTTTCTAGTGTAGTGCATTTTTAGCCTAATTCACTATTATGCACCTAATAAATAGGAAATGCGCCTAAAAAATGGTTTTCAGCGCCTAAAATTGGGGTTAATTTACTATTATGCACCTAATTTATAGGCCAATGCGCCCAATAATGCAGTTAGAGCGCCTAAAAATGAGATTTATGCACATATTTGTCAGTGTAGTGGCTATTTGAGCCCAATTTACCATTATGAGCCTAATTTATTGGCCAATGCACCCAAGATGCGGTTAAAGCGCCCAAAAATGAGGTTAATTTGCCCACTTGTTAATGTAATGCCTTTTTAACCTAATTTACTATTATGCGCCAAATAAAAAGGAAATGTGCCCAAAATGGATTGAAGTTCTTAAAGGGGGTTTAAAACACCTAAGAATGGGGTTAATACGCCTACTTGTTAGTCTAGTGCCTATTTATAGGCCAATGCACCCCAAAATAAAATTCAAGTGCCAAAAAGTGGGTTTAACAACTAAAAATGGGATTTATGTGCCTATTTATCATTGTAGTGGAATTTGAGCCTAATTTCTTATTATGTGTCTAATTTATAGGCCAATGCGTGCAAAAATGTAGTTAATGCACCTAAAAATGGGACTGATGCGCCCACTTGTCAGTGAAATGCCTTTTTTAGCTTCATTTACTATTATGGGCCTAATACATGGGAAATGCACCCAAAATGGGTTGAAGTGTCTAAAAGTGGGTCAAAGGATTCTTCTAGTAGGCGCCCTTGCGGCAGCGGTGGGTCGGGGGAGGGGAGGCTGTTGGCCTCTCCGGTGCCCTGGTGGGTTTCTAGGCGGCTGGCCTGGGAGTGAATCGGTCTTGGGCCTCTACAGTGGGAAGTCGTTCTCTCAGATGGTTGACGACGGCGATTCCAATGGCTTCCTTAAGTGTTGAGGAGTGGCGGCTGGCGTGGGCTGTCACAGAGTGCGACGCTATGACTTGGAGGTTGTAGATCGGCCGACGTACAGCGAGGCGGAAGATGAGAGAGATGGATCCCCTCATGCATCATCTCCTATCCCCTCCTACCGATGTTTCCCCCTCGATCTCCTCCTTTCGAGTCTATTTTCTAGCTTGGCAGGGTCAAGTGGTCTTGGGGGATGTTGGGTCACTGGCCCTTGGTAGCTTGGCCTCTATCCTTGTAGTGGCAGTGTCTACGAAAGGCGGCGGTGCCGTCCAAGGGGTGGACTCAGATGGAGATGAGAGTTCGTCCACTGGAGAAGGGACCAGCTCCTTACAAGGGAGCGGAGTTGGTGAGGCGCGGGACTCTGCATCGATGGGTGCTACTGAGATGATGCTCATTGTGGATGCTGTTGGGGATAGGGTGGAGGAGCCAGGGGCAGATGATGCTCTTCAAGTGTTTGTGGATATGGGAGGCATGCCTCTTCTTGACGGTGGTGGCACATCTTGCTCGGTGATGTCACAGAGGGCTGCACAGATAGCAGATGGGGGAGCATTCTTCATGGTGGGCTCCCTGCGGATGCCTGTTGGTGCTACGAATTCTAAGGTGGATGGGCATGTTCGGAGAGGGAGGATGCAGTGTGTTGGCAAGCTCAGCCACTCCGACCCGAATCCTCACATCCGTAGGGGTTCGTGCTTCCGGTGTCTGTGAAGAGGGCACTGGTGACACTAATGCCATTCTTTGGTCGTCTACTTCCATTGCAAGAATCCTGGTCATCTTGCTAAGGCCTGCCCGTGCACTCTTGCAGGTAGACTGTGTCTGCCCATTCTATAGGATCGCTGCCTTCTATGCCTGAAGCATGGACATAGGTGGAGTGACTGCTCCTCACCATCCATCTGCTTTAGGTGCAGATCCCCGGGCCACATGGTGCGGACATGCCCGTTGGGTGTTGCATCCTCTGGAGCTGATGGTGGGTCGCTGCAGGTGATCACATTTTCGGCTTCAGACTGAACCATTGATGCAGAGATCACAACTAAGACTAGTCGTGATGCTAGATGGACACAGGATGATGCAGGCACGTACAGACGGATACGTCAGCGGAAGCTCGATGACTTCCTTTGTTTCCATTTGGGTGATGGATACCAAGGTGATACAGACCTGGGTGGTGATGGCAGTTGATGTAGGAAGACTTACGACCAACATTGAAGATAAAATAGCAAGTATTAAAGACAAATCTCAGTTTGTCAAGATTTCCAGAACCAACGTCTGATGTCAGAAAAAACTCCATAATACCTTTTTGGAAAGGGAAACTGGCCAATAAAGGCAAATCGCAGCTTTGCTGCGAGGTATACCCTCAAAACGGGATTCGAGTCCATTTCAGCCTCAGAAATAGTAGATTTTTATTTTAACAATTTCTTTTTTTCTTTTTGTTTTAATTCTATTAGGAAAGTAATTGCATTAGGGTTAGGATCAGGATTTTCCCTACTTGTATAAATACACCCTCAGTTGTAGCCTTCAAGGCATCTCTTATCGTTTAATAAAATTCGAGACTTGCTCTCTCTCTGGTGGATTCTAGTTCCCTGGTAGATTCCTGGTTGTCTTCCCCAAGTTCTGTGCTTGCAAACTTGGTTACCTTTTAGGGTTTTAGCACTTTCTTTAATCCTATTCTTCTGCACTGCGTCAGGTGGTATCAGAGCAGGCATTCTCCTATTCTTTTTCATCTCGGCCATGGGAGACAAACCAGCAACCAAAGTGGATATTGAGAGTATGACCGCAGCTTTTACCACGACTCTCACTAATCTGACCAAGCAGATGGTGACATTTACGATAGCAGTCACAAACAACAACACCAACAAAAATAACACCAACAACGCCAACAACAACAATAACCATGGTCACGGACGACAAGACAGGAAAGCGGAACCATACCGGTTCCCACGAGGTGGAAACAATGCTAGAAACTCGAGTTTTGAAGAAGAAGAAGTCGAGGAGGAAGAACCGGCAGGCCAAGGCAACCAACAAAGCAATCATGACTATCGTGTAAAGGCTGATATTCCCTTGTTCTACGTGACTATGGGAGTAGAGGAATTTCTATATTGGAAAATCGACGTTGATCGTTTCTTTGACGTCATGGAGGTTCCTGAACATAAGCAAGTTAAGATGGTGGCGATCCGGTTGAAGAGAACGACCGCCGTATGGTGGGACAGACTTGTCCTCCAAAGGCAGCGACAACGGTAAGGACCAATTCATACCAGGCGGAGGATGAAGCAACTCATGCTTGAACGATTTCTACCTGAAGATTATGAACAAATCCTCTACAAGATGTACATCGAGTGTGTTCAAGGCAGACGAACGGTGACGAAGTACACAACAGAATTCCTCCGTTATTCAGAACGCAATGAACTGGGAGAATAGGAGAATCAAAAGGTGGCTCGATACATTAGCGGACTAAAAAGCTCTATACAAGAGAAGATGGGGTTACAAACTGTATGGACTGTGACCAAAGCATCCAGTCTTGCATTGAAGGCTGAATTGATGGAGAAAAGTCCACGTGGCTTCTCATCCTTAAGGAAAACTGCTCCCCAATTCAACTTCGATTCCAATAGTAGTAAGGAGAAGAGTACAACCCGAGATTCAATTCTTGGATCCAAGGAGGGCGGCAGTTCTAGCGCAGCACAGAAGGGTAAAGCACCTACCCAGAAACCAGAAAATCCATATGCCAAACCCTCAGGCGACACATGTTTTCGATGTGGTGGAAAGGGACATAGATCTAATGTCTGTCCATCAAGGAGAGTTGCTGCTATCTTGAACAACAAAGAAGATGACGAAGTATATGAAGACCATGATGAGTATGCAGATGTCAAGTTTGCAGAACAAGAATCTGAGGAACAACTGAATTTTGTGTTGCAGCGGACCTTATTTGCATCCAAGGTGGAAGGGCAACGCAAAAATCTATTCAAAACTCATTGTTCTGTCAAAAACAAAGTCTGCAATGTGATTGTTGATAATGGAAGCACTGAAAATCTAGTTTCGCAGAAACTAGTCAACTACATGCAACTCCCGACGGTTCCCCATGAGAAGCCCTATACCCTGGGATGGGTAAGTAGTGGTTCTCAACTTCGAGTTACATTATCCTGCAGAGTTCCTATCTCAATCGGGAAGCACTACAAGGAGGAAGTTCTATGTGACATTCTAGACATAGATGTTTGCCATATCCTATTTGGTAGACCATGGCAGTATGATAATGATATCACATATCAGGGATGTGATAATGTGCTGATGTTCACGTGGAACAAACACAAAATTGCCATGGCTCCTGTATTACACTTTGTGAGGAAGCCAGAAGAGAAGAAATCAAGTTTCCTAGTAATGACTCAAGATGAAAAGGAAATTGACAAAGATGTGAATGATTCAGAATATTTCTATCCAGTGGTAGTCAAAAGGCTGCTAAGTGCAGAGAAGGAACAAGAGGCAATTCCAGAAGAAGTGATGGAAGTTCTGAATGATTTCAAAGAGTTGATTGCTGAAGAATTGCCAAACGAATTGCCTCCTATGCAGGATATTCAACATCAAATTGATCTGATTCCTGGTTCAAGTCTGCCAAACCTCCCTCATTACCGCATGAGTCCTAAGGAGAATGAGATTCTAAGAGAACAGATTGAAGATTTATTGAAGAAAGGATTCATTCGTGAGAGTATGAGTCCTTGTGAAGTCCCTGTCCTCCTGGTCCCAAAGAAGAACAACTAATGGAGGACGTGCGTTGACAGCAGGGTCATCAACAAAATAACCATCAAGTATCACTTCCCAATTCCTCGATTAGAAGACATGATTGACGAGTTGTCTGGTGCTAAATTATTCTCAAAGATAGACTTGCGAAGCGGTTATCATCAGATCTGGATCAGGCCAGGGGACGAGTGGAAGATGGCTTTCAAGAGCAAGGATGGACTGTTTGAATGGATGGTGATGCCTTTCGGGTTATCCAATGCTCCTAGCACTTTCATGAGATTAATGAACCAGGTGTTGCGGCCGTTTATTGGTTCGTTTTTGGTGGTCTACTTCGACGATATTCTGATCTATAGCAAGACCAAGAACGATCACTTGGGGCATGTCAGACAAGTGATGCAAGTCCTGCAAGAAAATTAGTTGTACATCAACCTCAAGAAGTGCATATTCAGTACCGACAAATTACTCTTTTTGGGTTTTGTTGTTGGTGAGGATGGGATTCAAGTGGATGAAGAAAAGGTGAGAGCAATCAGGGATTGGCCTGCACCTAAATCTGTTACCGAAGTCCGAAGCTTTCATGGTCTGGCCACTTTCTATAGGAGATTTATTCGGGATTTCAGCACCATCACCGCCCCTATTACTGAGTGCTTAAAGAAAGGAAAATTCAAGTGGGGATTTGAACAAGATTAGAGTTTTGCTTTGATTAAAGAAAAGCTTTGTACGGATCCATTATTGGCACTTCCTGACTTTGACAAAGTCTTTCAAGTTGAATGTGATGCCAGTGGAATTGGCATAGGAGCTGTCTTATCTCAAGAGAAGAGACCCGTGGCTTTCTTCAATGAGAAGTTAAGCGAGGCACGCCAGAAGTGGAGTACCTATGATCAGGAGTTCTACGCCGTCTTTAGGGCTCTCCGTCAATGGGAACATTATTTAGTGAATCAAGAATTCTTCTTATTCACTGACCACCAAGCATTGAAGTTCCTCCATAGCCAAAAGGTGATCAATAAGATGCATGCTAGGTGGGTGAGTTACCTGCAAAAGTTTCCTTTTATCATACAACATAAGTCTGGGATGCTCAACAAGGTGGCATATGCATTGAGTCGAAGAGCTTCTCTACTGGTCACCCTCTCTCAAGAGATCATAGGCTTCGAGTGTCTAAGAGATTTGTACCATGAAGATGCTGATTACAAAGAGATATGGGACAAGTGCAACAACAGACACCCTTGTGCAGATTTTCATATCAAAGATAGGTACCTCTTCAAAGGATATGTGTTGTGCATTCCTTGCTCGTCTTTGAGAGAGAAGTTGATTCGAGATCTTCATAGCGGTAGACTTAGCAGACATCTGGGCAGAGACAAGACTATTGCTTGCCTGGAGGAAAGATACTACTGGCCACACTTGAGGAGAGATGTCAGCGCCATAGTCTGAAGATGTTACACTTGTCAGGTTTCAAAAGGACAATCTCAAAATACTAGACTTTACATGCCTTTGCCTATTCCTGATGATATTTGGCAAGACTTGACGATGGACTTTGTGTTGGGATTACCCCGTACACAAAGAGGCATGTATTCAGTGTTTGTGGTGGTGGACAGGTTTTCCAAGATGACAGACTTCATAGCTTGCAAGAAAATGACTGATGCATCTAATATTGCCAAGCTATTATTCAGGGAGATTGTGCATCTCCATGGGGTTCCTAAATCAATCACGTCATATAGGGATACAAAATTTATCAGTCACTTCTGGATTACACTTTGGAGATTATTTGGGACCACGCTGAAAAGAAGTTCTACTGCTCATCCGCAGACTGATGGACAAATTGAAGTAACAAATAGGACTTTGGGTAACATGATCCGAAGTGTTTATGGAGACAAGCCGAAGTAGTGGGATTTAGCTTTGCCTCAGATTGAGTTTGCATACAATAGCGCCGAGCACTCTGCTACAGGAAGATCCCCATTCTCTGTGGTTTACACTTCAGTTCCAAGGCATGTGGTCGACCTGGTTAAACTCCCCAAGACACATGCTACTAGTGCAACGGCCAAAACTGTGGCAGAGGAGATTGTTGCTATAAAGGAAGATGTCAAAGCTAGGTTGGAAGCTACTGGGAAGAAGAACAAGTCTGCGGCTGACAAGAAAAGAAGAGTTAAAGTTTTCAAAGAAGGAGATTCTGTGATGGTTTTTTTGTGAAAAGAGAGGTATCCAGTTGCTACTTACAATAAGTTGCAACCGCTCAAGTACGGTCCATTCAAAATAATGCAAAAGATCAATGACAACGCTTATGTGGTGGCACTTCCTGAATACATGAACATATCCAACACTTTTAATATTGCTGATAATTATGAGTACCATGTAGATGAGGCCCTATATCCAGAAGAAAACTCGGGGTCGAGTTCTTCTGAGGTGAAGGAGACTGATGTAGGAAGACTTGTGGCCAGCATTGAAGATAAAATAGCAAGTATTAAAGACAAATCCCAGTTTTTCAAGATTTTCCAAAACCAACGTCCGATGTCAGAAAAAACTCCATAATACCTTTTCAAAAAGGGAAACTGGCCAATAAAGGCAAATCGCAACTTTGCTGCGAGGTATACCCTCAAAACGGGATTCGAGTCCGTTTCAGCCTCAGAAATAGTAGTTTTGTATTTTAACAATTTCTTTTTTTCTTTTTGTTTTAATTCTATTAGGAAAGTAATTGCATTAGGGTTAGGATCAAGATTTTCCCTACTTGTATAAATACACCCTCAGTTGTAGCCTTCAAGGCATCTCTTATCGTTTAATAAAATTCGAGACTTGCTCTCTCTCTGGTGGATTCCAATTCCCTGGTGGATTTTAGGTTGTCTTCCCCAAGTTCTGCGCTTGCAAACTTGGTTACCTTTTAGGGTTTTAGCGCTTGCTTTAATCTTGTTCTTTCACACTGCGTCAGCAGTTATTCAGTCAAATCAGTGGATGGATGCTCAGACGACGACCCCTATGCGAGGGAGATGGAGGATGATTCTCACTCCCTTCTTGGCTACAGGGCTAGGAGGTAGCCATGTATATTTTTTGAGGTTGATGGGTAAGCTGAGATGAGGGTGGTTTTGGATGCAGATGTGTTGATGCGTGGGTTTGTTTGTTTTCAAAATTTTCTTTGGTCAAGAATGACCCTATGTAATGTGGATGACTTTACTTGCTTAAAAAAATCCCCAATATTCCTTTCCGAAAAAAAGGATTCTTGTAGTTGCCTTACCCTTGTAGACATTTTCTAGAACTAGAGTGTTGCCTTGATTGACAAAAAAAGCGACTAAGAATGGGGTTAATCCCCCTACTTGTCAGTTTAGTCATGAATTCATAGACCAATGCTCCCCAAAATTGGGTTAAAGCACCTAGGTGTGGTTAAAACTCCTAAAATTGGGTATCTCAGCCTATTTGTTAGTGTAGTGGCAATTTGGGCCTAATTTATTATTATGCTCCTAATTATAGGCCAATGCACCAAAAAATGCGATTAAAGCACCTAAAATGCGGTTAATGTGCCGACTTGTCAGTGTAGTGCCTATTTTATGCGTAATTTATTATCATGCACCTAATAAATAGGAAATGCACCCAAAATGGGTTTAAGTGCCTAAAAGTGGGTTAAAGCTCCTAAGAATGGTCCGACCATAGTAGCCCAGGTGGTAAGAGCTCGGTAAAGTCTCAATGAAGGACCTGGGTTCAAACCTCACCGAAGGCACTTTGCGAACGACAATCCACGCTGATTAGGTGTGGGAGGGGGGTGACCGGACCACACCCTCTCATGCCTCAAGAGTTTACCATCTCAGCTTCATCCTGGGCGGGTTCTCTCGGTCATAAAAAAAAGCTCCTAAGAATGGGGTTAATATGCCTATTTGTCAATGTATTGCTTAATTTATAGGCCAATGTGCCCCAAAATGGGGTTAAGGCGCCTAAGTGTGGGTGAAATGCCTAAAAATGGGGTGAAATGCGCCTATTTGTCAGTGTAGTGGTGATTTGAGCCTGACCAAATTTACAGACCAATGGGCGCAAAAATGTGGTTAAAGGGTCTAGAAATGGGGTTAATGCGTCCAGTTGTCAGTGTAGTGCCTATTTGTGCCTAATCTACTATAATGCATCCTAATAAATAGAAAATGCACCCAAAAGTGGGTTAAAGCACCTAAGAAGGGGGTTAATCCTCCTACTTGTCAATTTAATGTGTAGTTTATAGGCCAATGAACCCCAAAAATGGGCTTAAAGTGCCTAAAAGTGGGTCAAACACCTAAAGAATGGGGTTTATGTGCCTATTTGTTAATGTAGTGAAAATTTGAGTCTAATTTACTGTTATGCACCTACTTTATAGACCAATGTGACCAAAAATGCAGTTAATGCGCCTAAAAATGAGGTTAATGCATCCACTTGTCAATGTAGTTCCTATTTAAGCCTAATTTACAATTATGCTCCTAATAAATAGGAAATACACCTAAAAAAGGGTAGAAGTACCCAAAGTGGGTTAAAGAACCTAAGAACGGGGTTAATCTACCTACTTGTCTGTGTGGTGCCTAATTTATAGGTGAATGCCCCCAAAATGGGGTTAAAGCGCCTATTAGTGGGTCAAAACTCCTAAAAATGGGGTTTATCTGCCTATTTGTTTGTGTAGTGGCAATTTGAGACTAATTTACTATTATGTGCCTAATTCATAGACCAATGCGCCCAAAAGTGTGGTTGATGCACCTAACAATGGGGCTAATGTGACCAATTGTCAGTTTAATGCATTTTAGCCTAGTATACTATTATGCGCCTAATATAAGGGAAATGCACCCAAAAATGGGTTGAAGTGCCTAATAGTGGGTGAAAGCACCTAATAATTGGGCTAACCCGCCTACTTGTTAGTGTAGTGCCTAATTTATAGTCCAATGCGCCCCTAAATAGGATTAAAGAACCTAAAAGTGGGTTTGAATGCCTAAAAATGGGTTTATGCACCTATGTGTTAGTGTAGTGGAAACTTGAGCCTAATTTACTATTATGCGCCTAATTTATAGGTCAATGTGCCCAAAAATGTAGTTAAAGTGCCTAAAAATGGAGTTAATGCGTTCACTTGTCAATGTGGTGCCTCTTTTAGCCTAATTTACTATTATGTGCCTAATAAGTAAGAAATGCACCCAAAATGGGTTGAAGTGCCTAAAAGTGGGTTAAAGTGCCTATGAATGGGGATAATCCTCGTACTTGTTAGTGTAGTCCATAATTCATACTCCAATGCACCCCAAAATGGGGTTAAAGTGCCTAAAAATGGGGTTTATGCACCTATTTGTGTGTGTAGAGGCAATTTGAGCATAATTTAATGTTATGTGCCTAGTTTGTAGGCCAATGTATCCAAAAATATGGTTAAAGTGTATATGGGGTTAATGCACCCACTTGTCAATGTAGTGTGTTTTTTAGCTTAATTTACTATTGTGAAACTTATAAATGGGAAATGCACCCAAAATGGGTTGAAGTGCCTAAAATTAGTTTAAAGTGCCTAATAATGGGGTTAGTCTGCCAACTTGTTAGTGTAGTGCGGAATTTATAGGCCAATGCACCCCAAAATGCAGTCAAAGAACCTATGTCTGGTTAAAATGCCAAAAAATGGGCTTTATTCGCCTATTTGTCAGTGTAGTGCCTATATGAGCCCAATTTACTATTATGCGCCTAATATATAGGAAATGCACCAAAATGGGTTGAAGTTCCTAAAAGTGGGTTAAAGCTCCTATGAATGAAGTTAATCTTCCTACTTGTCAGTGTATTGCCTAACTTTTAGACCAATGCTCCCACAAACGATTTAAAGTCCCTAAGTGTGGGTTAGAACACCTAAAAATGGGGTTTATGATCCTATTTGTTAGTGTAGTGGCAGATTGAGCCTAATTTACTATTATGCGACCTAAATTAGATGCCAATGCACCCAGAAATGCGGTTAAAGCACCCAAAAATGGGTTTAATGCACCCACTTATAATGTAGTTCCTTTTTTATTCCAATTTACTATTATGCACCTAATAAATAGGAAATGCATCCAAAAATGGGTTGAAGCGCCTAAAAATGGGTTAAAGTGCCTAAGAATGGGGTTAATCAACCTACTTGTCTGTGTAGTGCCTAATTTATAGGCCAATGCACCCAAAGGGGTTTAAAGTGCCTAAAAGTGGGTCAAAATGCCTGAAAATGGGGATTATGCTCCTAATCTTCAGTGTAGTGGTGATTTGAGCTCAATTTGCTATTATGTGCCTAACGTATAGGCCAATGCACCCAAAATGTAGATAAAGCTCCTAAGAATTGGGTTAATGCACCCACTTGTCTGTGTAGTGCCTTCTTTAGCATAGTTTACTATTATTTGCCCAATAAATAGGAAGTACGCCCAAAAATGCGTAGAAGTTCCTTAAAGTGGTTTCAAGCACCTAAAAATGGGATTAATCCACCTACTGTTCAATGTAGCGCCTAATTTATTGGCCAATGCACCCCAAAATGAGGTTAAAGTGCATGAGTGTGGATGAAAATTCCTAAAAATGAGGTTCATGCACATATTTGTCACTGTAGTGGCAATTTGAGCCTAATGTATTGTTATGCATCTAATTTATAGGACAATGCGGTCAAAAATGTGGTTGAAGCGCCTAAAAATGGGGTTAATGCACCCATTTGTCAAAATAGTGTCTATTTTAGCCTAATTTATTATTATGCACCTAATACATAGACAATGCACACAAAAAAGGGTTGAAGTGTCTAAAAGTGGTTTAAAGTGCTTAATAATGGGGTTAATTCATCTACTTTTCAGTGTATTGCCTAATTTATAGGCCAATGTCCCCCAAAATGGGGTTAAAGCACCTACGTGTGGGTTAAAATGCCTAAAAATTGGGATATATGTGCCTATTTATCAGTGTAGTGGCAATTTGATCCTAAAATACTATTATGCACCTAATTTATAGGCCAATGCACACAAAAATGTAGTTATAGTGCCTAAAAAGTTGGATTTATGTGCATATTTTGTTAGTGTAGTGTCTATTTAAGCCTAATTTACTGTTATGCACATAATTATAGGCCAATGCGCCCAAAAATTGCAGTTAAAGTGCCCAAAAATGGGGTTAATGCACCCACTTATTAGTGTAATGTCTTTTTAGCCTAATTTACTATTATGAGCCTAATAAACATGAAATGCACCCAAAAATAGATTATAGTGCCCAAAAGTGGGTTAAAGCGCCTAAGAATAGGGTTAATGTGTCTACTTGTCAGTGTAGTGCCTAATTTATAGGCCAATGCACCCCAAAATGGGGTTCAAGAGCCTAAAAGTGGGTTTGAACACCTATATATGGGGTTTCTGCACCTATTTGTCATTGTAGCGGCAATTTCAGCCTAATTTACAGTTATGCGCCTAATTTATAGGCCAATGCGCTAAAAAATGTAGTTAAAGAACCTAAAAATGGGGTTCTGCGCCCAATTGTCAGTGTAGTGTCTTTTTAGCTTAATTTACTATTATACACCTAATAAATAGGAAATGCACCAAAAAAGGGGTTGAAGTGCTTAAAAGTGGGTTAAAGCACCTAAGAATGGGGTTAATCCCCCTACTTGTTAGTGTAGTGCCGAATTTATAGGCCAATGCGCACCAAAATGGGGTTAAAGCACCTAAGTGTGGTTAAAATGCCTAAAATGGGGTATATGTGCCTATTTGTCAGTGTAGTGGAAAATTCAGCCTAATTTACAGTTATGCACCAAATTTATACTCCAATGCTCCCAAAAATGTGGTTAACACACCCACTCATCAATGTAGTGCCCATTTGAGCTTCATTTACTATTATGTGCCTAAAAAGTAGGAAATATGCTAAACAATGGGTTGAAGTGCCTAGAAGTGGGTAAAAGCTCCTAAGAATGGGGTTATTCCGCTTATTTGTCAGTGTATTAAGTTTTTTATAGGCCAATGCGCCCCAAAATGGAGCTAAGGCGCCTAAGTTTGGGTTAAAATGTCTAAAAATAGGGTTTATGCACCTATTTGTATGTGTAGTGTCCGTTTGAGCCTAATTTACTGTTATGCGACCTAATTTATAGACCAATGTGGCCAAAAATGGGGTTAAAAGGCCCAAAAATGGGGTTGATGCATCCAGTTGTTAGTTTAGTGCCTATATGAGCCTAATTTACTATTATGAACCTAAAAAAGAGGAAATGCACCTAAAACAGATTGTAGTTCCTAAACGTGGGTTAAAGTGCCTAAGAATGGGGTTAATCTACCTACTTGTTAGTGTAGTGCCTAATTTATAGACCAATGTGTCGTAAAATGCAGTTGAAGTGCTTAAGTGTGGGTTAAAATGCCTAAAGGTGGGGTCTATTCACATATACGTAAGTTAGTGGCAATTTGAGCCTAATTTACTGTTATGTGCCAATTTATAGGCCAGTGCACCCAAAAATGTGGTTAAAGCACCTTAAAGTGGGGTTAATGCACCCACTTGTCAGTGTACTGCCTTTTATCCTAATTTACTATTTTGTGCCTAATAAATAGGAAATGTGCTAAAAATGGATTGAAGTGCCTAAAAGTGGGTTAAAGACCTAAAAATGAGATTAGTCCACCTACTTATGTGTGTAGTGCCTAATTAATAGGCCAATGCGATCCAAAATGGGCTTAAATTGCCTAAAAATGGGTCAAAATACCTAAAAATGGGGTTTATACGCCTATTTGATAGTGTATTGGCAATTTTTGCCTAATTCACTGCTTTGCGCCTAATTTATAGGCCAATGTGACCAAAAATACGATTAATCCACCTAAAAATGTGGTTAATGTGCCCACTTGTTAGTGTAGTGCCTATTTGATCCTAATTTACTATTATATGCCTAATAAATGGGAAATGCACCCAAATATGGGTTAGGGTTAAAGCGCCTAACAATGGGGTTTATGCACCTATTTGTGAGTCTAGTGGCAATTTGAGCCTAATCTATGCACCTAATCTGTAATCCAATGCGGTTCAAGCGCCTAAAATGGGGTCAATGTGCGTACTTGTCAGTGTAGTCATTTTTTGGCCTAATTTACTATTATGTGCCTAATAAACAAGAAATGTCCCAAAAATGGTTGAAGAGCCTAAAAGTGAGTTAAATAACCTAAGAATGGGGTTAATCCGCCCACTTGTCAGTGTGGTGCCTAATTTATAGGCCAATGCACCCCAACATGGAGTTAAAGTGCCTAAAAGTGGGGTTGAACACCTAAAAATGGGGTTTATGCGCCTATTTGTCAGTATAGTGGCAGTTTAAGCCTAATTTACTATTATGCACCTAATTTATAGGCCAATGCGCCCAAAAATGCAGTTAAAGTGCCTAAAATGGGGTTAATGCACCCACTTGTCAGTGTAGTGCCTTTTTTAGCTTAATTTACTGTTATGCACCTAATAAATAGGAAATGCACCCAAAATGGGTTGAAGTACCTAAAAGTGGGTTAAAGCGCATAAGAATGGGATCGATCCCCCTACTTGTTAGTGTAGTGTCAAATTTATAAGCCAATGCGCCCCAAAATGGGGTTAAAGTGCCTAAGTGTGGTTAAAACTCCTAAAACTTGGGTATATCCACCTATTTGTCATTGTAGCGATAATTTGAGCCTACTTTACTAATATGCTCCTAGTTATAGGCCAATTCACCCAAATATACGATTAAAGTGCCTCAAATGGGATTAATGCACAGACTTATCACTGTAGTGCCTATTTGAGAGTAATATACTATTATGTGCCTAATAAATAGGAAATGCACCCAAAAATCGGTTGAAGTGCCTAAAAGTGGGTTAAAGCTCCTAAGAATAAGGTTAATTTTCCTATTCGTAATAGTATTGCTTAATTTATAAGCCAATGCATCCCAAAATGGGTTTATGTCACCTAAGTGTGGGTTAAAGAACCTAAAAATGGGGTTTATGCGCCTATTTGAGAGTGTAGTGGCAATTTGAGCCTAATTTACTATTTTGCGACCAAATTTATAGACCAATGTGCCAAAAAATGTGGTTAAAGAGTCTAAAAATGTGGTTAAGGTGTCCACTTGACAATGTAGTTCATATTTGAGCCTAATTTACTATTATGTGCCTAATAAATAGGAAATGCACCAAAAAGTGGGTTGAAGTGCCCAAAACATGTACTAAGGTACCTAAGAATGGGGTTAATCCGCCTACTTGTCACTTTAGTGGCTAATTTATAGGCCAATGCACCCCAAAATGGGGTTAAAGAGCCTAAAAGTAGTTCAAATGCCAAAAAATGGGGTTTATCCACCTATTTGTTAGTGTAGTGGCAATTTGATGCTAATTTACTATTATGCACCTAATTTATAGACCAATGCAACCAAAAATGCAGTTAATACACTCAAAATGGGGTTAATGCGTCCACTTATCAGTGTAGTGCCTATGTGATCCTAATATACTATTATGCTCCTAATAAATAGGAAATGCACCCAAAAAATGGTAGAAGTGCCCAAAGTGGGTTAAAGCGCCTATGAATGGGGTTAATCCACCTACTTGTTAATGTAGTGCCTAATTTCTAGGTGAATGCCCCAAAATGGGGTTAAAGCGCCTAAAAGTCGGTCAAAATGCCTAAAAATGGGATTTATGCACCTATTTGTTTGTGTAGTGGCAATTTGATCCTAATTTACTATTATGAGCCTAATTCATTGGCCAATGCACCCAAAAGTGTGGTTAATGCACCTAAAAATGGGGCTAATGCACCTACTTGTCAATGTAGTGCATTTTTAGCCTAATTTACTATTATGCGCCTAATAAATTGGAAATGCACCCAAAATGGGTTGAAGTGCCTAAAAGTGGGTAAAAGCGCATAAGAATGGGGTTAATAAAAAAAAAGAATGGGGTTAATTTTCCTACTTGTCAGTGTAGTGCCTAATTTATGGGCAATGCACCACAAAATGGGGTTAAAGCACTTAAAAGTGGGTTTGAATGCCAAAAAATGGTTTTATGTTCCTCTTTATCACTGTAGTGGCAATTTGAGGCTAATTTATTATTACACACCTAATTTGTAAGACAATGCACCCAAAAATGTGGTTAAAGAGCCTAAAAATGGGGTTAAGGTGCCCACTTATCAATGTAGTGCCTTCCTTTAGCCCACTTCACTATTATGTGCTCTATAAATAGGAAATGTACTCAAAAATGGGTTGAAGTGCCTAAAACGTGTCTAAAGTGTCTAAGAATGGGGTTAATCCGCCTACTTGTCAGTGTAGTAACTAATTTATAGTCCAACTCGCCCCAAAATGGGGTTAAAGCATCTAAAAGTGGGTTTGAACGCCTAAAAATGGGGTTTATACAACTATTTGTCGGTGTAGAGGCTATTTGATCCTTATTTCTTATGTGCCTAGTTTATAGGCCAATGCATCAAAAAATATAGTTAAAGTGCATAACAATGGGGTTAATGCACCCACTTATCAGTCTAAGTGCCTTTTTAGCTTAATTTACTATTTCTTAGTTAATAGATAGGAAATGTGCCTAAAAATGGGTTGAAGTGCCTAAAAGTGGGTTAAAGCGCCTAAGAATGGAGTTAATCTGCCTAATTGTTAGTGTAGTGCTGAATTTATAGGCCGATGCGCCCCAAAATGCGGTTAAAGAACCTAAATGTGGTTAAAATGCCTAAAAATGAGGTTTACGCGCCTAATTTACTATTATGCATCTAATTTATAGGCCAATGCACCCAAAATGAGGTTCAAGCTCCTAAAAATGGGGTTAATGCGCCCACTTGTCAGTGTAGTGCCTTTTTTAGCCTAATTTACTATTATACACCTAATAAATAGGAAATGTGACCAAAATTGGGTTGAAGATCCTAAAAGTGTGTTAAAATGCCTAAGAATGGGGTTAATCCACCTACTTATCATGTAGTGCATATTTTATAGGCCAATGCGCCCCAAAATGGGAGTTAAAGTGCCTAAAAGTGGGTTTGAATGCCTCAGAATGGGGTTTATGCACCTACTTTTCAGTGTAGTGCCTAATTTATATGCGAATGCACCCCAAAACTTGGTTTAAGCGCCTAAAAGTGGGTTAAAACATCTAAAAATGGGGTTTATGTGCCTATTTGTTAGTGTAGTGTCATTTTGAGCCTAATTTATTATTATTTTCATCATAAATAGGAAATGCGCTAAAAATAGATTGAAGAGCCTAAAAGTGGGTTAAAGCACCTAAGAATGGGGTTAGTCTGCCTACTTGTCAGTGTGATACCTAGTTTATGGGCCAATGTACCCCAAAATGGGCTTAAAGCTCCTAAAAATAGGTTTCAACGCCTGAAAAAGCGTTTATATGCCTATTTGTCAATGTAGTGGTAGTTTGTGCCTAATTTACTATTATGTGCCTAATTTATAGGCCCACTTGTCAGTGGAGTGTATTTTTTAAATCAATTTACTATTATGCACCTAATAAGTAGTAAATGCACCCAAAAATGGGTTGAAGTGCCTAAATGCAGGTTAAAGTGCCTAAGAATGGGGTTATTCCCCGTAGTTTTCAGTGTAGTGTCCAATTTATAGGCTAATGCATCCCAAAACATGGTTAAAGAACCTAAGTGTGGTTAAAACACCTAAAAATTTGGGTATCTGCCTATTTGTCAGTGTAAAGGCAATTTGAGCTTAATTTACGGTTATGCACATAATTTATAGGCCAATGTGCCCAAAAATACAATTAAAGCGCCTAAAATGGGGTTCATGCGGCCACTTGTCAGTGCAGTACCTATTTGAGCAAAATTTACTATTATGTGCCTAATAAATAGGAACTCACCCAAAAATGGGTTGAAGTGCCTAAAAGTGGGTTAAAGTGCCTAAGAATGGAGTTAATCCCCCTACTTGTTAGTGTAGTGCTGAATTTATAGGCCAATGCATGTTAAAGCACATAAACGTTGTTAAAATGTCCAAAAATGGGATATATGTGCTTACTTGGTAGTGTAGTGCCAATTTGAGCCTAATTTACTGTTACACACCTAAGTTATAGGCTAATGTGACCAAAAATGTGTTTAAAGAACAAAAAATTGGGTTAATGTGGCCACTTGTCAGTGTAGTGCCTATTTGAGCTTAATTTACTAAAATGCGCCTAATAAATTGGAATGCACCCAAAAATTGTTTGAAGTGCCTAAAAGTGGATTAAAGATCCTAAGAACGGGGTTAATCACCTATTTGTCAGTGTATTGCCTAATTTATAGGCCAATGCGCCCTAAATTGGGGTTGAGGCACCTAAGTGTGGGTTAAAATGCCTAAATATGGGGTTTATGCGCCTATTTGTCAGTGTAGTGGCAATTTGAGCCTAATTTACTATTATGCAACTAAATTTATAGTCCAATGCACTCAAAATTATGGTTGATGGGCCTAAAAATGGGGTTAATGTGTCCACTTGTCAGTATAGTGGCTACTTGAGCCTAAGTTACTATTGTGCATCTAATAAAGAGGAAATGCACGCATGAATTGGTTGCAATTCCTAAAATTTGGTTAAAGAACCTAAGAATGGGGTTAATCCGCCTACTTGTTAGTGTAGTGCCTAATTTGTAGGCCAATATGCACTCAAATAGGGTTAAAGTGCTTATGTGTGGGTGAAAATGCCTAATAGTGGGGTTCATTTACCTATACATCTGTGTGATTGCAATTTGCGCCTAATTATTGTTATGTGCCTAATTTATAGGCCATTGCGCCTAAAAATGTGGTTAAAGCGCCTCAAAATGGGGTTAATGCCCCCACTTGTGAATGTAGTTCCTATTTGATCCAAAATTTACTACTATGTACCTAATAAATAGGAAATTAACCCAAAAATGGGTTGAAGTGCCTAAAAGGGGGTTAAAGTGCCTAAGAATGGGGTTTATGCATCTATTTGTCAATGTAGTGGCAATTTGGGCCTAATTTACTATATGGCACCTAATAAATAGGAAATGTGCCCAAAAATGGAGTGAAGTGCCTAAAAGTGGGTTAAAGAGCCTAAGAATGTGGTTAATCTGCCTAGTTGTATGTGTAGTGCCTTATTTATAGACTAATGCGCCCCAAAATGGGGATAAAGTTCCTAAAAGTGGATCAAATGCCTAAAAATGGGGTTTATGCACCTACTTGTCAGTATAGTGATAATTTTAGCATAATTTATTATTATGCACCTACTTGTCAGTATAGTGATAATTTTAGTATAATTTATTGTTATGCACCTAATTTATAGGCCAATGTGACAAAAAATGTGGTTAATGCGCCAAAAAATTGATTTAATGCACCCACTTGTTAGTCTAGTGTCTATTTGATCCTAATTTACTATTATGCACCTAATAAATGGGAAATGCACCCAAAAATGGGTTGAAGTGCCTAAAAGAGGGTTAAAGTGTCGAAGAATGGGGTTTATGTGCCTATTTGTCAGTATAGTGGCAATTTGGGCCTAGTTTACTCTTATACGCCTAATTTAAAGGTCAATGCGCCCAAAAATGCGGTTTAAGCGCCTAAAAATGGGGTTAAAGCACCCACTTGTCTGTGTAGTGCCTTTTTTAATATAATTTACTATTATGTGCCAACTAAATAGGAAATGTGCCCAAAATGGGATGAAGAGCCTAAAAGTGGGTTAAAGTACCTAAGAATGGGATTGATTTGCCTACTTGTCAGTGTGGTGCATATTTCATAGGCCAATATGCCCCCAAAATGGTGTTGAAGTGCCTAAAAGTGGGTTTGAACGCCTAAGAATGAGGTTTTTGTGCCTATTTGTTAGTTTAGTCCTAAATTATAGTGAATGCACCCCAAGACAGGGTCAAAGCACCTAAAAGTGGGTTAAAACACCTATAACTGGGGTTTATGCACCTATTTGTCAGTGTAGTGGCTATTTGAGCCTCATTTACTGTTATGAGCCTAATTTATAGGCCAATGCACCCAAAAATGCAATTCAAGATCCTAAAAATGGGATTAATGTGCCTACTTTTCATTGTAGTGTCGTTTTGAGCCTAATTTACTATTATGTGCTTAACAAATAGGAAATGCTCCCAAAAATGGGTCAGAGAGCCAAAAAGTGGGTTATAGTGCATAAGAATGGGGTTAA
Organism: Alisma plantago-aquatica; assembly: GCA_963693085.1. Classification (NCBI taxonomy): domain Eukaryota; kingdom Viridiplantae; phylum Streptophyta; class Magnoliopsida; order Alismatales; family Alismataceae; genus Alisma; species Alisma plantago-aquatica. The sequence goes on from OY856413.1 coordinate 395,400,672, forward strand.
TCTGCCTACTTGTCAATGTGGTGCCTAATTTATAGACCAATGTGCCCCAAATTGGGGTTAAAGCCCTAAAAGTGGGTTTGAACGCCTAAAAATGGGGTCTATGCACCTATTCGTCAGTGTAGTGGCAGTTCGAGCCTAATTTTCTGTTATGCGCCTAATTTATAGGCCAATGCACCCAAAAATGCATTAAAAACCTAAAAATGGGGATAATGCACCCACTTGTTAGTGTAGTGTCTTTTTTAGCTTAATTTACTATTATGCATCTAATAAATATAAAATGTGCCCAATAATGGATTGAAGTGCCTAAATGAGGGTTAAAACACCTAAGAATGGGATTACTCCCCCTACCTGTTAGTGTACTGCCAAATTTATAGGCCAATGCACCACAAAATGGGGTTAAGGCACGTTAGTGTTGTTAAAATGCCTAAAAATTTGCATATATACACCTATTTGTCAATATAGAGGCAATTTGAGCATTATTTACTATTATGCTCCTAATTTATAGGTCATTGCACCCAAAAATGTGATTAAAGCGCCTAAAGATGGGGTTAATGCACCCAGTTGTCAGTGTAGTGCCTATTTGAGCATAATTTACTATTATGCACCTAATAAATAGGAAATGCATCCAAAAATGGGTTGAAGTACCTAAAAGGAGGTTAAAGCTCCTAAGAATGGGGTTAATCCACCTATTTGTCAATGTATTGCTTAATTTATATGCCAATGCTTCCTAAAATTGGTTAAGGCATCTAAGTGTGGGTAAAAATGCTTAAAAATGGGGTTTATGCACTTATTTGTCATTGAACTATTAATTTGAGCCTGATTTACTATTTTGCGACCTATTTTATTGACCAATGCACCCAAAAATGTTGTTAAAGGTCTTAAAAATGGGGTTATTGCATCCACTTGTCAGTGTAATGCCTATTTGAGCCTAATTTAGTATTATGCACCTAATAAACAAGAAATGCACACAAAAGTGGGTTGAAGTGCCTAAAAGCGGGTTAAAGGGCCTACGAACGGGGTTAATCCATCTACTTGTCAGTTTAGTGCCTAATAGACCAATGCACCCCAAAATGGGGTTAAAGCGCCTAAAAGTGGGTAAAAACCCCCTAAAAATGGGGTTTATGCGCCTATTTTTTTTATGTAGTGGCAATTTGAGCCTAATTTACTATTATGCACCTAATTTGTAGACAAATGCGACCTAAATGCAGTTAATGCACCTAAAAATGGGGTTAATGCGCCACTAGTCAGTGTAGTGCCTATTTGAGTGTAATTTACTATTATGCTCCTAATAAATAGGAAATGCACCCAAAAAAGGTCGAAGTCCCCAATGTGGCTTAATGAGCCTAAGAATGGGGTTAATCAACCTATTTATTAGTGTAGTGCCAAATTTACAGGAGAATGCTCGGAAAATGGGATTAAAGCACCTAAAAGTGGGTCAAAACACCAAAAAAGAGGTTTATGTGCCTATTTGTCTGTGCACTAGAAATTTGAGCCTAATTTACTATTATGTGCCTCATTTATAGGCCAATGCACTTAGAAGTTTGGTTAATGTGCGTAAAAGAAATAATGTGCCCACTTGTCAGTGTAGTGCATTTTTTGCTAATTTACTATTATGCACCTAATAAATAGAGAATGCACCCAAAATGGGTTGAAGTTCCTTTTTTTTAGAAATAGGGCCTATTTATTCATCCCGTGCCCTAAAATAGGTGGTAAGTAAATCAAGTGCCTCTTGAACATTACAGTCTAGCCAGATTGGCTGCTGAGACGTCGAGAAGGCGTGCCTAGAACAAAGAACATTCTTAGCTAAGTCGTCGGCAATAGTATTAAGGTTGCTTGGGACATAGTAGAGCATTCTACTGTCACTTCTCCTGAGCTCACGATATCTTCTGAGAAGGGGTTTAAGCCTGCCTTTGCTCTCCGTCTTACCAGTTAAACAAGCGATTGCCTGTTTGGAATCAGATAGAATGATATCGCTTCCAAGATTCTGCTTGTCACATTCAGTCGCTGCATGGATGATCGCAATGACCTCAACCTCCAAACTTGAGCAGGTTACCGTAGGGATACCTACAAAAAAGATGTCTTTCCTTATTCTATTGCTGATGAAGAGTCCCAGGCCTGTGTGGCCATTGTGAATTTGATAAGCGGCGTCCACCATCACTATCTGTTGATGAGGAGTGAATGTAATACTCTGTGATCTTCTGGGCGGCTGAGAGCTAATCCAGGCTTTGTGGATAGAGTGGCAGCGTTCTAGGATGAATTTAACACGGCTAGCAAGCGGGATTACATGTCACTCATGGGAAAACTTATTGCGTAGGCTCTAGTTGTACCAACATGTAACTGTGCATAGGCTTGCCTTGTGGTTTTCTTTCGTAGCCGAATTAATACAGGAAGTGATCCAGTCGTCCTCGCTTAGGTCAAAGTGTGAATTGTCTGCGATGAGTTCCTTCCATGTTTTCTTAGCTTCCGGGCAGTCACGGAGAGCATGGAGGAGGGTTTCATCAGCATTATTGCAGATAGGGCAAAGTGAGTCGACGTCCATGTGTCGGCAAGCACGTTCAGCATTAGTGAGTAGTGCCTTGTGTTGTAATAGCCATAAAAAGATGTGAATGCGTTCCGGTAGCCTTGCTTTCCATATGAGGCTCCAACTTCCAGGAGTGTTGGTTTCAACATCTGCTCATAGCCATCGGTATGCAGACCTACTGCTCAGAACTCATGTATTATCTAGCGGCCATGACCATTGGTCCACACCACCCACAGAGCACGGAGGTGGGGTGGTCTCGATCACCTGCCAACACTGACAAGGAAGAAAGGCTTTAATGAAGCTCCAGTCCCATTCACCATTGTCCAGGCACATAGAGCTAACTTGCAGAGTGTCTAGAGACGGAGGAATGGCCCAATTAGGGTCCATATCCATAATCGAGTGATTATTTAGCCATCTATCATGCCACACATTACTGGATTGACCGTCATTTATGACTTTACCACACATAGATTGGAGGGTGCTTATTTTGTTTTTGATGAAACTCCAGGCCGGGGAATAGGGTTTCTTCAGAAATCGACCCTCGTCGATATACTTCTCTTTAAGAATTTGAACCCACAACTTCTCAGGTTCATTTAGAAATGACCATACATTCTTCAACATAAGCGTTATATTCTGATCCCGGGCGTCCTTGATGCCAAGTCCGCCCTTGTCTTTTGCAGTTGTGAGTTTCCTCCATGCTACCAGGGGAATTTTCTTGTTGCCATTTCCTGACCATATGAAGGTCTGAACATGTCTATTAATATCATCACAAAGATCTGGTGAGATCTTGACCGTCTGCATAGTATAGGTTGGTAGAGCTTGAAGCGTGCTTTTAGCCAAGGTAATGCGCCCAGCCATGGATAGGTGTCACACTGCCCAGCTGTTGAGACGGTCCTTTACTGTCATAGTGATATGGTCGTGTGCTTGCTTATTAACTCTGTGGTGTAGAATGGGAACTCCAAGGTACCTCGCAAGGTCGAGTGTCCAAGGGAAGCCTAACTTGCTGCTCACTAGCCTACGCTCAGTTTGGGTGACATTTGCCGAAAAATAGCATTTGGATTTCTCTTTAGAGACAATTTGGCATGAGACATTGGAGAACTTCTGTAGAATTGAGTTGATACTCTGTGCTTGGTGGACAGAGGCCTCAGTAAAGAGGAGGATGTCATCAGCGAAGCAGACATGCGACACAGGCATTCCACCTCGGGAGAGCCTAATGGGTTTCCAGGAGCCATCTTCAACTATTTTCGTGATGGATTGAGACAGACGCTCCATACAGAGGACAAAGAGGTAAGGACTTATAGGGTCTCCTTGACGGACCCCTTGTGTTGCTTTGAAAGGGTGCAATGACTGACCACCCCATAGAATGGAGGTTTCACCGACAGTTATGATCTGCATAATAATGGTTCTGAGCTTGTAAGGAAGACTCGTTCACCTTAGAGTGTCCTCGACAAAACTCCAGTGCATCCTATCAAAAGCCTTGGATAGATCTAATTTGATGCATACCCACTTCTTCTTGGATGACTTTGCCTTCATTGAATGTATAATCTCTTGCACGAGGAGAACATTATCACTGATCTTCCGGCCTAGGATGAAGCTAGTTTGGTGACTGGAAACCCAATCGTTAAGATAAGGTTTTAGGCATTCCACAATTATCTTCGATAGAAGCTTAAAGCAGCCATTGTTCAGAGAGATGGGCCTTAGATCGCTATAGGTAGTCAGAGCTTTTATTTTTGGAATGAGCACAAGATGCGAGTTTGCAGTAGTGTCATCAACAACTCCTGAGATGAAGGTGTCCTGTATTGTCTTGGATAGAGAGGGACCAACTTGGGCCCAATTATTCTGGATGAACTCATTATATACTCCATCGGGGCCAGGCGCCTTGGATGGTGCCATCATGAACATTATGTCATGTATTTCTTGCGAGCTGGGTACAGATTGTATACGGACTACTTGAAAGTTCCTAGGTAGCGAGATACATCTACGAGGTTGGGTTGGAAGGAACATGATAAGAGATTAGCAAAGAAGGACCAGACATGCCTACTAAGAGCCTCTGGATCGGTGATCCATTCCCCCGTGTCATCTTTGAGCTGGGTGATTTTGTTATGGTGAATGCGTGCCTTGACAAAGGATTGATAGAACTTTGTATTTTCATCACCGTGTCTGAGCCAATCGATGTGGGCACATTGCTTCCAATCAAGCTCTTCTTTGAGAAGGATTTGATTATACTTCTCCTGCAATTCGATTGCAGTTAGGTTAATGGGATCATCAGGGTTCAGCGCGACTTGTACCTGAATGCGGCTGATACGGGTAAGAAGGTTGTCCTTCTGTTTATGTAGCATCCTCAAGCAGTTAGTTTCCCACTTGCATACAGGCTTTTGGAAATCTCATAGGGCATCTTGGAAAGGCCATGCGGAGTCCCATTAGGGCATGATGGTAGATCGGAAGTCTGGATCAAGCGACCAGCTAGATTTTGTTTTGAAGTAGGCACTTCGAGGCTTCTTGGGGTAACTGGTGCGCAAAAGGAGGGGGCTGTGATCAGAGCACAACCTAGGGAGGGCAGTGATAGTGGAATCGCTGAAGCTGTTAAGCCAGTCATTAGTAGCAATGGCACATTCAAGCTTTTCGAGCAGATTACCTCATCTGAATGTAAAAAAATTGCCTTGTGTGTGAAGCTCCGAGAGGCCAATATTCAGCAGGACTTCATTAAATTAGGAACATGAGCTCCTATCGAAATGCTTGCCTCCCTTCTTTTCAGAGATATGTAGCATGGTGTTGAATTCACCCATGACTACCCATTTGGTATTCGTAGAGGGGGAAAGGCTTTCCAGATGATCCCACAAATGCTTGCGAGACGTCGGATTGGGGCTTCCATAAACGATGGTTAACAACCAACTTTTATTAATCTTCAGATGGATGAATTGCCTGTGATTCAGGAGGACTTCCACATCACACTTATGCTGATCCCAAAGGATCCAAATGCCACCAGAGAAGCCTAATGCCTCAAACCTGTGGGATGAGGGAAAGCCCAACTGACAGATGACGTTTGAAGCAACATCACCACTACAACGAGGTTCAATGATAGCTAGAAGATGCAGGTTATACGAGAACTTCATCTCCTTGATGCGATGAATTTTCCTATCTTGGCAAGCCCCTTGAATGTTCCAACATTTGTACATTAAAAGATAGAAAAGGATGGGAATGCTGCACTAGATGGCAACCAACAATCCGTCAGATTGTGGATCTTGGTCTGTGCTCATTAGGATATCGGTAGCACCGCCGGATTGTTCAATATCAAACTCCAGGGCTCTTTTAGCTTGATGATTCTGCAAGTTAGCGACAACTTCCTCGTCTGGTGGTATGGCCTCATCTATGTCCGTCTTGCCTTTCTTATGGACACAGTCTGGGCTAACAACTGATTGATAAACTACCTTACGATTTCTCAGAATGACGAAACCATTACTGGTTTCCTTCCCTTGCCTATTGAAGGGTTTGCGTGGGTTCTGTCCTTGGGTGGACGACGGGGCTTGGAACTGGAATGGCTGATCCGTATCACCATGGTGGGAGCGGCCAACACTGGTTTCATTTCCCACCAGGGTGACAACTGAGTTATCAGTCATCTTGGGGACGTGTGTATGGACGTCCTGAGCAGTAGCAACTGCGTTTGTTTTCTTACTCTTCTGCTTTTGCTTCCTACTAACCACTTTCGTGAAGCCCTCGCCATCAACCTCAGCTTCAGTATCTGAGATTGGGATAGGCTTTTCAGAATCTTCCGTGGCCGTCTTCTTGATGGTAGTCTTCTTCGATGGCTTCTTCCTTGGCTCGGGTCATTTGGCATGGATTGCCATGATGTAAGTGACACTAGGTAATGGAATTGCTGATGTTGATGAGGATGCCTCATAGGTTTTAGTACGTATAGCTTGCTTGCAATCCTTGTCTGTGTGGCCAACACGGCCACACTTCATGCAAACAATCGGGAGGTTTTCGTACTCAAGACAGAAGTGTTCCCCGTTAATGAACACCGCCGTCAGCAGAGGTTTAGACGTCTCGACTTCAACGACGATCCTCGCAAATTTCCCACGATGACCTTGGAGGGTATGTTCATCGACCTTGATCGTCTTCCCGACTGAGTTGCCAATAAATGTTAACAACTGATTGTGGAAGAGGAAGGCAGGCAACTCAGGGATTCTCACCCAGACGACAAGTTTTTTTGGGATCGGATCGGACGGGCGAAAGTCTGATGACCAAGATTGGAGAGATAGGTAATTGCCAAATATTGTCCAAGGTCCGCCCGTCATGGCAGTAAAGTAGTCGTCTTGTCCAGAGAGTTGGACGATGTAGTAGCCATTTTCCAGGTCTATAACTCGAAATTCGCTCTTTGGTTCCCAGATGGAGTAGATCTTATTGATTAGGGATTTGAACCCAACGTTAATGCCAACTTTGACAACAATGACAAATTTCCATGGTTCCAATAGAGGTTGCATGGCGTCACTGCGGATCGAGAATGATGGGAGCACCCCACTGAAATCCACGCTGATATCGGCCTCCTGGAGAACATCAGGCGAGATCGGATTTTCATAGGTAAGCATACCGATCGGCCATCCGCTGACCGTTTCTACATAAGATGGCTTTGCTCCCTTCTCAACGGTGGGGATGGAGTCTGTTTCCATCGCCACACCACTAGAGTGGGGAGTATTAAGAAGTTCCTTGTCGGCCCTAGTGGTTTCTTGACTGGAGATCGCGTCGCGTTGATCACTTCTGCTTGGATCGGGCGAACGATGGAAGTGGCCATGGCCCCGACCGCCTCCGACGATACCCCCATGGCCGCCGCCTCGGGAGAACCCTAGGCGAGCAGACATGACGACTTAACAAAGTTTTATCCCTTCAGTTCTTGGAACTAGTAATCTAAAATGGGTTGAAGTTCCTAAAAGTGGGTGAAAGTGCCTAAGCATGGGGTTAATCTACTGACTTATCAGTGTAGTGCCTAATTTATAGGCCAATGCATCCCCATATGGGGTTAAAACACCTAAAAGTGGGTTTGAATGCCTAAAAATGGGTTTATGCGTCTATTTGTCAGTGTAGTTGCAATTTGAGGCTAATTTATTGTTATGTGCCTAATTTATAGGCCAATGTGGCCAAAAATGTGGTTAAAGCGCCTAAATATGGGGTTAATGTGCCCACTTTCCAGTGTAGTGCCTTTTTATCCTAGTTTACTATAATGTGCCTAATAAATAGAAAATGCACCAAAAAAAGGATTTGAAGTGCCTAAAAGTAGGTTAAAGCAGCTAAGAATGGGGTTAGTCCGCCTTCTTGTCAGTGTAGTTCCTAATTTATAGTACAATGCACCCCAAAATGGGGTTAAAGCACCTAAAAGTGGGTTTGAACCCCTAAAATGGGGCTTATGCACCTATTTGTTAGTGAACTGACAATTTAAGCCAAATTTACTATTATGTGCCAAGTTTATAGGCTAATGCGACCAAAAATACGGTTAAAGTGCCTATAAATGGGGTTAATGCGACCACTTGTCAGTGTAGTGCCTTTTTTTAACTTAATTTACTATTGTGCAACTAATAAATGGGAAATTCACCAAAAATTGGGTTGAAGTGCCTAAAAGTGGGTTAAAGCGTGTAAGAATGGTGTTAATCCGCCTACTTGTCAGTGTAGAGCCGAATTTATAGGCCAATGCGCCCCAAAATGTGGTTAAATCACCTAAGTGTGGTTAAAATGCCAAAAATAGGGTTCACACACCGATTTGTTTATGTAGTCGATTTTTCACCCTAATTTACTGTTATGTGCCTAATTTATAGGCCAATGTGCCCAAATATGCGGTTAATGTACATAAAAATGGGGTTAATGCACCCATTCACCAGTGTAGTGCCTATTTGAGCCTAATTTACTATTATGAACCTAATATATAGGAAATGTATCCAAAAATGGGTTGAAGTGCCTAAAAGTGGGTTAAAGCTCGTAAGAATGGAGTTAATCCATCTACTTGTCACTGTTTTGCCTAATTTTTAGGCCAATGCTCTCGAAAATGGGTTTAAAGCACCTAAGTGTGGGTTAGAATGCCTAAAAATGGGATTTATGTTCCTATTTGTTTGTGTAGTGGCAATTTGAGCCTAATTTACTATTATGCGACATAATTTATTGGCCAATGCGCTCAGATATGCGATTAAAGTGCCTAAAAATGGGGTTAATGTGTCCTCTTATAGTGTAGTGCCTTTTTTATCCTAATTTACTATTATCCACCTAATAAAAAGGAAATGCACCCAAAAATGGGTTGACATGCCTAAAAGTGGGTTAAAGCACCTAAGAATGGGGTTAATCAACCTACTTGTCGGTGTAGTGCCAAATTTATAAGGAAAATGCACCCAAAGGGGCTTAAAGCGCCTAAAAGTTGTCAAAATGCCTAAAAATGGGGTTTATGTGCCTATTTGTCACTTTAGTTGCAATTTGAGCCTAATTTACTGTTATGCGCCTAATATATAGGCCAATGCACCCAAAAATGCAGTTAAAGAACCTAAAAATTGTGTTATTATGCCCACTTGTCAGTGTAGTGCCTTTTTTAGCATAATTTACTTTTATGGGCCCAGTAAATAGGAAATGCACCCAAAAATGGGTTGAAGTGCCTAAAAGTGATTTAAAGCACCTAAGAATAGGGTTAATCTGCCTACTATTTAGTGTAGTTCCTAATATATAGGCCAATGCACCCTAAAATGAGGGTAAAGAACCTAAGTGTGGGTTAAAATTCCTAAAAATGAGGTTTATTTTCCTATTTGTTAGTGTATTTGCAATTTGAGCCTAATTTACCATTATGCGCCCAATTTATATGCCAATGCCCCTTAAAATGTAGTTGAAGTGCCTAAAAAATGGATTAATGCGCCCACTTGTTGAAATAGTGCCTATTTGAACATAATTTACTATTATGCTCCCAATAAATAGGAAATGTGCCCACAAAATGGTTGAAGTGCCTGAAAGTTGGTTAAAGCACCTAAGAATGAGGTTACCTAGCCTACTGTTTAGTATAGTGGCTAATTTATAAGTAAATGCACCAGAAAATGGGGTTAAAGCCCCTAAGTCTGCGTTAAAATTCCTAAAAGTGAGGTTTATGCGCCTCTTTTGTTAGTGTAGTTGAAATTTGAGCCTAATTTACTGTTATGCGCCTAATTTATAGGCCAATGCACCAAAAAAGCAGCTAGAGCATCTAAAAAGGGTATTTATGCGAATATTTGTCAGTGTAGTGCCTATTTGAGCATAATTTACTGTTATGCACCTAATTTATAGGCCAATGTGCCTAAAAATGTGGTTAAAGCGCCCAAAAATGGGGTTAATGTGCCCACTTGTTAGTGTAATGCCTTTATAACCTAATTTAGTATTATGCACATAATAAATAGAAAATGCACCCAAGCATGAGCTGAAGTTCCTAAAAGTGGGTTAAAGCACCTAAGAATGGGGTTAATTTTCCTACTTGTTAGTGTAATGCCTATTTATAGGCCAATGTGCCCCAAAATCGGGTTCAAGCACCTAAAAGTAGGTTCGAACGCCTAAAAATGGGGTTTATGTGCCTATTTGTAATTGTAGTGGTAATTTGAGCCTAATTTACTGTTATGGGCCTAATTTATAGGTCAATGCACCCAAAAATGCAGTTAAAATGCCTAAAAATGGGGTTAATGCACCCACTGGTCAGTGTAGTGGTTTTTTTGCTTAATTTACTATTATATGCCTAATTAATAGGAAATACACCCAAAAATGGGTTGAAGTCCCTTAAAGTGGGTTTAAGCATCTAAGAATGGGGTTAATCCGCCTACTTATTAGTGTACTACCAAATTTATAAGCGAATGCACCCCAAAAAATGACCAAGCACCTAAGTGTGGTTAAAATGCCCAAAAAATGGGGTTTACGTGCTTATTTTTCAGTGTAGTGGATTTTTGGGCCTAATGTACTATTATGTGCCTAATTTATACGCCAATGAGCCCAAAATGAGGTTAAAACACCTAAAAATGGGGCTAATGCACCCATTCGTCTGTGTAATGCCTATTTGAGCATAATTTATTATTATGCGCCTAATATATAGGAAATGCATCCAAAATGGGTTGAAGTTCCTAAAACTGGGTTTAAGCTTGTACGACTGGAGTTATTGTGTTTACTTGTCAATGTATTGCCTAATTTTTAGGCCAATGCTTCCCAAAATGGGTTTAAAGTGCTTATGTGTGGGTTAGACCACCTAAAAATGGGGTTTATGTTCCTATTTGCCAATGTAGTGGAAATTTGAGCCTAATTTACTATTATGCAACCTATGTTATAGGCCAAAGCACCCAGAAATGCAAATTAGTGCCTAAAAATGGGGTTAATGTGCCCACTTATAGTGTAGTGCGTTTTTTAATCCTAGTTTACTATTATCCACCTAATAAATAGGAAATGCGCCCATAAATGGGTTGAAGTGACTAAAAGTGGGTTTAAAGTGCCTAAGAATGGGATTAATCGGCCTACTTGTAAGTGTAGTGCCTAATTTATTGGCCAATGTACCCCAAAGGGGTTTAAAGCTCCTACAAGTGGGTCACAATGCCTAAAAATAAGGTTTGTGCACCTAATTGTCATTGTAGTGGCAATTTGAGCCTAATTTACTGTTCAACACCTAATTTAATTATTGGCCAATGCACCCAAAAATGTGGTTAAAGAGCCTAAAAAGTGGGTTAATGCACCCACTTGTTAGTGTAGTCCTTTTTAGCATAAGTTACTATTATGCATCCAATAAACAGGAAAGCTACCCAAAAATGGGTTAAAGTGCCTAAAAGCGGGTTAAAGCACCTAACAATGGGGTTAATCCTCCTACCTATAAGTGTTTGTTAAAATTCCTAAAAATGAGTTTGAAGTGCCAAAAAGTGGTTAAAGTGCCTAATAAATAGGAAATGCGCCCAAAAATGGATTGAAGTGCCTAAAAGTGGTTAAAGCACCTAAGAATGGGGTTAATCCTCCTACTTGTCATTTTGGTGCCTAAATTAAAGGCCAATGTGCCCCAAAATGGGATTCAAGCGCCTAAAAGTGGGTTTGAACGCCTAAAAATGGGGTTTATGCACCTACTTGTCATTGTAATCACAATTTGAGCCTAATTTATTATTATGCGCCTAATTTATAGGTCAATGCACCCAAAAATATAGTTAAAGTGCCTTAAAATGGGGTTAATGCATCCACTTGTCAGTGCAGTGTCTTTTTTAGCTTAATTTATAATTATGCACCTACAAAATAGGAAATGCACCCAAAAATGGGCTGAAGTTCCTTAAACACAGTTAAAGTGCCTAATAATGGGGTTAATCCCCCAAATTGTTAGTGTAGTGCCAAATTTATAGGCCAATGTTCCCCAAAATGGGGTTAAAGGCCAATGCGCCCTAAAATGGGGTTAAGGTTCCTAAGTGTGGGTTAAAATGCCTAAAAGTTGGGTTTATTGGCCTATACGTCAGTGTAGTGGGAATTTGAGCCTAATTTAATGTTATGTGCCTAGTTTATATGCCATTGCGCCCAAAAATGCGGTTAAAGCGCCTGAAATGGGGTTAATGTGCTCATTTGTGAGTGCAGTGCCTTTTTCGACCTAGTTTACAATTTTGCACCTAATAAACTAGAAATGTGCCCAAAATTGGATGGAAGTGCCTAAAAGTGGGTTAAAGAGCCTATGAATGGGGTTAATCCGCCTACTTGTATGCTTAGTGTCTAATTTATAGGACAATTCTCCCTAAAATAGGGTTAAAGAGCCTAAAAGTGGGTCAAAACACCTAAAAATGGGGTTTATGCTCCTACTTGTAAGTGTAATGACAATTTCAGTCTAATTTAGTGTTATGCACCTAATTTATAGGCCAATACAACCATAAATGTGCATAATGGGCCTCAAAATGGGTTAATGCACCCACTTGTTAGTGTAGTGCCTATGTGATCCTAATTTACTATATGCGCCTAATAAATAGGAAATGCACCCAAAAATGGGTTGAATACCTAAAATAGGGTGAAAGTGCCTAAGAATGGGGTTTATGTGCCTATCTATCAATGTAGTGGAAATTTGAACCTAATTTACTATTATGTGCCTAATTTATAGGCCAATGCATCCAAAAATGCGGTTCAAGCACCTAAAAATGGGGTTAATGTACCCACTATTAGTGTAGTGCCTTTTTTAGCCTTATTTACTATTATGCACCTAATAAATAGAAAATGTGCCCCCAAATGGTTGAAGAGTCTAAAAGTGGGTTAAATCACCTAAGAATGGGGTTAATCCTTCTACTTGTTTGTGTGGTGCATATTTTATATGCCAATGCACCCCAAAAGGGGTTAAAGTGCCTAAAAGTGGGTTTGAACACTAAAGAATGGGGTTTATGAGCCTACTTGTCAGTGTAAATCCGCCCGAAAGCGGGGTTAATGCACCTAAAATTGGGTTAAAACACCTAAAAATGGGGTTTATGCGCCTATTTGTCACTGTAGTAAGAATTTTAGCCTAATTTACTTTTATTTGCCTAATTTATAGGCCAATAAACCCAAAAATGCACTTCAAGCACCTAAAAATGGGGTTAATGTGCCCACTTATCAGTGTAGTGTTGTTTTGAGCCTAATTTACTATCATGCGCCTAATAATTAGAAAATATTCCCAAAAATGGGTTGAAGAGCCTAAAAGTGGGTTAAAGCGTCTAAGAATGGGGTTAATCTACCTACTTGTCAATGTGGTGCCTAATTTATAGGCCAATGCGCCCCAAAATGGGGTTAAAGCGCCTACAAGTGGGTTTGAATACCTAGAAATGGGGTTTATGTGCCTATTCCTCAGTGTAGTGGTAGTTTGAGCCTAATTTACTGTTATGCACCTAATTTATAAGCTAATGCACCTAAAATGCATTTAAAGCGCCTATTCGTCAGTGTAGTGCCTAGTTTAGCTTAATTCACTATTATGCGCCTAATAAATAGGAAATGTGCCCAAAATGGGTAGAAGTGCCTAAAAGTGGGTTAAAGCCCCTAAGCCACATACTTGTGAGTGTAGTGCCGAAATGTATAGGCCAATTTGCTACAAAAAGGGTTAAAGAGTCTAAGTGTGGTTAAAATGCCTAAAAATTTGGGTATATATGACTATATGTCAATGTATAAGAAATTTGAGCCTAATTTACAATTATGCTCCTAATTTGTAAGCCAATGCACCCAAAAATGCGGTTAAAATGCCTAAAAATGGGGTTAATGTGCCCACTTGTCAGTGTAGTGCCTATTTGAGAATAATTTACTATTATGTGCCTAATAAATAAAAAATGCATCCAAAAATGTGTTAAAATTCCTAACAGTGGGTTAAAGCTCCTAAAATGGGGTTAATCTGCCTATTTTTTAGTGTATTGCTTAATTTGTAGGCCAATGCACCCCACAATGGGGTTAAGGCACCTAGGGGTGGGTTAAAACACCTAAAAATCGGGTTTATGTGCCTATTTGTCAGTGTAGTGGTAATTTGACCCAATTTACTATTTTGTGACCTAATTTATCGACAAATGTGCCCAAAAATGCGGTTAAAGGACCTAAAAATGGGGTTCATGCGTACACTTGTCAATGTAGTGCCTATTTGAGCCTAATTTACTATTATGTCCTAATACATAAGAAATGTAAGAAAAAGTGGGTTGAAGTGCCTAAAAGTGTGTTACAATGCCTAAGAATGGGGTTAATCCGCATACTTGTCAGTTTAGTGCCTAATTTATATGCAAATATACCCCAAAATGGGGTTAAAGCGCCTAAAAGTGGGTCAGAATGCCTAAAAATGGGTTTATGCGCCTATTTGTTAATGTATGGAAATTTGAGCCTAATTTACTGTTACACGCCTAATTTATAGACCAATGCGATCAAAATGTTGTTAATGCGCCTAAAAATGGGGTTAATGCACAACTTATCAGTGTGGTGCCTATACAAGCCTAATTTACTATCATTCTCCTAATAAATAGGAACTGCACCCTAAAAAAGGTAGAAGTGCCCAAAATGGGTTAATGCACCTAAGAATGGGGTTAATCTGCCTACTTGTCAGTGTAGTCCCTAATCTATAGGGGAATGCCCCCCAAAATTGGGTGAAAGCAGCGAAAAGTGGGTCAAAATGCCTAAAAATAGGGTTTATGCACCTATTTGTCTGTGTAGTGGCAATTTGAGCCCTATTTACTATTATGTGCCTAATTTATATGCCAATGTGCCAAAAAGTGGGGTTAATGCGTCTAAACACGGGGCTAATGCACTCACTTATCTGTGTATTGCATTTTTTGCCTAATATACTATTATATAGCAAAAAAAATAAGAAATGCACCCAAAATGGGCTGAAATGCCTAAAATTGGGTGAAAGCACCTAAAAATGGGGTTAATCTTCCTCGTTATCAGTGCAATGCCTAATTTATTGGACAATGTGTCCCCAAATGGGATTTAAGCACCTAAAAGTGGGTTTGAATGCATAAAAATGGGTTTATATGCCTATTTGTTAGTGTAGTGGAAATTTGAGCCAAATTTACTACTATGTGCCTAATTTATAGACCCATGTGCCCAAAATGTTGTTAAAGCACCTAAATATGGGGTTAATGCACCCACTTGTTAGTGTAGTGCCTTTTTTAGCCTAGTTTACTATTATGTGCCTGATAAATGAAAAATGTGCCCAAAATTGGGTTGAAGTGCCTAAAAGTGGGTTAAAGGGGCTAAGAATGGGGTTAATCCGTGTACTTGTTAGTGTAGTGCCTAAATTATAGTACAATGCACCCCAAATTGGGGTTAAAGCACGTAAAAGTGGGTTTTAATGCCTAAAAATGGGGCTTATGCCCCTATTTGTCAGTGTAGAGGCAATTTGAGACTAATTAACTATCATGCGCCTAGTTTATAGGCCAATGCGCTTAAAAATACGATTAAACTACCTAAAAATGGGGTTAATGCACCCACTTGTCATTGTAGTGCATTTTTTAGTTTTTTTTATGTGCAAATGAGAGCCTAGTTATTCATTATGTGCTCCGAAACATGCCAATTACTAAACTTAATGTTTACATCGATGTTTAGACATGGAGGCTTATATGAATGGAATTGAAAGCTATAATTAGAAAGACAGGCTTGTTTTGATAGTGCATCTAAAATAGAGTTCAGTACATGGGTGATGAGTTGTAGGGTATCACCATGGATGTGCCTCCAATCATCTTGAAATTGTCTCCAATAAGCATGGAACCTTGGAGTTGGTGGGAGTGAACTTATCAGAATAGAGACAATGTTTTGGGCATATGAAAAGATGGACACATGTTGAAAACCTTACCTTCTACAAATGCGAGCTGTAAGGACAATTCCTTGAATTTTAGCTTCAAGGGCCGAGCGACCTAGGATGTTAGTGCCTACTCCCATAATATTGGTTCCAGTATATTAGACAACATGAGATCCCACGCCAACCCTGACAACGTTGTGAAGGTATGGGGTGTCGACGAAGACATAGAAGGCAGGTCCCATCTCTGGAGTAGATGGATGTATAATCTTGATACACTTTCCCTGCTCTTGGTATTGCATCACACTGGAGATGGTGTTGGATCTTTCTTTTATGAAGGCAGCACTAGAGTTGATATTTGGAGGTTTCCCAAAGTGCACTAGGTCATCATGGATTTTCCACACATGCCATCTAGCTACAAGGAGAAATAGAGGTTGAACATGATTAGGTGGTGAAATTATAGCTGTTATCCATGAGTCTTAATCCATGCTAAAGAAGCCGGGTGGCATTGCTATCCTTCTCCAAATTTGGGTGATAGTTGAGAAGTCTCATATGATGTGAAGAAGAAAATCCAGTGCGTCGTGGCACATCAGACATGTTAAGTCAACATCAGTGTGGCATCTCTGCTTCTCCACATTGTTCAAGAACGCTTTGCATTGCAAGAGCCAATCAAAATTTTTTTAGTCTGTTTGGGATACAGAGGTTCCATATAGCAGTCCAATTTCAGACCACATATATGTCATTGGACTCTCTCAGCCACATGTAGGCCAAACTGGTAGAGAAATCACCATGATCCTCAAAAGGCAAGTCTGAAGTATCTAGGTCGGCATTGGGGTCAGGTAGAGGGATGCCTTTGATGTATTCATGTACTATAGGAGGCAAGTATCTTTTAATGAAGTCGTGATCCCAATATTCATTATCAAGGACCATGGAGTTGACTCTGAGATCCTACAAGCCAAGGGGCATGTTGCACGATGGGTCGATATCAGAGGGACACATACCTGATATCCATTTGTCCTGCCAAACGTTGGTAGAGCTCCCCAAATTAATGGATTTCAAGCACACATTGGTGATAGACCGAATGATCTTTTTAATTAATGACCATGACAGAGAACATGGTTTATTGATAGGATACCCCAAGTTTGTATATTATTATGACATGATCCTAATCCAAAGTAGTTCAGGTTTGTTTAGGAAAAGCCAACTATTTTTCAACATTAGTGCTTGATTGAGGTCCCTTACGTATTTTAGGACAAGGACACCTCCATTCTTGGCTGAAGTGATTTTCTTCCAAGATACAAGGGACATTTTTTTGTTTTCCCTACCACCCAATGAAACGAAATTCTTTACATGTCAATTGATATCATCGTATAGCCATGGTGACAATCTTTCTGTCTCCCTGAAAGATCCATGTGTCACCATCGTCTGTGAACACAGCTTGCTTGGAACCACAATCCAAGACAACCTTATACTTTTCTAGGGTGTCCATCCCAAGAATTATATCAAACCCATGCATTTCAAGTGGTATAAGATCCACTTGAATGCGATGTTCAGAAAAGGAAAGATTGCAAGGAGAACACACCTCCCACAACACTACATATCCCAACAAAGGGGTTTCTAACATCAAACTATCTGCTCTATGACAGGCAATCATGTTGCAGTCATGAATCACTTCCGGAGTGATAAAGGAATTCATTGCAACCAGATCAATTAACACAGATATGAAGTAGGATGAAGACATATCCGAATAAAATAGTTCCATCTGACCTGTCACAACCCAAGGGTTGACTACTGCTTCGGGTTGATTCATTGCATAGAATCTCCATGTTGCTTGTTGTTGACCCTGTGCTCGATTGTTGGATGCCAACGATCCAACTTGGGATGCTTGTCCACGTCCTCGAGCATTATTATTGAATTGAAGCCTCTGTGAGCCTTGCAACTCTGCCTCGGTGGTTGAGTCACACTTACTTCTCTAGCTTGACAATCTTTCATCAAGTGTCCCATCTTTCCACATATAAAACAGCCTTTGATCTCCCTCTGTGGCCTGGGTGGTCTTGTTACTGATACAGATGCTGAGGTATGAGCTCCCTCTGGTGGTAAGATACGGCCTCTACCCCTACTCGACGTCCATTGCTTCTGAGTATTGAATCTTGATGGTGCTGCCGGTGCTGAAAACCTAGGCTTCTTGAAGCTTTCAGACTTTTGTCCTTGAAACTGTGCGTACTCTTTCTTACTCTTGGTCTGACGCTTCTCAAATATAGACCTTTCTATCCTCCTCCTCACAGACTCTACAAAAGTAGCAAACCTCTCCCTGTTCTCCAAAGCAGACATCAGAGTGGTCAAATCAGCGTTCAACCCCTTCTCGAAATGTCGAATCCTCTCCTCATCAGTAGCTGCCATGTGCGGACAAAACCGCAAAAGCTCCATGAACTTAGCTTCATATTCGCTAACGTTCATCTGTCCCTGTCTAATCCTCTCAAATTAGAGGGATCTTCTCATCTAGATACGTCTTGGGGAAGTATCTAGTGATAAATTCCCGTCGGAATTCCTTCCTTCCGACTTCAAAACCTGGTCTTTTGTCTTCCTCTATTATCCACCAATGACCAACACTCCCCTTCATAAGGTATACAACATGCCTCACCTTCTCACCTTCTGGGATGTTGAGGATTCTGAAGGCTTTCTCCAGCTCAGTCAACAACAAATCTGCATCAGCTGGGTCAGCTGTACCAACATAGTCTGTGGCTCCTACCCTTCGAAGCCGTTCAAAGGTCTTGCCAGCTCCTTGTCCTTCATTGTGGGCTGGTGCCCTCGGTGCAGGTGGTGGCATCCTATCCTCCATATGCGTCATAGTCGCCATAAACTGCCCAAACAGAGTATGGAAAGATGGGTTCTCTGTTACAGCTTGATCAAGATGAGGAATCTCAGGTACTGGTTCCTCCCTAGCTTGATCCCTTACACCTCCTCCTGGTGCAGCAATGCTGCTCTCAGCAACATGTTCATCATGTGATCCGGACATCTTCAAGTTCTTATTCTCCTATATGAGCAGAAGACACTATCAGATAAACTGGAAGACACTAGAATAGACTCAACAACCTTAATCCTATGTCTCTGTAGACTCAGTGAACCTAGAGCTCTGATACCACTAAACTTGTGATGTACACCTTCTATCATTAAGATAGCTTGGTTCCTCTCTCTCTAGGACCCTCCGACACTCTGCCTTCTCTCTAGGACCCTCCGGCGGCTCCCGCTGGGGGGAGGGAGTGATGCTTTGGTGCCTTCCTCCCCCTGGTTTTGTCTACGGTGTGGTTATCCTGAAGCTAAATGCGGTCCTAGAGAAAAGGAGGTTCAAAGCTAGAAGTCGGACGCATCCGTTCGGGGCAGATCTCGGTTTAGGAGAGAAGGAGATGAGATGTGTAGCTTGAAGCCAGGTCCTAGATCGTTGGCGGCTGCTTCGACCTCGTTGAATCCAATCCATTAAAAGGGATGGATGGAGAGAAGTCGTACCCTACTGGATCAGACATTTCTTGCTCGGCCGCTCCGGCGTCGCATGTCTCGTTTCCTCTCTTTCCTAAGCCTTAATCTTGGCCTCGTCCGACGCCTCGCTTTGTGCTCTAACCGCGAAGTTCATCCGGTCTTCTTTGCCCTGCTCGGCCGGCAGCGCTCCCTGGTGGCCCCTCTGATCGGGCTCTCTGACACAGCAGAGGGACACCGCTGGTGCGGACACCGTTGGGTACGAGGTGGGCGATATGGAGCCATTCGTGAAGCTTGTGTGGCTTCTCGGCCTGCTGAGCGCTGCTTGTGCTCTCCGGGGCAATCCCTTCCCTTTGGCGACTCTGCTAGAATGCCGATTTCGCCGCTGGTGATTGGGATGCTCGACACCTCCGTATTCTTCACTTGGGGCCTGGTAGGTGTTTACCTACCTCACCGCCGGCCCTTAAAGGTTACACGGGTGAGCTTCCTCGACGGCTCTGCCCATCATGCTGGCTGGGGGTTCCCAACCCTTTGGTGCTGCTGGTCGGTCTTTGGTCGTCTTGTGGCTCCATGGCTTCTCCCGTGCATGTGTGCAGGTACACCTGCTAGGTGTTTGAGGTAATCTCCCTGCAGGACTCTTCTTCTACATGAGAGGGATGTGCAGGATTCCCTGCCGATCCGGTGGATGGCCCATAGCCACTCGACCACGGTGTGGCTTCACCAACCGAAGTCATCAGTGTTCTCATCGGCCACGGCGAGGCTTTGTGTTCAAGCAGCGATCTCCAGATCTCAAGCATCTCTGGTCATCATCGCTTGGGGCAGATCTTGGCTTGGAGCGAGGAGGAGGTAGTTCTGGGTCCTGGCGTTAGTCTGGTGACCATTGCTGCTGTGTGATGGAGCACTCACAAGGTGCTCGGTGATTTACCTCTGTGCAAACTGGGGTTCGATCATGGAGGTAGGAGTCTTTGTGCAAGCAGGAGACTAGGCGCACGCTTCTTGGAGGCTTATGACTGTTCCAAAAGATCCCTGGGAGGTTTTGATACGTTTAACGAAGATGGAAATGAAGTTTTCTTAGAATCCATTCTTTCAGGTGTTGAGCAAAATGCATATGGAGGACAAGGGGGCTCTCTTTTTCATGGACATGAACCGTTAATATTACCTTTGTTGGTTCTTTTTGGACCAGATTAAGCAGCTTGGGAGTTTGCTTGGTTTGGTAGAGAAGAGTCATGTTGGCTGCTCCTCCTTGATGGTACTATCGACCCTGGCAGTCAAGTTTGCATCAGAAGGCAGGATGTCACATTTTGAAGGTGTTCATATTGTTAGTTGACTATCATGTCTTTTGTAAGCAGTACAACAACTGCAAGGTAGTTGTTAGTATAGGATAGTTCGAACTGTCACCTTTTCTTTTCTCTCCTTCTCGGGAGTCCTTTGTAAGACATCTTTTGATTCCAGCCTGTTGGGATCATGGTTTTAGTTCTGCTATTTGGGGTACTTCGTGCCCTTGTGCTAGTTTCTAGCTTTGCTGTATGGGGTACTTTCGTGCCCAAAGTTTTGGTTTTTATAGCAACACATTTTTTTGACCGACCAAAAAAACATGTGGAAATGATTATTAACAGCGTATTACTAAAAATCACTAAAAATTAAAACCATTTATAAAAAGATTCATTACAAGAAAACTCTTTTAATGAGAATTAATAATATTTCATATACATCCTGGTTCATAATGTACATTCCATGTACCATCTCTTCTCGAGGAACAAATATACAACACTTGCCTTGATAAAAGCACAAGTAGCAAAATCCTCGAGGCATTTGAGCCAAAATCTCAGATTGATTATAAGAACACTATCCACTGACTCCTAGGACCTGAGAGTACAGAGACAACACATAGTAATCTCTATACTAAGCTTGACAGCCAGTATCTCCACCTAGGATAATCACTGCTATCCCTGTTGCTTCTACTGCTGCTCTTCCCCTGCTATAGGGTTTCTGTCTCTTTCTCTGCGTCGACCTAAAAATGTTGGATCCCACGGGGGTGAGACAATTATAAAATTGCCCCAGCGAGAGATATAACTCTCCAACGAAAACATTATTATTGCTATCTAATAGTAATAAACTGAGCAGTGGAATCATATATTCAACAACAGATAATTCATTATCTATGCAGATTAGAGCAACATTCTTACTTAAGCATTTCAGCTATAACTTGATAAAGCAGCTCATGTATTGGAAAAGTAACATGTATAAGAATTATCCATCTATAATATACTAAGCAGGATAACATCAACCAATGATTCTCATATTTCAACTTTAAGCAGATACGCTACATGGCTGATTACATTTTACAATCATACCTACGCTCTGAGGAGATGAGGTATACCGCTCGTACTTCAACTGACCATTGCAAAATCGAAATCGGTACCATACATAGGTCAATGGAAGAACCAGATTTCCATGACCTCATCCTCCTCAGTTAGTGCGAGGACAACTGCAGGACATCTAGTGTCTCTGCTAATAATAGCTTGCCAGGGTATAGTGGCAACTTCTCTATAGAGTTACAGTGGCGGTTGTACTCTCTTCACAATCGAGAGATTTCATGTATATCTCCATCAATCCGACATTAACATCATCGGGAGATTTGTGATACATCCATCCCGGCATATATAATGAAGGATTGAAAGGTTTAATGTTTACCTTCCATCAACCTTTCATTAGGACGTAAGGATATGTTCACCCATTACCCCCACATACTCAATAGTATGCCCTCCAGGAGATCCCTTTGGAAAACCTATTTCACCATCACCAACTACTAACGATGATGGATCTATGGTCAGAGCACTACATGAATAGATTTCACTTGATTAATTAAGTACATTATCACATTATTTTAGCATCAACCAAGTTTTCAAACATAACTTATTATGAAAAATTCCTCAAAGAAACATGTACTATTTCCCTCAATTATTTCTCAATCTTTATGAGATATTGGGATCTCAATCCCTCATTTCAATACTGGGAATTCTCATCCCTCCACAATCTCATTACCATAATCATATGGATCTGGGTATTCAAACCCTTAGCTCATCCCTGAGAATTGTTACCACTTTTTCAGGTAACTATCACCTTCAGGTCATCTGACCAAGGTAAACATGATACTTGCTACACAAGCATCTCTCATGGCACTTGAGGCCCATTAACTCTCTTGTTACCTCTTTCTAGGCAACAAGGCATATTATGGCACACAAGGCCCAATAAACAATTTCAATAAATAAAGCATCATAGCTTATACCTGGCTATGTTCATCATCTCATGATACCTGCAAGGTTAGCTCACATGATAATAGGTATATCAATCATATTTTAGTTCCTTGCCATTCAAGGGTAACACCACTATTCCCTCACCAGGGTTAGGGTTTCCCATTTCATGTCAATTGGGGATACTTATCCCATTACCCAAAATTAGAGTTATGGATTATCACCATATTGCCCAAGATTAGGGTTTCATGCACTTCACCCCAAGATTAGGGTTTTCATAAAGCCTTACTTACATCACCCTAAATTAGAGTTTTACATCACATTATTACATCAGGGTTTTACATCACATCACCCTAGATTAGGGTTTATATTCAATAACCCACAATTAGGGTTTACTATTCATCCCAATTAGGGTTCTCACATTCCATTACCCATAATTAGGGTTGACATTCAATTATTCCCAATTAGAGTTTACTGTTCATCCCAAATTAGGGTTTCATATTCCATCACCCATAATTAGGGTTACACTATTACCCTAGATTAGGGTTTCACTCAGAATTTCCCAAAATTAGGGTTGGGGTTTGTTAACCTTCTCGATTAGGGTTTCATGATCTCTTCACTAAGGATCATACCCTAATCACATACTCTACATGATTAACACCCATGTATGAACTCTTCTCTCTCATCCTCTCAACTTGATTAGGTTACATCAACCTTTCCATCAAGTACATACAACTATGGTTGACATACTGTACTAAATTATTGCTTCCATAAAATTTTAGGGTTAATCATTTTAAAGGTACTAATCATCTAGGTACTTTAGGGTTTCAACCACTGTATCTATCTTTGATTATCATTATTATCAACCATTGGATCAATGGATCAGTCATCGCCTTAAATATCTAAATGATTTGATCAATTTTGACCCCCATTCGGTTTTGGCATTTCAACACCAAACAGTCCTGAGACCGTTTGACCCCAAATGGTTTCAAGACCGTTTGGACTCAAATGGTCTCAAGATCGTTTGGTCCAAGCCAACCTCAAAACCGAAAGGGTTCACTTGATAGATCCCTCAATTAATTGAATTGGAGATTGCTTTGTTGAATTGTCCATCAATTGAGCTATTGAATGTTCATCAATTTAACACCATTGGATCTTCATCCATCAATCATTATTCAACTTTTGACCTCCAAATGGTCCTGAGACCATTTGATCCCAAATGGTTTCAAGACCGTTTGGTCCAAATTGCCTTGAAATCGAATGGATCAATTTAGGGATTCTTCAACAAGTCAATTTAGGGTTTGAAATTGTGGATTGTACATTCATGGAACCACTCAATTGGATCCATTGGATCATCATCCAACAAGTTCTACACCTAAACTCAAACGGTCAACACCCCCATTCGGTCAACCATGCCCAAACGGTTTGGAACCCAAACCTCCAAACGGTTTGCAAACTGTTTGGTCTCCAAACGATTTGGTGAAACCGATTGGACCAAAATTGTTGAAACTGTTTGCAACTAAATTTCATTGAGATGTGTGCTTAAGATGATGTAATCATCATCAAGCTTCAACCCCCCAAATTCTACTACCATTCCCATGGTATTTTCATCAATTATTCAAAGGAAATTCAAGAAGAACAATTGAACAAAATGAATTGAGGAATTGAATGTAATAACAATGAATAAGGGTTCAAGTTATATAACCCTCTTTCAATTGAGATTCAAAGATACAAACTCCACGTATTTAATGGTGAAAGCAACACCTTCAACTATCCCAAGGCTCGTCCTCAAGTTTTTGAGTGAAAAGATTGGCTAGAGTTGAAGATTGAGTGAAGAAAAGAAGAAATCATGCATTAATTTGTAATTTCCACCATGAAATCAAGGTGAAAGAAGGTCATGGGGCTTACCTATAGGTTGGGGGTTGTCCTACTATTTCTCCTAAGCTCCATTGATCGTTTTTCAAGCAAGAAGTGAAAGTGGCTTCTAAATTACCCATTCAAGCTATGGATAAATGAGCATATATGCATTTTATTGAAAATTCATTTAAGAGAGAGAAAGTAGAAGATAACTCCTCCATTTCATTTCCACATGCCCCCTCCTCTTCCTTGGATACGAGGCTATCTTCTTTGCCTCTTATTCCTCTCAATTATACACGAATTAATGGAAAACAAATTAAGCACCTTAACCCTTATAATAATAATATCCTAAAGTTAGTGGATAATTCTTTTCCTTTTATTAATGTGAGTGGGCTCTCCACTCACTTGAGATTTTTGTTTCCTTTGCAAGGCACAAGGAAGTCCACATATATGGATTTTCAACCAACATAATTTTGGTTGAAGGGCACTTCAATTAATATATTTATTTTTGCATTAAATTGAATTAGAGTTTCAATTATGCTTAAATTTTGATTATTTTAATATCAAGATTCTCTCTCCTCAAAGAGATACAAATGAGATGATACTCTCATTTTCTTTGCTCTTCATGATGCCAAGAAATATTAGGGACTCTCTGGAAGTGGTAATTTGCATAATGAACCCTAGGTTTTGGATAAATTGCACATTACACCAAAACTAGGTTTAATTCACAAGCATTGCTTTATCAGCTCTTTCTTGGTACTCAGGCTTTCAGTAGCCATACCTCTGCATCATTTTCATTCTCATGATGCTTCAACACTTGAGGAACATTTTATCATGCAACATTTGCAAAGTAAACCCTCAACTTGGGTAAATTGTACTTTAGTCCAAAACAAGCAAAACATTGTTTTCAACATCATTCAAAATGGACTAAAATTGAAATGTAAGTTCCTCTTGAGCCTTAATTACTTTTCAAAAGATAAGAGCAAGCATATAATTATCTTTATTAAGAAAAACATACAGGGTTAAAGCATAACCCAGACCAGGGATGTTACAAATTATCCACCCCTTACAAGGATTTCGTCCCCAAAATTGTTAAGAGAAAAGAGAAGTGTACTTCCTCCTCATCTCTTCCTCTAGCTCCCACGTAGCTTCTTCAATGCCACAGTGATGCCGGAGAACTTTCACAAGACAAATGTCTTTATTTTTTAGCTTTTTTATTCTTCTATCAAGAATCAACACAGGTCCTTCAACATATGATATATCATCATTTAGTTCTACCTCCACAGGTTGCAGAACTAATTTTGTGTTAGGATGACACTTCCTCAACATGGAGATAGGGAACACTAGGTGCAATCTATGCAACTCAGGTGGTAACTCCAACTTATAGGCTACCCTTCCCATCCTCTCAATGATTGGATAAGGCCCCATACATCTAGGAGCTAACTTCCCCTTCTTTCCAAATCTCAAGATACCTTTCCAAGGTGAGACCTTGATATATACTCTATCTCCAACTTGGAATTCTAAGGGTCTACGACGTTTATCAGCATAAGATTTCTGTTTATCTTGTGCAGCTTTCAACTATTGTTGTATTACTTTAATTTTCTCAGTTGTTTGTTGTACTAGCTTAGGACCCAAAAGTTGGTACTCCCCTATTTCATACCAACATAAAGTAGATCTACAACGTCTACCATATAAAGCTTCATATGTTGCCATATCAATACTGTGCTGATAGCTATTATTATAAGCAAATTCTATCAAGCTCAGGTGTAGATCCCAACTTCCTACAAACTGAAGGACACATGCCCTAAGCAAGTCCTCCAAGGTTTGTATGGTCCTTTCAGATTCTCCGTCTATTTGTGGGTGAAAGGCTGTACTAAACCTTAACTGCGTACCCAAAGCTTTATGCAGTCGTTCCCAAAAATGACTCGTGAACTGGGGACCTCTATCAGAAACAATTGTAGTTGGAACCTCGTACAAATGCACTATCTCATCTATATATATTTGTGTAAGCTTCTCAGCAGTGTAGGTTGTTTTGACAGGATGGAAATGTGTTGTCTTTGTCAACCTATCAACTATCACCCATATGGAATCATGACTATTGGCTATTCTGGGAAAACCAACCACAAAGTCTATGGTTACATGATCCCATTTCCACTGTGGTATAGGTAAGGGTTGCATTGTTCCTACGAGCTTATGATGTTCAGCTTTAACCTACTGACACACTGGACACCGCATAACAAACTCAGCTACATTTTTCTTCAATCCAGGCCACCAATACATATCTTTTAAGTTATGATACATTTTGGTGCTCCCTAGATGCATATCATACATCAAAGAATGAGCTTCCTCCAAGACTAACTTCCTTAGGTTATCGACATTAGTTACTACCATCCTACAATGGTAATGGACTACCTGATCATCTGAATCATGGATACCATCCCGTTTCTCACTACCATACTCTGACCTGATTTGTTGAATCATAGTATCAGCCTGCTGTGCTTCTTTAATCTGATGCCTTAGAGTAGGTTTCACTTGCATCTTAGCTAACAACCCGACTAACAATGACACTTTAAGTTGTACATTGTCTTGCCTTAAGGAGATAAGTGTATCTCTTTTAAAGCACACTAATGAGTTCAACTGGGCTTTATCTAGGGCTGATGATGATGATTTCCTACTTAGTGCATCAACAACTATATTAGCCTTCCCTGGATGATAATCAATTGTACAATCATAGTCCTTGATTAACTCCATCCAGCGACACTATCTCATGTTCAACTCATGTTGCGAGAAGATATACTTTAGATTCTTATGGTCTGTGAAAATCTAGAATGTCTCTCCATAGAGATAATGTCTGCAGATCTTCAAAGCATGGACCACAACAGCTAGCTCTAGATCATGTGTCTGATAATTCTCCTCGTGTTTCTTAAACTGTCGAGAAGAAAAAGAAATCACTTGTTTATCCTGCATCAACACACATCCTAGAGCGTTCTTAGATGCATCACAGAAAACTATATACCCCTTCCCTTACTCAGGTAGCACTAACACAGATGCACTAGTTAACCTTTCCTTCAACAACTAGAAAGATTGTTGACACTTGTCATTCCAGACAAAAGGAACCTCCTTTCTGGTCAACTTGGTTAGGGGTAAAGCTATAGAACTGAAGTTCTTAATGAACCTCCTGTAATAGCCTGCTAGTCCTAGAAAACTATGAATCTCCATCGGTGTCTTTGGCTGTTCCCATTGCAGGACAAATTCTACCTTCTTAGGATCAACACGAATACCTGAAGCAGATATTATGTGTCCTAGAAAAGAAACTTTTGGTAACTAGAACTCACATTTGCTAAACTTAGCATACAACTTATGCTCTCTTAGCAAAGTCAAATCCTGACGGAGGTGCTGCTCATGCTGTTGAGCATCTCTACTATATATTAAGATATCATCTATGAAGACTACTACGCACTGATCAAGGAAAGGTCGAAAGATTCTATTCATGAGTTCCATGAATGCAGCTGGTGCATTAGTTAGTCCAAATGACATAACTACGAACTCATAGTGACCATACCTTGTCCTAAAGGCAGACTTAGGTATATCACTCTCCTTAATACGCAACTGATGGTATCCCAACCTCAGATCTATCTTAGAAAAGATAGTTGCACCACGCAACTGATCAAACATGTCATCAATCCTTGGCAGAGGATACTTGTTCTTTATGGTTACTTTGTTCAACTATCTATAGTCGATGCACAATCGCATAGACCCATCTTTCTTCTTAACAAAGAGGACCAGAGCACCCCATGGTGAAGTACTCGATCGAATAAAACCCTTCTCAAGCAACTCTTGTAGTTGTTTCTTGAGCTCTGCCATCTCACCAGGTGCCATTCTATACAGTGTTTGTGCTATTGGTTGCGTGCCCGAGATTAGATTAATCTCAAAATCAATCTCTCAGGGCGGAAGAACACCTGGAAGTTCTTCAGGAAATACATCATCAAACTCCCTAACAACTGGAACCTCAAGAAGATTAGGGATCTCCATTGTGGTATCTACCACATGAGCCAAGAATGCAAAGCATCCCTGTCTCATCAACTTTTCAGCTACCATAGCTGACACAAGACAGGTTGGAAGAATCTTTCTATCTCCCTGAAAGATCCATGTGTCACCATCGTCTGTGAACACAACTTGCTTGGAACCACAATCCAAGACAACCTTATACTTTTCTAGGGTGTCCATCCGAAGAATTATATCAAACCCGTGCATTTCAAGTGGTATAAGATCCACTTGAATGCAATGTTCAGAAAAGGAAAGATTGTAGGGAGAACACACCTCCCATAACACTACAGATCCCAACAAAGGGGTTTCTAACATCAAACTATCTGCTCTATGACTGACAATCATGTTGCAGTCATGAATCACTTCTCGAGTGATAAAGGAATGCGTAGCACCCAGATCAATTAACATAGATACAAAGTAGGATGAAGACATATCAGAATAAAATAGTTCCATATGACCTGTCACAACCCGAGGGTTGACTACTGCTTCAGGCTGATTCATTACATAGAATTTCATCGTTTCTTGTTGTTGACCCTATGCTCGATTGCTGGATGCCAAGGATCCAGCTTGGGACACTTGTCCACGTCCTTGAGCAATATTACTAAAATGTCACCTCTGTGAGCCTTGCTGACTCTGCCTCGGTGGTTGAGTCACACTTACTTCTCTAGCTCGACAATCTTTCATCAAGTATCCCATCTTTCCACATATAAAACAGCCTCTGATCTCCCTCTGTGGCCTGAGTGGTCCTGTTACTGATACAGATGCTGAGCTATGAGCTCCCTCTGGTGGTAAGATACGACCTCTACCCCTACTCGACATCCATTGTGTCTGAGTATTGAATCTTGATGGTACTGCCGGTGCAGAAAACCTCGACTTCTTGAAGCTTTCAGACTTTTGTCCTTGAAACTGTGTGTACTCTTTCTTACTCTTCGTCTGATGCTTCTCAAATACAGACCTTTCTATCCTCCTCACAGACTCCACAAAAGTAGCAAACCTCTCCCTATTCTCTAAAGCAGACACCGGAGTGGTCAAATCAGCGTTCAAACCCTTCTCAAAATGTCGAATCCTCTCCTCATTAGTAGCTGCCATGTGCGAACAAAACCACAAAAGCTCCATGAACTAGCTTCATATTTGCTAATGTTCATCTATCCCTATCTAATCCTCTCAAATTGAGAGATCTTCTCATCTAGATACGTCTTGGGGAAGTATCTAGTGATAAATTCCTCCCATCCGACTTCAACACCTGGTCTTTTGCCTTCCTCTATTGTCCACCAATGACCAGCACTCCCCTTCAGAAGGTATACAGCATGCCTCACCTTCTCACCTTCTGGGATGTTGAGGATTCTGAAGGCTTTCTCTATCTCAATCAACCACAAAGCTGCATCAGCTAGGTCAGCTGTACCAGCATAGTCTGTGGTTCCTACCCGTCGAAGTCATTCAAAGGTCTTACCATCTCCTTGTCCTTCATTGTGGGCTGGTGCCCTCGGTGTAGGTGGTGGCATCCTATCCGCCATATGCGTCATAGTCGCCATAAACTGCCCAAACAGAGTATGGAAAGTTGGGTTCTCTAGTGCAGCTTGATCAAGATGAGGAATCTCAGGTACTGGTTCCTCCCTAGCTTGATCCCTTGCACCTCCTCCTGGTGCAACAACGCTGCTCTCAGCAGCATGTTCATCATGTGATCCAGACATCTTCAAGTTTTTCATCTCCTAAATGAGCAGAAGACACTATTAGATAAACTGGAAGACTCTACAACAGACTCAACAACCTTAATCCTATGTCTCTGTAGACTCAGCAAACCTAGAGCTTTGATACCACTAAACTTGTGACGTACACCCGCTATCATTAAGATAACAAGTGCACAATCAACATGTAGAAATGATTATTAACAGCGGATTACTGAAAATCACTAAAAATTAAAACCATTTATAAAAGGATTCATTACAGGAAAAATCTTTTACTGGGTTAAAATGCCTAAAAATGGGGTATATGTGCCCATTTGTCAGTGTAGTGGCTATTTGAGCCTAATTTATTGTTATGCACCTAATTTATAGGCCAATGCACCCAAAAATGTTGTTGAAGCACTTGTAAATGGGGTTAATGTGCCCACTTGTCAGTGTAGTGCCTATTTGAGATTAATTTACTATTATGGGTTGAAGTTCATAAAAGTGGGTTGAAGTGCCAAAAAATTGGGTTAATTTGCCTATTTGATAGTGTAGTGCCTAATTTATTGGCCAATTTGCCGCAAAATGGGTTTAAAGCCCCTAAAAGTTGGTCAAAATGCCTGAAAATAGGGTTTGTGCACCTATTTATCAGTGTAGTGGAAATTTGAGCCTAATTAACTATTATGCATCTAATTTATGTGCCAATGTGCCCAAAAATGTGGTTAAAGCACGTAAAAATTGGGTTAATGCGCCCATTTTTTAGTGTAGTGCCTTTTTAACCTAATTTACTATTATGGGCCTAATAAATAGGAAATGCACCCAAAAAATGGTTGAAGTGCTGAAAAGAGGGTTAAGGCTCCTAAGAATGGGGTTAATTCACCTACTTATTAGGTTGTGGCTAATTTATAGGCCAATGTGCCCCAAATGGGGTTAAAGTGCCTAAATGTGGGTTAAAATGCCTAAAAATAGGGTTTATGCGCCTATTTGTGAGTGTAGTGGCAATTTGAGGCTAATTTTCTATTATAATCCTATTCTATTAGCCAATGCGCCCATAAATGTGGTTGAAGCATCTACAAATGGAGTTCAAGCGCCAATTTCTCAATGTAGTGCCTTTTTAGCCTAATTTACTAATATGCGCCTATTAAATAGGAAATGCACCCAAAAATGGGTTGAAGTGCCTAGTAGTGGGCTAAAGCACATAAGAATGGGGTTAATTTGCCTAGTTGTTAGTGTAGTGCCTAATTTATAGGACAATGTGCCCAAAAATGTGGTTGAAGCGCTTAAAAATGTGGTTAAAATGCCTAAAATTGGGGTTAATGCGCCCACTTGTCAGTGCAATGCCCATTTGTGTTTAATTTACTATTATACGCCTAATAAATAGGAAATGTGCAAAAAAAATGGTTGAAGTTCCTAAAGTGGGTTAAAACACCTAAGAAAAGGGTTAATCCACCTACTTTTTGATGTAGTGCCTAATTTATAGGCCAATGCACTGAAAAATGGGGTTAAAGCACCTAAGTGTGGGTTAATATGCCTAAAAATGGGGCTTATGAGCCTGTTTGTCAATGTAGTGGCAATTTGAGACTTATTTACTATTCTGCACCTGATTTTTAGTCCAATGCTACTAAAAATGTGGTTAAAGTGCCTACAAAATGGGTTAATGTGCCCATTTGTCAGTGTAGTGCCTTTTTAGCCTAATTTACTATTACGCACCTAATAAATAGGAAATATGCCCAAAAATGGGTTTAAGTGTCTAAAAGTGGGTTCAAGCATCCAAGAATGGGGTTAATATGCATACTTGTCATTGTAGTGCCTAATTTATAGGTCAATGTGTCACAAAATGAAGTTAAAGCGCCTAAAAGTGGGCTAAAATGCCTAAAAATGGGGTTTATGTGCCTATTTGTCAGTATAGTGGCAATTTGAACATAACTTGCTATTATGCACCTAATTTATAGGCCAATGCACCCAAAATGCAGTTAATGCACCTAAAAATGGGTTAGCGCCACTTGTTAGTGTAGTGCCTATTTGAGCCTAATTTACTATTATGCCCCTAATAAATAGGAAATGCGCCCAAAAAAGGTAGAAGTGCCCAAAGTGGGTTAATGCACCTAAGAATGGGGTTAATCCACCGAATTGTTACTTTAGTGCCTAATTTATATGTGAATGCCTCCAAAATGGGGATAAAGCAACTAAAAGTGGGCCAAAATGCATAAAAATATGGTTTATGTGCCTATTTGTATGTGTAGTGGCAATTTGAGCCTAATTTACAATTATGTGCCTAATTTATAGTCGAATGCACCCAAAGTGCATTTGATGTGCCTAAAATGAGGCTAATGCACCCACTTGTCAGTGTAGCACATTTTTAGCCTAAACTACTATTATGCACCTAATAAATAGGAAATGCACGCAAAATTGGTTG
The DNA here is from genome assembly GCA_963693085.1 of Alisma plantago-aquatica. Lineage (NCBI taxonomy): Eukaryota > Viridiplantae > Streptophyta > Magnoliopsida > Alismatales > Alismataceae > Alisma > Alisma plantago-aquatica. Next base: position 395,433,115 of record OY856413.1, read on the forward strand.
AAGTGGCTAAAAGTGGGTGAAATTGCCTAATAATGGGTTTAATCTGCTTACTTAATAGTGTAGTGCCCAATTAATAGGACAATGCACCCCCAAATAAGGTTAAAGCACGTAAAAGTGGTTTTGAATGCCTAAAAATGGGTTTATGTGCCTATTTGTCACTGTAGTGGCAATTTGAGCCTAATTTACTGTTATGCACCTAATTTGTAGGCCAATGCGCCCAAAAATGTGGTTAAAGCACCTAAATATGGGATTAATGTGCCCACTTGTTAGTATAGTGCCTTTTTAAGCCTAGTTTACTATTATGTGCCTAATAAATAGGAAACATCACCAAAAATGGGTTGAAGTGCCAAAAAGTGGGTTAAAGCAGCTAAAAATGGGGTTAATCTGCCTACTTGTCAGTGTAGTACCTAATTTATAGTACAATGCACCCCAAAATGGGTTTAAAGCACTTAAAAGTGGGTTTGAATGCCTAAAATGGGGATTATGCATCTATTTGTCAGTGTAGAGGCAATTTGAGTCAAATTTTCTATTATGCACCTAATTTGTAGGCCAATGCACCCAAAAATGTTGTTAAAGAATGTAAAAATTGGGTTAATGTGCCCACTTGTCTGTGTAGTACCTTTTTAAGCATATTTTACTATTATGTATCCAATAAAAAGGAAATGCACCCAAAAATAGGTTGATGTGCCTAAAAGAGGGTTAAAGCACCTAAGAATGGGGTTAATATGCCTACTATTCAATGTAATGCCTAATTTATATGCCAATGCATCCCAAAATGAGAGTAAAACACCTAAGTGTGGGTTAAAATTCCTAAAACTGAGGTTTATGCCCCTATTTGTGAGTGTAGTCACAATTTGAGCCTAATTTACTATTGCGCACCTAATTTATAGGCCAATGCACCTTAAAATGCAGTTGAAGTGCCTAAAAATGGGGTTAATACACCCACTTATCGAAACAGTGCCTATTTGAGCCTAATTTACTATTATGCAACTAATAAATAGACAATTCTCCCAAAAATGGGTTGAAGTGCCTAAAAGTGGGTTAAAGCTCCTAAGAATGGGGTTAATCTGCCTAGTATTTAGTGTATTGCCTAATTTATAGGCCAACATGCCCCAAAATGGTGCATAAGTGTGGATTAAAATGCCTAAAAATTGGGGGTTATGCGCCTATTTTCCAGTGTACTGGTAATATAAGCCTAATTTACTACTATGCATCTAATTTATAGGCTAATGCGCCCAAAAATACAATTAGAGCACATAAAAAATGGGATTTATGCGCATATTTGTCAGTGTAGTGGCTATTTGAGCCAAATTTACTGTTATGCGCCTAATTTATAGGCAAATGCACTCAAAATGCAGTTAAAGAGCCCAAAAATGATATTAATGTGCCACGTTTTAGTGTAATGCCTTTTTAACCTAATTTACTATTATGCACCTATTAAATAGGAAATGCACCCAAAAATGGATTAAGGTGCCTAAAAGTGGGTTCAAGCGCCTACGAATGGAGTTAATTCGCATATATGTTAGTGTAGTGCCTATTTATAGGCCAATGCATGCCAAAATGGGGTTCAAGCGCCTAAAAGTGGGTTTAAACGCCTAAAAATGAGGTTTATTCACCTATTTGACATTGTAGTGGAAATTTGATCCTAATTTACAATTAAGCACATAATTTATAGGCCAACGCGCCCAAAAATGTAGTTACATTGCAAAAAAAGGGATTAATACGCCCACTTGTCAGTTTAGTGCCTTTTTTAGCTTGATTAACTATTATGTGCCTAATAAATAGTTCAATTTCCTATAAGTGGGTTAAGGCGCCTAAGAATGGGGTTAATCTGCCTACATATTAGTGTAGTTCCTAATTTATAGGCCAATGTGCCCTAAAATGGGGTTAAAGTGCCTAAGTGTGGGATAAAATGCCTAAAAGTGGGGTTTATTCACATATAAGTCAGTTAGTGGTAATTTGAGCCTAATTTACTGTTATGCGCCTATTTTATAGGCCAGTGCACCCAAAAATGAAGTTAGTGCTCCTAAAAATGGGGGTAAAGCACCCACTTGTCGGTGTAGTGCCTTTTTTAGCCTAGTTTACTATTATACACCTAATAAATAGGAAATGTGCCATGTGCCTAAAAGTGGGCTAAAGCACCTAAAATGGGGGTAAATCCACCTACTTGTCAGTGTCGTGCCTAATTTATAGGCCAATGCACCAGAAAATCGAGTTAGAGTGCCTAAAGGTGGGTCAAAATGCAAAAAAAAATGAGGTTTATGTGCGTATTTGTCATCATACTGGCAACTTGAGCCTAATTTACTATTATGTGCTTAATTTATAGATCAATCTGCCTAGAAATGTGGTTAAAGAACCTAAATTGGGTTAAAGCACCCATTGTCAGTGTAGTGCCTTTTTTAGCATAATTTATTGTTATGCGCCTAATAAATAGAAAATGTGGCCGAAAAAATGGATTGAAGTGCCTAAAAGTGGATTAAAGCTCCTAAGAATGGGGTTGATCCACCCACTTGTCAGTTTATTGTCTAATTTCTAGGCCAATATGCCCCAAAATGTGGTTAAAGCACATATGTGTGGTAAAAATAGCTAAAATGGGATTTATGTGCCTATTTCTTAATTTACCCACATCTTAGTGTAGTTTCATTTTTAGACTAATTTACTATTATGCTCCTAATAAATAGGAAATGTGCCAAAAAATGGGCTGAAGAACCTAAAAGTGGGTTTAAGTGCCTAAGAATGGGGTTAATCCGCCTACTTGTCAGTGTGCATGGTGCCTACTTTATAGACCAATTCACCCCAAAATGGGGTTCAAGAGCCTCAAAGTGGGTTTGAACACCAAAAAATGGGCTTTATGAGCCTATTTATTAGTGTAGTGGCAACTTGAGCCTAATTTACTATTAAGCGCAAAACTCATAGAGTAATGCGCCCAAAAATGTGCTTAAAATGCTTAAAAATGGGGTTAATGTGCCCAGTTTCCAATGTTGTGCCCATTTGAGTCTAATTTACTATTATTCACCTAACAAATAGGAAATGTGCCCAAAAATGGGTTGAAGCTCCTAAAAGAGGGTTAAAGCTCCTAAGAATGGGGTTAATCTGCCTCGTTGTCAGTGGAATGCCTAATTCATAGGCCAATGCACCCCAAAATGGGGTTAAAGCACCAAAGTGTGGGTTAAAAAGCCTAAAAAAGGGGTATATGCACCTATTGGTCAGTGTAGTGGCTCTTTGAGCCTATTTTAATGTTATGCACTTAATTTATAGGTCAATGCACCCAAAAATGCAGTTAGAGCACGTAAAATGGGGTTATGTGCATATTTGTCAGTTTTGTGGCAATTTGAGCCTAATTCCCTATTGTGCGCCTAATTTATAGGTCAATGCTCCTGAAAATGTTGTTAAAGTCCATGTAAGTGGGGTTAATGTGCCCACTTGTTAGTGTAGTCCCTATTTGAGCTTAATTTACTATTATGGGCCTAATAACGAGGAAATGATCCAAAAAATGGTGTTAAGTTCCTAAAAGTGGGTTGATGTGCCAAATAATTGGGTTAATCTACCTATTTGGCAGTGTAGTGCCTAATTTATGGGCCAATTCTTAGCCAAATGGGGTTAAAGAACCTAAATGTGTGTTAAAATGCTTAAAAATGGGGTTTATGCGCCTATTTGTGAGTGTAGTGGCAATTTGAGCCTAACTTTCTGTTATGCACCTGATTTATAAGCCAATGCGCCTAGAGATATGGTTAAGTGTCAAAAAATGGTTAATGCACCCATTTCTCAATGTTGTGTCTTTTTTAGCCTAATTTACTATTATGCACCGAACAAATAGGAAATGTGCCAAAAAAATGGGTTGAAGTGCCTAAAAATGGATTAAATCACCTAAGAATTGGGTTAATATGCCTACTTGTTAGTGTAGTACCTAATTTATAGGCCAATGTGCCCAAAATGTAGTTAGCATGCCTAAAACTCCAGTTAAAGTGCCTAAAATGGGGTTAATGCCCCCACTTGTCAGTGTAGTGCCCATTTGAGCCTAATTTACTATTATATGCCTAATAAAGAGGAAATGCTCCCAAAAATTGGTTGACGTTCCTAAAGCGGGTTAAAGAACATAAGAATAGGGTTAGTCCGCCTAATTATTAGTGTAGTGCCTAATTTATAGGCCAGTTCACCTGAACATGGGGTTAAAGTGCCTAAATATGGGTTAATACGCCTAAAGATGGGGTTTATGTGCCTATCTGTTAGCGTAGTGGCAATTTGAGCCTAATTTACTATTATGAGCCTAATTTACTATTATCACCTGATTTATAGACCAATGCTTCCAAAATGTGTTTAAGAGCCTAAAAAATACATTAATGTTCCCATTTATTAGTGTAGATCCTTTTTATGCCTAATTTAGTGTTATGGGCCCAATAAATAGGAAATGCGCCCAAAAATGGATTGAAGTGCCTAAAAGTGGGTTAAAGCACCTAAGAATGGAATTAATCTCCCTATTATTCAATGTAGTGCCTAATATATAGGCCGATGCACCTCGAAATGAGGGTAAATCATCTAAGTGTAGGCTAAAATTCCTAAAAATAAGGTTTATGCGCCCATTTGTTAGTGTAGTTGCAATTTGATCCTAATTTACTATTATGCGCCTAATTTATATGCCAATGCGCCCTAAAATGTAGATGAAGAACCTAAAAATGTGGTTAATGCGCCCACTAGTCAAAACAATGCCTATTTGAGCCTAGTTTACTATTATGCGCCTAATAAATAGAAAATGCACCCAAAAATGGGTTGAAGTGCCTAAAAGAGGGTAAAAGCTCTTAAGAATGGGGTTAATCTATCTACTTTTCAGTGTATTTCCTAATTTATAGGCCAATGCACCCCAAAATGGGGTTTATGTGCCTAAGTGTGGATTAAAATGCCTAAAAAATGGGGTTTATGCACCTATACATCAATGTAGGTAAAATTTGAGCCTAATTTACTATTATGCGCCTAATTTATAGGACAGTGCACCGAAAATTGTAGTTAATGCACCTAAAAATGGGGTTAATGTTCCCACTTGTCAGTCTAGTGCCTTTTTAGCCTAGTTTACTATTATGCACCTAATAAATAGAAAATGCACCGAAGATGGGTTGAAGTTCCTAAAAGTGGGTTAAAGCGCCCAAAAATGGGGTTAATCCACTTGCTTGTCAGTTTAGTGCCTAATTTACAGGCCAATGTACCGCAAAATGTGGTTAAAGCACCTAAGTGTGGTTAAAATGGATAAAAATGGGGTTTATATACGTATTTATTAGTGTAGTAGCAATTAGAGCCTAATTTAGTGTTATGTTCCAAACTCATAGGCCAATGTGCCCAAAATGCGCTTAAAACACCTCAAGATGGGGTCAATGTTCCCACTTGTCAATGTAGTGCCTATTTGAGCCTAATTTAGTATTATGCACCTAATAAATCAAAAATGCTCCCAAAAATGGGTTGAATTGCCTAAAAGAGAGTTAAAGATCCTAAGAATAGGGTTAATTTGCCTATGTGTCGATGTATTGCCTAATTTGTAGGTCAATGTGCCCCAAAATGGGGTTAAAGCGCCTAAGTGTGGGTTAAAATGCCTAAAAGTGGGGTATATGCTCCTATTTGTCAGTGTAGTGGCTATTTGAGCCTAATTTAATGTTATGTAGATAATTTAAATGCCAATGCACCCAAAATGCTGTTAGAGCACCTAAAATGGTGTTTATGTGCATGTTTGTCAGTTTTGTAGCAATTTGTTCCTAATTTTCTGTTATGCGCCTAAAAATGATGTTGAAGCGCCTGTAAATGGGGTTAATGTGCCCACTTGTCAGTGTGGTGCCTATTTGAGTTTATTTACAATTATGGGTTGAAGCTTCTAAAAGTGGGTTGAAGTGTTGAAAAATTGGGTTAATCAACCTATTTATTAGTGTAGTGCCTAATTTATAGACCAATTCGCCACAAAATGGGTTTAAAGTGCCTAAAAATTGGTCAAAATGCCTAAAAACGGGGTTTGTGTGCCTATTTGTCAATGTAGTGGGAATTTTAGTCTAATTTACTGTTATGCACCTAATTTATGGACCAATGCACCCAAAAACACAGTAAAGCGCCTAAAAATGTGGTTAATGCACCCATTTTTTAGTGTAGTGCCTTTTTTGCCTAATTTACTATTACGGGCCTAATAAATAGGAAATGTGCCAAAAATTTTGGATGAAGTGCCAAAAAAGAGGGTTAAAGCACCTAAGAATATGTTTAATCCATCTACTTGTCAGTGTAGTGCCTAATTTATAGGGCAACACTCCCCAAAATGGGTTAAAGCACCTAAATGTGGGTTGAAATACCTAAAAATGGGTTTTATGCACCTATTTACGAGTGAAGTGACAATTTGAGCCTGATTTGCTGTTATACGCCTAATTTATAAGCCAATGCGCCCATAAATGTGGTTAAAGCATCTAAAAAATGGAGTTAATGGGCCCACTTCTCAGTGTAGTACCTTTTTAGCCTAATTTACTAATACGCGCCTAATAAATAAGAAATGCACCCAAAAATGGGTTCATGTACTTAGAAGTGGGTTAAAGCACTTAGGAACGGGGTTAATCTACCTACTTGTTAGTGTAGTGCCTAATTTATAGGCCAATGCACCCAAAATGTGGTTAAAGCACCTAAAAGTGCGGTTAAAGTGCCTAAAAATGTGGTTAACGCGTCCACTTCTTAGTGTAGTGCCCATTTGAGCCTAATTTACTATTATACGCCTAATAAATAGGAAATGCATACAAAAATAGGTTAAAGTTCCTAAATTGGGTTAAAGCACCTAAGAATAAGGTTAATTTGCCTACTTGTCCGTGTAGTGCCTAATGTATAGGCCAATGCGCTGGAAAATGGGGTTAAAGCGCCTAAGTGTGGGTTAATACGCCTAACAATGGGGTTTATGCACCTATTTATCCATGTAGTGACAATTTGAGACTAATTTATTATTATGAGCCTAATTTATTGTCCAATTCTCCCACATAGTTAAAGCACCTACAAAATGGGTTAATGCACCCATTTGTCAGTGTAGTGCCTTTTTTATCCTGATTTACTATTACACGCCTAATAAATTGGAAATGTGCCCAAAAATAGGTTGAAGTGCCTAAAAGTGGGTTAAAGCAACTAAGAATGGGGTTGATATATAAACTTGTCAATGTAGTGCCTAATTTATGGACCAATGTGCCGCATAATGGGGTTAAAGCACATAAAAGTGGGTTAAAATGCCTAAAAATAGAGTTTATATGCCTATTTGTTAGTGTAGTGGCAAATTGAGCATAAATTACTATTATGCATCTAATTTATAGGCCAATGAACCTAAAATGTAGTTAATGCGCCTAAAAATGGGTTAACTCCACATGTGAGTGTGTGCCAGTTTGAGCCGAATTTACTATTATGCTCCTAATAAATAGGAAATGCACCAAAAAAGGGTAGAAGTGCCCAAAGTGGGTTAGTGTGCCTAAGAATGGGGTTAATCTGCCTACTTGTCACTTTAGTGCCCAATTTATTGGTGAATGCCCCCAAAATGGCATTAAATCAACTAAAAGTGGGTCAAAATGCCTAAAAATGGGGTTTATGCGCCTATTTGTCTATGTAGTGGCAATTTGAGCCTAATTTACTATTATGCACCTATTTTATAGGTGAATGCACCCAAAAGTGCAGTTAATGTGCCTAAAAATGGGGCTAATGAGCATTTTTAGCCTAATTTACTATTACGTACTTAATAAATAGGAAATGCGCCCAAAAATGGGTTGAAGTACCTAAAAGTGGGTGAAAGCACCTAATAATGGGGTTAATCTCCCTACTAATTAGTGTAGTGCCTAAATTATTGGCCAATGCACCCCCAAATGGGGTTAAAGCACCTAAAAGTGGGTTTGAACGCCTAAAAATGGGGTTTATGCACCTATTTGTCATTGTAGTGGCAATGTGAGCCTAACTTATTGTCATGTGTCTAATTTATAGGCCAATCGCCCAAAATGCAGTTAAAGCGCCTAAAAATGGGGTTAGTGCGCCCACCTATCACTATAGTGCATTTTTAGCTTAATTTACTATTATATGCCTACTAAATAGTTAATGCGCCCAAAATGAGTTGAAATGAATAAAAGTGGGTTAAAGCACCCAAAATTGGGGCTAATCCCCCTACTTGTTGGTGTAGTGCTGAATTTACAGGCCAATGCCCCCCAAAATGGGGTTAAAGTGCCTTAGTGTGGTTAAAATGCTTAAAAACGAGGTATATGCACCTATTAACCAGTGTAGTTTCAATTTGAGCCTAATTTATTGTTAGACACCTAATTTATAGGCCAATGGGCCCAAAAATGCATTTAGAGCGCCTAAAAATGGGGTTAATGCACCCACTTGTCAATGTAGTGCCTATTTGAGCTTAATTTACTAGTATGCACCTAATAGATAGGAAATGCACTGAAAAATGGGTTGAAGTGCCTAAAAGTGGGTTAAAGCTCCTAAGAATGGGGTTAATCTACCTTTTTGTTAGTATATCACCAAATTTATAGGCCAATGTGCCCCAAAATGGGATTATGATGCCTAAGTGTGGGTTAAAATGCCTAAAATTGGGTTTTTATGCACCTATTTCTCAGTTTAGTGGCAATTTGAGCCTTGTGATCTAATTTACAGATCAATGCACCCAAAAATGTGGTTAAAGGGCATAAAATAGGGTTAATGCTTCAACTTGTCAGTGCAATGCCTATTTGAGCCTAATTTACTATTATGCACCTAATAAAGAGGAAATGCACCAAAAAATAGGTTGTAGTTTCTAAAAGTGGGTTGAAGCACCTATGAATGGGGTTAATTTTCCTACTTGTTCATGTAGTGCCTAATTTATAGGCCAATGTACCCTAAAATGGGGTTAAAGTGCCTATGTGTGGGTTAAAATGCCTATGAGTGGGGTTTATTCGCCTATACGTCAATGTAGTGGAAATTTGAGCCTAATTTACTATTATGGGCCTAATTTAGAGGCCAGTGCACTGAAAATTGCAGTTAATGCGCCTAAAAATGGGGTTAATGCGCCCACTTGTCAGTGTAGTGCCTTTTTTAGCCTAGTTTACTATTATGCGCCTAATAAATAAGAAATGTGCCATGTGCCTAAAAGTGGGTTAAAACAACTAAAAATGGGGTTAATCTACCTACTTGTCAATGTAGTGCCTAATTTATAGGCCAATGTGCCACAAAATCGAGTTAGAGTGCCTAAAAGTGGGTCGAAATGCCAAAAAATGGGGTTTATGTGTTGATTTGTCAGCGTAGTGGCAACTTGAGCCTAATTTACTGTTATGTGCCTAATGTATAGGCCAATTCCCTAAAAAATGTGGTTAAAGCGCCTAAATTGGGTTAAAGCACCCACTTGTCAGTGTATTGCCTTTTTTGCGTAATTTACTATTATACGCCTAATAAATAGAAAATGTGCCCAAAATGGGTTGAACTGCCTAAAAGTGGGTTAAAGAGCCTAAGAATGGGGTTAATCTGTCTACTTTTTAGTTTTGTGCCTAATTTCTAGGCCAATGCGCCCCAAAATGTGGTTAAAGACCTTAAGTGTGGCTAAAATGGCTAAAAATGGGGTATATGTGCTTATTTGTCAGTGTAGTAGCAACTTGAGTCTAATTTACTATTATATGCCAAATTCATAGACCAGTGCATCGAAAAATGCACTTAAAACACCTACAAATGGTGTTAGTGTGTGCACTTGTTAGTGTAGTGCCTATTTGAGCCTAATTTACTATTATGCGCATTATAAAAAGGAAATGCACCCAAAAATAGGTTGAAGTTCCTAAAAGAGGTTAAAGCTCCTAAGAATGGGGTTAATCCACCTCCTTGTTAGTGTATTGCCTAATTTGTAGGCCAATGCGCCCCAAAATGGGATTAAAGTGCCAAAGTGTGGGTTAAAACATCTAAAAATGGGGTATATGTGCCTACTTGTCAGTGTAGTGGCTATTCAAGCCTAATTTAATGTCATGCACCTAATTTATAGGCTAATGCGCCCAAAAATTCTATAGAGCACCTAAAAATGGGGTTTATGTGCATATTTGTCAATTTTGTGGCAATTTGAGCCTAATTTCCTATTATGTGCCTAATTTATGGGACAATGCATCCAAAAATTCCGTTAAAGCACCTGTAAATGGGGTTAATGTGCCCACTTGTCAGTGTAATGCCTATTTGAGCTTAAATTACTATTATGGGCCTAATAAAGAGGAAATGTGCCCCAGAATGGGTTGAAGTTCCTAAAAGTGGGTTGAAGTGCCTAAGAATTGGGTTAATCTGCCTATTTTGTAGTGTAGTGTATAATTTATAGGCTAATTCTCAACAAAATGGGGTTTAAGCACCTAAATGTGGGTAAAAAATGTCTAAAATGGGGTTTATCCACCTATTTGTGAGTTTAGTGTCAATTTGAGCATGATTGCCTATTATACGCTTAATTTATAAACCAATGCACCAAGAAATGTGGTTAAAGCATCAACAAATGGAGTTAATGCACCCACTTCTCAGTGTAGTGCCTTTTTTGCCTAATTTACTAATATGCGCCTAATAAATAGGACATGTGGAGAAAAATGGGTTGAAGTGCCTAGAAGTGGGTTAAAACGCCTAAGAATGGTGTTAATGTGCCTACTTGATAGTATAGTGCTTAATTTATAGATCAATGCACCCAAAAATGTTGTTAAAGTGCCTAAAAAGGTTGGGGTTAATGTGCCCACTAGTCAGTGTAGTGCCGATTTGAGCCTAATTTACTATTATACACCTAATAAAGAGGAAATGCACACAAAAATTGGTTGGAGTTCCTAAAGTAGGTTAAAGGACCTAAGAATAGGGTTAATCCACCTACTTGTCCGTGTAGTGCCTAATTTATAGGCCAATGCATCGGAAAATGGGGTTAAAGCGCCTAAGTGTGGGTTAACATTCCTAAAAATGGGTTTATGCACATATTTGTCAGTGTAGTGACTATTTGATACTAATTTACTATGATGAGCCTAATTTATAGTCCAATACTCCAAAATATGTGGTTAAAGTGCCTACAAAATGGGTTCATGCACCCATTTGTTAGTGTAGTGCCTTTTTCAGCCTAATTTACTATTATGCGCATAATAAACAGGAAATGTGCTCAAAAATGGGTTGAAGTGCCTAAAAGTGGGTTAAAGAGCCTAAGAATGGGGTTAATGTGCATACTTGTCAATGTAGTGCCTAATTTATAGGCCAATGTGCCAGATAATGGAGTTAAAGCACCTAAAAGTGGGTTAAAATGCCTAAAAATTGGGTTTATGCGCCTATTTGTCATTCTAGTGGCAATTTGAGCATAACTTATTGTTATGCACCTAATTAATATGCATATGCACCCAAAATACAGTTAATGCACCTAAAAATGGGTTAGCGCCACTTGTCAGTGTAGTGCCTATTTGAGCCTAATTTATTATTATGCTCCTAATAAACAAGAAATGCACCCCAAAAAAAGGTAGAAGTGCCCAATGTGGGTTAATGTGCCCAAGAATGGGGTTAATATGCTTACTTGTTAGTGTAGTGACTAATTTATAGGATAATGCCCCCAAAATGAGGTTAAAGCAATTAAAAGTGGGTCAAAATGCCAAAAAAATGGGTTTATGCACCCATTTGTCTGTGTATTGACAATTTGAACCTAATTTATAGGCAAATACGCCCAAAAGTGCAGGTAACGCCTAAAAATGGGGCTAATACACCCACTTGTCAATGTAGTGCATGTTTTGCCTAATTTACTATCATGCACCTAATAAATAGGAAATGCGGTCAAAATGGGTTGAAGTGCATAAAGTGGGTAAAATCTCCTAATAATGGGGTTAATCTACCTACTTATCTATGCAATGCCTAATTTAATGGGGTTAAAGCACCTAAAAGTTGGTTTGAATGCCTAAAAATGGGTTTATGTGCCTATTTGTCAGTGCAGTGGCAATTTGAGCCAAATTTACTGTTATGTGCCTAATTTATAGGCAAATGCCTCCAAAAATGTTGTTAAAGCGCCTAAATATGGGGTTAATGCGCCCACTTGTCAGTGTAGTGCCTTTTTTAGCCTAGTTTATTATTATGTGCCTAATAAATAGGAAATGTCCCCAAAATGGGTTGAAGTGCCTAAAAGTGGGTTAAAGCGGTTATAAATGGGGTTAATCTGCCTACGTGTGAGTGTAGTACTTAAGTTATAGTACATTGCGCCCCAAAATGGGGTTAAAGCACTTAAAAGTGGGTTTGAACCCCTAAAATGGGGCTTATGCACCTATTTGTTAGTGTAGATGCAATTTGAGTCAAGTTAATTGTTATGCACCTAATTTATAGGCAAATGCACGCAAAAATGCCATTAAAGAGCCTAAAAATTGGGTTAATGCACCCACTTGTTAGGGTAGTGCATTTTTAAGCATAATTTACTATTATGGACCCAATAAATAAGAAATGCGTCCAAAAATAGGTCGAAGTGCCTAAAAATGGGTTAAAGTACCTAAGAATGGGGTTAATCTGCCATTGTTCTGTGTAGTGCCTAATTTATAAGCCAATGCACCCCAAAATGAGGGTAAACCACCTAAGTGTGGGTTAAATTGCCTAAAAATGAGGTTTATGCCCATATTTGTTAGTGTAGTCATAATTTGAGCCTAATTTACTATTATGTGCTTAATTTATAGGCCAATGCACCCTAAAATGTAGTTGGAGGCACCTAAAAATGGGGTTAATGTGCCCACTTTTCCAAATATTTCCTATTTGAGCCTAATTTACAATTATGCACATAATAAATAGAAAATGCACCCAAAATGGGTTGAAGTGCCTAAAAGTTGGTTAAAGCTCCTAAGAATGGGGTTATTCCACTTACTTTTCAATGCATAGACTAATTTATAGGCCAATGTGCCCCCAAAATGGGGTTAATGTGCCTCAACGTGGGTTAAATCTCCTCAAAAAGGGGGTTTATGTGCCTATTTGTCAGTGTAGTCGTAATACAAGCCTTATTCACTGCCACACACCTAATTTATAGGTCAATGCGCCCAAAAATGTAGTTATAGCACCTAAAAATGAGATGTATCATCAACTAGGAGATGGCTCATGGACGGAGCGGATGAGGGTGAGGCCGCGGGCGATCCTATAGCAGCTGAGGGGGGGGGTATGCAGTAGAGTCTTCGACTCCTCCAAACTGCCGATCGGAGGTAAATGGAGAAGGAAGTACCCTTGAGAAATCCCCAAACGCTGCTAGGGTTTCGCAGTGCAAGGATGGTGAATCCGCCACCAACCCCCCAAAAACTCCACCCCGCAGATCTGAGGAGGCATCTTCCTCAAATTGGCTGGCAGACTGGGCCAAGAAGAGGTTGACGTTGAGCTGATGGACTTCATCGAGCCAAGCATCAAGGATGGAAAGAGGTGTACGTCCATCTTGAGTAAGGACATCTCCACCCCCCGACTGGGACGAGTACTTATCCATTTGGTTTGTTGGTCAGAAACCGTATGGTGGCCAACTAACTGGATGGATTCAAAGGACTTGGAGACCTAGCGGACCTATTGAGATTGTGTCCAAGGAAAGGGAAGGGTATATCGTCAAGTTTCCCTCTCTTGGCGATAGAGATCGAGTTCCTAAGGAGGCGCCTTGGTTCATAGATGGAATATTGATTGTAGCCCAAGCATGGAAGCCTGACTCTCCCCTTCAACCCCTCTCTTTCTGTAAAGACCAAGTCTCTACTATTAAACATGATAAACAAAATCATCAATTGTGTAGCAGCGGAAATTTAAATCTTGACTTTATTCAAAATGTATAAGGAGTACATTATAAAATTTCCATAAAGGAAGTACAACTTTATACAAGCACAAGGATCTAGGTAGAGGAAGACTTAGACTAAACCAATATTGTCTCCAAACAAACTACTATAAACATAAAAGCAACTATGATCATATACTATACGTTCTTTCCTTCTTGTCCTTATCCTTAGCCTTAGGTTCACCAAGCTTCCATGCGCACTCTGATCCTAACCTGGATGGTTGGGGTCATCCAGCAAGAGAAAGATAAACAAGGTATGTGTTAAAAAGAAAGTATTGGATAAGGAATAGTCAACAACATAGCATAATAAAGGATTCTCCATGTTACAAGAGTTTAAGAGAATGAGATAGATAATCAAATGAGAATAAGAAAACTACCATATACAATCACCACAATAATAAATCACATATCATGAATATATTAAGACACAAACTCATCTCAATGTAGGGTGAGGCACCTACCGGACCTCACCAATGGCAGGGGGACTAAAACCCCAGTGCCTAAAAAGTGGCAGGGGGACTAAAACCCCAGTGCCTAATATATAAAATGGCAGGGGGACTAAAACCCCAGTGCCCGACAGGGGGACTAAAACCCCAGTGCCCTGTGGGTGGTTTGTACTCATGTACACTACATTGTCATTTGGCCTAAAATACATCATGCTTAAATAGTCACTTGGCAGTATAGTGAGAAGTAACAAGATAGCATTGGGAATAAAACACAAACAAATAAATAAAAAGACCATCATAGGTCACAACCATATCCAAGAGTTCTAATAATTAAAAGAGTCAACAAGCATCAACATTATACAATGTTCCAAATATTTCCAAAAGAATGAGCCACATAGGCAATAACAAGATTAAATCATTTCCAAGTAAAGGAGGCAACATATGTAGAAGAATGATTCACATGATTCAAATGATTAAGCCACAATGGAATAAACTAAGTAAAGAGCCAATAAATGCAATTAGAAGGATTATAAGGCTAGCACAATAGTGATTGTGGGGTTGGAAAAGACCCAACTGAGAGTAGGTGTATTGCACATTATCGTCATAGTTAAATTCCACAATTAAAATAGGATCCACATACCTTAGATAATATACATTACCATCACATCCACCAAACATATAGTATCACCATACCATTATATCCTAGTTATAAACATAACACAAGTATTAATATATGTAAAAACATAAAGCATAGGAAAAACCCTAATTTTACAAAACCACGATTTAGGGTTCAAAACCAAGCCCAAACGATTGGTCATATTCTCATGAATAAGAAAACATATTTTATTTTACAAAACAGAGTTAAAATGAATTAATTAGGTATTTTAGAACATTTAACATACTAAAAATGCCATCCAAAGAAAACTTCGGAAAACCCTTAAGAATCAGGTCTCAAAAATCATTAAATCAGATTCTACGTTAAAAATCCTTTCCATCGACTATTTATTCATATTTTCTGACCAACGGTTGATTTACAATGAATTAAGTAAACCTGACCAATCAGAAATTAGGAAAAAGCCACGTAGGCAAAAATAAAAAAAATTTGGTGCCACATTGGCCGGACCCACGCTGACATGGGCCAATCAGCTTTGGCCATGTCAGCCGGTCTAGGCTCGCTTGGCCGCGGTCAAGGGCGGATGACAAAGAGGCAAATGACAATTTTGTCCCTTGGTCGACAACTTGGTTTAAGCCAAGCTGCGGGGTAACAAGGTCATTTGAAACTTCCGATTGATCGCAAAAGAGGAGACGAACCAGAGCGAAAAGACGATTATGCCCCAGCCAAGTAAATCGTTACACTGCTCGCGCGTGACCCTCTTGGTCATTCCATCCCCATGCTTGTTGCTGCTGCGAGCCATGGCTCGAGCGCACAGCCTGGAGGTCGGGGGACCTATGGCTCCCGACTGCATCCCTGCTAGCTGGCCCAAACTGAGATTAGGAACGTGTTCCCCGACGTCTCGTGGTCACAAAGAACCCCCAAAGCAAAACCAAGCGTGCTCAGGAGCAAGGAAGCAGATCGCGACATGGCCGGAAACAGGGGAGAGAGAGATCGGCGAAAACCACCACGAAAAAGCGACCAAGAAAGCAACGGAGATCGGGGTTAGCTTCGTGAATCCAAGGTGAGGTCAATGTAGGTGGATCCGTGAGCGAAGGAGCACGGGAAGCCTAAAAATGGTTGGCGGCGGCGGAGCTCAGAACCGGGCTATAGGACCCGATGGTACAGGGCACTGCGAGCAAAACTAATGAAGTCGAAGAGAAGCAAAGAGTCCAGGGAAGCTCACCGCTCATGCTATTGGACTGATGTGGTCGGGAGGACGAGCAGCAGGCCGAGGTCACCAGAGAAGAAGAGCGGCCAGGTCAGGGCAGCCGAGGGTGTGGGGGAGCTAATTGAAGGAGGAGGAAGAAAGTATGAAGCCCGAGGGTCGTTTCCACAGCCTTATATAGGCGTAGGGGAGGTTGAGGCTGGCTCTGCGGTTCCATGGTGGAGAGGAGGAGGTTGCTGACTTTGGGCGTTTTATACACAGTGCACGAGAGAAGTCGAGCAGGTGCCCATTCGAACCGTCGGTGGAAGACGAAGCCAAAGGGAGCAAAATCGTCCGAAACGGTCCATCACAGAAGGAGAACGGTCGCGCGGGTAGGGGAGTCGACCAGTCTGAAACGGCCAAAGGAGGAAGACGACCTCCTGACGGTCGGATCCGAGCGAGAGTGAACGTGGCCGTTGGATAATGGACCATCATGGTCTGGGCGCGTGACAGCTAAAATGCTGGAAACCATAACGTTACGATTTGATATAAATGAAACCGATTAAAACTATACTTACACTATATCAAAGCTAATAAAATCCATTAGAGAGGTCAAATCAACTCCAAATAACACCAAAATTTAACCAAAGGCTGATAATGACGAATATCACAATGCTATGCAATTAGATCCACGTTTAATACATAATAAGACCATAAATAAATATATAGCTCATAAAAGAGTATAATAATATATTAATATGAAGGAATTATATGAAAATCTTATTAATGAGAAACATGTGAGTAATCTCGATATATAAAACACATTAAGATCCAAATAATCATTCCTTAACAAAATAACATATTAATATGAAATAAAATCATATTTTGAGGAGAGAGAAACACTTAAGGTTAATATACACATATATAAACTCAAATACATATTATTAATAACATATTTATCCAAAAAGCTCCAAATAAATATTATCTAATAATATTATCCCATAAATGACCAAATTACATTATTAACCCTAACTTATCTCCTAATGTGAGTTATTTGTGCAAACACCCCCTCATTTACATAAATGAGGGTAAATAGTAATTTCAACCTCAGATTGTGCTCAAAATGCACAAGGAGTCCAAGAATGATCCAAAAGGATGTGAAATTTATAGAAAAGGTCCAAATGGACTCGAAGGTCAAGAAAAGCTCAAAAGTGGGTAAATTGCAGGGAATACCCTGAATTTCAGTATGTTACAGCACACCACCCCTTAAAGAGGATTTTGTCCCCGAAATCACAACAAGAGGAAATAGAGGGTGAGTGTGTAACATCCCAACCTTAAACACTAGGTTATAACCCTTAATCTAGGGTACAACACCAAATCTACATAAGTCAG
Organism: Alisma plantago-aquatica; assembly: GCA_963693085.1. Taxonomy (NCBI): domain Eukaryota; kingdom Viridiplantae; phylum Streptophyta; class Magnoliopsida; order Alismatales; family Alismataceae; genus Alisma; species Alisma plantago-aquatica. The sequence continues at coordinate 395,450,508 of OY856413.1, forward strand.
GTATTACTAAGGTTTCCACCAAACCTATATCATTTTATCCAACTCAACATATTTAGCATCTTTGCCTTATAAGCACAAACTCTATCATGAAAAGGCAGCATATCTATTATACTATCACTTGTGCCACGTTTTATCCAAAATGATTACATCTCAATATTATATCTTATGGATTTTGCTCATCAGGGTTTTAAGCACAATTAGGGTTTTCTAAGCCATTACAACATAATTAGATGCATTAGGTCACAAACCTAAATAACTCAATATTACTATCCATTAACTACATCATGTGGGATTATGCCATATAATTTTGGGTGAGAGCCATATAATATTATCCAACAAATTATTAATCTAATCACAAGTCTAAGGGTGTATGGCTTATCACAACATATAACATACTCATATCCATGAGATCATTAATCATTTTCTCTTATAACACTAATTACTATGAATTAACATCACATTATATGAATCAAATTACTCATCATCTTATTACTGATTTTATTCATAAACCAACCCATGTTAAGATGATTAATGAGATGTATTTTAGTCAACAAGGTGCTATGCCTTCCCTATGCTGATAATCGGGTCACAATTATGATTAAGGGATTATAACACATCTACATGTACCCAAGCATAATATGTGATGACACCTAATGTCACTAGAGTATCATGAAAGGCATGAAGGGTATATATACCTTGTTAAGGCTAGATGAATACATCTTAGGGTTTAGGTCAATATGACCATTACATATCAAGGCATCCTTAGGGTGTATTTTACCATACACATTTTACCATTAGGGTGACTTAATCAAAACTATATGTATTCACATATGAATAATTAATGATTATGTGCATCAAGAGTATATTAAGGTTCAAGCATAAGGATTATGTGACTTATTCATTTGTTCATAAGCAAACAAGATGAATTACCATCATATTAGGTTTGTTCAACTCTAACCATATAAGCTTACTAATCTCATGTCTAAGGAGTTAGAGTTTCTTTATTTCAAGGCATTGAGGGACTCCACCCCCCTAAAGAGGATTTTCGTCCTCGAAATCAACCACTCCAAAATCTAACAAGGTACTAACACTACTCTTCCACTCAAAGGGTTGACTAAGTCAAACTACTTTAAGTGTATAAGATCCAACATGAAAGTCTTCCTAAACTCTTCCTTCCAACTCAAGGTATAGAATAGGGCATAGGGTACACAAAACCCTAAACATAGAAATATAAGGTTCATATAAGGTACTTAGGGATTACAAGATGATTTTTGTTTGAGAAAAGAAATCAAATCATCATACAAGGGATTCTAAGCTCATTCAATAATAAGGTAATATGTCTAAAGGTAGACTATTTCGAGCTGTCCGTTTCAGATCAGGCCAGGCCAGGTCATATGAGCTCAGGAGTCCTCGTTACCAAGATAGTGGGGCAGAGGAAAATATTGCCAGCCCCAAGCTCTGACTCTTTCTAGACACCATCACTTCAACTTCTTGCTCTAATAGCTACTCAATAGACAATTCACCAAAAAGTTGACAAATTCTATATCTAATATGAAATTATTATAATCCTAAATCAAACTTTCATGCTAGGTCAACTCTAAGGTGAAAAACTAACTAAAGGAACTATATATGGTAAGGGTTTTATCTTGGAGACAATTTTGAATTAGTCAAGAATCCGACTACCTTGATGCTCTGATACCATGCTGTAAAGACCAAGTCTCTACTATTAAACATGATAAACAAAATCATCAATTGTGTAGTAGCGGAAATTTAAATCTTGACTTTATTCAAAATGTATAAAGAGTACATTATAAAATTTCCATAAAGGAAGTACAACTTTATACAAGTACAAGGATCTAGGTAGAGGAAGACTTAGACTAAACCAATATTGTCTCCAAACAAACTATTATAAACATAAAAGCAACTATGATCATATACTATACGTTCTTTCCTTCTTGTCCTTATCCTTAGCCTTAGGTTCACCAAGCTTCCATGCACGCTCTGATCCTAACCTGGATGGTTGGGGTCATCCAGCAAGAGAAAGAAAAATAAGGTATGTGTTAAAAAGAAAGTATTGGATAAGGAATAGTCAACAACATAGCATAATAAAGGATTCTCCATGTTACAAGAGTTTAAGAGAATGAGATAGATAATCAAATGAGAATAAGAAAACTGCCATATACAATCACCACAATAATAAATCACATAGCATGAATATATTAAGACACAAACTCATCTCAATGTAGGGTGAGGCACCTACCGGACCTCACCAATGGCAGGGGACTAAAACCCCAGTGCCTAAAAAGTGGCAGGGGGACTAAAACCCCAGTGCCTAATATATAAAATGGCAGGGGGACTAAAACCCCAATGCCCGGTAGGGGGACTAAAACCCCAGTGCCCTGTGGGTGGTTTGTACTCATGTACACTACATTGTCATTTGGCCTAAAATACATCATGCTTAAATAGTCACTTGGCAGTATAGTGAGAAGTAACAAGATAGCATTGGGAATAAAACACAAACAAATAAATAAAAAGACCATCATAGGTCACAACCATATCCAAGAGTTCTAAGAATTAAAAGAGTCAACAAGCATCAACATTATACAATGTTCCAAATATTTCCAAAAGAATGAGCCACATAGGCAATAACAAGATTAAATCATTTCCAAGTAAAGGAGGCAACATATGTAGAAGAATGATTCACATGATTCAAATGATTAAGCCACAATGGAATAAACTAAGTAAAGAGCCAATAAATGCAATTAGAAGGATTACAAGGCTAGCACAATAGTGATTGTGGGGTTGGAAAAGACCCAACTGAGAGTAGGTGTATTGCACATTATCATCATAGTTAAATTCCACAATTAAAATAGGATCCACATACCTTAGATAATATACATTACCATCACATCCACCAAACATATAGTATCACCATACCATTATATCCTAGTTATAAACATAACACAAGTATTAATATATGTAAAAACATAAAGCATAGGAAAAACCCTAATTTTACAAAACCACGATTTAGGGTTCAAAACCAAGCCCAAACGATTGGTCATTTTCTCATGAATAAGAAAACATATTTTATTTTACAAAACAGAGTTAAAATGAATTAATTAGGTATTTTAGAACATTTAACATACTAAAAATGCCATCCAAAGAAACTTCGGAAAACCCTTGAGAATCAGGTCTTAAAAATCATTAAATCAGATTCTACGTTAAAAATCCTTTCCATCGACTATTTATTCATATTTTCTGACCAACGGTTGATTTACAATGAATTAAGTAAACCTGACCAATCAGAAATTAGGAAAAAGCCACGTAGGCAAAAATAAAAACAATTGGGCGCCACATTGGCCAGACCCACGCTGACATGGGCCAATCAGCTTGGGCCATGTCAGCCAGTCCAGGCTCGCTTGGCCGCGGTCAAGGGCGGATGACAGAGAGGCAAATGATAATTTTGCCCCTTGGTCGACAACTTGGTTTAAGCCAAGCTGCGGGGTAACAAGGTCATTTGAAACTTCCGATTGATCGCAAAAGAGGAGACGAACCAGGGTGAAAAGACGATTATGCCCCAGCCAAGGAAATCGTTACACTGCTCGCGCGTGACCCTCTTGTTCATTCCATCCCCATGCTTGTTGCTGCTGCGAGCCATGGCTCGAGCGCACAGCCTGGAGGTCGGGGGACCTATGGCTCCCGACTGCATCCCTGCTAGCTGACCCAAACTGAGATTAGGAATGCATTCCCCGACGTCTCGTGGTCACAAAGAACCCCCAAAGCAAAACCAAGCGTGCTCAGGAGCAAGGAAGCAGATCGCGACATGGCCGGAAACAGGGGAGAGAGAGATCGGCGAAAACCACCACGAAAAAGCGACCAAGAAAGCAACGGAGATCGGGGTTAGCTTCGTGAATCCAAGGTGAGGTCAATGTAGGTGGCTCCGTGAGCGAAGGAGCACGGGAAGCCCAAAAATGGTTGGCGGCAGCGGAGCTCGGAACCGGGCTATAGGACCCGATGGTACAGGGCACTGTGAGCAAAACTAATGAAGTCGAAGAGAAGCAAAGAGTCCAGGGAAGCTCACCGCTCATGCTATTGGACTGATGTGGTCGGGAGGACGAGCAGCAGGCCGAGGTCACCGGAGAAGAAGAGCGGCCAGGTCAGGGCAGCCGAGGGTGCGGGGGAGCTAATTGAAGGAGGAGGAAGAAAGTACGAAGCCCGAGGGTCGTTTCCACAGCCTTATATAGGCGTAGGGGAGGTCGAGGCTGGCTCTGCGGGTCCATGGTGGAGAGGAGGAGGTTGCTGACTTTGGGAATTTTGTACATAGCGCACGAGAGAAGTCGAGCAGGTGCCCATTCGAACCGTCGGTGGAAGACGAAGCCAAAGGGAGCAAAATCGTCCAAAACGGTCCATCACAGAAGGAGAACGGTCGCGCGGGTAGGGGAATCGACCAGTCTGAAACGGCCAAAGGAGGAAGACGACCTCCTGACGGTCGGATCCGAGCGGGAGTGAACGTGGCCGTTGGATAATGGACCATCATGGTCTGGGCGCGTGACAGCTAAAATGTTGGAAACCATAACGTTACGATTTGATATAAATGAAACCGATTAAAACTATACTTACACTATATCAAAACTAATAAAATCCATTAGAGAGGTCAAATCAACTCCAAATAACACCAAAATTTAACCAAAGGCTGATAATGACGAATATCACAATGCTATGCAATTAGATCCACGTTTATTACATAATAAGACCATAAATAAATATATAGCTCATAAAAGAGTATAATAATATATTAATATGAAGGAATTATATGAAAATCTTATTAATGAGAAACATGTGAGTAATCTCGAGATATAAAACACATTAAGATCCAAATAATCATTCCTTAACAAAATAACATATTAATATGAAATAAAATCATATTTTGAGGAGAGAGAAACACTTAAGGTTAATATACACATATATAAACTCAAATACATATTATTAATAACATATTTATCCAAAAAGCTCCAAATAAATATTATCTAATAATATTATCCCATAAATGACCAAATTACATTATTAACCCTAACTTATCTCCTAATGTGGGTTATTTGTGCAAACACCCCCTCATTTACATAAATGAGGGTAAATAGTAATTTCAACCTCAGATTGTGCTCAAAATGCACAAGGAGTCCAAGAATGATCCAAAAGGATGTGAAATTTATAGAAAAGGTCCAAATGGACTCGAAGGTCAAGAAAAGCTCAAAAGTGGGTAAATTGCAGGGAAGACCCTGAATTTCAGTATGTTACAACACACCACCCCTTAAAGAGGATTTCGTCCCCGAAATCACAACAAGAGGAAATAGAGGGTGAGTGTGTAACATCCCAACCTTAAACACTAGGTTATAACCCTTAATCTAGGGTACAACACCAAATCTACATAAGTCAGGTATTACTAAGGTTTCCACCAAATCTATATCATTTTATCCAACTCAACATATTTAGCATCTTTGCCTTATAAGCACAAACTCTATCATGAAAAGGCATCATATCTATTATACTATCACTTGTGCCACGTTTTATCCAAAATGATTACATCTCAATATTATATCTTATGGATTTCCCTCATCAGGGTTTTAAGCACAATTAGGGTTTTCTAAGCCATTACAACATAATTAGATGCATTAGGTCACAAACCTAAATAACTCAATATTACTATCCATTAACTACATCATGTGGGATTATGCCATATAATTTTGGGTGAGAGCCATATAATATTATCCAACAAATTATTAATCTAATCACAAGTCTAAGGGTGTATGGCTTATCACAACATCTAACATACTCATATCCATGACATCATTAATCATTTTCTCTTATAACACTAATTACTATGAATTAACATCACATTATATGAATCAAATTACTCATCATCTTATTACTGATTTTATTCATAAACCAACCCATGTTAAGATGATTAATGAGATGTATTTTAGTCAACAAGGTGCTATGCCTTCCCTATGCTGATAATCGGGTCACAATTATGATTAAGGGATTATAACACATCTACATGTACCCAAGCATAATATGTAATGACACCTAATGTCACTAGAGTATCATGAAAGGCATGAAGGGTATATATACCTTGTTAAGGCTAGATGAATACATCTTAGGGTTTAGGTCAATATGACCATTACATATCAAGGCATCCTTAGGGTGTATTTTACCATACACATTTTACCATTAGGGTGACTTAATCAAAACTATATGTATTCACATATGAATAATTAATGATTATGTGCATCAAGAGTATATTAAGGTTCAAGCATAAGGATTATGTGGCTTATTCATTTGTTCATAAGCAAACAAGATGAATTACCATCATATTAGGTTTGTTCAACTCTAACCATATAAGCTTACTAATCTCATGTCTAAGGAGTTAGAGTTTCTTTATTTCAAGGCATTGAGGGACTCTACCCCCCTAAAGAGGATTTTCGTCCTCGAAATCAACCACTCCAAAATCTAACAAGGTACTAACACTACTCTTCCACTCAAAGGGTTGACTAAGTCAAACTACTTTAAGTGTATAAGATCCAACATGAAAGTCTTCCTAAACTCTTCCTTCCAACTCAAGGTATAGCATAGGGCATAGGGTACACAAAACCCTAAACATAGAAATATAAGGTTCATATAAGGTACTTAGGGATTACAAGATGATTTTTGTTTGAGAAAAGAAATCAAATCATCATACAAGGGATTCTAAGCTCATTCAACAATAAGGTAATATGTCTAAAGGTAGACTATTTCAAGCTGTCCGTTTCAGATCAGGCCAGGCCAGGTCATATGAGCTCAGGAGTCCTCGTTACCAAGCTAGTGGGGCGGAGGAAAATATTTCCAGCCCCCAAGCTCTGACCCTTTCTAGACACCATCACTTCAACTTCTTTCTCTAATAGCTACTCAATAGACAATTCACCAAAAAGTTGACAAATTCTATATCTAATATGAAATTATTGTAATCCTAAATCAAACTTTCATGCTAGGTCAACTCTAAGGTGAAAAACTAACTAAAGGAACTATATATGGTAAGGGTTCTATCTTGGAGACAATTTTGAATTAGTCAAGAATCCGACTACCTTGATGCTCTGATACCATGCTGTAAAGACCAAGTCTCTACTATTAAACATGATAAACAAAATCATCAATTGTGTAGCAGCGGAAATTTAAATCTTGACTTTATTCAAAATGTATAAAGAGTACATTATAAAATTTCCAGAAAGGAAGTACAACTTTATACAAGTACAAGGATCTAGGTAGAGGAAGACTTAGACTAAACCAATATTGTCTCCAAACAAACTACTATAAACATAAAAGCAACTATGATCATATACTATACGTTCTTTCCTTCTTGTCCTTATCCTTAGCCTTAGGTTCACCAAGCTTCCATGCGCACTCTGATCCTAACCTGGATGGTTGGGGTCATCCAACAAGAGAAAGATAAACAAGGTATGTGTTAAAAAGAAAGTATTGGATAAGGAATAGTTAACAACATAGCATAATAAAGGATTCTCCATGTTACAAGAGTTTAAGAGAATGAGATAGATAATCAAATGAGAATAAGAAAACTGCCATATACAATCACCACAATAATAAATCACATAGCATGAATATATTAAGACACAAACTCATCTCAATGTAGGGTGAGGCACCTACCGGACCTCACCAATGGCAGGGGGACTAAAACCCCAGTGCCTAAAAAGTGGCAGGGGGACTAAAACCCCAGTGCCTAATATATAAAATGGCAGGGGGACTAAAACCCCAGTGCCCGGTAGGGGGACTAAAACCCCAGTGCCCTGTGGGTGGTTTGTACTCATGTACACTACATTGTCATTTGGCCTAAAATACATCATGCTTAAATAGTCACTTGGCAGTATAGTGAGAAGTAACAAGATAGCATTGGGAATAAAACACAAACAAATAAATAAAAAGACCATCATAGGTCACAACCATATCCAAGAGTTCTAAGAATTAAAAGAGTAAACAAGAATCAACATTATACAATGTTCCAAATATTTCCAAAAGAATGAGCCACATAGGCAATAACAAGATTAAATCATTTCCAAGTAAAGGAGGCAACATATGTAGAAGAATGATTCACATGATTCAAATGATTAAGCCACAATGGCATAAACTAAGTAAAGAGCCAATAAATGCAATTAGAAGGATTACAAGGCTAGCACAATAGTGATTGTGGGGTTGGAAAAGACCCAACTGAGAGTAGGTGTATTGCACATTATCATCATAGTTAAATTCCACAATTAAAATAGGATCCACATACCTTAGATAATATACATTACCATCACATCCACCAAACATATAGTATCACCATACCATTATATCCTAGTTATAAACATAACACAAGTATTAATACATGTAAAAACATAAAGCATAGGAAAAACCCTAATTTTAAAAAACCACGATTTAGGGTTCAAAACCAAGCCCAAACGATTAGTCATATTCTCATGAATAAGAAAACATATTTTATTTTACAAAACAGAGTTAAAATGAATTAATTAGGTATTTTAGAACATTTAACATACTAAAAATGCCATCCAAAGAAAACTTCAGAAAACCCTTGAGAATCAGGTCTCAAAAATCATTAAATCAGATTCTACGTTAAAAATCCTTTCCATCGACTATTTATTCATATTTTCTGACCAACGGTTGATTTACTATGAATTAAGTAAACCTGACCAATCAGAAATTAGGAAAAAGCCACGTAGGCAAAAATAAAAACAATTGGGCGCCACATTGGCCGAACCCATGCTGACATGGGCCAATCAGCTTTGGCCATGTCAGCCGGTCCAGGCTCGCTTAGCCGCGTTCAAGGGCGGATGACAGAGAGACAAATGACAATTTTGCCCCTTGGTCGACAACTTGGTTTAAGCCAAGCTGCAGGGTAACAAGGTCATTTGAAACTTTCGATTGATCGCAAAAGAGGAGACGAACCAAGGTGAAAAGACGATTATGCCCCAGCCAAGGAAATCGTTACACTGCTCGCGTGTGACCCTCTTGGTCATTCCATCCCCATGCTTGTTGCTGCTGCGAGCCATGGCTCGAGCGCACAGCCTGGAGGTCGGGGGACCTATGGCTCCCGACTGCATCCCTGCTAGCTGACCCAAACTGAGATTAGGAATGTGTTCCCCGACGTCTCGTGGTCACAAAGAACCCCCAAAGCAAAACCAAGCGTGCTCAGGAGCAAGGAAGCAGATCGCGACATGGCCGGAAACAGGGGAGAGAGAGAGATCAGCGAAAACCACCACGAAAAAGTGACCAAGAAAGCAACGGAGATCGGGGTTAGCTTTGTGAATCCAAGGTGAGGTCAAAGTAGGTGGCTCCGTGAGCGAAGGAGCACGGGAAGCCCAAAAATGGTTGGCGGCGGTGGAGCTCAGAACCGGGCTATAGGACCCGATGGTACAGGGCACTGCGAGCAAAACTAATGAAGTCGAAGAGAAGCAAAGAGTCCAGGGAAGCTCACCGCTCATGCTATTGGACTGATGTGGTCGGGAGGATGAGCAGCAGGCCGAGGTCACCGGAGAAGAAGAGCAGCCAGGTCAGGGCAGCCGAGGGTGCGGGGGAGCTAATTGAAGGAGGAGGAAGAAAGTACGAAGCCCGAGGGTCGTTTCCACAGCCTTATATAGGCGTAGGGGAGGTCGAGGATGGCTATGCGGTTCCATGGTGGAGAGGAGGAGGTTGCTGACTTTGGGCGTTTTGTACACAGCGCACGAGAGAAGTCGAGCAGGTGCCCATTCGAACCGTCGGTGGAAGACGAAGCCAAAGGGAGCGAAATCGTCCGAAACAGTCCATCACAGAAGGAGAACGGTCGCGCGGGTAGGGGAGTCGACCAGTCTGAAACGGCCAAAGGAGGAAGACGACCTCCTGACGGTCAGATCCGAGCGGGAGTGAACATGGCCGTTGGATAATGGACCATCATGGTCTGGGCGCGTGACAGCTAAAATGCTGGAAACCATAACGTTATGATTTGATATAAATGAAACCGATTAAAACTATACTTACACTATATCAAAGCTAATAAAATCCATTAGAGAGGTCAAATCAACTCCAAATAACACCAAAATTTAACCAAAGGCTGATAATGACGAATATCACAATGCTATGCAATTAGATCCACGTTTAATACATAATAAGACCATAAATAAATATATATCTCATAAAAGAGAATAATAATATATTCATATGAAGGAATTATATGAAAATCTTATTAATGAGAAACATGTGAGTAATCTCGAGATACAAAACACATTAAGATCCAAATAATCATTCCTTAACAAAATAACATATTAATATGAAATAAAATCATATTTTGAGGAGAGAGAAACACTTAAGGTTAATATACACATATATAAACTCAAATACATATTATTAATAACATATTTATCCAAAAAGCTCCAAATAAATATTGTCTAATAATATTATCCCATAAATGACCAAATTACATTATTAACCCTAACTTATCTCCTAATGTGGGTTATTTGTGCAAACACCCCCTCATTTACATAAATGAGGGTAAATAGAAATTTCAACCTCAGATTGTGCTCAAAATGCACAAGGAGTCCAAGAATGATCCAAAAGGATGTGAAATTTATAGAAAAGGTCCAAATGGACTCGAAGGTCAAGAAAAGCTCAAAAGTGGGTAAATTACAGGGAAGACCCTGAATTTCAGTATGTTACACTTTCACACAGGTCCTCGTTTGGTTCAATATTAAAAACACAGGGATTCCCTAGACTCGCAACCACATCTCTTGTGTTTCCAGTACCATAGGTCAGCCTGTGGACATCGATGATTACTCGGCTTCCGCTGGTTGCCTTGATGCTGCCCGGGTGTGCATAGAGTTGAGTCACAAATTGAAAATTCCTAAAGAAACATTGGTAGAAGTCGATTCAGTGCTCAAGACTTTGAAAACTAAAGCTATCACAAGATGGCGATTTGCTCCAGTTGTACGAGGTTTGGGCACATGGCCACTTCCTGTCCATTGAAGTCAAGACGATCTCTGTCGGAAAAGGACCTGCAGTTCCGGCTGGGAAAATCTGTAGGTGTTCGAGACAATGTCAACTTGACTGCCAAGGAGCAATCTAAGGTGGCTCAAGGAGAGAAAATCATCAACTAGATGGAGGAGAACATGAACTCCTCTGCTGCATTAGATTAAGTGTTTCGAGACTCGATCACATAGTAGGTGAGAGATGTTGTCCTGTCTACTACTGTTGAGCATCACCCCCAACCCAATCCTCACATCCCAGAACCTGAGATGTTCGGGTCTTCTCCGGTTTTCAATGCTGGAAGCCTCAACTTGGAATGGGAGTTAGAGCTGAGCAGGTTAAGCAAGGGAGCTTCAAGCTCTACCTCGTGGCAGATCAATAAGATCTGGAATAGCAGTGAGTTCTATTCTAAATTCCAATAAGAAAAGGAAAAACTATTTGGAGATGATGATGAATCCAATATGGATTTAAACTCGGGGCTGGATTTTGACCCCTAGGAAGCTGACTCACTGGATTTTAGCAAGTTTAGGCTGAATAGGAGGAAAAAGTCTCTAAAGAAAAAGAAGGATGGAGGTTGATTTCTCCACCCCCATCTCCCTGTTGAGTACCTGATACTCCTTCTTACTTGTATAAGTGTCTGCGGCATTATGTTACTGCTCGATGCCTAGGGAGCTTCCTCTTGTTATCTCACTCCACTAATTTCTGTGAATGAGGTTAATGCTAGTGTGAAGAGATTTCAAGGTCTAGTTTCTACGGCATTCATGGCAGCTGATATGGAGTGCCATAGGTTCTTTGACGAGTCAGTTGAAATAATAGGATGGTGCCAATGTGGTTGGTTTCACTAGAACGAGTTCAATAGCAAAGGGTTATCCCCTTCCTATCATGCTCCTTACTTATTGATTCACCAAAGCCCTAATCAGTGCTGATGGGTGGATGCTTCATTTCTCTTATTCTCCTAATCGCTACTTTTAGGGGACGCGCATACTGTTATGTGTGAAGGAGTGTAAAGGAGATGAACCAGCAACTTGTTATCCTGATGTGTAGTATTTGGAGTCTCCTACGAGCAATTTGGGTGACAAAACAAACACTGCACATATGCAGGTGTGAGAAATAGAGTTGCATCGGAATAGGAGTGCTACCCAGAGTGAGACTCTGAGCAAAGTTGGTGATTCTATGTTTTCCTGCTATCTTTTTGGGTAGTCAGTAATGTTGTAGTGTCTTAGTTGTGTAGGCGGATGAACTATCATCTTTTGTTTCGTGTGTTTATTCTTGGTTGCCTCCTCCTGGACTACATGTGCCTTTCTTTGGTAGATCCTTTGTTTAATACCTTTCGTTGCCAGGTCTTTTAGATTTCATTTGTCATCCTTTACAGGGTTAGGGGGTGCATTTTATTCATGTACCCAAAGTTTTGGTATCATTTAATAGTAATAGAGTTTTTTTATGACCAAAAAAATGATATATATCCACATATTTGTTAGTGTAGTGGTTATGTGAGCCTAATTTACTATTATGCACCTAATTTGTAGGCCATTGTGGCCAAAATGCGATTACAGTGTCCAAAAATGGGGTTAATGCACCACTTGCTAGTGTAATGCCTTTTTAACCTAATTTACTATTATGCACCTAGTAAATAAGAAATGTGCCCAAAAATGGATTGAAGTGCCTAAAAGTGGGTTAAAGCACTTAAGAATGGGGTTAATGTGCCTACTTATTAGTGTTGTGCCTATTTATAGGCCAATGCACCCCAAAATGGGTTCAAGTGCCTAAAAGTGGGTTTGACCGCCTAAAATGGGGTTTATGTGCCTATTTAATAATGTTGTGGCAATTTGAGCCTAATTTACTGTTATGTGCCTTATTTATAGGCCAATGCACCCAAAAAAGATAGTTAAAGAGCCTAAAATGGGTTAATGCACCCACTTTTCAGTGTAGTACCTTTTTTGTTTAGTTAACTGCTATGCACCTAATAAATAGGAAATGCACCCAAAAATGGGTTGAAGTTTCTAAAAGTGGGTTAAAGTGCCTAAAAATGGGGTTAATCCTCCAACTTGTTAGTGTAGTGCCTAATTTATAGGCCATTGTCCCCTAAAATGGGGATAAAGTGCCTAAGTGTGGGTTAAAACACCTAAATGTGGGGTTTATTCTCCTATACACCAGTCTTGTGGCAATTTGTGCCTAATTTAGTGTTATGCACCTAATTTATAGGTAAGTGCGCCCAAAAATGAAGTTAATGCACCTAAAAATGGGGTTAATGCGCCCACTTGTCATTGTAGTGCCTTTTTAGCCTAGTTTACTATTATGTGCCTAATAAATAGGAAATGCACCATGTGCCTCAAAGTGGGTTAAAGTGCCTAAAAATGGGTTAATACACCTACTTGTCAGTGTAATGCCTAATTTATAGGCAAATGCCCCACAAAATCGAGTTAGAGTGCCAAAAAGTGGGTGAAATTGCCAAAAAATAGGGTTATGAGCCTATTTGTTAGTGTAGTGGCAACTTGAGCCTAATTTACTATTATGTGCCTAATTTATAGGTCAATCCGCCCAAAAATGTGGTAAAAGTGCCTAAATTGGGTTAAAGCACCCACTTGTCGGTGTAGTGCCTTTTTTAGCATAATTTACTATTATGCACCTAATAAATAGAAAAATATGCCCAAAAATGGGTTGAAGTGCCTAAAAGTGGGTTAAAGATCCTAAGAATGGGATTGATCTGCCCACTTGTCAGTTTATTGCCTAATTTCAAGGCCAATGCACTCCAAGATGTGGTTAGAGAGCATATGTGTGGCTAAAATAGCTAAATATGGGGTTTATGTGCCTATTTGTTAGTGTAGTAGCAATTTGAGCCTAATTTATTGTTATGTGCCAAACTCATAGGACAATGCACCCAAAAATGTGCTTAAAGTGCCTAAAATGGGGTTAATGTTCCCACTTGTTAGTATAGTGCCTATTTGAGCCTAATTTACAATTATGTGCCTAATAAATAGGAAATGTGCCATAAATGGCTTGAAGTGCCTAAAAGAGGGTTAAAGCTCCTAGAATGGGGTTAATATGCCTCCTCATCACTGTAATGCCTAACTCATAGGCGAATGCACCCCAAAATGGGGTTAAAGCGACAAAGTGTGGGTTAAAATGCCTAAAAATGGGGTATATGCGCCTATTGGTCAGTGTAGTGGCTATTTTAGCCTAATTTATTGTTATGCACCTAATTTATAGGCCAATGCAACCAAAAATGTTGTTAGAGTGCCTAAAATGGGGGTTATGTGCATACTTGTTAGTTTTGTAGCAATTTGAGCCTAATTTCGTGTTATGCACCTAATTTATAGGTCAATGACCCCAAAATGTTGTTAAAGTGCCTGTAAATGGGGTTAATGTGCCCACTTGTTAGTGTAGTGCCTTTTTGAGCTTAGTTTACTATTATGGACCTCATAAGGAGGAAATGCACCCAAAAATGGGTTGCATTTCCTAAAAGTGGGTTGCGATGGCTAAGAATTGGGCAAATATGCCTATTTGGTATTGTAGTGCCTAATTTATGGGCCACTTCTTAGCAAAATAGGGTTAAAGCATCTAAATGCAGGTTAAAATGCCTAAAATTGGGGTTTATGGGCCTATTTGTGAGTGTAGTGGAAATTTGAGCCTAATTTTCTGTTATGCGCCTGACTTATAAGCCAATGGACCTAGAAATGCGATTAAGCATCTAAAAATAGAGTTAATGTGCCCACTTCTCACTGTAGTGCCTTTTTTAGTCTAGTTTACTATCATGTGCCTAATAAATAGGAAAGGCACCCAAAAATGGGTTGAAGTGCCTAAAAGTGGGTTAAAGGTCCTAAGAATGGGGTTAATCTTCCTACTTGTTAGTGTAGTGCCTAATTTATAGAACAATGCACCCAAAATGTAGTTAAAGTAATTGCCTAAAAATACATTTAAGGTGCATAAAAATGGGGTTGATGTGACCACTTGTCAGTGTAGTGCGCATTTGAGCCTAATGAACTATTATATGCCTAAGAAAGAGGAAATGCACCCAAAAATCAGTTGAAGTTCCTAAAGTGGGTTAAAGAACCTAAGAATAGGGTTAATTCGCCTACTTATAAGAACTATTATATGCCTAAGAAAGAGGATATGCACCCAAAAATCAGTTGAAGTTCCTAAAGTGGGTTAAAGAACCTAAGAATAGGGTTAATTCGCCTACTTATAAGTGTAGCGCCTAATTTATAGGCAAGTGCACCCAAAAATGGGGTTAAAGCGCCTAAGTGTGGGTTAATAGGCCTAAAAATGGGGTTTATGAACCTATTTGTCATTGTAGTGGCAATTTGAGCCTAATTTACTTTTATGAGCCTAATTTACTGTTAAGCACCTAACTTATAGTCCAATGCTCCCAAAAATGTGGCAAACGTGCCTAAAAAATGGGTTAATGCACCCATTTATCAGTGTAGTGCCTTTTTAAGCCTAATTTACTATAATGGGCCCAATAAGTAGGAAATGCACCCAAAAATAGGTTGAAGTGCCTAAAAGTGGGTTAAAGAACCTAAGAATGGCATTAATCTGCTTAATGTTTAGTGTAGTGCCTAATTTGTACAACAATGTGCCCCAAAATGAGGGTAAAGCGCCTAAATGTGGGTTAAAATTCCTATGAGGTTCATGCGCCTATTTGTCAGTGCAATTGCAATTTGGGCCTAATTTTCTATTATGTGCCTAATTAATAGGCCAATGCGCCCTAAAATGCAGTTGAACCACCTAAAAATGAGGTTAATGTGCCCACTTAATGAAATAGTGTTGATTTGAGCCTAATTTAGTATTATGCACCTAGTAAATAGAAAATGCACCCAATGATGGGTTGAAGTGCCTAAAAGTTGGTTAAAGATCCTTAGAATGGGGTTAATCTACCTACTTTTCAGTGTATTCCCTAATTTATAGGCCAATGTACCGCAAAATGGGGTTAATGCGCCTAAGCGTGGATTAAAATGCCTAAAAATTGGGATTTATGCATCTATTTTGTCAGTGTGGTGGAAACAAGAGCCTAATTTACTGATATGCACCTAATTTATAGGCCAATGCGGCCAAAAATGCAGTTAGAGCACCAAAAAATGAGATTTATGTGCATATTTGTCAGTGTAGTGGGTATTTGAGCCTAATTTTTTGATGATGTGCCTAATTTATACGCCAATGCACCCAAAAATGTGGTTAAAGCGCCCAAAAATGGGGTTAATACTCCCACTTGTCAGTGTAATGCCTTTTTAACCTAATTTACTATTATCTACCTAATAAATAGGAAATGCTCCCAAAAATGGTTGAAATCCTAAAAGTGGGTTAAAGCGCCTAAGAATGGGGTTAATTCACCGACTTGTTATTGTAGTGCTTGTATATAGGCCAATGCGTCGTAAAATGGGGTTCAAGCACCTGAAAGTGGGTTTGAACGCCTAAAAATGTGGTTTATGTGCCTATTTGTCATTGTAGTGGAAATTTGAGCCTAATTTACTGTTATCCGCCTAACTTATAGGCCAATCGCCCAAAATGCAGTTAAAGCACCTAAAAATTGGGTTAATGCGCTCACTTATCTCTTTAGTGCCTTTTTTAGCTTAACTTACTATTATACGCCTAATAAAGAGGAAATTCACCCACAAATGGGTTGAAGTGACCAAAAGTGGGTTAAAACACCTAAAAATGGGGTTAATCCCCTTACTTGTCAGTTTAGTGCCAAATTTATAGGCTAATGCCCCCAAAATGGGGTTAAAGCGCCTTAGCGTGGTTAAAATTCTTAAAAATGGGGTATATGCACCTATTTGTCAGTGTAGTGGCAATTTGAGCCTAATTTACTATTATGTGCCTAATTTATAAGACAAAGCGCTCAAAAATGTGGTAAAGAATCCAAAAATGGAGTTAATGTGCCCACTTCTCAGTGTAGTTCCTTTTTTTATCCTAATTTACTATTATGTGCCTAATAAATACGGCATGGGCCCAAAAATGAGTTGAAGTGCCTAAAATTGGGTTAAAGAGACTATGAATGGGGTTAATCTACCTACTTGTTAGTGTAGTGACTAATTTGTAGGCCAATGCTCCAAAAAATGTGGTTAAAGCGCCTAAAAATGCAATTGAAGTGTCTAAAAATGGGGTTAATGTGCCTACTTATCAGTGTAGTGCCCATTTGAGCCTAATTTACTATTATATTCCTAACAAAGAGGATATGCACCCTAAATCAGTTGGAGTTCCTAAAGTGGGTTAAAGCACCTAAGAATAGGGTTAATCTATCTACTCGTTAGTGTAGTGCCTAATTTATCGGCCAGTGTGCCTGAAAATGGGGTTAAAGCACCTAAGTGTGGGTTAATATGCCTAATTATGTAGTTTATGTGCCTATTTGGCAGTGGAGTGTAAATTTGAGACTAATATATTGTTATGAGCCTAATTTACTATTATGCGCCTAATTTTTAGGTCAATGCACCCAGAGATGCAGTTAAAGTTCCCAAAAATGGGGTTAATGCACCCACTTGTAAGTGTTGTGCCTTTTTTAGCCTGAGAATGTGGTTAATCTGCCTACTTGAATGTGTAGTGCCTAATATATAAGCTAATGCACCACAAAATGGGGTTAAAGAGTCTAAAATTGGGTCAAAATGCCTAAAAATGGGGTTTGTGCACCTATTTGTCGATGTAGTGGCAATTTGAGCCTAATTGACTATTATGCGCCCAATTAATAGGCCAATGTGCCAGAAAATGTGGTTAAAGCGCTTAAAAATGGGGCTAATACACCCACTTGTCAGTGTAGTGCTATTTTTAGCCTAATTTACTATAATGTGCCTAATAATTAGGAAATGCGCCCAAAAATGTGTTGAATTGCCTAAAAGTGGGTTAAAGTGCCTAAACATGGGGTAATCTGCCTACTTGTTAGTGTAGTTCTAATTTATATGCCAATGCACTACAAAGTGGGGTTAGAGCACCTATAAGTGGGTCAAAATGCCAAAAAATGGGGTTTATGCACCTATTTGTCAGTGTAGTGGCAATTTGAACCTAATTTACTATTACATGCCAAATTTATAGGTCAATGCACCAAAAGTTGTTGTTAAAGTGCATAAAAATGGGGTTAAAGTTCCCACTTGTTAGTGTACTACCTTTTTAGCATAATTTACTATTATGAACGTATAAATACAAAATGCGCCCAAAAATGGGTTGAAGAGCCTAAAAAGTGGGTTGAAGTGCCTAAGCATGGGGTTAGTCAGCCTACTTGTCAGTGTACTGCCTACTTTATAGACCAATGCACCCCAAAATGGGGTTAAAGTGCATAAGTGTGGTTAAAACAACTAAAAATGGGGTTTATGCGCCTATTTGTCAGTTTAGTAGCAATTTGAGACTAATTTACTCTTCTGCACCTAATTTTTAGGCCATTGTACCAAAAAATCTGGTTAAAGTGCCTAAAAATGAGGTTGATGTGCCCACTTGTCACTATAATGCCTATTTGAGCTTAATTTACTATTATGCACCTAATAAATAGTAATTCACCCAAAATGGGGTGAAGTGCCTAAAAGTGGGCTAAAGCGCCTACGAATTGGGTTAATCCACCTACTTGTTAGTGTTGTGCCTAATTTATAGGCCAATGCACCCAAAATGTGATTAGAGCACCTAAAAATGGGGTTTACGGACATATTTGTCAGTTTTGTGGAAAATTTGAGCCTAATTTCCTATTATGCGTCTAATTTGAGCTTAATTTACTATTATGTGCCTATTTATAGGCCAATGTGCCCAAAAATGCGTTCAAGGTGCCTAAAAATGGGGTTAATGTGCCCACTTGTCAGTGTAGTGCCTTTTTTAGCTTAATTTATTATTATGTGCCTAATAAATAGGAACAACACTCAAAAATTGAAGTTCCTAAAAGTGGGTTAAAACTTCTAAGAATGGGGTTAATATGCCTATTTGTCAGTTTAATGCCTAATTTATAGGCCAATGCGCCCCAAAATTGGGTTAAGGCGCCTAAGTGTGGGTTAAAATGCCTAAAAATGGGGTTTATGGCCCTATTTGTAAGTTTATTGGTAATTTGAGCCTAATTTACTATTATGCTACCTAATTTATAGACCAATGCGCCCGAAATGTGGTTAAAGGGCGTAAAAATGGGGTTAATGTGTCCACTTGTTAGAGTAGTAACTATTTGAGCCTAATTTACTATTATGCACCTAATAAAGAGGAAATACACCCAAAAATGGGTTGCAATTGCTAAAAGTGGGTTAAAGCGCCTAAGAATGGTGTTAATCTGCCTACTTGTTAGCGTAGTCCCTAACTTATAGGCCAATGTGCCTTGAAATGGGGCTAAAGTGCCTAAGTGTGGGTTAAAATGCCTAAAATTGGGCATATTTACTTACACGTCAGTGTAGTGGCAATTTGAGCCTAATTTATCGTTATGCACCTAATTTATAGGTCAATGCACCAAAATGCAGTTAATGCACCTAAAAATGGGGTTAATAAACTCACTTGTAAGTGTAGTGCCTTTTTAGGCTAGTTTACTGTTATGCCCCTAATAAACCAGAAATGCACCCAAAATTGGGTTGAAGTGCCTAAAAGTGGGTTAAAGCACCCAAAAATGGAGTTAATCTGCCAGCTTGTCAGACAATTCTTCCAAAATTGTGGTTAAAGTGCCTAAAAATGGGGTTATTGCGCCCACTTGTCAGTGTGATGCCTTTTTAGCCTAATTTACTATCATACGCCTAATAAATAGGAAATGCACCAAAAAATGGGTTGAAGTGCCTAAAAGTGAGTTAAAGTGCCTAGGTATGGGGTTAATCAGCCTACTTATTAGTATAATGCCTAAATTATAGGCCAATGCACCCCAAAGGGGTTTAAAGCACCCAAAAGTGGGTCAAAATGCCAAAAAATGGGGTTTATGTACCTATTTGTCAATGTAGTGGCAATTTGAGCCTAATATACTATTATGTTCCTAATTTATAGGCCAATGCACCCAAAAATGTGATTAAAGCGCTTCAAAATTGGGTAAATGCATCTACTTGTCAATGTAGTGTATTTCTTAGCATAATTTACTATTATGTGCCCAGTAAACAAGAAATGCACCCAAAAATTAGTTGAAGTGCCTAAAAGTGGGCTAAAGCACAAAAAAAAGAGCTTAATCCGCCTATTATTGAGAGTAGTGCCTAATTTATAGGTTAATGCGCTCCAAAATGAGGGTAAAGCACCTAGTTTTTTTTTTAGGTTAGGGTAAAGCACCTAGTTTATAGGCCAATGTTGGTTAAAATTCCTAAAAATGAGGTTTATGCACCTATTTGTCAGTGTAGTGTAAATTTGAGCCTAATTTACTATTATGTGCCTAATTTATAGGACAATTCACCCAAAAATGCGGTTCAAGCGACTAAAAATGTGGTTAATGCGCCCACTTGTTGAAATAGTGCCTATTTGAGCCTAATTTACTGTAATGCACCTAATAAATAGAAAATGCACCCAAACTAGGTTGAAGTTCCTAAAAGTGGGTTAAAGATCTTAAGAATGGGGTTAATCCACCTACTTTTCAATATATTGCCTAATTTCAAGGTCATTGTGCCCCAAAATAGGGTTAAAGCACCTAAGTGTGTGTTAAAACGCCTAAAAATTGGGGCTTATGCACCTATTTGTTAGTGTAGTAGCAATTTGAGCCTAACTTACTATCATGCACCTAATTTATAGGCCAATGTTGCCAAAAATTGATTTAGAGCGCCTACAATTGGGATTTATGTGCATAATTGTCAGTTTAGTGGCTATTTGAGCCTAATTTATCATTATGCACCAAATTTATAGGCCAATGCACCCAAAAATGTGGTTAAAGCACCAAAAATGGGGTTAATGCATCCACTTGTCAGTGTAATGCCTTTTTAGACTAACTTACTATTATGTGCCTAATAAATAGGAAATGCGGAAAAAAATGGATTGAAGTGCCTAAAAGTGGGTTAAAGCACCTAAGAATGGCATTAAAGTACTTACTTATCAGTGTAGTGACTAATTTATAGGCCAATGTGCCCCCAAATGGGGTCAAAGCACCTAAAAGTGGGTTTGAATGCCTAAAAATGGGTTTATGTGCCTATTTTTCAATGTAGTGGCAATTTGAACCCGATTTTCTATTATGTGCCTAATTTATAGGCAAATGGCCCAAAAATGTGATTAAAGTGCCTAAAACTGGGGTTAATGTGCCCACTTGTTAGTGTAGTGCCTTTTTTAGCCTAATAAATAGGAAATGTGCCCAAAAATGGGTTGAAGTGCCAAAAAGTGGGTTAAAGCGGGTAAAAAGGGGTTTATCTGCCTACTTGTCATGTAGTGCCTAAAATATAGTACAATCCCCCCAGAATGGGGTTAAAGCATCTAAAAGTGGATTTTAATGCCTAAAAATGGGTTTTAGGTGTCTATTTGTCAGTGTAGAGGCAATTTGAGCCTAATTTACTATTATGTGTCTAGTTTAAAGGCCAATGCACACAAAAATACAGTAAAAGTGCCTTAAAATGGGGTTAATGCACCCTCATGTTAGTGTCGTGCCTTTTTTAGCTTAATTTACTATTGTGCAACTAATAATATGAAATGAGCCCAAAAATGGGTTCAAGTGTCTAAAAGTGGGTTAAAGCACCTAGGAATGGGGTTAATCTCCGTACTTGTCAGCATAGTGCCGAATTTATAGGCCAATGCATGCCAAAATGCTGCTAAAGCACCTAAGTGTGGTTAAAATGCCTAAAAATATGGTTTACGTGCGTATTTCTCAGTGTAGTGGATTTTTTAGCCTAGTAATATTGTATGTGCCTAATTTATAGGCCAATGCACCCAACAATGTGATCAAAGCACCTAAGAATGGGGTTAATGCACCCACTCATCATTGTAGTGCTTATTTGAGCCTAATTAACTATTATGTGCCTAATATATAGAAAATGCACCCAAAAATGGGTTGAACTGCCTAAAAGTAGGTTAAAGATCCTATGAATGGAGTTAATCCATCTACATAGTGTATTTCCTAATTTTTAGGTCAATGCTCCCCAAAATTAGTTCAAAGCACCTAAGTGTGGGTGAGAATGCCTATGTTCCTATTTTTTAGTGTAGTGGCAATTTGAGACTAATTTACTATTATGCGACCTAATTTTATAGGCCAATGCACCCAGAAATTAGGTAAAAGTGCCTAAAAATGGGGTTAATGCACACACTTATAGTGTAGTTCCTTTTTTATCCAAATTTACTATTATCTAGCTAATAAACATGAAATGGGCCCAAAAATGGGATGAAGTGCCTTAAAGTGGGTTAAAGCGCCTAAGAATGGGATTCATTAGCATGCTTATGTAGCCCTAATTTATAGGCCAATGCTCCCCAAAGGGGTTTAAAATACCTAAAATATGTCAAAATGCCTAAAAATGGGGTTTATGTGACTATTTGTCAAAGTAGTGGCAATTTGAGCGTAATTTACTATTATGCACCCAATTTATAGGCCAATGCTCCCAAAAATGTCGTTAAAGCATCTAAAAATTGGGTTAATGTGCCCACTTGTCAGTGTAGTGCCACTTATAGCATAATTTACTTTTATGGGCCCAATAAATAGGAAATTCTCCAAAAAATAGGTTGTAGTGCTTAAAAAACTCAGTCAAAGTACCTAAGAATGGGGTTAATATGCCTACAGTTGAGTGTAGTGCCCAATTTATAGGCCAATGTACCCCAAAATGAGGACAAAGCACCTAAGTGTGGGTTAAATTCCTAAAAATGAGGTTTATGCGCCTATTTGTAATTGTAGTTGCAATTTGAGCCTAATTTACTATTATGCGCCTAATTTATAGGCCAATGCGCCCTAAAATGCAGTTGAAGCGCCTTAAAATGGGGTTAATGCGCCCACTTGTCGAAATAGTGCCTAATTGAGCCTAATTTACTATAATATGCCTAATAAATACAGAATGCACCAAAAATGGGTTAAAGTGCCTAAAAGTGGGTTAAAGCTCCTAAGAATGAAGTTAATCTGCATATGTTTCAGTGTATTGCCTAATTTTTAGGCCAATGCGCCCCAAAATGGGGTTAAAGTGCCTAATCATGGGTTAAAATACCCAAAAAATGGGGTTTATGTGCCTATTTGTCACTATAGTAACAATTTGAGTGTAATTTACTGTTACACAGCTAATTTATAGGTCAATTCACCCAAAAATGTAGTTAGAGCGCCAAAAATGGGATTCATGCGCATATTTGTCAATGTAATGGGTATTTGAGCCTAGTTTACTATTATGCCCCTAATTTATTGGCCAATGCGCCCAAAAATGCAGTTAAAGCGCACAAAAATGGGGTTAATGTGCCCACTTGTTAGTGTAATACCCTTTTTTTATCTAATTTACTATTTTGCGCCTAGTAAATAGAAATGCACCCAAAAAGGGATTGAAGTGCCTAAAAGTGGGTTAAAGTGCCTAAGAACGGGGTCAATTCGCCTACTTGTCAGTATTGTGCCTAATATATAGGCCAATGCGCCCCCAAATGGGTTTTAAGTGCCTAAATGTGGTTTAAAAGACTAAAAATGGATTTTATGTGCCTATTTGTCATTGTAGTTGCAATTTGAGTCTAACTTACTATTATGCGCCTAATTTATAGGCCAATGCACCCTAAAATGTGGTTGAAGTGCTGAAAAATGGGGTTAATGCACCCACTTGTCAAAATAGTGCTTATTAAAGCCTTATTTACTATTATGCACCTACTAAATAGATAATGCACCAAAAATGGGTTGAAGTGCCTATTAGTAGATTAAAGCTCCTAAGAATGTGATTAATCCACCTACTTTTTAGTGTATTGCCAAATTTATAGGCCAATGCCTATAAGTGTCTTAAAGCACTTAATAATGGGTTAAAATGGCAAACAATTGGGGTTTATGTGCCTATTTGTCAGTGTAGCGGAAATTTAAGTCTGACTTACTGCTATGCACCTAATTTATAGGCCAATGCACCCAAAAATATAGTAGAGCACCAAAAATGGGATTTATGTGCCTATTTGTCAATGTAGTGGCTATTTGAGCCTAATTTACTGTTATGCGCCTAATTTATAGGTCAATGCACCTTAAAATGCGGTTAAAGCTCCCAAAAATGTGGTTAATGTACCCACTTGTCAATGAAATGCATTTTTAACCTAATTTACTATTATGCACCTAATAAATAGGAAGTGCGTCCTAAATTGGTTGAAGTGCCTAAAAGTGGGATAAAGCACCTAAGAATGGGGTTAACTGCCTACTTGTTAGCGCAGTTCTGAATTTGTAAGCCAATGTGTCCCAAAATGGGGTTAAAGCGCCTACTTATGGTTAAAATGCCTAAAAATAGGGTTTATGCACCTATTTGTTAGTGTAGTGGAAAATTGAGCCTAATTAAATGTTATGCGAGTCCAATGAGCCCAAAAATGCAATTAAAGCGCCTAAAAATGGGGTTAACGCATCCACTTGTCATTGTAGTGCCTTTTACCTTAATTTATTAATATGCACCTAATAATAGGAAATGCGCCCAAAATTGGGTTGAAGTGCCTAAGAGTGGGTTAAAGTGCTTAAGAATGCGGTTAATCCCCCTACTTGTAAGTGTAGTGCCAAATTTATAGGCCAATATGCCTCAAAATGGGGTTAAACTGCCTAAGTGTGGTTAGAAATGGGGCATATGCACATATTTGTCAGTGTAGTGCTAATATGAGCTTAAGTTACTGTTATGCGTCTAATTTCTTCGCCAATGTGCCCAAAACATTTCAAACACCTAAAAATGGGGGTTAATCCGCCCACTTGTCAATGTAGTGTCAATTTGAGCCTAATTTACTATTATGAGCCTAAAAGATGATATGGGTTAAAGTGCCTAAAAGTGGGTTCAAGCTTGTAAGCATGGGGTTAATGTACCTATTTGTCAGTGTATTGCCTAATTAATTGGCCAATGTGCCTTAAAAATGGGTTAAGGCGCCTAAGCTTGTGTTAAAATGTAAAAAAATTGAGTATATGTGCTTATTTGTCACATTAGTGGTATTGTGAACCTAATTTACTATCATGTGACATAAATTATTGACGATGCGCCCAAAATGTGTTTAAAGGACCTAAAAATTGGGTTAATACGTCTACTTGTCAGTGAGTGCATATTTGAGCCTTATTTACCATTATGCACCTAATAAAGAGGAAATGCATCCAAAGATTGGTTGTAGTTCCTAAAAGTGGGTTAAAGCACCTAAGAATGGGGTTAATCTGCCTACTTGATAGTGTAGTGCCTAATTTATAGGACAATGCACCCTAAAATGGGGGTTAAAGTGCCAAAGTGTGGGTTAAAACACCTAAAATTGGGGTTTATTCACCTATATGTCAGTCTAGTGGCAATTTGAGCCTAATTTACTATTATGCACCTAATTTATAGGCTAGTGCGCCAACAACTACAGTTAAAGAGCCTAAAAATGGGGTTAATGCACCCACTTGCCAGTGTAGTTCCTTTCGTAGCCTAATTTACTATTTTGCACCTAATAAATAGGAAATGTTCCCAAAAATGGATTGAACTGCCTAAAAGTGGGTTAAAGCACCTAAGAATGGGATTAATCAACCTAGTTGTATGTGTAGTGCCTAATTTATAGGTCAATGCAATCCAAAATGGGTTAATGCACCTAAAAGTGGGTCAAAATGCCTACAAATGGGGTTTATGCAACTATTTGTCACTGTAGTGGCAATTTGAGCCTAATTTACTATTATGCGCCTAATTTATAGGGAAATGTGACCAAAAATGTGGTTAATGCACCCACTTGTTAGTGTAGTGCCTATTTGATCCTAATATGCTATTATTCACCTAATAAATAGGAAATTCTACCCAAAAATGAGTTGAAGTGACTAAAAGAGGGTTAAAGCACCTAATAATGGGGTTTATACGTCTATTTGTCGGAGTAGTGGAAATTTGAGCCTAATTAACTATTATGCACCTAATTTATAGGTCAATGCGTCTAAGAATGTGGTTCAATCACCTAAAAATGGGGTTAATGCACTCACATGTCAGTGTAGTGCCTTTTTAGCTAAGTTTACTATTATGCACCTAATAAATAGGAAATGTGCCTAAAAATGCATTGAGGAGCCTAAAAGTGTGATAAAGGACCTAAGAATGGGGTTAATCTACCTACTTGTTAGTGTGGTGCCTAATTTAGAGACCAATGAGCCCCAAAATGGGGTTAAAGTGACTCAAACTGGGTTTGAACGCCTAATAATGGGGTTTATGCGCCTACTTGTCAATGAGTGCCTAATTTATAGGAAAATGCGCCCCAAAACAGGGTTTAAGCGCCTAAAGTGGGTTAAAACACCTAAAAATGGGGTTTATTCACCTATTTATCAGTGTAGTGGCAATTTGAGCCTAATTTATAGTAATGTGCCTAATTTATAGGGCAATGCACCAAAACAATGTGGTTTAAGCCCCTAAAAATGGGGTGATTCCGCCCACTTCTTAGTGTAGTGCCGGTTTGAACCTAATTTACTATTATTCACCTAATAAATAGGAAATGCACCCAAAAATTGGTTGAAGAGCCTAAAAGTGGGTTAAAGAGCCTAAGAATGGGGTTAATCTTCCTACATGTTAGCGTGGTGCCTAATCTTTAGGCCAATGTGCCCCAAAATGGGGTTAAAGCGCCTAAAAGTGGGTTTGAATGCCAAAAAATGGGTTTATGCACATATTTGTCAGTTTAGTGGTAGTTTAAGCCTAATTTAGTGTTATGCGCCTAATTTATAGGCTAGTGTGCCCAAAAATTCAGTTAAAGTGCCTAATTTAGTGTTATGCGCCCAATTTATAGGTTAGTGCGCCCCAAAATGGGGTCAAAGCGCTAAAGTGTGGTTAAAACTCCTAAAAATTGGGTATATAAGCCTATTTGTCAGTGTAGTGGCAATTTGAGCCTAATTTACTATTATGCTCCTAATTTTATAGGCCAATGCGCCCAAATTTTGATTAAAGCACCTAAGTGGGGTTAATGCACCCACTTGTCAGTGTAGTGCCTACTTGAGCATAATTTACGCTTAATAAATAGGAAATCCACCCAGAAATAGGTTGAAATGCCTAAAAGTGGGTTAAAGCTCCAAATAATGGGGTTAATCAGCCTATTTGTTTGTGTATTGCTTAATTTATAGGCCTCACGTGTGTGGGCTAAAATGCCTAAAAATGGGGTTTATGTGCCTATTTATCATTGTATTTGAAATTTGAGCCTAATTTATTATTTTGCAACCTAATTTATGGCCTAATGCTCCCAAAAATGTGGTTAAAGGTCTAAAATGGAGTTAATACGTCCACCTATTAGTGTAGTGCCTATTTGAGCCTAATTTACTATTATGCCCCTAATAAATAGCAAATGCACGCAAAAGTGGCTTAAAGTGCCTAAGAATGTGGTTAATCTACCTACTTCTCAGTTTAGTGCCTATTTTGTAGGCCAATGCACCCCAAAGTGGGGTTATAGCGCCTAATAGTGGATCAAATGCTTAAAATGGGGTTTATGTGCCTATTTGTTTTTGTAGTGGAAATTTGAGCCTAATTTAATTTTATGCGCCTAATTTATAGACAATGCGATAAAAAATGCAGTTAATGCACCTAAATATTGTGTTAATGTATCCACTTGTCAGTGCAGTGCCTATTTGAGCATGTTTTACTATTATGCTCCTAATAAATAGGAAATGCACCCAAAAAGGGTAGAAGTTCCCAAAGTGGGTTAAGCGCCTAAGAATGGGGTTAATCCACCTACTTGTTAGTGTAGTGCCTAATTTACAATCGAATGCCCCGAAAATGGGGTTAAAGTGCCTATAAGTGGGTCAAAATGCCAAAAAATGGGGCTTATGCATCTATTTGTTTGTGTAGTGGCAATTTGAGCCTGATTTGCTATTATGCACCTAATTTATAGGCCAATGTGGATGAAAGTGTTATTAATGTGCATAAAAATGGTGCTAATGCGTCCACTTGTCAATGTAGTGCATTTTTATCCTAATTTACTATTATGTGCCTAATCTATACTACTATAAAAAAAGCAAATGTTTGAATGAAGTAGCAGTTATACTATTTTGTTTCTTCTCTAAACCAATAACCAATCAGAATGGAGGATTTCAAAAATGCTGCTCTCTGGTTAACTCTCAGTCTTCTCTCCTTTGTTCTCAGTTTTCTGATAAATTTCGGCAATTCTTCTTTACAAATCCAACGACGTGTGTATGCCCCACTCACCCACGAGTCAATAAAACATAGCATTCTCAAAGCCCCACGTTTCCCTCTTCTCGGAAATGGTTACTACATATCTATCACAATCCTAAACGTTCTAACAGTTTTGCCGATTGGATATCCACAACCCTATATTGTGCCGCTAGCAGAGGAGGTGGACGGGGTGGGTCAGATGAAGCGATCTCTATGAGAAAACCGTTCTGGGCGGGGGTGGATGAAGCAGGCGGCTCTGGGTGGCCGAGGAAGAGGAGGGGGTTGCGAGAAGCGTCAGGGACGTGCTGGTCATAGTCAGCACTGCCGAGCAGTGCCCGCTTGGCTTTGGTGTTCATCAAACGGAGAACCTTCAGGAGAACCCCTGGCGTGAAGGTCAGCATCCGGGTGGGTCGACGTGAGTGGAGCAGCAAGATTTTTCTTTCTCTCCGTCTCACTCTCTTTGCTTGAATTTCTATTTTTTGACCTCTCTGCAGTTCCTTTTTCTGGAATGGATTGGTGTGGCAAAGAAGTGTTGAGGGTGTCTGGCAGCGGTGTTGTGAGCTCCTCTGGCAGCACCCGTATGCACCATTGCACCCTAATACAAGCGGTTAGGGCCGTTAGGCACTAAGGCAACGCATGGTCATCTGTTCTGTTCTCACCATGTACTGCGGAATGTGCATGCGAGGTAGTACCGCACCGAGGAGATGTGGGGGCATCGGGTGTTCCTCAGCTCACATCCAGCGGCATCTATTCGTGGTTGTGAACTTCCTCGAACAGGGGAGAGGTTGCAGAAACAATCCAACCTCCTACGCCGTGTGACTACTTTGGTTGATAAAGCCCGCTATTGCTTCTTCCACGCCACCTGTAGTCGCTCTTGTTCAGTCCAAAAAAAACCTACGCCATTGTATTGTCAAGACCGAGGCTTACTGCCCAGGCCCTAGACACGAGCAATGTCTAGACCGAGGCTTACTTATATCGTCGAGGTCGCCTTTGGAATTCCACAACACCACCTACTCATGGCCCTAGACACGAGCAATGTCGCTGCCTGGATCCCAGCCTTTGCCTGCTCGGACTGTCAGATCACCTCTTGCAACTTCTGCTATACGGCCACTAAATCTTCAGCGTACAATGAAGTTCTGCTCCCTACCACCCCGAAGAGTCCCGAGATATTAGGCCGAGACGTACGTGTCCTTAATTGTCATAAGGAGCAGAACTCCTAGCGGAATCGGCCAACACACTTCAAACTGTACCAATAATAGAGTAAGCCTGAGGTTTGCAATTAACTGGGTATGTCCGCCGTCTATCCTTTCAATATCACTGCCAATGTCTAGAATCAGCCATGTACCTAATATATGTCACTTTATTCAATTTATTTGATGTACAATTTATTATCTTGCATCATATGTATGTCATAAAATTAAATAGTTCATTTTCATATCCTCTTGGGAGTCACTTTTTGTTTATATCGATTTCATGTGTGAAGTTCTTGTGCTGCGTATGGGGTTCATTTTGTTATGTATGGACTAAAATTTCAGATGGGCATGTGTACTCCTTAACACTTGCTTGAATCCATAGTTATGAACCATATACCATTGTTATGGCTACTTCAACTAACTTGATTGACTCTTGTACCACTGGCAACAGATCCATACTAAAACTCTACATCTACGAGGATGACACCGGTAGTTCTTAGTGTCAAATTTAATTTTATAAGTAAATTTAAGACACGTTACAATGGTACCACTAAGAAAAAGCACTTTCTTGATAGCAGTTTTTTCTGGGTTAGTATCAGATCACATAGAGCATGGTGTCACTGATAGTGTCTCTAGCCATGGATAGTGATATCGATGTGTAAGACGACAATGGTAAACGTGATTTTTATAACTATACAGAACATTCTTTCTGGAAGTTCTTTTCGGGAGTCAACGCCACATGCCCATTATAATATAAAAGGTTGTCGTTTGCTCTTGTCGTGGCTTATTACTAAGTGTTGATGACTAATCATCAATAGTATTTATTGTTATTTATGTCTACTTCCACTCGGCACAAAATGCTTTACATATACTGACTATTGAATAGGGTATATACGCATCCGTACAATTATCATTTAGGAAGAGTCCTGCTCATCACCAATGAAGGGTTACTACTATGGACTTGTGATATATATTCATATTTTTGTTATTTATTCTTTCATATTTTTACAAAATAGATGATAAATATTGTCCTTATTTTCCTTCTATGTTTTATTTGATGGAGTAGCTATGTTTAGCAAACAAATTGACAAGTTTGATTTTTCTCTTAAATAATATGAAAATGTTTAGTTTAGTAATTCCTTCTACTATATTACATGTTTCCAACTGTTATACACTCATGAACATGTCCATTTTTTTAAATGCATTAGCAAAATAACTACATACTATTGTATATTTTTCTCGCACAGTCCAAGTGTAGAACTAAATATATATGATATGAATAGGATAAATTTTAGTTGACAAGCTTTTAAAGTATACTTATATTTTCACTTTGAGTTTTGAATTTTAACTATAGAATACAAGTTGTTTTGTATCATTTTTTCACCAGTATACTTATATTTTCACTTTGAGTTTTGAATTTTAACTATGGAATACAAGTCTGAAAAAAACTACCAGAATTAAATAACAATGAGACTTTAATGAATTTTGGGATGTGATACCTTAAGATATTATATCTTTAGACTACGCTTGTTGCAATATATCGTACACGAATCAATGCTATATTGTAATCAACCATACAATTATGTACGAAACCAGTGGTACAAACACTAAGATTATACACTAATTATCAAATCTTACCATGAGATGCATATTACATGTTTTCTAAAACAACAAATCATTTGTTGTCTACTTTCCTTTCACTGTCTCCTCTAATTTTTTATTTCATATAATGCAGAACATAATATTAGATTAATTTCAAATGTCTTTAGAGCTTTTGAATTTGGAATTTATGCAGAGAACACTAAACCATAAAATGAATTAGTAATAAGATGACAGATTACATCAAAATAAAATGTGATCAAAAATTCCGTTGTGTGTTATTTTCTAAAAAATCCAGATTAAAAATTTAACAATATAAATGTGACACGTGCATGTGCACGTGTGTGTTCCCTAGTAAATAGAAAATGCACCAAAAATGGGTTGAAGTGCCTAAAAGTGGGTGAAAACGCCTAAGAATGGTGTTAATCTGCCTACTTATTAGTGTAGTGCCTAATTTATAGGCCAATGCACCCCCAAATGGGGTTAAAGCACCTTAAAGTGGGTTTGAATACCTTAAAGTGGGTGTATGTAGTGGCAATTTGAGCCTAATTTACTATTATGCACCTAATTTATAGGCCAATGTGTCCAAAAATGCGGTTAAAGTGCCTAAAAATGGAGTTAACATGGCCACTTGTTAGTGTAGTGCCGTTTTAGCCTAATTTACTATTATGTGGTTAATAAATAGGAAGTGAACCCAAAAATGGGTTAAAGTGCCTAAAAGTGGGTTAAAACACCTAAGAATGGGGTTAATCCACCTACATGTTAGTGTAGTGCCTAATTTATAGTCGAATGCGCCCCAAAATGGGGTTAAAGCGCCTAAAATTAGGTTTGAACGCCTAAAAATGGGGTTTATGCACTCATTTGTCATTGTACAGGCAATTCGAGCCTAATTTATTTTTATGCACTTATCAATAGGGCAATGGTCCTAAAAATACAGTTAAAGTGCATAAAAATGGTGTTAATGCGCCCACTTGTCTGTGTAGTGCCTTTTTTAGCTTAATTTACTATTATGTAGCTAATAAATGGGAAATACTCCCAAAAATGGGCTGAAGTGCTTAAAAGTGGGTTAAAGCACCTAACGATGGGGTTAATCTGCCTACTTGTCTTATAGTGCCAAATTTATATGCCAATGCGCCCTAAAATGTGATTACAACACCTAAGTGTGGTTAAAATGCCTAAAAATGGGGTTTACACACCTATTTATCAATGTAGTGGCTTTTTTAGCCTAATTTACTATTTTGTGCCTAATTTATAGGTCGATGCACCTAAAATGCGGTTAAAGTACCTAAATATGGGGTTAATGTGACCATTCGTCAGTGTAGTGCCTATTTGAGCCTAAATTACTATTATGTGCCTAATATATAGGAAATGCACCCAAAAACGGGTTGAAGTTCCTAAAAGTGGGTTTAAGCTCCTAAGAATGGAATTAATCTATGTACTTGTCAGTTAATTACCTAATTTTTAGGCCAATGCTCCCCAAAATGGATTTAAACCACCTAAGTATGGGTTAGAATGCCTAAAAATGGGATTAATGTTCTTATTTGTCAATATAGTAGCAAGTTGAGCCTAATTTACAATTATGCGACCTAATTTATAGGTCAATGCACCCAGAATTGAAGTTAAAATAAGGTTAATGCGCCCACTTATAGTGTAGTGCCTTTTTTATCCAAAGTTACTATTATGCACATAATAAATAGGAAATGTTCCCAAAAATGTGTTGAAGTGCCTAAAAGAGGGTTAAAGCACCTAACAATGGGGTTGATCTGCCTACTTGTTAGTGTAGTGCCTAATTTATAGGCCAATGCACTATAAAATGGGGTTAAAGCACCTAAAAGTGGGTCAAAATGCCTAAAAATGGGGTTTATGTGCCTATTTGTTTATGTAGTGGCAATTTGAGCCTAATTTATTATTATGGGCCTAATTTCGTAGGTCAATGCACACAAAATGCGATTAAAGCGCCTAAAAATTTAGTTAATGCACCCAATTGTTAGTGTAGTGCCTTTTTAGCATAATGATACTATTATGCACCCAATAAATAGGAAATGCACCCAAAAATGGGTTGAAGTTCCTAAAAGTGGGTTGAAACACCTAAGAATGGGGTTAATCCACCTACTGTTCAACGTTGTTCCTAATTTATAGACTTATGTGCCCCAAAATGAGGGTAAAGCGTTGAAGTAGGGTTAAAATTCTTAAAAATGTGGTTTGTGTGCCTATTTGTCAGTGTATTGGCAATTGGAGCCTAATTTATTGTTATGTGCCTAATTTATAGGCCAATGCACCCCCAAAATGTGGTTGAAGCGCCTTAAAATGGGGTTAATGCGCCCACTTGTCAAAATAGTGCTATTTTAACCTAATTTACTATTATGCGCCTAATAAATACAAAATGCACCCAAAAATGGGTTGAAGTACCTAAAGGTGGGTTAAATCTCCTAAGAAAGGGGTTAATCCCCCTACTTTTCTATTTATTGTCTAATTTATAGGTCAATGCGCCCCAAAATGGGGTTAAAGCACCTAAGCATGGATTAAAATTCCTAAAATTGGGGTTACATGCCTATTTGTCAGTGTAGTGGTAATTTTAGCCAAATTTATTATTATGCACCTAATTTATAGGACAATGCACCAAAAAATGTAGTTAGAGCGCCTAAAGATGGGATTTATGCAAACATTTGATGGTGTAGTGGCTATTTGAGCCTAATTTACCATTATGTGCCTAATTTATAGGCCAATGTGCCCAAAAATACAGTTAAGTGCCTAAAATGGGGTTAATGGGTCCACTTGTCAACGTAATGCCTTTTTAGCTTAATTTACTATTATGTGTCTAATAAACTTGAAATACACCTAGAATTGGATTGAAGTGCCTAAAAGTAGGTTAAAGCGCCTAAGAATGGGGTTAATCCGCCTACTTGTCAGTGTAGTACCTAATCTTTAGGCCAATTCCCCCCCCCCAAAAAAAATGGGGTTAAAGTGCCTAAAAGTGGGTTTGAATGACTAAAAATGGGGTTTATGCGCCTATTTGTCATCGTAATGGCAATTTGAGCCTAGTTTACTGTTATGCACCTAATTTATAGGCCAATGTGCCCAAAAATGTAGTTAAAGCACCTAAAAGAGGGGTTAATGCCCCCACTTGTCAGTGTAATGCATTTTTCAACTTAAATGATTTTCTATGGGTGTCCTTTCGGGCACAACTGCTACATTCTAAAATAACTCTTACTCTAACTTCTTTATACTTTGTCATTTGCGCCTAATAGATAGGAAATGTGCCCAAAATGGGTTGAAGTGCCTAAAAGTGGATTAAAGCACCTAAGAGTGGGGTTAGTCCTGCTACTTGTTAGTGTAGTGCCGAATTTATGGGCCAATGCGCCCCAAAATGGGGTTAAAGCACCTAAGTGTGGTTAAACCACCTAAAATGTGGTTAAGCGCCTATTTGTTAGTGTAGTGGTAATTTGAGCCTAATTTACCATTGTGTGCCTGATTTATAGGCCAATGCACCCGAAAATGCATTTAAGGTGCCTAAAAATGGGGTTAGTGCATTCACTTCTAGTCTAGTACCTATTTCAGCCTAATTTACTATTATGTGCTTAATAAATAGGAAATTGTACCCAACGATGGGTTGAAGTGCCTAAAAGTGGGTTAAAGCTCCTAAGATTGGGGTTAATTCGCCTGTTTGTAAGTGTATTTCCTAATTTATAGGTCGTTGTACCCCAAAATAGGGTTAAGGTGATGAAGTGTGGGTTAAAATGCCTAAAAATGGGGTTTAGATGCCAATTTGTCAGTGTCGTGGTTAAAGGACCTAAAATGTGGTTAATGCATCTACTTGTAAATGTAGTGCCTATTTGAGCCTAATTTATATTGTGCACCTAATAAAGAGGAAATTCACCCAAAAAAGGGTTGTTGTTCCTAAAAGTGGGTTAAAGAGCCTAAGAATGGGGCTAATCGCCTATTTATCAGTGTAGTGCCCAATTTATTAGCTAATGCGCCTTAAAATGGGGTTAAAGTGCCTAAGTGTGGGTTAAAACACCTAAAAGTGGGGTTTATTCCCATATAGTTAGTGTAGTGGTAATTTGAGCCTAATTTACTGTTATGCGCCTAATTTATAGGCCTGTATGCCCAAAAATACAGTTAAAGTGCCTAAAAATAAGGTTAATGTGCCTACTTGTCAGTGTAGTACCTTTTATTTACTATTTTCCACCTAATAAACAAGAAATGTGCCCAAAAATGGATTGAAGTGCCTAAAGGTGGGTTAAAGCACCAAAGAAATGCAGTTTATCTGCCTACTTGTATGTGTAGTTCCTAATTTATAGGCCAATGCACCCAGAAACGGGGTTGAACTGCCTAACAGTGGGTCAAAATGACAAAAAATGTTGTTTACGTGCCTATTTGTCACTATAGTGACAATTTTAGCCTAATTTACTGTTTTGCACCTAATTTATAAGCCAATTCAACAAAAAATAGGGTTAATGCGCCCAATTGTTACTATTATGCACCTAATTTACTATTATGTGCCTAATTTATAGGCCAATGCGCCCAAAAAATGCGGTCAAAGCACCTAAAATGGGGTTAATGCACCCACTTGTCTGTGTAGTGCCTTTTTAGCCTAGTTTGCTATTATGTGCCTAATAAATAGGAAATGTGCCTAAAAATGGGTTGAAGTGCCTAAAAGTGGTTTAAAGCAGCTAAGAATTGGGGTTAATCCGCCTACTTATTAGTGAACTGCCTAAAATATAGTACAATGTGCCCCAAAATGGGGTTAAAGCACCTAAAAGTGGGTTAATACACCTAAAAATGGGGTTTCTTTGGCTAATCATTTGAGCCAAATTTATTGTTATGTGCCTAATTCTTAGGCCAATGTGCACAAAAATGCAGTTAAAGCGCCTAAAAGTGGGTTTAATGTGCCCACTTGTCACTATAGTGTCTTTTTTAGCTTAATTTATTATTATGCACCTAATAAATAGGTAAATGCGCCCAAAATGAATTGAAGAGCCTAATAGAGGGTTAAAGCACCTAAGAATGGGGTTAATCCTGCAACTTATTAGTGTAGTGTTGAATTTATAAGCCAATTCGCCCCAAAATGGGGTTAAAGTGCCTCACTATGGTTAAAACACCTAAAAATGGGGTATATGCACCTATTTGTGAGTGTGGTGGCAATTTGAGCCTAATTTACTATTATGAGCCTAATAAATAGAAAATGTGCCCAAAAATGGGTTGAAGTGCTTAAAAGTGGGTTAAAGATCCTAAGCATGGGTTAATCCCCCTATTTGTCAGTGTATTACCTAATGCCAATGCACCCCAAAATGGGGTTAAGGCACCTAATTGTGGGTTAAAATGCCTTAAAATGGGGTTCATGCATGTATTTGTCAGTTTAGTGGTAATTTCAACCTAATTTACTGTTATGTGACCTAATTTACTGACCAATGCGCCAAAAAATATGGTTAAACGGCCTAAAAATGGGGTTAATGCATTCACTTGTCTTTTTAGTGCATATTTGAGCGTAATTTACTATTATGAACCTAATAAAGAGGGAATGCACCCAAAAATGTATTGCATTTCCTAAAAGTGGGCTAAAGAGCCTAAGAATGGGGTTAATCCGCCTACTTGTTAGTGTAGTGCCTAATTTATAGGCCAGTGTGCCCTAAAATGGGGTTAAAGTGCCTAAGTGTGGCTTAAAATGCCTAAAAGTGGGGTTTATTCTCCTATACATCAGTGTAGTGGCAATTTAAGTCTAATTTATAGTTATGCGCCTAATTTATAGACCAGTGCGCCCAAAAAAGTGGTTAAAACACCTAAAAATGGAGTTGATGCACCCACTTATTAGTGTAGTGTCTTTTTTAGCCTAATTTACTATTTTGCACCAAATAAATAGGAAATGTGCCCAAAAATGGGTTGAAGTGCCTAAAATTGGTTTAAAGCGGCTCAGAATGGGGTTAATTCGCCTACTTATCAGTGAAGTGCCTAAAATATAGTATAATGTGCCCCAAAATGGGGTCAAAGCGCCTAAAAATGGGTGAAAAGGCCTAAAAATGGGGTTTGTGTGCCTATTTGTTAGTGTAGTGGCAGTTTTAGCCTAATTTACTTTTATGCGCCCAATTTATAGGCCAATGCGACAAAAAATGTGGTTAATGCACCTCAAAATGGGGTTAATGCACCCACTTGTTAGTGTAGTGCCTATTTGATCCTACTTTACTATTATGCACCTAATATATAGGAAATGCACCCAAAAATGGGTTGAAGAGTCTAAAAGAGGGTTCAAGCACCTAAAAAATGGGTTTTATGTGCCTTATTGTCATTGTAGTGGCAATTTGAGCCTACTTTAGTGTTCTGCGCCTAATTTATAGGCCAATTCGCCCAAAAATGTTGTTCAAGAGCCTGAAAATGGGGTTAATGCGCCCACTTGTCAGTGTAGTGCCTTCTTTAGCTTAATTTACTATTATGCTCCTAATAAATAGGAAATCTACCCAAAAATTGTTTGAAAAGCCTAAAAGTGGGTCAAAGCGCCTAAGAATGGGGTTAATTTGCATACTTGTCAGTGAGGTTCCTAATTTATAGACCAATGCAACTCAAAATGGGGTTAAAGTTCTTAAATGTGGGTTTGAACGCCTAAGAATGGGGTTTATGCGCCTACTTGTTAGTGTAGTACCTAATTTATAGGCAAATGTGCCCAAAAACAAGGAAAAGCACCTAAAAGTGGGTTAAAACACCTAAAAATGGGGTTTATGTGCCTATTTGTCAATGTAGTGGCAATTTGAGCCTAATTTACTGTTATGTGCCTAGTTTATAGGAGAATGCACCCAAAAATGTGGTTCAAGTGCCTTAAAATGGGGTTAATGCGCCCACTTGTTAGTGAAGTGTCATTTTGAGCCTAATTTACTATTATGTGCCTAATAAACACAAAAAGCGCCCCAAAAATGGGTTGAAGAGTCTAAAAGTTGGTTAATGCACCTAAGAATGGGGTTAATCAGCCTACCTGTTAGTGAGGTGCCTAATTAGAGGCAAATGCACCCCAAAATGGGTTAAAGCTCCTAAAAGTGGGTTTGAACTCTTAAAAATGGGGTTTATATGCCTATTTGTCAGTGTGGTGGAAGTTTGAGCCTAACTAACTGTTTTGTGCCTAATTTTAAAATGTAGTTAAAGCGCCTAAAAGTGGGGTTAATGTGTGCCCACTTGTCATTGTAGTCCCTTTTTAGCTTAATTTACTATCATGCACGTAATAAATAGCCAATGCATCCAAAAATGGGTTGAAGTGCCTGAAAGTGGGTTAAAGCACCTAAGAATGGGGTTAATCCCCCTACTTGTCAGTGTGGTGTTGAATTTATACAACAATGGCCCCAAAATGGGGTTAAACCTCCTAAGGGTGGTTAAAACACCTAAAAATTGGGTTTATCTACCTATTTGTCAGTGTAGTGGAAATTTGAGCCTGAATTACTATTATGCTCCTAATTTATAGGCCAATGCGCCCAAAAAATAGATCAAAGCACCCAAAAATGGGATTAATGCACCACTTGTCAGTGTAGTTACTATTTGAGCATAATTTATTATTATGTGCCTAATAAATAGGAAATGTGGCCAAAATGAGTTGAAGTGCCTAAAAGTGGGTTAAAGCTCCTAAGAATGAGGTTAATCCTCCAATTTATCAGTGGATTGCTTAATTTATAGGCCAATGAGCCCTAAAAAGTGGTTAAGGCAACTAATTATGGGTTAAAACGCCTAAAAAGGATCTATGGGCCTATTTGTCTGTGTAGTGGCAATTTGAGCCTAAATTACTATTTTGCGGCCTAATTAATTGACCAATGTGCCCAAAATGTGTTTAAAGGGCGTAAAAATGGGGTTAATATGTCTACTTGTTAGTGTAGTGCATATTTGAGCCTAATTTACCATTATGCACCTAATAAATAGGAAATGTGCTCAAAAGTGGGTTGATGTGCCTAAAAGTGGGTTAAAGCACCTTAGAAAGGGGTTAACCCGCCTACTTGTCAATGTAGTGCCTAATTTATTGGCCAATGCACCCCTAAATGGGGTTAAAGCACCTAGATGTGGTTCAAATGGCTAAAAATGGGGTTTATGTGCCGATTTGTCATTGTAGTGCAATTTGAGCCTAATATTGTTATGACCCTAATTTATAGGCCAATGTGCCCAATATCCCAGTTAAAGAACCTAAAAATGGGGTTAATGTGCCCACTTGTCAGTGTCATGCCTATTTCAGCTTAATTTTCTATTATGTGCCTAATAAATAGGAAATGCACCCAAAAATGGTTTAAAGTACCTATAAGTGGTTAAAGTGCCTACGAATGAGGTCAGTTCACCTACTTGTCAGTGTTGTGCCTAATTTATAGGCCATGCTCCCAAAAATGTAGTTAGAGTGCCTAGAAATGGGGTTTATGCACATATTTGTTATTTTTGTTGCAATTTGAGCCTAATTCCCTATTATGAGCCTAATTTATAGGCCAATGCGCCCAAAATGCGGTTAAAGAACCTATAAATGAGGTTAATGTGCCCACTTGTCAATGTAGCGCCTATTGAGATTACTTTACTATTATGCACCTAATATACATGAAATGTGCCCCAAAATGGGTTGAAGTGCCCAAAAGTGGGCTAAAACACCTACGAATGGGGTTAATATGCCTACTTGTTAGTGTTGTGCCTAATACGTAGGCCAATGCAAACAAAAATGGGGTTAAAGCTCCTAAATGTGGGTCAAAACACCTAAAAATGGGGTTTATGCACCTATTTGTTAGTGTAGCGGCAATATGAGCCTAATTTATACACCAATGCGTTGAATAATACAGTTAAGGCGCCTAAAATTGGGGTCAATGCCCCCACTTATCAATGTAGTGCTTTTTTAATGTAATTTACTAATAAATAGGAAATGCACCCAAAAATGGATTGAAATGCCTAAAAGTGGGTTAAAGTGCCTAAGAATGGGGTTATTCTACCTACTTTTCAGTGTAGTGACTAATTTGTAGGCGAATGTGCCCAAAAATGTCGTTAAAGTGCCTAAAAATGTAGATAAAGTGCCATAAAATGGGGTTAATCGCCCACTTGTTAGTGTAGTGCCTATTTGAGCCTAATTTACTATTATACGCCTAATAAAGAGGAAATGTTCCCAAACATGGGTTGAAGTTACTAAAAGTCAGCGGCCGCCTCAGAAGTGTTTATCCGTCGTGCAGGTCGGCCAACTGTGCGCTTTAAATGGTTCCTGGGTTTGCGGAACGCCCAGGGATCCGAGAGTTTACACCGCCTGGGGGGGGTCACAAATGTGGCGCTTATGCGGGGGTGGTTCCCTCGTAAATCTAAAAAAAAGTTGCTAAAAGTGGTTTAAAGCACCTAAGAATGGAGTTAGTTTTCCTACGTGTCACTGTAGTGCCTAATTTATAGGCCAATGCACCCCAAAATGGGGTTCAATCTCCTAATTGTGGGTTATTACGCCTAAAAATGGGGTTTATGTACCAATTTGTTAGTGTAGTGGCAATTTGAGCCTAATTTACTATTATGGGCCTAATTTGTGAGCCAATGTGCCCAAAAATGTTATTAAAACTCCCAAAAATGAGGCTATTTGAGTTTAATTTACTATTATGTGCCTAATACAGAGAAAATGCACCCAAATATTTATTGAAGTTCCTAAAATAGGGCTAAAGAACCTAAGAATGGGATTAATTTGCATACCTGTTAGTGTAGTGCCAAATTTATAGGCCAATGAGTCTCAAAACGGGTTGCATCACCAAAATGTTAATTAAAACACCTAAAATGGGGTTTATGCTCCTATTTACTAGTGTAGTGGAAATTTAAGACAAATTTACTACTATGCACCTAATTTATAGGCCAATGCGCCCAAAAATGTGTTTGTAGCACCTAAAAATGAGGTTAATACGCCCACTTGTTAGTGTAGTGCCTTTTTTAGCCTAATTAACCATTATGCATCTCATAAAGAGGAAATTCACCCCAAAATGGGTTGAAGTACCTACAAGTGGGTTAAAGTGTCTAAGAATGGGGTTAATCCACCTATTGTTAGTGTATTGCCTAATTTATAGGCCAATGCATCGCAAAATGGGGTTAAATCACCTAAAAGTGAGTCACGAAGCTTAAAATGGGGTTTATGCACCTATTTGTCAGTGTAGTGGCAATTTGAGCATAACTCACTATTATGCGCCTAATTTATAGACCAATGCACCCAAAATGTGATTAAGCACCCAAAAATGAGATTATGTGCATAAATATGGGGTTAATGCACCCATTTGTCAGTGTAGTACCTTTTTAGCCTAATTTACTATTTTGCGCCTAATAGATAGGAAAGGCACCAAAAAATGGATTGAAGTGCCTTAAAGTGGGTTAAAGCGCCTAAGAATGGGATTTATGCACATATATGTCAGTCTAGTGAAAATTTGAGCCTAATTCACTATTATGTGCCGCAACCTATGCACCCAAAATGTGGTTAAAGCACCTTAAAAGGGGGTAATGCGCCCTATTGTCAGTGTAGTGCCTTTTTAGCCTAATTTACTATGATGCACCAAATAAATAGGAAATGTGCCCAAAATGAGTTAAAGTGCCGAAAAGTGGGTTAAAGCACTTACGAATGAGGTTAATCCACGTACTTGTTAGTGTAGTGCCTAATTTATAGGTCAATGCACCACAAAATGGGGTTAAAGAGCCTAAAAGTGGGTCAAAATGCCTAAAAATGGAGATTATGCGCCTATTTGTCGGTGTAGTGGCAATTTTGTCTAAATATACTAATATACGCCTAATTTATAGGCAAATCCTAAAAAACACGATTAAAGAGCCTAAAATAGGGTTAATGCACCCACTCATCAGTGTAGTGCCTTTTTTGCCCAATTTACTACTATGCACCTAATAAATCAAAAATGCGCCCAAAATGGATTGAAGTGCCTATACGTGGGTTAAAGTGCTTAAGAATGGGGTTAACCAGCCTACTTTTCAAAGTAGTGCCTAATTTATATGCTAATATGCCAAAAATGTGGCTTTAGCCCCTAAAATGTGGTTAAAGCACCTAAATAGGGGCTAATGCACCCACTTGTCAGTGTAGTGCCTATTTAAGCCTAATTTACAATTTATATGCATAATAAAGAGGAAATGGACCCAAAATGGTTTAAATTCCCTAAAAATGGTTTAAAGTGGCTAAGAATGGGGTTAATCTACCTTCTTGTCAATGTTGTGCCTAATCGTAGACCAATGAGCCCCAAAATGGGATTAAAGCACCTAAGTGTGGGTTAATATGCCTAAAAATAAGGTTTATGTGCCTATTCATCAGTGTAGAGGCATTTGATCCTAATTTACTGTTATGAGCCTAATTACCGTTACACACCTAATTTATAGGCCAATGCACCCAAAAATGTGATTATAGAGCCTAAAAATGGGGTTAATGCGTCCATTTGTCATTGTAGTGCCTTTTTCGCATAATTTACTATTATGAGCCTAATAAATAGGAAATGCACCCAAAAATGGGTTGAAGTGCCTAAAAGTGGGTTAAAGCGCTTAAGGATTGGGTTAATCTACCTACTTGTTAGTGTAGCACCCAAATTATAGGTCAATGCGTCGCAAAATGGGGTTAAAGCACCTAAACATAGGTCAAAACTCCTAAAAATGATGTTTATGTGCCTATTTGTCACTATAGTGGCAATTTGAGCGTAATTACTATTATGGGAGTAATTTTTAGGCCAATGCACCCAAAATGTGGTTAAAGCATCCAAAAATAGGATTAATGCGCCTACTTGTCAATGTAGTGCCTATTTGAGCCTAATTTACTATTATGCACCTAATAAATAGGAAATGAGCCCAAAAATGGGTTGAAGTGCCTAAAAGTGGGTTAAACGCCTAAGAATGGGGTTAATCCACCTAGTTTTAAGTGTAGTGCCAAATTTATAGGCCAATGCATCCAAAAATGTGGTTAAAGCACCTAAAAGTGGGTCAAAATGCATAATAATGGGGTTTATGAGCCTATTTGTCAGTGTAGTGGCAATTTGCCAAATTTACTATTATGCACCTAATTTATAGGCCAATGCACCCAAAAAAAGGTTTAAGTGTCTAAAAATGGGGAAAATGTGCCCACTTGTCAGTGTAGTGCCTTTTTTAGCCTAATTTATAGGCCAAGCACCCAAAAATGTGGATGAAGTGCCTAAAAGTGGGTTAAAGTGCCTAAAAGTGGGTTAAAGCACCTAAGAATGGGGCTAATCCACCTACTTGTCAGGGTCGTGCATAATTTATAGGCCAATGCAACACAATATTGGGTTAAAGCGCCTAAAAGTGGGCGAAAATGTCTAAAAATGGGGTTTATACCCCTATTTGTCATTGTAGTGGCAATTTGAGCCTAATTTATTGCTATGCACCAAACTTTGTAGGCCAATGCACCCAAAAATACCGTTAATGCACATATTTGTCAGTGTAGTGCCCTTTTTAGCCTAATTTACTATTATGTGCGTAATAAATAGCAAACACACTAAAAAAGGGGTTGAAGTGCCTAAAAGTGGGTTAAAGCACCTAAGAATGGGGTTAATCCACCTACTTTTTCGTATAAAGCCTAATTTGTAGGCCTATGAGCCCAAAAATTTGGTAAAGTTGCCAAAACTGTAGTTAAAGCACCTAAAAATAGGGTCAATGTGCCCACTTGTCAGTGTAGTGCCTATTTGAAACTAATTTACTATATATGCCTAATAAAGAGGAAATGCGTCAAAAAATGGGTTGAAGAGCCTAAAAGTGGGATAAAACACATAAAAAAGAGGTTTATGCACCTTTTTGTCAGTGTAGTGGCAATATGAGCCTAATTTACTATCATGTGCCTAATTTATAGGCCAATGCACCCAAAAATGTAGTTCAAGTGCCTTAAAATGAGGTTAATGTGCCCACTTGTTGGTGTAGTGTCGTTTTGAGCCTAATTTACTATTGTATGCCTAATAAATGGGAAAAGCGCCCATAATTGGGTTGTACAGCCTAAAAGTGGCTTAAAGGGCCTAAGAATGGGGTTAATCAACCTACTTGTTAGTGTGGTGCCTAATTATAGGCAAATGAGACCCAAAATGGGGTTAAAGCGCCTAAAAGTGGGTTTCAACGCCTTAAAATTGGGGTTTATGTGCCTATTTGTCAGTGTAGTGGTAGTTTGAGCCTAATTTATTATTATGTGCCTAATTTATAGCTCAAAACCCCCAAAAATGTACTTAGAACGCCTAAATATGGGGATAATGCGCCCACTTGTATTGTAGTCCCCTTTTTAGTGTAATTTACTATAATGCACCTAATAAATAGGAAATGTGTCCAAAAATGGGTTGAAGTGCCTAAGTGACTAAGAATGGGGTTAATGCCCCTACTTGTCAGTGTGGTTTCGAATATATAAGCCAATGTGCCCTAAATGGGTTGAAATCTCCCAAGTGTGGTTACAACACCTAAAAATTGGGTATATCTGCCAATTTGTCAGTGTAGTGGAAATTTTGAGCCTAATTTACTATTATGCTCCTAATTTATAGGCCAATAAGCCCAAAAAAGTGATTAAAGCGTCGAAAAATGGGGTTGATGCACCCACTTGTCAGTGTGGTGACTATTTAAGCCTAATTTGCTATTATATGCCTAATAAATAGAAAATACGCTAAAAAATGGGTTGAAGTGCCTAAAAGTGGGTCATAGCTCCTAAAA
This sequence comes from Alisma plantago-aquatica, assembly GCA_963693085.1. Taxonomy (NCBI): domain Eukaryota; kingdom Viridiplantae; phylum Streptophyta; class Magnoliopsida; order Alismatales; family Alismataceae; genus Alisma; species Alisma plantago-aquatica. The sequence goes on from OY856413.1 coordinate 395,495,068, forward strand.
ATGGGGCTAAACTGCCTATTTGTAAGTTGATTGCTTAATTTATTGGCAAACGCACCCCCAAAAAGTGGTTAAGGTGCCTAAGCGTGGGTTAAAACGCCTAAAAAGGGTTCTATGCTCCTATTTGTCAGTGTAGTGGCAATTTGATCCTGATTTACTTTTTTTTTAGGAAACTCCAAGCTGTGGCTTGTCTATTCATTAGATATCATGGGAAACATAGTACCATATGGAAAGAAAGTTATTCTTCAGAAAAGACATTAAAAAGGAAGGAAGGGCAAGTTCCTAAAGAGATCGAGATGTCCGATTGCTTAAGATAGTGCTTTGCCATCTAGTCTGCTAGAGTGTTGAGATTGCGCCTCACATGGAAAATTGCTTTCACTTTATTTGGCATCCATTCCTCCTTGATTGCTTGGACTAGTAGCATGTACTTTTTCCGAGGGCGTTCCAGGTTGGTCACCCAAAGGTATGACTACCTTGAGTCAGCGTTGATGATGTTCTCCTGGATGCTCGTGGTGTTGATATGCTGAACGCAATGAAGAATGGCTTGTAACTCACCTACTTGGGGGTCAGATCCTCGGAGGATCTTGGATCTGTGCATCCGCCAATCCCCGGTGCTGCTTTTGGCTATCATGCTTATAGGCGTGCACTTGTTCTTGGGATCAACTGCTGCATCCACATTGAAAATGGTTGTGTCCCGAGTTATTCGGCTTGGGGTGGGGGAAAAGAGAGGGGTAGGTCTGTTATTGGTTGAGGCCTCTCGGGAAAAATCTTGTGAGTAGGCAGCTGCTATCGTAAGGCTAAAAGTAGCCAGGACCGAGGGAGGTACGCTTGTTTTTTCGAAGATGGCCGCATTCCTATTTTTTCAGATGACCCAGCGTGCAGTTGTAAAGAGAGTTTTCCTGAGAGATTTGAGGTTGTATCCTAACCAAGAGGCAGTTGAGTCATGTGCGAAGAAATCCACTGCTTCCTACAAAAGAATTCTTAGCCATGTGTTTCTAGTTACGGTGCAGTCCCTGATAGCATAGAGGACAGATTCGTCCGCCATATTGCAGCGGCTGCAAACCGCAGATGGGATGAGGTTCTTTTTTTGATGAATCACATTTGTAAGGATCCGGTTCCAGTGGATCAACCAGAGGTGGGTTTTCACTCTATGCGGGACGGAGAGTTCCCAAATGGAGGCGAAGTGCTCTGTCTCTATCTTGTGTAGGAAACCCATCAAAAGTTTGTATGTCGAGCTGACCGAGAAGTTGCCATCAGTGGTGTGTAGCCATAAAAGTCTATCTGGTCCATAGTGTTGATGAGGTGTAGGGAGTTGGAGGATGTCACGTTGAGTGTTCGCCGAGAACCAGTGTTGTAAGAAGTGGTAGTCCCAAATTCCGTCAACCTGAACTAGGCATGCAACCTTGAGATCATGAATGTCGTCTGGTATTTTCTTGTTTTCTTGGAGTTGAGGTTTAGATCCCTCCCCAGTCCAGGTGTCATGCCACACGCTCGTGTTTCAACCGAAGATGATCACTTTCCGTGAGTTCGCCCAGAGCACAGTTAAGAGCGAGTTGATACCTCTCCAGATGTGAGATCCGACTGGTTTGTTCACTCTTTTGGTTAGCATACTTTGCTTTCATAAGATGGACCCAAGGGATATCCACATTTTGAATGTAGGTCCAGGCCGCTTTCATAAGTAGTGCTTTGTTGAAGTTTTTGGCCTGCCGCAGCTCTAGGCCTCCTTGACTTCTGTGTTTGGTGATGTGTTTCCACGCCACTAGGCTCACTTTCTTTCCTTGGGCAGAGCTTCCCCATATGAAGCTCCTGATGATCTGATCTATTTTATCACAACATGCCAGCGGTAAGTGTGCTACTTGCATGGTGTAGTAGGGCTGAGAGAGCAAGATAGACTTAGCCAAGGTGGTGCGACCAGCTAGGGAAAGGAAATGGTTTTGCCACTGGTTGATTCTAATTTGCATTTTTTCAATCAGGTGTTGGAAATGGAACTTTTCCTTCCTCTTATGGATCATGGGTACTCCAAGATGTCTGCCCAGATCCAATGTTTCTTTGATCTGCAATTTCCGACAGATGCTATTTCTGAGGGCGCACAGGGTGTTATGTGAGAAGAAGACGACTGACTTCTCTTTGGAAAGGAGTTGGCCCGATGCTTTCCTGAAAGCATGTAGACATCGCAACATAGTACGAGCTTGCAAGATGGTGGCATCCCCAAAAAGGATAATGTCATCGGCGAAACTAGAGTGCAAGAAAGTGATCTTCTGTCTAGTAATAATGACTGGTTTCTAGTTTCCATTGTTGATTTCTAATTGGATAAGTTGGCTGAAGCGTTCCAAACAAAGCACGAATATGTACGGTGAGAGGGGGTCGCCCTGTTTAACACCTCTTGAGGGGGCAAAGGAACCAATGTCTTCTCCATTCCATAAGATGGATGTGGTGCCTGAAGTGATGATTTGCATAATGATTGAGATCCGATTCTCTGGGTTGGAGGTACGAAGCAGTGTGTCTTCTATGAAGGCCCATCTCATAGTGTTGAAAGCTTTGATGAGGTCTATTTTCAGTGCTAGTTTGTGCTTCTTGCATTGTCTTGACTCCATAGAGTGTATAATTTCTTACACCAGGTTGATGTTGTCTCCAATATGATGGCAGGGGGACGAAAATGGACTGGAAAGGAGAGATCCAATCATGGATATGGGGCTTTAGTCGGTTTGCAATGATTTTGGATAGAAGTTTGGAGCATACATTGTTGAGGGATATAGGGCGGAGATGAGAGCATGTTTCTGGAGAAGGGACCTTGGGAATGAGGACCAGCAGAGAGTTGGCCACTTCAGGGTTGAGCCTGGAACCCATGAAGGGGGCATGGATGTACTCGATGAGTTGTGTCTTCAGCGTGTTCTAGTGCTTCTGGATAAAAGACATGTCCACCCCATTAGGTCCATGTGCCTTCAGCGGCAACATCATACGAAGTGCTTCCCAGATTTCTATCTAGGAAGGGAGGGCCTCCATGGAATTTACGTCTGAGGGAGAGAGAGTGAGGAAGGCACCTATGAAACTCTGACTTGCGATTTCCCTAGTGTCCTGGTGCAACTCGCGATAGATGTTAGTGAAGAAAGAAAGGAATTAGAGATTTTATCGAACCATTGTCTTCAAGCCATTCGTTCTCGTTGTTCTTTAGCCTTGTAATGTTGTTTCTTTGGCGTCTATCCTTGACAAAAGATTGGAAGAACCTGGTATTATTGTCACCAAGCTTCACCCAGTCACAGTGGGCCTTTTGTTGCCAGATCGTTTCTTCACGTTGAAGGATTTTGTCCAGGTCCTCTTGAAGATGACTTGTCTCAGTAGCCAAAGTGTCGTCGAAATGTAGTGCTAAGCGCATTTGATTCCAACAGATCTTATTGTTGATTCTGTGTCGATCACGCATGGCTTGTTTCTTATTAGTCACGTCCCAGGTATCAACATACTTCAAGAAAGATGAGGCAGCCTCCGTGTAAGGTAAACTGATGTTCCAGTTGCTTTCAAGGAACTGGTGGAAGCCTTGCGTGCAGCTCCAGGCAGCTGACGTGCGTAGGAATTTATAGGGCGGGGTGCTTGAAGTGGAGGAACTCAAAAGGAGGAGAGCATGATCGGAGTGAGAGTTTGATCAGAGTGAGTGCGTTCTAGGACCTGGATTGGGTTACAATGAACCTTATTGAGCCATAGGTGATTGCCCAAAGCCCTATCTAGGTGCTCGTGCAAGAGACCTCGCCGGAAAGTGGTATGGGCACCACATGCCCCTAGATCGTGTAGTTGGCAGAGATCCATAGCCTCTATAAAATCTTAGTTGTTTGCACTGGTGAAAGAGTCACTGTCGAATTTCTCAGATGGGAACATCACCACGTTAAAGTCCCCAAGGACCACCCATGGGGATTTGATATTCTGACTTAGGTTCTGGAGCTGGTGCCAGAAGAGTTTTCTACTATTTCTGGTCGTGCCTGCGTACACAAAAGTGTAGAAGCAGTTTGTGATTTCGCAATGAATGTATTGCTTGTGGGAGAAGATGACCTTGAGGTCTACTTGCGGTTTCTAGAGCACCCAAATGCCCCCAGCAAAACCAACTGCTTCCACTCTGTGAGATTGGGGGGAGCCTAGCTTCTTAATGATGCGGGAGGCCTTTGATCCACTACATCGGGGTTCCAGTATCACCATGACAGAGGCTTTGTACATGAGTGCAAGAGCTTTGATCACAGGGTGTCCTTTTTGTAGACTCCCTGGACATTCCATCAAATAGTGTTCATTGGGTGGGTTCTTCTAGGGTGGAGGAGCCCATCTTCCACGCTTGATCTTCAAGGTCCTGAGTAAGGGATGTTTTCCCTCTTTTTCTGGAAGATGCGCTTCCGGGGTCACTGGCATTGACCACCTTCTTGTTGCGTAGGTGAATGCCCGTCGAGGATTTGGCAGGACTTCTGTATGAGATGTAGCTCAGACCTCCACTGGAGGCATTGTCGAGGGAGAAGGTAAACAGAGGAGCAACATCCGTTCTTCCTGGGATCACTATATCCCCGTGTGATGATGTTGCAGTATAATCAAATGTATTCTTTTGGGTTTGTTTCATGTATGTTGGAGGGTTTTGGGTATGCTGATTTGGCCTGGATTGACCGCTCGACTCTTGAGTAGTTCAGTTCTTAGATGTTTTGTGAAGGCGCTTACGTGCTCGCCAATCTATCCCATCTATGACACACTCCGCAATTCCATCCACGTCTGCTTGGTCTTGGATATCCTCTCCTTCCTCTTCATCGTCAGAGAGGTTCTAAAATCTATTTCTTGTGTTGAGGCACTTGCTTTGCTATTTTTCTTTCTGCTGCGGTCTCGGCTTCCTTCTGATCGATTGGGCATGTATTTCCTCGGAGAAAGCCTCCATTCTCTGTTGCTCAATGTGGATAATGGAACCCACAGCTAGAGCTACTTCGCGTGCTCGATTATCTTCTTCCAACCTCTTCGTGCAATCCTTCTTGATGTGCCCCACCCGTCTACAATGCATACATATGAAAGGTATGTTATGATACTCCACATTGTATCTCCTTCTTGCTATTGAGACTACCAGAATTAGTGGTTTGTTCATGTTGAGTTCAATGGCTATCCGGGCAAAATGTCCTATTTTGCAACCTAATTTATTGACCAATGCACCGAAAAACATGGTTAAAGGGCCTAAAAATGTGGTTAATCCATCCACTTGTCAGTGTTAGTGCCTATTGGAGCCTAATTTACTATTATGTGCCTATTAAATAGGAAATGTGCCCAAAAGTGTGTTGACATGCCTAACAATGGGTTAAAGCGCCTAAGAATGGGGTTAATCTGCCTACTTGTCGTGTAGTGCCTAATTTATTGGCAAATGCACCCCAAAATGGGGTTAAAAAGCCAAAATGTGGTTCAAATGGCTAAAAATGGGGGTTTTTGTGCCTATTTGTCAGTGTACTAGCAATATGAGCCTAATTTACTATTATCTGCTTAATTTATAGGTCGATGTGCCCAAATCCTGCTTAAAACACCTAAAAAGGGGGTTAATGTGCCCACTTATAAGTGTGGCTCCTATTTGAGCTTAATTTACTATTATGCGCTTAATAAATAGGAAATGCACCCAAAATGGGTTGAAGTGCCTAAAAGTGGGATAAAGCACCTACGAATGGGTCAATCTGCCTACTTGTCATTGTTGTGCCTAATTTATAGGTCGTGCATCCAAAAATGCGGTTAGAGAGCATAGAAATGGGGTTTATGTGCATATTTGTCAGTATTGTGGCAATTTTAGCCTAATTTCATGTTATGTGCCTAATTTATAGGCCAATGCGCCCAAGAATGTAGTTAAAACGCCTATAAATGGGGTTAATGTGCCCACTTTTTAGTGTAGTGCCTATTTGAGCTTAATTTACTATTATGCATCTAAAAAATAGGAAATGCACCCAAAATGGGTTGAAGTGCCTAAAATGGGTTAAAACGCCTACAAATGGGGTTAATCCGCCTACTTGTCAGTGTTGTGCCAAATTTATAGGTCAATGCGCACAAAAAATGGGGTTAAAGCTCCTAAATGTGGGACAAAATGCCTAAAATGGGGTTTATACACCAAATTGTTAGGGTAGTGCCAATTTCAGCCTAATTTATAGACCAATGTGTTGAATAATGTGGTTAAAGCACCTAAAATTGGGGTTAACGCGTCCACTTGTCAGTGTAGTGCATTTTTATCCTAATTTACTATTATATAGGAAATGTGCTCAAAAATGGGTTGAAGTGCCTAAAAGTGGGTTAAAGCACCTAAGAATGGGGATAATCTACCAACTTTTTAATGTAGTGCCTAATTTATAGGCCGATGTGCCCAATAATGTTGTTTAAGCGCTCAAAAATGCAGTTAAAGTGCCATAAACTGGGGTTAATGTAGTCACTTGTTAGTATAATGCCTATTTTAGCCTAATTTATTGTTATACGCCTAATAAAGAGGAAATGTGCCAAAAAATGGGTGAAGTTCATAAAAGTGGTTTAAAGCGATGATGGAGCTAGAACTTACACCAAAATATTACTCTTCCAATGGAAGTCCTAATATGCACCAAAAACCCTAGGGAGTTGATGTTCTCTCTAGGTTTACCTACAACTGGTGCTAGATAAGTGCTCCAACCCCACAAGAGTGTGGAAGCCTTATCATAGTTCAAATTTAGGATCGAACCCAAAGGACAACGTTAAGAATCTGAGTGTCTTTTTCTTGTTTCGTATCAATCTAAGTTAATCATCTAAGACCAGAAGTTTGATTTGAGTTATTTAACCTAAAACATGCAAAAGTAAAGGCAAGAATAAAAACTAGTTTAAGGATTAAAAACTAAGATTCGCAAATGATGATGGATCAATGGGGTGATGCGGGTATTCGCCACCACTACACATGAATTGCACTTGTACCAAACATAGCAAGACTTGTAAGCAAGATACATGGATGTTGTACAATACTGATGTCTTATAGGACAAGAGTAATGCACACATCCTTCACGGGTTGAGTAACTCTCATCCGGTACATATCTACATGTCAATGAAGATATGTAGTCTCCGAAGAGAAATTCTTACTCAACCTCATGAAACGTGCATCGGAAAACTAGTAAGCGAGCGATGATTACCAAATCGATTAGTATCCTTATAGTCTATCCCTCTTTTGAGGATATATCTACGAGAAATGTGGGAGTGTTGCAACGTCAGCCATTCCCGAACGAATGGTCAAGTACTTTGCACCACTCTCTCCTCAGAGTGTGTTCCTCGACCTATCAAGGTTGCACTTTTGTACGTCAACTGATTCCATTTCATAGTACAAAAGTATAACGATGGAGGTGAGTTTACTCCACTCCTTAGAAAGCATTCCTAGATACCGAAACGGGTGCGCGGTGGATACACACACCAGAAACCAACACTAAATCGGTATTCGAGTCCCAAGAGCGGTCGTAGACAAACCACAACAAAAGACAATAGATGCATACAAGAACGCGGCCAACATTCAAGCATGTATGAAACGATTTAGTATTGAATCAGAAAGATAACATCTTTTTAGTACAAGTTACAAGACACTGGCAGCGGGGCTAGTCTCTGTGCCCCAGTGGATGGAACTACTCGCTCCTCATAGAGGAAGAAACAAAGAAAGAGAAGAGAGAGAAAGAAAGCATCGTCAGAGCAGAAGAGTAGATCTGTCACAGCCCGGTGTAGATCGTCACAGTCTCTGGGACTACTCCGTTGTGGTCGATGACACTTGTCTCTCTGCCTCGATCTTCGTGTCTACCTCCGGGATTGCACGGGTAGAATGAGGTAGAACAATGATAGAATGATGGTCGAGGTGAGATGGTGATGGAACCTCCTTCTAGATCTGTCCCCAGTCTGGAAGCTTTCTAGATCTGTACTCAGACCGGGATTCTGAGGTTGTGGGTGAAGTTTGGTCAAAACGGTGCTCGGGCATTCCGGCGGCGTCCCGGCACTAGTCCCAGTCTGGAAGCCTTGGGCCGTAGTGAGATGGGATCCCTAAGACCATGCCTCTACCCTTCTATTTATAGGCTTGCCAAAATATCTTGGGTCCCGGAATCACACCTTTTACGTGCCCTTTTGTTCATACGATTTGCTCTAATAATGCTTATGCGGTTCGCTATAGCAGCTATTCCATACGGTTTGCTTGGCCATGCGGTCTCATATGCAAATGCCCATGCGGTCTTGCTAATGCAAATGCTCCATGCGGTTTGCTAAGTCATGTTCTCATGCCCACGTGGGGTTAATAGCTACTTTTCATTTGATCTACACGTGAGTAAGTTATTTCATATGGTTTCCAGCACATTGGTTCATGAGGTCTTGATTTGCAATTGCCCATGCGGTCTTGCTGCATTTGCTCATGCGGTTTCGTGAGCACATGCCCATGCGGTTTGCCTACACGGTCTTGCTGCCTTGCGAACTCCAAACGGTTTGGTGTTTAGTAGCAGCAAATGATCTCACACCAAGGTTCTAAACGGTTTGCATGCATGTGCCTAATGCAAACGGTCTTGCATGTGTAGTTGGCGAGGGCGGCATGGCTACTGCGATGGCGGAGACGGTGGTGGCGCTGCTTCATGCACGTGCGATGGCGGTGGAGCAAGGTTGGTGAAGACGACGATGCCGGCGGTTGCGGACATCAATGTGTCGATGAGTAGGTTGCAGGTGTTGTTTGCGTGAGTTGCGGAACGTGGATGTCGATGGCGTAGGTTGCAAGTGTTGCGGGTGTCGTCGTCGCTGCTGCTGACGATGCCGGCGCTTGTGGCAAGCCAGCCATCGTGGGCACCATCATTGCTGCTGCTGACGACGCTGGCGCTTGTGGCAAGCCAACCGTCGTGGGCACCGTCGTTGCTGCCGACGGTGAGGTAGACGTCGCCGGCGTTTGTGGCAAGAAAGTCAAGATTGCATGCGGGTCGAGACCGCATGGAGGTCAAGACCGCATGAAGGTCGAGACCGCATGGAGGTCAAGACCGCATGAAGGTCGAGATTGCATGGTTGGATGAAAAGGAACCATTGGATCTCATTACCTCTCCAAACGGTCTTGGTTTTTACGATCACAGCAATCGGTCTTGAGACCGCATGGGCTCAAACGATCTTGAGACCGCATGGACTCAAACGGTCTTGAGACCGCATGGGCTCAAACGGTCTTGAGACCGCATGGACTCAAACAGTCTTGAGACTGCATGGGTTCAAATGGTCTTGAGACCGCATGGGCTCAAACGGTCTTGAGACCGCATGGACTCAAACGGTCTTGAGACTGCATGGGCTCAAACGGTCTTGAGACCGCATGGCCTCAAACGGTCTTGAGACCGCATGGGCTCAAACGGTCTTGAGATCGCATGGGCTCAAACGGTCTTGAGACCGCATGGACTCAAATGGTCTTGAGACCGCATGGGCTCAAATGGTCTTGAGACCGCATGGGCTCAAACGGTCTTGAGACCGCATGGGATTAAACGGTCTTGAGACCGCATGGGATCAAACGGTCTTGAGACCACTAGAGTCAGTTTTGTAGGGGTCATGACCGTTGGTGATAGTTGAGGATGATCTACAGAGGAGAGAGATCATGAGTAGGGGAAAATGAGATCAAATAAGCTGGAAACTAGGGTAATTTGAGCTACTAATGCACTATTTACACGAGACTGAAAAGATACTTAAAGTAAACCCAAAGCGAGGGTAGATCAGTCGATATGCGGCATAAAATCCTTAGAATTGGCGACTGAGAGGGTGAATCTGGAGGATTCATCACCACACCAAACTTAAGCGTTGCTCGTCCCGAGGAATGAAAAAGCCCAAGACAGTCGCCAAAAAGCATGCAAGTTGATCTCATAATTACCTCACCTTCGTGCAAGTGTCAGAATTTGTTTTTTTCATAAAAAAGAGAGAAAAGGAATATGAGGCGAGACAAAATTAGGGGAAAAACGTCAAAAATCCTTTGAATTGGTGACTGAGGATGAGTCTGGAGGATTCATCACCACACCGAACTTAAGCGGTGCTCGTCCCGAGAAACGGAAAACTCAAAACAGTCGCCAATGAAATCGTTCATCTCGTGATTGCCTCATCTTATTGTCATATCGTAATTTTGTTCATGGCTCAGATCGATACAGCATCAAAGATTTCTTAGATCACAGAATACATCTTATGATATCCTCATTTCTGAGTTCACTTCACTAAAGTATTTCCTTCTCACTCTCTGTTGCATCGGTCATGTTTAAAAGTTTTATGAGACTTTGAAAAGACCCATAGAATCAATAAAATGCATATGATCTGTCACTGGTGTTGAAAAAAAAAGAGAGAATGGGGGTATGATCAAGAGAGAAGAGTCTCTCCTCTGATTGAATCAGGACTCTTATTATTAGTTGACTCATCGAGATACTTTGAATGATTTATGCACAACTCTGGTTGACTTAGCCTTACACCCGATTTTTTCTAAAGGTAACTCAGAAGTGTGTATAGGTTGGCTTAAGGCTTTTGGGCTATTTTACCTCTTCGAGAGGAGGTAAGGGGTTATTTTTGGATCCTTAGGATCTTACTACCGGTCACAACACATCTGCCTTTATGAGGGTAGCTAATGTACCGGCCGGGCAAGACCTTTATCGGTTATCCTTATTCAGGGCACAACTCTCATGTTTTTATTCACACTCTGGCTTTTATTCATTCTCACTTGGCTTAGGAGAAAGGGTATTTTTGGATTTTTGCATATTTGGGATGCCAGGCCTCTTTTTAGAATCGGGGTAGATTTTTCACCAACCTTGGTATGTGCACAACCATCATTGTATACTCTTTGAAGCGAAAAGAGGAGGTGGTACGTCCCTATTATGTATTGAGGGGTATGGAAGAAGCGGTAGTGGAAAGAGAGGTGTGGTGTACCACACCGAACTTAGAGTTTTGCAGAGGTGTGGTTTATCACACCGAACTTAAAGTTCGGCAATATTCTAGTTTTCACTAGAAAGGAGTGTGGTGTGCCACACCGAACTTAAAACTTTGGCATGGTTAGTGAACAGAGGGGTATGAAAATGAAGGAAGAAGTGTAGAAGAGAGTTCGGATCATGATGCACTTTGCTTAGCGATTCCATGCGACGGGTCTCTTTTCTCCATCACACTCTGCTAAAAAAGAGACATGATGAAACATCAAATGAGAAATCCATACAATAGATCCATTAATCAGATAAAGGCGTGATGTATTTGATCTATCTCAGCCTTATTTAAGTGTATCATCTTTTCCTATTTGAGGGTATGACATTAGGTTTCATAGACTATTCAAGATGAAAGACACGCATTGGCTAGTTTTAAGCATTCTTTTCTTGGAAAATTGCAACGAAAAGAGGTGATGATCACAGATTTGAAAAACAAAAAGCCGACTAGATAAAGGCTTTATTTTTGGAAGACTACCGAAAGGCAGAAAAATTATGAAAAAAAAACTAGAATGGAAAAACAGGAAGCAATAAAGATAGAGGGTGGAGTGAAAGTCATACCACCCGCCCTCCACCTTGAACTCATGAATTTGCTCCTTTTTTGAACAAATATTAGGTTTCAGGTGGAGGGGAAGGGTTGCGCAATGTTAACCAGGCGGTCCTCGTAATTGGAAGAAGGTGCAGCAAAGATGTCTCGCGATAGCTGGTGATGAGAACGAGGAAGTGGCCCAAACAACCTGTTGACTGGGTGGTTGTGGCGACTCGAACGAGTCTGCTGGACGACTTGGATGCACATTTCTTTCGCCTCGTTGTCCATCTAGAAGAATCCAGAGACCTTCCCCCATCAGTGAGGGAGGTGAAATATAAGTAGTCAAAACTGGAGGACTATGCGAGAAATCAAGGTTATGCCCACTTGTGCCCTCCAATTGTGGCTCGCCCTCGAAGCTCAAAGTAAAACTGCTTTCTTCAAAATCTAGGGCAGTTGATTGAGGGTCGGCCACTTGAACTTTCTCCTGTCTAGGATCAGGTGGTGGATCCGGTTCCGACTTCATTTCGTCACCTGGCTTTTCTTGTGTGGGATATGGTATCCAGGAGGACATTTCTTCATTAGAGGAGTTATTTTGAGAAGTATCATCATCTTTATTGATGTTGAAATTGGTAAGAGCATCGTTCTTCCTTTCAAGTTTTTGTTCAAAATTTTCCTCGTAGAACATCCTTAGTTCATCCAAGTAACTAGAAGAGGATTTGATTGGTAAAACGAACTCTTGCTCAGGTAAGGAAATCATGGGGTCCTGAGATAGAGGTTCCAATGATGTATCTTCATGGGAGGGATTAGTCCATGACATATCGTTTTGAGGGCTAAAGTCCCCTGATGAACCCATTTCTTCGATATTGGGACTAGTGTAAACCATTTCTGAGTCATGTTGTTGTTCCAGTTCTTCTTCATAACACTCCTCCGGTTCTATTGAGTGCTCGGGTAGAGTTTCTATGGGAGGAATGGAACCTAGCTCAGGTAATGGACATATCTCAGTTTCTTGAATACCAGGAGGGGCTTCTTCATAGGGATGAGTGACTATAGAGGGATAGGTTTGTGACTTGATGTCTTCCCAAGGGTCCTTTTTGTCATTACAAGAGTTTGCGGTAATATCGTAATCCATTCCAAAGTCAAGAGATGGCTCATGTTTCTCTTCATAGTGCACTGTCAACTCGTTCAAGTGACTAGAAGGAGATTCAATAGAAAGATCATGCTCTTGTTTGAGGACTGGCTTCGACTGGATTTCTTATGGTGGTGGTAACTCAGGTAATATCATCTCATGAAAAGGACTGGTCATAGGATTGTCATCTTGAGACCCGTCATTCTCCATTGATTCTACTTCATCAGTGAGAGTGGTATGGTCCATTTCTGAATCAAGATCTTGATCAATTCTATCCTCGAAGTCTGTCTCTAAATCTGTCGAGTGATTAGAAATTTTTTCATAAGGGCCATTCAGATTTTGTTTGGGAAGTGAAGACATTTGATTCCCTTGCATAAAAGACATATCCTTGTCTGAATCGGTCACATACCCATCTGAGTCTGATTGTGAAGGAGTGTAGAGTCCTTGCGACGTTAATCCTTCTTTTACGGATTTTATTGATGAGAATACTGAAGTTGAAAGGATTTTGTCATTGAGGGGGTTGATTATCGCCAATTGCTCTTCAATGGTTGGGTTTGGGTCTATGAAGTCAGAAGGTGGGTAAGTATTGAAGTTTATCCCCAATGACCTCCTGACTGTAGAAAATCCTCATATTGGTTATTCCATCTTTCACCTAAGGGCATAGTGCAGGAATCACTTTCCGAGTCAGGTCTTGGCTCGAAAGATGATTCTTTCTCTTGTAATGTTATGAAGAAATTGTCCTTGGGTTCAATTATTAATTATGAAGATGATTCCTCACCTTGCACTGATTCTTGAAGATCATTGAAAGTCGTATCCCACATGATTTCATAGTCATCATCGTAATTGATTGCAACATGTGGACTAGGGATGTGCTTAGTTGAAATTGGTGGATGTTCTACATGTTGCTCAAGAGCGTAAGCAAGTTGCGTAAGTTGATCAAGATCGGCTATCAACTTCTTGATCGTGGCTATCTGATCAGCTAGTTGTTGAGCCACCGATGTCTGTAGAGCATGTAGTTCTTCCATCAATGTGTGTCGATCTTCATAGAAAGGCTCTTCACTGCACCCGTTGGTTTGATATTGATAATAGTTCCCCTTATCATTGTATTGAGTTGCATTGTTTTCCAGGTTCCCTCCTACATTGCATCCTACGCCTTGAAATCCACCATAGTTAAGTTTTTTGTAGTAGCCTCCAGGGTGATATGAACTATAACTTGTGTTATATCCATAGTTGTATGAAGAGGCTTCTTTGAGTTTCCCAGCTATCCGATTCATGATTACTTGACGCAAGGCCATCACGTAGAGAGGAGGGACATTGAAGCAGTAAATCGATGCGTGAGAATAGTCACCACATAGTTGACATCTAATGGTTGGTGGTGTCGAATGCTTCATTTTGAAGAGAGTTGGTACCTGAAATCAAGGAAAGAGTGTATCAGGCTTGACCAACCACTTCAAATCCAAGAAGATATGCAAGATTAAGCCCTTCACTTTTTAGGTTTTTGAAAAGAAAATGAAAAACCCTAGAGAAACCTAAATTGACACGGAATTAAAAAAAGACGATTCTTATACCGTTGTCCCCGGCAACGACACCATTTTTTGATGGAGCTAGAACTTACACCAAAAGATTACTCTTCCAATGGAAGTCCTAATATGCACCAAAAACCCTAGGGAGTTGATGTTCTCTCTAGGTTTACCTACAACTGGTGCTAGATAAATGCTCCAACCCCACAAGAGTGTGGAAGCCTTATCATAGTTCAGATCAGGATCGAACCCAAAGGACAACGTTAAGAATCTGAGTGTCTTTTTCTTGTTTCGTATCAATCTAAGTTAATCATCTAAGACCAGAAGTTTGATTTGAGTTATTTAACCTAAAACATGCAAAAGTAAAGGCAAGAATAAAAACTAGTTTAAGGATTAAAAACTAAGATTAGAAAATGATGATGGATCACTGGGGTGATGCGGGTATTCGCCACCACTACACATGAATTGCACTTGTACCAAACATAGCAAGACTTGTAAGCAAGATACATGGATGTTGTACAATACCAATGTCTTATAGGACAAGAGTAATGCACACATCCTTCACGGGTTGAGTAACTCTCATCTGGTACATATCTACGTGTCAATCAAGATATGTAGTCTCCGAAGAGAAAATCTTACTCAACCTCATGAAACGTGCATCGGAAAACTAGCAAGCGAGTGATGATTACCAAATCGATTAGTATCCTTATAGTCTATCCCTCTTTTGAGGATATAGCTACGAGAAACGTGGGAGTGTTGCAACGTCAGCCATTCCCGAACGAATGGTCAAGTACTTTTCACCACTCTCTCCTCAGAGTGTGTACCTCGACCTGTCAAGGTTGCACTTTTGTACGTCAACTGATTCCATTTCATAGTACAAAAGTATAACGATGGAGGTGAGTTTACTCCACTCCTTAGAAAGCGTTCCTATATACTAAAACGGGTGCGCGGTGGATACACACACCAGAAACCAACACTAAATCGGTATTCAAGTCCCAAGAGCAGTCGTAGACAAACCACAACAAAAGACAATAGATGCATACAAGAATGTGGCCAACATTCAAGCATGTATGAAACGATTTAGTATTGAATCGGAAAGATAACATCTTTTTAGTACAAGTTACAAGACACGGGCAGCGGGGATAGTCTATGTGCCCCAGTGGATGGAACTACTCGCTCCTCATAGAGGAAGAAACAAAGAAAGAGAAGAGAGAGAAAGAAATCATCGTCGGAGCAGAAGAGTAGATCTGTGACAGCCCGGTGTAGATCGTCGCAGTCTTCGAGACTGCTCCGTTGTGGTCGATAACGCTTGTCTCTCCGCCTCGATCTTCGTGTCTACCTTCAGGATTACACGGGTAGAATGAGGTAGACTAATGGTAGAATGATGGTGGAGGTGAGATGGTGATGGAACCGCCTTCTGGATCTGTCCCCAGTCTGGCAGCTTTCCAGATCTGTACTCAGACCGGGATTCTGAGGCTGTGGGTGAAGTTTGGTCGAAACGGTGCTCGGACATTCCGGCGGCATCCCAGAACTGGTCCCAGTCCGGCAGCCTTGGGCCATAGTGAGATGGGATCCCTAAGACCATGCCTCTACCCTTCTATTTATAGGCTTGCCAAAATATCTCGGGTCCCGGAATCACACCTTTTACATGCCCTTTTATTCATGCGGTTTGCTCTAATAATGCTTATTCGGTTTGCTGTAGCAGCTATTCCATACGGTTTGCTTGGCCATGCGGTCTCATATGCAAATGCCCATGCGGTCCTTCTAATGCAAATGCTCCATGCGGTTTGCTAAGTCACGTTCTCATGCCCACGTGGGGTTAATATCTGCTTTTCATTTGATCTACACATGAGTAAGTTATTTCATAAGGTTTCCAGCACATTGGTTCATGCGGTCTTGATTTGCAATTGCCCATGCAGTCTTGCTGCATTTGCTCATGCGGTTTCGTGAGCACATGCCCAGGCGGTTTGCCTACACGGTCTTGCTGCCTTATGAACTCCAAACGGTTTGGTGTTTAGCAGCAGCAAATGATCTCACACCAAGGTTCTAAACGGTTTGCATGCATGTGCCTGATGCAAACGGTCTTGCATGCGTGGTTGGCAAGGGCGGCATGGCTGCTGCGATGGCAGAGATGGTGGTGGCACTGCTTCGTGCACGTGCGATGGCGGCGGAGTAAGGTTGGTGAAGACGACGACGCCGGCGGTTGCGGATAGCGGTGGTGTCGATGAGTAGGTTGCAGGTGTTGTTTGCGTGAGCTGTGGAATGTGGATGTCAACGACGTAGGTTGCAAGTGTTGTGGGTGCCATCGTTGCTGCTACTGACGACGCCGGTGCTTGTGGCAAGCCAGCCGTCGTGGGCACCGTCGTTGCTGCTGCTGACGACGCCAGCGCTTGTGGCAAGCCAGCCGTCATGGGCACCGTCGTTGCTACCGACGGTGAGGTAGATGTAACCGGCGTTTGTGGCAAGAAAGTCAAGATCGCATGCGGGTCGAGACCGCATGGAGGTCAAGACCGCATGAAGGTCGAGACCGCATGGAGGCCAAGACCGCATGAAGGTCGAGACCGCATGGAGGTCAAGACCGCATGGAGGTCAAGACCGCATGGTTGGATGAAAAGGAACCATTGGATCTCGTTACCTCTCCAAACGGTCTTGGTTTTTACGATCGCAGCAATCGGTCTTGAGACCGCATGGGCTCAAACGATCTTGAGACCGCATGGACTCAAACGGTCTTGAGACCGCATGGGCTCAAACGGTCTTGAGACCGCATGGACTCAAACGGTCTTGAGACCGCATGGACTCAAACAGTTTTGAGACCGCATGGGTTCAAACGGTCTTGAGACCGCATGGGCTCAAACGGTCTTGAGACCGCATGGACTCAAACGGTCTTGAGACCGCATGGGTTCAAACGGTCTTGAGACCGCATGGCCTCAAACGGTCTTGAGACCGCATGGCCTCAAACGGTCTTGAGACCGCATGGGCTCAAACGGTCTTGAGATCGCATGGGCTCAAATGGTCTTGAGACCGCATGGGCTCAAACGGTCTTGAGACCGCTAGAGTCAGTGTTGTAGGGTTCATGACCGTTGGTGATAGTTGAGGATGATCTACAGAGGAGAGAGATCATGAGTAGGGGAAAATGAGATCAAATAAGCTGGAAACTAGGGTAATTTGAGCTAGTAATGCACTATTTACATGAGACTGAAAAGATACTTAAAGTAAACCCAAAGAGAGGGTAGATCAGTCGATATGCGGCATAAAATCCTTAGAATTGGCGACTGAGAGGGTGAATCTATAGGATTCATCAAGCGACTAAGAATGGGGTTCATCTGCCTACTTGTTAGTGTAGTGTCTAATTTATAGGTCAATGCACCCCAAAATGGGGTTAAAATGCCTAAGTATGGGTTAATAGGCCTAAAAATGGGGTTTATGTGCCTATTTTTTAGTATAGTGGCAATTTGAGCCTAATCTACTGTTATGCGCCTAATTTATTGGCCAATGTGCCCAAAAATGGGCCCACTTGTTAGTGTAGTGCCTATTTAAGCCTAATTTACTATTATGCACCAAATATAGAGGAAATGCACCCAAATATTTGTCAAAGTTCCTAAAAGAGGGCTAAAGCACCTAATAATGGGGTTAATTTGGTTACTTGTTAGTGTAGTTCCGAATTTATAGGGCAATGCGTCCCAAATGGGTTACATCGCCAAAGTGTTGATTAATTTGCCTAAAATGGGGTTTATGTGTTCATTTGCTAGTGTAGTGGCAATTTAGCCTAATTTACTATTATGCATCTATAAAGAGGAAATGCACCCAAAAATGGGTTGAAGTGCCTACAAGTGGGTTAAACCGCCTAAGAATTGGGTTAATCCACCTATTGTAAGTGAATTGCCTAATTTATAGGCCAATGGACAGCAAAATGGGGTTAAAGCACCTAAAAGTGGGTCACAAAGCCTAAAATGGGGTTTATGCTCCTATTTGTTAGTGTAGTGGCAATTTGAGCATAATTCACTGTTATGCACCTAATTTATTGACCAATGCACCCAAAAATGCGATTAAACTCCCAAAAATGTGATTAAGTGCCTAAAATTGGGGTTAATGCACCCACTTGTCAGTGTTGTGTCTTTTTAGCATAATTTACTATTATGCACCTAATAGATAGGAAATGTGTAGAAAAAAAGGATTGAAGTGACTAAAAGTGGGTTAAAGTGCCTAAGAATGGGGTTTATGCACATATATGTCAGTGTAGTGGCAATTTGAGCCTAATTTACTATTATGTGCCACGACCTATGCACCCAAAAATGTGGTTAAAGAGCCTAAAAATGGGGTAATGTGCCCATTTGTTAGTGTGGTGCCTTTTTAGCCTATTTTACAATGATGCACCTAATAAGGAGGAAAGTCACCCAAAATGGGTTGAAGTGCCTAAAAGATGGTTAAAGCACCTAACAATGGGGTTAATCCACCCACTTGTCAGTGTAGTGTCTAATTTATAGGCCAGTGCGCCCAAAATGAGTGTATAGTGCCAAAGTCTGGGTTTACATTCCTTAAAAGGAGGTTTATGCCCCTATTTGTCAATGTTGTTGCAATTTGATCCTAATTTACTATTAAGAACCTAATTTACTGTTATGCGCCTAATATATAGGCCAATGCACCCCAAACTGAAGTTGAAGTGCCTAAAAATGGGGTTAATGGGCCCACTTGTCAAAATAAGGCCTATTTGAGCCTAATTTACTATTATACCCCTTATAAATAGAAAATGCACCCAAAAATGGGTTGAAGTGCCTAAAAGTGTGTTGAAGCGCCTAAGAATGGGGCTAAAATGCCTACTTGTTAGTGTAGTGCCTAATTTATAGGCCAATGTTCAAAATGGGGTTAAAGCGTCTAAAAGTCGGTTAAAATGCCTAAAAATGGGGTTTATGCCCCAACTTGTCAGAGTATGGCAATTTGAGCCTAATTTATTGTTTTGCGCCAAATTTTGTTGGCCAATGAACCCAAAAATGTCGTTAAAGCATCTAATAATGGGGTAATGTGCCCACTTGTCAGTATAGTGCCTTTTTTAGCCTAATTTATTATTATGTGTGTAATAAATAAGAAACATCTCCAAAAATGGATTGAAGTGCCTAAAAGTGGGTTAAAGTGCCTAAGAATGGAGTTAATCTTCCTACTTTTCAGTGTAGTGCCTAATTTATAGGCAAATGCACCCAAAAGTTTGGCAAAGCGGCCAATAATGCGATTAAAGCGCCTAAAAATAGGTTCAATGCACCCACTTGTCAGTGTAGTGCCTATTTGAGCCTAATTTACTATTATATGCCTAATAAAGAGAAAATGCGTTGAAAAATGGGTTGAAGTTCCTAAAATTGGGTTAAAGTGCCTAAAAATGGGGTTAATCGACCTACTTGTCAGTGTAGTGCCTAATTTATAGGCTAATGTGCACCAAAATGGGCTTAAAGCACCTAACTGTGGGTAATACATCTAAAAATGGGGTTTATAAGCCTATTTGTTAGTGTAGTGGAAATTTGAGCATAATTTATTGTTATGTGTCTAATTTATAGGCCAATGTGCTCAAAAATGTGATCAAATCCCCTAAAATGGGGTTAGAGCACCCACTTGTCAATGTAGTGCGTAGTTGAACCTAATTTACTATTATGTGTCTAATTTGTAGACCAATGCACCCAGAAATGCGGTTATGCCTATAAATGGGGTTAATGTGCCCACTTCTCAGTGCAGTGCCTATGTTAGCCTAATTTACTATTATATACCTAATAAAGAGGAAATGCGCCCAAAATGGGTTAAAGTTCCTAAAAGTGGGTTAAAGCACATAAAAATGGAGTTAATCATCTGACTTGTCATTGTAGGCCAAATTTATAGGCTAATGTACCCCAAAATGGGGGTTAATGTGCTTATTTGTTAGTGTGGGTCAAAAAGCATCAAAATGGGGTTTATGTGCCTATTTGTTAGTGTGGTGGTAATTTGAGCCTAATTTACAGTTATGTGCCCAATTTATAGACCAATACACCCAAAAATGTGGTGAAATAACCTAAAAATGGGTTTAATGCACCTATTTGTAAGTGTAGTGCCTTTTTAGCCTAATTTACTGTTATGAGCCTAATATATAGGAAATGTGCCCAAAAAATGGGTTGAAGTGGCTAAAAGTGGGATAAAGCGCCTAAAAATGGGGTTAATCTGCCTACTTGTCAGTGTATTGCCTAATTTATAGGCCAAAGTGCCTAAAAGTAGGTCAAAATCCCTAAAATGGGGGTTTTTGTGCCTATTTGACAGTGTAGTGGCAATTTGATCCTAATTTTCTATTATGAACATAATTTATAGGCCAATGTGCCCAAAAATGCAATTAAGCACCCCAAAATGCGATTAAGCACCTTAAAATGGGGTTAACGTGCCCACTTGTTAGTGTAGTACCTTTTTAGCCTAATTTACCATTATGCGCCTAATAGATAGGAAATGCGGCCAAAAAAGGTTGAAATGGTGAAAAGTGGGTTAAAGCGCCTAAGAATGGGGTTAATCCGCCTATTTGACAGTGTGTTACCTAATTTACTGGACAATGCGCCGCAAAATGAGGTTAAAGCACCTAAAAGTGGGTCAAAGTGCCTCAAATGGGATTTATGCAACTATTTATTAGTGTAGTGGCAATTTGAGCCTAATTTACTGTAATGTGCCTAATTTATAGGCCAATGTGCCCAAAAATGTGGTTAAAGAAACTAAAAATGGGGTTAATGCGCCCACCTTTCAATAGTGCCTTTTTCAGCGTAATTTACCATTATGCACCAAATAAATTGGAAATACGCCTAAAAATGGGTTAGAGTGCCTAAAAGTGGGTTAAAGAGCCTAAAAATGGGGTTAAAGTGAACACCAAAAAATGGGGTTTATGCACCTATTTGTCTGTGTAATAGCAATTTGAGCCTAATTTACTGTTATGCATTTAATTTATAGGTCAACACTCCCAAAAATGTGGTTATAGTGCCTAAAAATGGGGTTAATGCCCCCACTTGTCAGTGTAATGCCTATTCGAGCCTAATTTACTATCATGCGCTTAAGAAATAGGAATTGCACCCAAAATGGGTTTAAGTGCCTAAAAGTGGGTAAAAGCTCCTAAGAATGGGGTTAATACACCTACTTGTCAGTATATTGTTTAATTTATAGGCCAATGCAACCCAAAATGGAGATTAAGCGCCTAAGTGTGGGATAAAATGCTTACAAATGGGGTTTATGCCCCTATTTGTCAGTGTAGTGGCTATTTGAGCCTAATTTACTAATATGCACCTCATTTATAGGCCAATGCATCCAAAAATGTGGTTAGAGCAACTAAAAATGGGTTTATGCACATGTTTGTTAGTATAGTGGCAATTTGAGCCAAATTTACAATTATGCACAAATTTATAGGTCAATGTGCCCAAAAATGTGGTTAATGTGCCTAAAATTGGGTTAATGCACCTACTTGTCAGTGTTGTTCCTATTTGATCCTAATTTACTATCATGTGCTTAATAAATAGGAATCGCACTCAAAATGGGTTTAAGTGCCAAAAAGTAAGTAAAAGATGCTAAGAATAGGGTTAATCCTCCTACTTGTCAGTGTAGTGCCTAATTTGTAGGCCAATGCTCCGCAAAATGGGGTTAAAGTGCCTAAAAGTGGATCACAACGCCTAAAAATGGGGTTTATGCACCTATTTGTCAGTGTAGTGGCACTTCGAGTCTAATTTACTATTATGGACCTAATTTATTGGCCAATGTGCCAAAAAATGCAATTAAAGAGCATAACAATGGGGTTAATGAGCCCAGTTGTCTGTGTAGTGCCTACTTGAGACAAATTTAGTATTATGCTCCTAATATAGAGGAAACACGCCCAAAAAAGGGTTGAAGTTCCTAAAAGTGGGTTAAAGCGTCTAAGAATGGGGTTAATCTTCCTAAGTGTAGTGTGTAATTTATAGGCCAATGCGTCGTAAAATGGTGTTAAAGGGCCTAAAAGTTGGTCAAAATGCATAAAAATTGGGTTTATGTGCCTATTTGTTACTGTAGTGGCAATTTGAGCCTAATTTACTATTTTGCACCTAATTTTTAGGCCAATATGCCCAAAGATGCGGTTAAAGTGCATAAGAATGGAGTTAATGCGCCCATTTGTAAGTGTAGTGCCTTTTTAGCCTAATTTATTATTATTCACCTAATAAACAGTAAATATTCCCAAAAATCGGTTTAAGTGCCAAAGAGTTGGTTAAAGCACCTAAGAATGGGCTCAATCCTCCTACTTGACAGTCTACTGCCTAATTTATAGGGCAATGCACTCCAAAATGGGGTTAAAGTGCCTAAGTGTGGTTAAAACACCAAACAATGGGGTTTATGCACCTATTTGTCTATGTAGTGGCAATTTGAGCCTAACTTACTGTTATGTGCCTATTTTATAGGCCAACACTCCAAACATGCAGTTAAATCACTTAAAAATGGGGTTAATGTGTCGACTTGTCAGTTTAGTGCCTATTTGAGCCTAATTTACTATCATGCACCTAATAAATAGGAATTGCACCCAAAATGGGTTTAAGTGCCAAAAAGAGGGTAAAAGCTCCTAAGAATGGGGTTAATGCGCTACTTGTTAGTGTATTTCCTAATTTATAGGCCAATGTGCCCCCAAAATGGGGATTAAGTGCCTAATTGTGGGATAAAATGCCTAAAAATGGGTTTATTCCCCTATTTGTCAGGGTAGTGGCGATTTGAGCCTAATTTGTTGTTATGCACCTAACTTATAGGGCAATGCATCCAAAAATGTGGTTAGAGCTCCTAAAAATGGGGTTTATACACATGTTTGTCAGTGTAGTGGCAATTTAAGCCTAATTTACTGTTATGCACAAAAGTTATAGGTCAATGTGCCCAAAAATGTAAAAAAAAAGTGCCCAAAAATGTGGTTAATGCGCCTATAAATGGGGTTAAGGTGCCTACTTGTCAGTGTAATGTGCATTAGAGCTTAATTTACTATTATGCGTCTAATAAATAGGAAATGCACCCAAAAATGGATTGAAGTTTCTATAAGTGGGTTGAAGTGCCAAAGAATAGGGTTAATCTTCCTATTTGGCAGTGTAATGCCTAATTTATAGGTCAATGCCCCCACAAAATGGGGTTGAAGTGCCTAAAAGTTGGTCAAACACCTAAAATGGGGTTTATGTGCCTATTTGTTAGTGTAGTAGAAATTTGAGCTAATTTACTATTATTCTCCTAATTTATAGGCCAATGCGCTAAACAAAATACAGTTAAAGCGCCAAAAACTAGGGTTAATGCGCCCATTTGTCAATGTAGTGCCTTTTCTAGCCTAATTAACTATTATGCACCTAATAATTAAGAAATGCACAAAACAATGAGTTGAAGTGACTAAAAGTGGGTTAAAGCGCCTAAGAATGACGTTGATCCACCTAATTGTCAGTATAGTGCCAAATTTGTAGGCCAATGTGCCCCAAAATGGGAATAAAGCACCAAAATGTGGGTTAAAATGCATACAAATGGGGTTTATGTGCCTATTAGTCAATGTAGTGGCAATTTGTGCCTAATTTACTATTATGCACCTAGTTTATATGCCAATGTGCCAAAAAATGTTGTTAAAGCACCTAAAAATGGGGTTAATGCACCCACTAGTCAGTGTAGTGCCTCTTTGAGCCTAATTTACTATTATGGGCCTAATAAATAAGAAATACACCCTAAAATGGGTTGAAGTTCCTAAAAGTGGTTAAAGAACCTAAGAATGGGGTTAATGCACCTACTTGTAAGTGTAGTGCCTAATTTATAGGGCAATGCACCCAAAAATGTAGTTAAAGCACCCAAAAATACAGATGAAGTGCCTAAAAATAGGGTTAATGCACCCACTTGTCCGTGCAGCGCTTATTTGAGCCTAATTTACTGTTATACGCCTAATATAGAGGAAATGCAACAAAAATGGGTTGAAGTGCATAAAGTGGGTTAAAGCGCCTAAGAATGGGGTTAATCCGTCTACTTTTTAGTTTAGTGCCAAATTTATAGGCCAGTGTGTCCAAAAATGGGGTTAATGCACCCAAAAATGTGGTTAACACGCCCACTTGTAAGTGTAGTGCCTTTTTAGCCTAATTCGCTATTATCCACCTAATAAATACGAAATGCACCCAAAATGTGTTGAAGTGCCTAAAAGTGGGTTAAAGCACCTAAGAATGGGGTTAATATGCCTACTTATCAATGTAGTGCCTAATTTATAGTCCAATGCGCACCAAAATGGGGTTAAAGCGCCTAAGTATGGGTTAATATGCCTAATAATTGGGTTTATGCACCTATTTGTCAATGTAGTGGCAATTTGAGCCTGATTTACTGTTATGAGACTAAATTATTGTTATGCTTCTAATTTATAGGCCAATGCACCTACAAATGCGGTAAAAGCACCTAAAATGGGGTTAATGCGCCCATTTGTCAATGTAGTGCCTTGTTTAGCATAATTTACTATTATGTACCTAATAAGCAGGAAAAGCGCCCAATAATGAATTGAATGCATAAAAGTGGGTTAAAGCGCCTACAAATGGGATAATTTGCTTAATTGTCAGTGTAGTGCCTCATTTATAGGCCAATGCATCACAAAATGGGGTTACCGCACCTAAATGTGGGTGAAAACACCTATAAAGGAGGTTTATGCGCTTATTTATCAGTTTAGTGCCAATTTGAGCATAATTTACAGTTATTTGCTTAATTTGTAGGTCAATGTGACCTAAAATGCGGTTAAAGTGCCCAAAAATGGGGTTAATGCACCCACCTATAAGTGTAGTGCCTTTTTAGCCTAATTTACTACTATGCACCTAATAAATAGGAAATGCGTGCAAAAAATGGCTTGAAGTGCCTAAAAGTGGGTTAAAGTGCCTAAGAATGTGGTTAATCTGCCTATTTATTAGTGTAGTGCCTAATATATAGGCCAGTGTGCCCCAAAATGGGGATAAAGCACCTAAAAGTGGGTAATAATGCCGAAAATGGGGTTTAGCCAATTTGTCAGTGTAGTGGCAATTTGAGCCTAATTTACTATTATGCGCCTAATTTATAGACCAATGCGCCCAATGATGCGGTTAAAGCGCCAAAATAAGAGGTTAATGCGACCACTTGCCATGGGTTGAAGTGCCTAAAAGTGGGTTAATGCGCCTAGGAATGGGGTTCATCCGCCTAATTTTAGTGTAGAGCCTAATTTATAGGCCAACGTGCCCAAAATGTGGTTAAAGTGCCCACAACCTCAAAAGGAGGTTAATGCCCCCACTTGTCAGTGTAGTGTCTATTTGAGCCTAATTTACTATTATATGCCTAATAAAGAGGAAATGTGCCCAATAATGGGTGGAAGTTCCTAAAAGTTGTTTAAATCACCTAAGAATGGGGTGAATCTACCTACTTGGTAGTGTAGTGCCTAATTTATAGGCCAATTTGCCCTAAAATGGGGTAAAAGAACCGTATTGTGGGTTAATACGCCTAAAAATGGGGTTTATGCAACTATTTGTTAGTTTTGTGGCAATCTGAACCTCGTTTACTATTGTGCACCTAATTTATAGGAAAATGTGCCCAAAAATGTGGTTAAAGCCCTTGAAAATGGGGTTAATGCGCCTACTTGTCAATGTAGTTCCTATTTGAGCCTAATTTACTATTATGTGCTTAATAAAGAGGAAATGCACCCTAAATGGGTTGAAGTTCCTAAAAAAGGGTTAAAGTGCCTAAGAATGGGGTTAATCTACCTACTTGTTAGTGTAGTGCCTAATTTATATGCAATGCGCCCCAAAATGGGGTTAATCTGCCTACTTGTTAGTGTAGTGCCTAATTTATATGCCAATGCGCCCCAAAATGGGGTTAAAGCACCTAAGTGTTGGTTAAAATGCCTAAAAATGATGTTCATGTGCCTATTTGTTGGTGTAGTGATAATTTGAGCCTAATTTACTACTATGCGCCTAACTTATAGGCCAACGCATCCAAAAATGCAGTTAAAGCACCAAAAAATGGGTTTAATACACCCACTTGTCAATGTAGTGCCTTTTTTATCATAATTTACTATTATGCATCTAATAAAGAGGAAATGTGCCAAAAAATGGGTTACAGTGCCTAAAACTGGGTTAAAGCACCTAAGAAAGGGGTTTATTCACCTACTTGTTAGTGTAGTGCCCAATTTATAGGCCAATGCACCCCAAAATGGGGTTAGAGCATCTAAAGGTGGGTAAAATGCCTCAATATGGGTTTTATGCGCCTATTTGTTAGTATAGTGGTAATTTGAGCCTAATTTTTTGCTACATGTCTATTTTATAGGCCAATGCACCCAAAATATTGTTACAACGCCTAATAATAGGGTTAATGTGCACACTTGTTAGTGTAGTGCATGTTTGAGCCTAATTTACTATTATATGCCTAATAAAGAGGAAATGCACCCAAAAATGGGTTGAAGTTCCTAAAAGTGGGTTAAAGAACATAAGAATTGTGTTAATCTGCCTACTTGTCAGTGTAGTGCCTAATTTATAGGCCAATGCGCTCCCAAAGCACCTATGTGTGGGTTATAATTCTTAAAAATGGGGTTTATGCTCCTATTTGTCAGTTAGTGGCAATTTGAGCCTAAATTAGTGTTATGTGCCTAATATCAATGCGGCCCCATTTTAGGGCCCAAAATGTGATTAAGCCCCTAAAAATGGGGTCAATGCGCCCACTTGTTGGTGTAGTGCCTTTTTTAGCATAATTGACTATTATGCGCCTAATAAATAGGAAATCACCCAAAAAATGAATTGAAGTGCTAAAAAGTGGGTTAAAACACCTATGAATCGAGTTAATCTGTCTACTTGTCAGTGTAGTCCCTAATTATTGGCCAATGTGCCCCAAAATAGGGTTAAAGTGCCTAAAAGTGGGTAAAAATTCCTAAAAATTGGGTTATGCACCTATTTTTTTAGTGTAGTGGCAATTTGATCCTAATTTACTATTATGCGCCTAATTTATAGGCTAATGCACTAAAAAATGCGGTTAAAGCGCCTAAATGGGGCTAGTGCGCCCACTTGTCGGTGAAGTGCCTTTTTAAGCCTAATTTACTATTTTTTTGCCTAATTTACTATTTTGCATCTAATAAATAGGAAATGCACCCAAAAATGGGTTGAAGTGCCTAAAAGTAGGTTAAAGCACCTAAGAACGAGGTTAATACACCTACTTGTTAGTGTAGTGCCTAATTTATAGGCCAATGCTCTGCAAAATGGGGTTAAAGTGCCTAAAAGTGAATCACAGTGCCTAGAAATGGGGTTTATGCGTCTATTAGTCAATGTAGTGGCAATTTCAGACTAATTTACTATTATGCGCCTAATGCATGGGCCAATGCACCCAAAAATGTGATTAGAGCACCTAAGGATAATGCACCCACTTGTCAATGTAGGGCCTTTTAATCATAATTTACTATTATGCACCTAATAAATAGAAAATGCACCCAAAAATGAGTTGAGGACTCTAAAAGTGGATTAAAGCACCTAAAAGTGGGGTTAATCCACCTACTTGTTAGTGTAAAGATAGGCCAATCCATAGCAAAATGGGGTTGAAATTCCTAAAAGTGGGTCAAAATGCCTAAAAAATGGGTTTGTGGGAAGTTTGAGCATAATTTACTTTTATGTGCCTAATTTATAGGCCAATGTGCTAAAAAATGTGGTTAAAGCACCCAAAAATGGGGTTAATGTGCCCACTTGTAAGTATAGTGCCTATTTTAGCCTAATTTACTATTATGCGAATAAATAGGAAATTCACCATAATATGGGTTGAAGTGCCTAAATGTGGGTTAAAGCGCCTAAGAATGGGGTTAATATGCTTACTTGTCAGTGTTGTGCCTAATTTATATAACAATGTGCCCCAAAATGGGGTTAAAGCATCTAAAGGTGGGTCAAAATGCCTAAAAATGGGATTTCTGAGCCTATTTGTCATTGCAGTGGCAATTTGATCCTAATTTACTATTATGCGCCTAATTTATAGGTTAATGCACCCAAAAATATGGTTAAAAAACCTAAAAAGGGGTCTATTGCGCCCACTTAGTGTATTTCCATTTTGAGCCTAATTTACTATTATGTGCCTAATAAATAAGAAATGAACCCAAAAATGGGTTGAATTGCCTAAAAGAGGGTTAAAGTCCCTAAGAATGGGGTTAATCCACCTACATGTCAGTATAGTGTGTAATTTATAGGCCAATACACTGCAAAATTTGCTTAAAGTGCCTAAAAGTAGGTCAATGCGCTTAAAAATGGGGTTTATGTGTTTATTTTTAAGTGTAGTGGCAATTTCAGCCAATCTATAGTTATGCACCTAATATGTAGGCCAATGCACCCAAAAATGTGGTTAAAGCGCCTAAAAATATGACTAATGTGCCCACTTCTTAGTGTAGTGCCTTTTTTATGCAATTTACTATTATGCCCCTAGTAAATAGGAAATGTGCCCAAAAATGGGTTGAAGTGCCTAAAAGTGGGTTAAAGTGCCTAAGAATGGGGTTAAGCTGCCTATTTTTTAGTGTAGTGTCTAATTTATAGGCAAATGCACCTCAAATGGGGTTAAAGCACCTAAATGTGGGTTAAAACACCTAACAATGGGGTTTATGCGCTTATTTGTCAATGTAGAGGAAATTTGAGCCTATTTACTATTATGCACCTAATTTATAGGCTAATGTGCCCAAAATGCAGTTAAAGAGCATAACGATGGGGTTAATGCACACTGTTGTCAGTGTGGTGCCTATTTGAGACTAATTTACTATTATGCTCCTAATAAATAGGAAATGTGCCCAAAAAGGGTTGAACTTCCTAAAAGTGGGTTAAAGTGTCTAAGAATGGGGTTAATATGCCTAAGTGTAGTGCCTAATTTATAGGCCAATGCGCCGTAAAATGGGGCTAAAGGGACTAAAAGTTGGTCACAATGCCTAAAAAATGGGTTTATGCGTCTATTTATTTCTATAGTGGGAATTTTAGCCTAATTTACTATTTTGCACCTAATTTGTAGGCCAATACGCCGAAAGATGTGGTTAAAGTGCCTAAGAATGGAGTTAATGCACCCATTTGTAAGTGTAGTGCCTTTTTTAGCCTAATTTACTATTATCTACTAATAAATAGTAAATATTCCCAAAATTGGGTTAAAGAGCCTAAGAATGGGCTTAATCCACCTACTTGTAAGTGTATTTCCTAATTTATAGGGCAATGTGCCCTCAAATGGGGTTAAAGCGCCTAAAAGTGGGTCAAATTGCCTAAAAATGGTGTTTATGCACCAGTTTGTCAGTGTAGTGGCAATTTTGAGCCTAATTTATTGGTATGCGCCTAATTTATATGCCAATGCGCCCAAAATGTGGTTTAAGCACCTTAAAATTGGGTTATTGAGCCCACTTGTCAGTGTAGTGCCTTTTTTAGCCTAGTTTACAATCATGTGTCCAATAAACAGGAAATGTACCCAAAATTGGGGGCCTAAAAGTGGGTTAAAGAGCTTAAGAATGGGGTCAATCTGCCTACTAGTCAGTGTAGGGCCTAATGTATAAGCCAATGCACCCAAAAATGGGTTTAAAGCGCTTACAAGTGGGTCAAAACACCTAAAAATAGGGTTTATGTACCTATTTGTTTATGTAGTGGTAATTTGAGCCTAATTTACTATTATACACCTAATTTATAGGCCAATACGCCCCAAACTGCGATTGAAGTGCCTAAAATGGGGTTAATGTGCCCACTTGTCAGTTTAGTACCCTTTTTAGCCTAACACCTAATAAATAGGAAATGCCCCCAAAAATGGGTTGAAGTGCCTGAAAGTGGGTTAAAGTGCCTAAGAATGGGGTTAATCTGCCTACTTGTCAATGTAGTGCATAATTTCTAGGCCAATGCGCCCCAAAATGGGGTTAAAGCATCTAAAAGTGGGTCAAAATGCCTAAAAGTGAGGTTTATGCACCTATTTGTCGGTGTAGTCGCAATTTGAGCCTAATTTACTATTATGCGCCTAATTTATAGGCCAATGTGCCAAAAATGTGGTTTTTGCACCTAAAAATGGGGTCAATGTGCCCACTTGTCAGTGTAGTGCCTTTCTAAGCCTAATTTACTATTATGTGACTAATAAATAAAAAATGCACCCAAAAATGTGTTGAAATGCCTAAAAGTGGGTTAAAGCATCTAAGAATGGGGTTAATCTGCTTACTTGTCAGTATAGTGTGTAATGTATAGGCCAATGCGCACCAAAATGTGGTTAAAGCTCCTAAGTGTCGGTTAGAATGTTTAAAAATGGGGTTTATGCCCCTTTTTGTCAGTATTGTGGTAATTTGATCCTAATTACTAATATGCTTCTAACTTATACGCCAATGTGCCTAAATATGTGGTTAAAGCGCCTAAAAATGGGGTTAATGTGCCCACTTGTCAATGTAGTGCCATTTTTAGCCTATTTACTATTATGTGCCTACAAGAAATGTGCCCAAAAATGGGTTGAAGTACCTAAAATTTGGTTAAAGATCCTAAGAATGGGGGTTAATCTGCCTACTTGTCAGTGTAGTGCCTAATTTATACGCTAATGCGCACCAAAATGGGGTTATTGCGCCTAAGTGTGGGTTAAAATGCTTTAAAATGGGGTTTATGCACTTGTTTTTCAGTCTAATAGCAATGTGAGCCTAATTTACTGTTATGCGCCTTGGCCAATGCGCCCAAAAATGTAATTGAAGTGTCTAAAAATGGGGTTAGTACGCCCACTTATTAGTGTAGTACCTTTTTTAGCCTAATTTACTATTATGCATTTAATAGATAGGAAATGCGTTGAAGTGCCTAAAAGTGGGTTAAAGCACCTAAGAATGGGTTTGATCTGCCTGCTTGTCTGTGTAGTACGTGATTTATAGGCCAATGCACCCAAAAATGGTGTAAAAGCACATAAGTGTGGGTTAAAATGACTGAAAATTAGGTGTGTGCGCCTATTTGTCAATGTAGTCACAATTTGAGCCTAATTTACTATTACACACCTAATTTATAGACCAATGTGTCCATAAATATAGTTGAAGCACCTAAAATTGGGGTTAATGCGCCCACTTGTCAATGTAGTGTCATTTTAGCCTAATTTACTATTATGTGCCATATAAATAGGAAATGCGCCCAAAAATGGGTTGAAGTGCTAAAAGTGGGTTAAAGAGCCTAAGAATGGGATTGAAGAGAACATTGTAGTTATCATGTACTGCATTCTAGAGAATGTCAGAGTCAAGTGGTCTAGATGTATCCTCCACCATATGACTTTCTTTGACTCTGGAAAGAACACCCGTGGCACCCATCCACCTTATCATGCCCTAATTTGTGGTCTTTTCTAGTTCGCCACTAAAAAATCACTCTTCTCTGACTTCCACTATAGAAGTGTCAGGAAGGGAGTGCGCATTAGTGAGACCACAATTCAGAAATACATGCCTATCCTATCCTCCACCACACTAGGTGCTTCACCCTCTGCCTCTGCCTCAGCTGCCACTGCATCTACCTCTATCCGAGCTCCACCTCCTCAACCACCCCGACCTAGCTGTGCCTTGTTTCGTGTATCCAATGAAGCCATCATGGGTTACATGATGCACCAACAGGCATACAACCTCCAGGTCCAGAAGCATCTGCACCAGTATTTATGTTCAATCATGTCAAACATGAACTTATCCTGTGCACACCCATACCCCACCTACTAGCCTTACCTCGGTAGTGACTATGCATCTTATGCATACCATCACTACTACCCTGCCCCTGAGCCTTCCACTACTGCTCCCACACCCTCTGCTGCTGATGGTTCTGCTCCCATCTTCTTGCCATTTCCTGCTGGCCCCTTGGCCACCCTGCTTGCCAGTCTGGGTGATTCTGCTCCCTCCTTCCCTTAGGCCAATGAGCTCTATGCTCTTGGTATGACTTGGGATGAGCAGAACGCTCGTTGGCCCAGTCGTGGCTTCATTTCTTCTAAGGACGAGGAGATGCCTAACCAGGCTGATGTTGAGATTGCTACTGATGAGGATGTTGGTGATGGTGAGGATGCATCTAATGATGGTGATGGCTCTGACGGATTCACTAGTGACTGTGGTGATGAATGTACTACTTCTGCTACACCTTCATATGGATATGACGACTATGAGCCCGATGTCGAGGATGATTATGATGTTGTGGACATAGGTAGTCTAGATGTCTAGTTGTTTCTTAATGTTTAGTCTAGTTTTCTGATCATATATATCTTTCTAGGCTATTTTGTATTAGAATCATCTGGGCACATTATCTGAGATGTACTATTTTATCTTCAATTTTCATCATTTATCGTTTGTACTTATCTTTATGAGAACATGCTTCTGAGTTGTAATCTATGTTATGTGCACTCTTGCTCTTTTATCAGTTACATCTTTTGAGTTGGTGCCATATTTCACCATATTTTGATTATGACCTAGCTTGTGTGTTTCTCTCGTCTCTGTTTAATATATGTTATGTGATTACATGTTTGAATATCTTCTTGGTTGTGTTTAGAGAAGACTTTTTATATGCTCTTCTACCCCCCACCTTTTTGTTAATGTCAAAAGGGGGAGAGAAATTTCAATGTCTTGAGAGTCAATCATATTACTATTATTGCTGAAGTGATCCTTTTCTTGTTCTTTATATGCTTTATCATCTGACTTGCTAAAGGATCATGTAGTACATGCATGTTATATTTCTTTCTGTAGAAAGAAAAATTATGCAGGTTAAGCAAGCATAGATTGAGGGGAATCCATTCACATTGATTAAATCTTGAATCCCCCTAATTCACAAGGCAAGGGTATACTTTCAATATTCTTTTCAATATGTTTGAGGAATGGTTTGTCATTGTCAAAAAGGAGGAGAATGTTGACCTAGAGGTTATACATTGTCCATACTTTGATAATGACTCAACCATTCCATTCATATGTATCTAATATGTGTATTCAAAATTGATCTCAGGTGTTAGGTACATGAAAAGAATCAATTTACACAAGCCCTAGCTTGTCAAAGTTCAAGTCAAAAGCAATGCAAGTGTGCTAACTAGGAAATCCTTGTAAATGACCTTAGAAGAATTTTGTAATTACTTGTATTGATGATATGACTTGTAACTAAGATGATAAAATTATGTGGGACACTTAGTACCAAGTTTTAATCACTTTTTAATGACTTTAGAAAATTGATCACAGAATGCTGATCGGTCGAGTTACAATCTCGACCGATCCCTTGGATCAATTTTCTAGTGAGTCCATCAGTCGAGTTGTGCATTCACAGAACTCGACCGATCGAGTCACTGACCAAATGTGATTTTAACTGATCGGTCGAGTTTTCCAGGGCAAACTCGACCGATAGTTTGAAAATCAGGTTTGTCTTTTAGCCGATCGGTCGAGTTACCTTTATTGAATCTCGACCGAATGTACTGTACGAAAAATGCAGAAAAAGTGATTCTAACCATTGGTGACTTGTTTGGATGAAAATAGATCTGTTGCCTTGTGAAAAAATGGCTATAATTCAACCTTAAGTGTTCCCCAACTCAAGGGAGAACCCCCAACTATGAATAAGACCACTTGGAGTTCATTCCAAGGTTGCTCATTCACTACACACAAGATCCTTACAGTAGTTGAGTGTGCTACCACCCCTTGAGTCCCTTTCTCTCTCTAGTTTACACTTCATTTCATGATTTGTGAGTGAGTTAGGATTGTTGTAAGAGAGATCCACCTTTGTGCATGTAAAGCTCTCAATCTTCCACTACTTCCTTATCCCCTTCTTCCATGAAGAAAAGCTAAAGGAAGAAAGCTCCATCGAGTGAAGGAGTTGTTGTTGGTCCTCTTCAAGGTTGATGAAGAGGTGGTGATCTTCTCCAGGTGAAGGAGAAGGCAAAGGCGGAAGATCCAAGAGGAGAAGAAAAGTCCTTCAAGGCGGAAGACTTGAGCTTGAATGGGTAAGACCTAGGTGAAAGCTGAAGATTCAAGCTAAGTGGGTAAGTTCCTTGTGAAGGTGGAGATCTCCTTGTGTTTGGATGGGTAAGTCCTTTGGTGGTCTATTGCTGTAATCCCTGTGGTGATTAATAGAGAAAAGCACTTGCAAAGTCCTAGAGGTTGACCTCTCTAGGTAGTGGACTGACTCACTTCTAGTTTGAAGTGTGGAACCACTCTAAATCCCTATGTCAAGTGCTTGCTATCAATCTCTCTCATCCTTGTTGTACTTGTTAGTAAGGACTTCAAATTATCATTAAGCTATTGCTCCAAATTGATATAATTTGAAGGTCTAATCTATTTGGTGAGAATTTTTGTAGCTCTATTCACCCCCATAGAGCCCTTAGATCCAACAAATAAAAGAAATTATGAGGAGTATGTAATGATTATATAATACATTTTTTTTAGGATTCAGATTGATTGTGTGATTTGCTTGACTTGGTTAATTGGACTGCCTGTTTGGATTGGATATCTTGCTTGACTCTTTGGGGCTTCCAAATCAGGTATGTGGTTATGATTATGGCTAATCGCTCTAGTTTCACGGTGATTTCTGAGGTTTTATTAGTTTCTTGAAATTAACTACTTGGTCGACTTTTATCCAAGCAACTATAAAGTGACTATGGCTATCACCATAAATATATGTGCATGACTAGCTCAAATCCTAGTCCTCCTTTGTAGCTTTGAGTACTTGTGAAATATGGATGACCTAGTTATTGGTCTACCCTTGGGGGTAGGATCATCAGGTTATCTTGAGTTGATGTTTGGTCTACCTTTGGGCAGGATCATACGACTATACAACTCTATGTCTTGGTCTACCTGTACGGTAGGATCAAAAGGGGCTATTTGGGATCAACCATATGAGAAAGGTAGTATTCATGTCCACTACAGGGAAAAAACAGAGGCAAAGATATATTAGGATTGAGTAGTATGTTTTAAACGTAAAGTTTGATCTATTAAGAAATAATTTGATTGTAATATGTTGTTACAAATAGATGCAAACTTTTGGTTCCCCCACATACCAATATAATTCATTATACTGACTGACATTTTGTTTTTCGGTGTTTTAGGTTACATGCAGTTATATGCTTATCAGAAAGTGGACAATCCTTTATGGTGACGTTGAATGAATAAAGCTAAATAAAGATTGGAGGATTGTAGATAGATAGTTTCCTATTCAGGGGTAAAGTTCCTCAAATCCTATATTTTGCAAGGTATGTGAAAAGAAATTTTGTATCCTATTTTAAGCTTAGTTGTGGAAGAATTTATTAATTTTTTTTATTATTTGCAAAACCATATGATTCTATTTTGAGATAAGGGCTCTAGCTTCTTGGTCTTCCTTAATTGGGGGTTACCGAGTGGTGGGGTAGTTACATTTGGTATCACATCATGGTTTTCCATTTAATATCTAATAATTGTTATATTTTATAAACTCTTTAGAACCTAAGGGAGTTATTAGAGGATTTTCCAAAGATGGAGGTGTCTAGAAAAGGATCACGATCTGAAAGCTGGTAATATTTTCTTCCTCCCCGCTAGTCATTTTACGAGGACTCTCAAAATCTGTGTGACTGCCTAGCTAAAATCTGAGGATTCGACTCAAAATAATATACCTCTAGGTCTTGTCATCTGCTTTCATACCTTCCCTACCTTTTCACAGATAAAATACAAGAGCTTAGGGTTTTCTCTCTCTTCACCTCCTCTTGAGTTTAAGGGTTAAGGGTACTAAGGATTAAGGAATCCTACACAAAATAATAAAAAACATGTAAGAAATATGTCACAGACATAAGTCTAAATGATGAAACTTAGACTGAGATTAGTTACATGCTTAGGTTGCATTGCCTGTGCTGCCATGCCCTCGGGAGAACGTTGAGGTTAGACCATCTCGTAGGATGAGAATGAGAGGGATAGCCTTGGAGGAAGAAGCCTCCAAGAGGAAGAGACCTGATGTATCCTCTAAAGACAATGCACAACCCAAAACCTAAAGCAGTGGTTAGAGAAAGAGAAGACATGATGAGTTGGATATCATAGTTGTCCATGCATGCAAGTACATGGGTTAGACATGCATGCTTTATGTAAATGTTGAGTACACTTGATAAACATAAACTATGAGTGGTTACATGCCCCCTAGTGCCTTTTGGGTGTAGAACAGAGTTCCAAAGACCTTGAAGAGGTATGATAGGGTAACAAATTGTGAGGTATTGCACCCAGTTGGTTGTCCCTATGTAGGACTCTAAGGGTTGTTGTCGTGGAAGAGTGTTAGGAAGTATATGCCATATCTCGTATAGGTTTGGTTCATGTTTGAACAGATGAGCATGCAGTTAGACGGTTGATGCCTAAGAGGTGAACTTGGAGTTCTTGGACCAAAGAGGGGAAGTAGTAGTACCTAGTGCACATGATGCTCACGGGGCTGATTGAGTTCATAGGAATTAAGCGCCCCTCCATGTATTAGAGCAAAAAGAAACCCCACTTGAACTAAGATATATGTTTGATGAACCACTCACACAGGTTGGTGACATATGAACATATAATATTGGTCCAACCTTGAGGAATGATGAAAAAGTATGACATACTAAGGAACTTAGAATGGTTTAATAGGTTGTCTACTTGCTAGCCACGTGCATAGATAGCACGATAGGAGCTATGCATGTACATGGTGGAATAAACCTTGCATGCAAGGACGTTTTGTGACCTATGTTACTAGAACATATAGTTTTCTCCTATCTTGGGAAGGGACCCTTCATGTTGGGGTGAGAATCAACTCTTGTTTAGGTTTGAGGTAACCTTAAGAGGTCACTTATAAGAGCTTGATGAGCTAAGTGTAAGAGCACATAATATGAGCATGAATCTATAGGCGCATGTGTGAGCATCTCTAAGGGGAAAGAGGATATGTTGCCATAGAGGTAATATGTATGGGGCCAGACCGAGTTAGGTAGGTTTCCATGATTCCTATGAAGGGATGAAAGGTTAACCAGGAGTGCCCAGAGAGATGATAGAGATTCATGTAAGGATTCAAGGATGTGATGTGCTTGAGTACCAAAAAAGGAGATATGAGCTATGTTAGAACCCTAAGTCAATACTAAGGGTAAGGAGGGATAAGACCGATGGAAATAGGAGTTGTCTATTCCCTGAATGGATAAGACCATAGGGTTGGGAGGTAACATCTACCTTTGTCGGAGGCCCATAAGTTAGGAGGTTGACTACCTTCATAAGTTCATGGGGCCTGAGGGGTAAATGTGAGAGGCACTCCCTAGATGCATAAGGATAAGGTCACCCCAAAAGTACCGACACCCTAGAGACCTTGAGGAAATGACTAAGGATCGTACATAAGAGTGATGGGAAAAGTCTTCCCATGGGTGTAGACACATATTTGAGATATTCATGGTGTGGAGTCATGAGAAGTATGTTTCAACTTAGACTGGAAAGTATAATGGTGATGTGTTGGGCACCATCTCTACTCTTGGAACGGGATGAACTTTGTACTTGGACTACAGCCAAATGCTTATCTCATCTTGTTATGGGTGTGAGAGACGGGATAAAACGCATGTCACATACTAAGAACAAAGGTGATATGAGTTGAAACCTTTCTATGATGATTGAGGATAGAGGAAGTACCACACCCTTTTAGAAGTATATTGGATAGATGGTATGAAAGCATAGATGAACTGAGGTAATCATCATATGAGGACATACTTGTCAAGAGTAGTTTGGATTTTATAAGTTAGAGATTGGGTTTGATAACTGAGATGATGGATGCAAGATCTTGAAGTTTACCTGACTTAGACAGACCTAAACCTGAGACAAGGATAATGAGTTGAGTATATGAAGGTTTATGTCTTCACGAGCACCTAGAACATAAGGAAGCTAATGTGGTAACATATACTCTTAGCCGAGACACAGCTCAGGTATACAACTATCTTGTTTAGTCAGTGGGGAGGTTGGAAGAGGTCGCTAGGTGGACCCTACAATTGTTGGAAGATGAGACTTGTGTGGCTAACATCCAGATACAATCAGACCTGTTGGTTGAATTAGTGGCTGCCCGGTGAGCCTAGAATTTGATGGGATAAAAAGGTTTGTTAGATGAACCTCAGCTGCACCTCTTAGGAAAAGTAGGTGCAGAAATCCATTACTAGAGTGTTTAGGATTTCTGAGGTTTTTCCCTTGAAGAATCATGTCATGCAAGAGGCTCATGATTCTAAGTGCATCGTACACCCTGATATTACCAAGATGGTTGAGGTTTGCAGTGGTACCTTGAAGGCATGGAATGAAGAAGGATATAGAGGTACATGTGGCCAGTTGCCATACAAGACAGAGGGTGAAGGTTGAACACCAGTAACCCAGTGGATGGATGCAGATGATGAGGAGTTTTTGAGAGGAAATGGGAGTAGATCACCATGGGTGTAACGTCCCTAGATTCTACCATGTCGAGACTTAGAAGGCCTAAGAGGACAAATCCGAAAACGTTATGCAATTGTATCAGGGTGTGTTGCAGAAGCGATATGGCCATACATGAACATTCAACCATAATTTACACCGTAAAAATTTCTCAACATTCAGCATGTGTATATTACAAAGTGAGTTATTACAACATGATTTACAATTACATATTGAATGAAAAAATCTACAGTCTATGAACATATATGCTAAACTAGGATCTACACAATAGGTACAACATGTACAACTTGCTCACTCACATCCTATTCTTTTATTCCATGGTAACTCTGAACCTAAAAAATACGAGAAATAATGAATCAACACACAAGGTGTCGATTACATGGGCAGAAAGATACATATATTTATGGTTTTCATAATTTGAAAAGATTTGCAAAAGGAAAGGAGGAAAATCATAGAAAACATTTGTTGATTAAGCGAAATATGCCAATTTTACTCATTTTTCTAGATGGATTGCATTACTAAGGTGGACTAGTACCAAAACATATATATTGGGCCCATCCCCATGTACCGACTACTCTAGGGAAACTCCCCAAACACTGTGTGCTCTAGGGAGGTATACTAGTCAACATTAATCCATTCCCTTATAAGGGGGATAATGAACACCTTAAATAACTACAAAACATCTACTCATCATTTATGTTTTAAAGTGATAAAACATCGAGTACTATATAGTGCTACTACATCCAATATTTGCAAATAGAAGAGGGCATACATACATATCATGATTGCAACTAAGAAAACCATAGTCATATACTTAAATAAAAACCCACGTACCTGAGATCAGAGAGTCCTATTTATATTCAGGATCATCTACATCTCTAGTCATCACCTGATTAATAGCAATTAATCATCATTAATAAAT
This sequence comes from Alisma plantago-aquatica, assembly GCA_963693085.1. Taxonomy (NCBI): domain Eukaryota; kingdom Viridiplantae; phylum Streptophyta; class Magnoliopsida; order Alismatales; family Alismataceae; genus Alisma; species Alisma plantago-aquatica. The sequence continues at coordinate 395,534,382 of OY856413.1, forward strand.
GTTCATCATATTTTAGATATTTTAGGTCCAATTTAGGGCTTTGGCCAAATCTAGGTGTTACTGATCTGAAATATGTCTCTAGTAGCTTTATACTAGTCAGGATGTCATTTTAGGGGTCTGGTCCGAATTCCATATTTTTCTGATGATTGGTCTATTTTCTAGAATTAATATGAGGTTTAATGTATCTAATTATGCATTAATAGAAAAAGACACAATGTTGGGCATTGTTACTCAGATCAGAGTCCATATATGGTTTCTAAGTGATGCCAGGTTTCAAATGTAATTTTCTGAGAATTAATCTCAACTAGATACTATTTATTTCAAATAATAAACTCTAAATCATCTACTTTATAACCCATCATTATTTGTTCTTCAAAAGACTGATCTAAGGGTCTAGTAATATAAAGGATATTTTTTTGAGTCTATGAATATTTTTGGGGCATTTATTGGCCAAGGGAGTTGTTTATGGTGATTTTCTAAGATCAGGCCTATTTATTGAAAACATATAAATATTTACCTTCAAAAAAAGTCGGACCTAACCCAGGATCTGCTAAATCCAGGGTCCAATACCCTAGATAGGGACACTCGCAACTTGGCCTTCTCCTTCATTTACGCAACTATCTCATCCCGATTTCTAGCACTGTCGTAGCCTCAGTTCTCGGTGAGGAGTCCTGCAATCTTTCATCATGGATGCGCTCCTATGCCTGAGCATTGTCATGAGGCTCAGCTCCAGTTAGAAATGCCTCAAATCCTCATAGCTCACAAACGCACCCCCAGACGTGCGACGAGGTCGGGTAGGCTATATGAAGATCTTTCTTCTTTGTCCCTTGCCAGGATGATCACCACCTCCGTTGTGGTTGGCTCCAGAATGATCCTTCTGCTTCCGTGAACCTAAATGACGCCACCTGCAAGTGCTCCTACTCCAAAATCATCCTCGCAAGGGGCTAGGAAAGCGCCGGTGGGGGTATGTCTTATTCTCTATTGAGTTAGGGTGATAGACCTACAACTGCTCTTCATGATTGGGTTTTGGAAGCCTCTGTTGGCTTCGTCACACTGGATGGAACATTCTGTGGTCTCCCTGGAGTTTGATAGATCGAGTTCCTCTCCTCAAAACCAGTCTCGGTCGCCTCTATAGGGATGATGGTGAAGGATCACGATGGCCATTAAGACAAAAATTACAGGCATGAGGGGATTGGATCATGGCCGAGGAACATACCTGAATACTCCCATGGCTTTTGCCTACAGTGTCAGAGAGCCTCAGGCATCATCCACCTCCTTCCAGATCTCTGATCCTAGATCTTTGGGTTGGGTGTTTAGTGGAGATTCTCATTTCTTGTGGAGGTAGGGAGAAGGTGACAGTTCATCTTTGATGTGGTACCGTTCTCTCTGAATGAGGGTTCAGTATTCACGAGTTATTATGCACAATTCTACTAGGTCGCCCCACTCATCATCTGGTCAGAGATCATGATCAAAGTGACCAGAAGCCTTAGTATAAAGGGCAGCTTCAGAACTCCATTGGGGCCTCTTTCTTGGAGCAGAAGTGATTAGGTGCATGATCATGCATGAATCCAGAGCCATCGCCCTCTAGTATAGCCTTAAGAGAGGATAAGTTTAGGTCTGCAATCGATAGTGGAAAACCTAGGTTTAAGGGTCTTCAGAAAGATCTAAGACTTTTAAAGCTAATGGCTCACTTGGTATCCAAATCAGGATCCTATTATCTCGGATACTTGAAACCAAAGAGACTTGATCTCCAAGTGTACTGGCTTCTCTATGAGAAACGGAGATAGGAGTGAGTAATTAACTACTTGGATGCTAATCTATGACTTTCAACGCTCCATGTATCCCATTGTCTAATATGAAAGTATAACGTAAGTTGAATTGAAACAACAACGCAACGATGCAAAAATAATAGCCGCATCACACATGCCTAAATCTCAGTATGTGTCAAATATTATAATGACCTAGGTTCATAAGCATCATTTAATTAACTTGCTTCTTTGTTCCAAATCTCAATAGTATCCAATAGCAATATTTAGTCGTATGAATCCATTTACACTTCATTGGATACTAAAATTCATATGTCCTCAACATAGACTAATTATTACTATTAATCATCTCCACATACATTAATGGCCATTGGTAGATGTTATTGATCCTCTCATGGCATTATAGTCATACTTGAGGGTCAAAGAATCCATGTTTAGATAAAACTCAACTCAGTTTCAAATTAACGAAAAAAAAGAAAAAAACATTCATGGACTTCAAATACTATAACGAGTCTCAAAATTCTAAAATCATGGGTCATCATATTCACCCCACCTTATATGAAATTTCATCCTCAAAATTCAATTATCATTCTAAAGGTGAAGCCAAAAAGTTTATAACACCCCTAGGCCACTACTTTTTGTGACAATGTTATCATAGCATTGCATTCTCTCAATGTTGTCATCTTAGGATTTAGAGCATGTAGGGTGTACCCACCCCACCTTATATAGGTGGAAGCATCATCTTTTTTTTAAGTAAATGTAGCATGACTTACAGTCTTAGTCATCACATGACATTCTTATATTTGGGGATTTACATCCCCATAGCCCCACAGCCCCTTAAGGATAAGGGTTTTGTTTTCTCATAAGAAGTTAAGGAGGTATTACTAAAGGTTTCATCTTTCACCCTACTCACCTATGTAAGGTGATGTCAAGATCTCACATTTTTTGTTACTAGAATTATCATGTTTAAATCATTAATGTGGATTATGATAAACATCATACTAGGATTTCATCAGTAGTTAAGGGATTGACTTTTCATATTTACGTATTAGGTTTTCACCCTTTTTTGCACGAGTTATCCTCGAACTTAGAAGCATAGATTGAGAAGGATTGAGGTTAAGCACTATATTTTGTGATCATTTAATCTATGATCCAAAGATATCTTTATTTCGATCTCATGGTTTCAAACTTACATATTTCATGTGAAGGAAAGAGAATATACTCAACCAAGGTTATCATAATTTCAAACATGTATATTGCATGTATGGTATTGGAAGAGAATATAGAATAGGTCAAGCTTCTGTGAGTGACTCCTCATATTTAAATTATCTATATAACTCAAGTGAGGTTTCTAGTATCATATATTAAGAAAGTGATGTGGAAGGAACAACATTCATGAGTACCTTATGCACAAGGCATTTTACTCTCAGAATTAGAGTTCATATATCACCTCACTTGCAACTAATGATGAGATTCATAAACATATGTCACTCAACCTAGGAACTAACTCAACAAAAGGATTCATTCTCATTATGAGTCACCTACCCATCATTTTCTTTTACCCAACTCTCACATATAGGTTTGAATCATGCAAAAGGACTCAACTAATCTACTCAGGAGTAACCCAGCTTAGGACACATCATTTCACATATATCTCATAATTTTCATATATTGTAGGGTAGGTCCTATGACCCTCTCCTTGTGGGTCTCACTCTCTCTGAAGTTCATCACGTATCTTGTCCTAACACTGGAGGTCCTCCTTTGTAAAAGAGCTTGAGGCTCATGCATATTCAACTCTATCTTAACTTAGCTCATCTTAAGTAAGAAAAGGAAATGTACTTTCATCATCAAGACAGCTTAGAATCTCCAAAATTGGATTTAACTCATATAAAACTTAGATCCATATAAAGCAACTTATATCATTAGAGGTAGAATTTAGATAAGATCATCCATGCTTATATCAACTATCATTCTATCATCTACTCTATTTATCACATATCTTGATAAGGCTCTAGACATCTAATCTAGATCTACTCTCTCTTCTAGACTGATGTCACTTCCTTTCGCTTAGGTTGCATGAACACAGACTACTCTCCTATTTGAGGGACACATTTTCATATTTACATATATAATAAAATATTATATAGTTTTTCTCCGAGAAGCAAATGTCAGAGAAACTATCGAGGCTCAAGCTGATTGGAAAACAAAACCAAATCAACAAAATGAGTGTCCCACACATATTAGATAGTCCAGTTTCATGTCATCTAGTGAAATGGTGAGAACACATTGTAGACTTGTGTAGCTACCCAATACATATGATCTCTATATGGAGAGGATTTCTCACACTTGTCTAAACCTAGTTCTCGAACATCTAGGTTATAAATTAGAGGCTAAGTCAAACCTTATTCCTATAGAACAACTTACTAAGTCTATAGGGATTAAGGTGAAAGGTGAGGTTTAGTTTATATGCTTCATGGTGAGCAATTATTTGGTGTAACTATTGTTCATGCTCTGATACCAACTGTAACATCCCCAGATTCTGCCGTCTCAAGACTTAGAAGGCCCGAGAGGACAAATCTGAACACGTTATGCAATTGTATCAGGGTGCATTGTGGAAGCAATATGTGCATACATGAACATTCAACCATAATTTACACCATAAAAATTTCTCAACATTCAGCATGTATATATTACAAAGTGAGTTATTACAACATGATTTAAAATTACATATTGAATGAAAAATTCTACAATCTATGAACATGTATGCTAAACTAGGATCTACACAATAGGTACAACATGTACAACTTGCTCGCTCACTTCCTATTCTTTTATCCCATGATAGCTCTGAACCTAAAACATATGAGAAACAATGAATCAACACACAAGGTGTCGAGTACATGGGTAGAAAGATACATATATTTATGGTTTTCATAATTTGAAAATATTTGCAAAAAGAAAGGAAGAAAATCATAGAAAACATTTCTTCATTAAGCGAAATACGCCAATTTTACTCATTTTTCTAGATGGATTGCATTACTAAGGTGGACTAGTACCAAAACATATATATTGGGCCCATCCCCATGTACTGAGTACTCTAGGGAAACTCCCTGTACATCGTGTGCTCTAGGGAGGTGTACTAGTCAACATTAATCCATTCCCTTATAAGGGGGATAATGAACACCTTAAATAACTATAAAACATCTACTCATCATTTATGTTTTCAAGTTATAAAACATCAAGTACTATATAGTGCTACTACATCCAATATTTGCAAATAGAAGAGGGCATACATACATATCATGATTGCAACTAAGAAAACCATAGTCATATACTTAAATAAAAACCCATGTACCTGAGATCAGAGAGTCCTATTTATCATCTGGATCATCTACATCTCTAGTCATCACCTGATTAATAGCAATTAATCATCATTAATAAATGTTCATCATATTTTAGATATTTTAGGTCCAAATTAGGGTTTGGCTAAATCTAGGTTTTACTGATCTGAAATATGTCTCTAGTAGCTTTATACTTATCAGGATGTCATTTTAAGGGTCTGGTCAAAATTTCATATTTTTCTGATGATTGGTCTATTTCCTAGAATTAATATGAGGTTTAATGTATCTAATTATGAATTAATAGAAAAAGACCCAATGTTGGGCATTGTTACTTAGATCAGAGTCCATATATGGTTTCTAAGTGATGCCAGGTTTCAAATGTAATTTTCTAAGAATTAATCTCAACTGGATACTATTTATTTCAAATAATGAACGCTAACTCATCTACATTATAACCCATCATTATTTGTTCTTCAAAAGACTGATCTAAGGGTCTAGTAATATAAATGATATTTTTTGAGTCTATGGATTTTTTGGGGCATTTATTGGCCAAGGGAGCTATTTATGGTGATTTTCTAAGATCAGGCCTATTTATTGAAAACATATAAGTATTTACCTTCAAAACAAGTCGGACCTAACCCAAGATCCGCTAAATCCAGGGTCTAATAATCTAGATAGGGACACTCACAACTTGGTCTTCTCCTTCGTTCACATAGCTGTCTCATCCCAATTTCCAGCACCATCGTGGCATGGGTTCTCGATGAGGAGTCATGCAATCTTTCATCATGGATGTGCTCTTATGCTTGAGCATCGTCATGAGGCTCAGCTCCAGCTAGAAATGCCTTAGATCCTCATAGCTCACAAACGCACCCCCAGACGTACGACGAGGTCGGGTAGGCTAGATGAAGATATTTCTTCTTTGTCCCTCACCAGGATGATCACCACCTCCATTGTGGTTGGCTCCAGAATGATCCTTCTGCTTCTGCTAACCTAAACGACACCGCTTGCAAGTGCTCCTACTCCAGAATCATCCTCTCTAGGGGCTAGGAAAGCACTGGTGGGGGTATGTCTTATTCTTCGTCGAGTTAGGATGATAGGCCTACATCTTCTGTCCACGATAGGGTTTTGGAAGCCTCTGTTGGCTCTGTCACACTGGATGGAACACTCTGCGGTCTCCCTGGAGTTCGATAGATCGATTTCCTCTCCTCAAAACCAGTCTCAGTCCCCTTTATAGAAATGATGGTGAAGGATCACGATGGCCATGAACATAGCAATTGCAGGCATGAGAGGATTGGATCATGGCCAAGGAACATACCTGAATACTCCCTTGGCTTTTGCCTGCAGTGTCAGAGAGCCTCAGCCATCATCCACCTCCTTCTAGATCTATGATCCTAGATCTCTGGGTTGGGTGTTCAATGGCGATTCTCATTTCTTATGGAGGCAGGGAGAAGGTGAAGGTTCATATTTGATGTGGTATTGTTCTCTCTGAACGAGGGTTCAGTATTCATGGGTTGTTATGCACGATTCTACCAGGTTGCCCCACTCATCGTCTGGTTAGAGATCATGATCATAGTGACCAGAAGCCTTAGTATAAAGGGTAGCTTCAGAACTCCATTGGGACCTCTTTCTTGGAGAAGCAGTGACTAGTGCAGGATCAGGCATGAATCCAGAGCCATCGCCCTCTATTCTAGCCTTGAGAGAGGAGAAGTTTAGGTCTGCACTCGATAGTGGAAAACCTAGGTTTAAGGGTCTTTAGAAAGATCTAAGACTTTCAAAGCTAATGGCTCACTCGGTATCCAGATCAGGTTCCTATTATGTCAGATACTTGAAACCAACGAGACTTGATCTCCAAGTGTACTGGCTTCATTGTGACAAACGGAGATAGGAGCAAGTAATTAACTAAGTAGATGCTAATCTATGGCTTTCAAGGCTCCATGTATTCTATTGTCTAATATGAAAGTATAACGTAAGTTGAATTGAAACAATAATGCAACGAGGCAAAAACAATAGCTGCATCACACATGCCTAAATCTCAGTATGTGTCAAATTTTATAATGACCTAGGTTCATAAGCATCGTTTAATTAACTTGCTTCTTTGTTCCAAATCTCAATAGTATCCAATATCAATATTAAGTAGTATGAATCCATGTACACTTCATTGGATACTAAAATTCATATGTCCTCAACATAGACTTATTACTACGATTAATCATCTCCACATATATTAATGGCCCTTGGTAGATGTTATTGATCCTCTCATGGCATTATAGTCATACTTGAGGGTCAAAGAATCCATGTTTAGATAAAAGTCAACTCAGTTTCAAATTAACAAAAAAAAACATTCACGGACTTCAAATACTATAATGAGTCTCAAAATTCTAAAATCATGGGTCATCACAATGAGCATTGTGGTTGGTCTCCCCTGGACTAAGAGAGGTCATGATGTAATATGGGTTATGGTAGATCGCCTAACAAAGTCGGTACTTTTCCTAACTTTAGAGACCTTGCCAATATGGTAGATCTAGTTGAACTATATATATATATATATATATATCTGTGTGTGTGTGTGTGTGTGTGTGTGTGACATTCCTCTATCACATATACTGCGAAACGCCACATGAAAATGTGCGGAACATCCATAAACCACATATTACCAAAAACACAGGTTAATTAAAACCGATTGCGGAAAGCAGATAAAAGAGAACTATTACATCCAGATCCTCATCATGCAAGGAAACATGTTATATAACATACATTAACCTTGATACGTGTCCACAACTTATAGTATCTAGCTGTCACATAAGTATAAAGAGTTCATCACCTGTTTATACATATGTAACGGGCCATATCAGGCCAGCAACAGGATATACAAAGCTACATCAGCTATACATCATAAAACATCATCAAAACACCTCTGAGGACATGAGAGTACAGGGATGACTCCTTGACTCTACTATAAAACAACCAAAACAATAGCATATCCATCTCTTGCCTCCTACTGTTCTTCTTGCTGCTCGGCCGCAACCTCACGACCACCACCACATCTAGCACGATCACCTAAAAAGGTTGTAAACCAGCGGGGTGAGACACAAAGTCCCAGCGAGAAACATAACTCCCCGCCAAAACTATAAAACTTTAGGAAAAGCAGGTAAAGTAGATAACTAATATCAGCATATCATAAGAGCGGCATCCTGAGCAGAACTTATTTTATTAACAATCTTACCAGATATCCAGGAGGCATATAACCAGATATTTCTTTATGGAACATGATTGACAAGAGAAGTTTTTATAAGAACTTGTCACAGAATATAAGGGTCATACAAATAGCTGCAAGGTATAACTGGATCAATTATACAAGCAAGGCCTCAAACAGTGTTCTGTATTTTGCCTTAAGCAATATATATTCTATACGGCTAGATTACGATTTATTATGCCCTAAGGAAGTGAGCCGTCCCGCTCAAATCCAACCTTTGGCTGTGAAGCCCAAAAACCGGTGCCATACAAGGTCATTGGGAGAGTCGGACTCCATGACCTCACCTCTTCGTGGTTAGTGCATGAAAACCAAAGTAGGACCACAGTCTCTTGCTTGAGTGGCCTCAGCCACAGGGTTAGCACACACAGTCTACCCTTTTTATCATGAGCCACAGGCCTATTCACCGTGCTCCTAAGCCATGAACGCATTCATGATCCTTCACACTGAGCCATGGGTCTTATCACCATGCTCTTACACACATCTTGAGTCCACAACCGCAGTTACACTCTAATCCTCCTAATTTCGGCTAGGAGAAACCCCACATATTCAACAATATGCGCTCCAGGCAATCTCACAGGAGAAACCTATTTCACCATCACCAGTTACTGATGATGATGGATCTATGGCCAGGGCAATGTTCCACTGTAATTAATTAGTATATTTTAAGTGGATTGTTGAGACAACCAAGTTGTAAAACATAAACAACATTGAGTTACATTATTACCATGGGATCTCAATCCCTCATCACAGAATGCCACTGCCTCTCAAGGCTTACATCATCATCATCGGATAGCAATCCCTTATCTCAACATCAGAGGATAATGCCTCAACTAGGCACTCAACCTTTATCAGGTCAATAGACCTTTTCACATCATACGGGTGATATATGTTATCCCATCAACAAGGATTATCATGATTCAGTGTTATTCAAAACACATATACCTCATAGCTCTTACCTGGCTATGAATTCATTTGATACACCTGCATAGTTAGTATGCATATCGAGAGAGATAACTGAATCACCAAACATAGATCTTTATGATTATCATGCTCTTAGGGTTGAAGGTACATGATTGGATCAACATCCATGATTATAACTACATGAAGCACAAAGTTTTATCTTGTAAACAAATTAAATTATTGTAATCAAACCATGAACATACATTGTGCCCTAAAATATCATTGATCATAATCAAGGAGTGTATCCCAATCACAGTCTAGCCATATCATTGGTCACAACCACATTTTATCATGAACAAGATACGGGCTCAAGATGATAGGTTCATTCACTAGGGTTTCCCGGGTTAAGAATAACCCTCACCAAAGACTCCACCTACCCTCACCAAAGGTGTGGCAGGCAACATTGTCCCTCACTAAAGGGGGTATCGGGTAGGGTTACCTCCCTCACCCAAAGCCTATCGGCTAGGGCACTTAGCCACACATATCGTCTCTCATCACATCATCATGTCGTGCACACTTATTCAAGGGTCAGGAGTAGACCAGGACCAGTGTCGTGCAACATGATCCAAGGGGTGTATCGTGCACAAGGACACACTCACCTATCGGCCATGACCCTATCGGCCACTAGGGTTAGGGTTACCTATCGATCAACCACATAACCATATCATCTATGGCCATATCAGCCAAGGACATGGTGCCCAAGGTCATGTCAGCTAAGAGCAAACCCTAACGCCCAACAAGCTCATCAACTTGTAACGTCCAAGGTACTGTCCAAGCTTAGCACATGTATCGGCCTAGCTCTTAAATCTAGAGCTATCCAAGCTATCAAGCACCTATTCATGATGAGAAACCGACCAAAAGGAGACATGAGATGGGCAAGGCAGATCGGTCAAAGGGTAACACACCTGCATATGGGGTATCAGCCAGGCACTTGACCCTGGTGTTGCCCCAAGATAGGCACACCAACACACTTCCAACACTCTAGGGTGGATGATATCGGGCAACATGTGGGCATCACATGTCGGTCATCTACCATGGCACCCAGGGACCTATCGTCCAACTAAGGTAGGCACAACATATTGGTCAACACTAGGGCATCTATCTAGGGTTCATCACCCAAGCACCATATCGGGCAACAAGGTTAACACAAACCAACTAAGCATATCGTCCAAGACAAACCCTAGATGAGAGGTATCGTGCAAAGCACCAAAAGGGTATCGTGCAAGGGCACCAAAACCACATTAGGTTGGTCATCTTCAATCTCAAGATCACCATCAACAAACCCTAAAAGATCAAGAGAGTTGGCTCACCTCTCAACAACCAAGTGAGAGGGGTTTTGCACAACCTCCATCACATATCGGGAAACACTCCATCCTGAACTAGATCATCAACAACCAAAGGCTCACCTCTCAAATCCATGGTGAGAGAAGGGTATTGCCCAAGAAGCTAGAGTATAGACTCACCTCTCGACAACCAAGTGAGAGGGGTTTTGCCTACACCACTAGAGCTCGAACTCACTTCTCAAAACCAAAGAGAGAAAGGGGTATTACCCCAAAGGAAACCCTAAACCATAGGTTCAGCCAACAAGGTCCAAGGTCACATAACTATTAACATCATATCAACAACAAGATAACCACTATCTCCCCAAGATTAAAGGTACGTACTAGAGAAAGAATCATATCTCACAAGATGCATGGCCGATCAAGATGACATATAAACATGCAACATAAAAGGGAAGTAGTATAGCTCGGGTTATGAGTTATGTAACCCACCTCAAGCAAGATCCTCAAGCTCTAAAGCTCCAAGCACCAAGCTTTAAGCTCTTAGCTCCAAAGCACCCCACCTCCGGCCACCACAAGAAGAGAAGCAAAGCTCATAACCACCATGGCCGAAGAACAAGCTAGAAGGATAAGAAGGTGCTAAGGAGAGAGAGGAGATGCTTACCAAGGAAGCAAGACCCTTCTAGGGTTCAACCACCACCTAGAGGAAGAAGAAGGAGACTCCACCAAAGAGGGGTATCATCCACTAAGGAAAAGGGAAGGCAACTAAGGAGCTAAAAGGGATCCCAAGCAAGTCAAAGGAGAGGCATATATAGAAGAGGGTCTAAGGGGCGTCCTCCTTGGTGTTGCTCCACATGTGTCCTCCCAAGGCACCACTTGTCCAAAGCCATGCCACCTTGCTAAACCTCATGCACATGTCATGCCACCAACTAACAAAGGATCGGCCACTTGTCCAAGGTATGGTGACACAACCAAGGCAAGGTCAAGATGGTCACATGGGCGACACACCCCACTGGTCGACACACTCCTGGGTGACACAGCCCTGGGCGGCACAACCCTCTGGGCGACACAGAGCTTCAAGCTCTCATATGCACGATACAAACCCTTATCAAGGCAAAGCAAAGCAAGGCAAGGCCCATCAAAGCTCATCAAGGCCCGAAACTACTCAAGCAACAAGCCCAACTCATCCTCTCAACCCTAGAGGATGCAAGGAGAGAGAAAACATCTCTCAAGGTGACAAACTTGCACATCAACCCTAAATCTTGGATAAATTGTAAGTTGCACCTCCAACTTCCAACAAAGCACAAACGAACCCTAATCACAACCTCAGGTGATTAGCAAGCATCTAAACACAAGGTTTAGGCAAATCAAATAGGGTAAACCCAAAACGAATGTCAGGGTCCTTGCAAGCCAGAAACCTCTACAAAGGGATTTTGTCCCTAAAATCCGAAGAGAAAAGCTAGGGATACTTCCTTATCATCTCTTTCTCAAGCTCCCACGTTGCTTCCTCAATGCCACGATGATGTCAAAGAACTTTCACAAGCACCAGGTCCTTCCTTTTCAGCTTCTTTACTCTTCTATCAAGAATCATCACCGGACCTTCCTCGTAGGTCACGTCTTCATCAAGCTCAACCTCAACCGGCTGTATCACTGTCCCTGTGTCTAGATGACTTTTCTTCAGCATACTGACGTGGAACACCGGATGTAACATGTGCAACTCTGGCGGCAGTTCTAACTTATAAGCTACCTTGCCAACACGTGCTATTACCAGATATGGTCCCGTATACCTGGGTGCCAACTTGCCTTTCCAACCAAACCTCAGCACGCCTTTCCATGGTGAGACTTTGAGATACACCTTGTCTCCCACCTGAAACTCTAAAGGTCGTCGACGATTATCTGCATACGACTTCTGTTTGTCCTGTGCTGCTTTCAACTGTTGTTGTATCACCTTGATCTTCTATGTTGTCTACTGCAGTAACTCAGGACCCAAAAGCTGATACTTGCCCGACTCATACCAACACAAAGGAGATCTGCACTTCCTGACATATAAAGCCTCATAAGGAGCCATGTCGATGCTCCACTGGTAACTATTGTTGTAGGCAAACTCTATCAAACTGAGATGCACGTCCCAACTACCTAGGAACTGCAAAACACAAGCTCGGAGGAGATCCTCCGAAGTCTGAATAGTCCTTTCAGACTGTCCATCTGTCTGTGGATAGAAAGCAGTACTGAACCTCAACTGTGTTCCCAACACTTTGTGCAACTGTTCCCAAAAATGACTCGTGAACTGGGGACCTCTGTCGGAAACTATTGTTGCGGGTACACCATGCAAATGTACTATTTCATCCACATACACCGGAGAAAGCTTCTCCGCTGTATACATTTTCTTCATAGGTATGAAATGAGCAGACTTTGTCAATTTGTCTACTATCACCCAGATAGAATCATGATTCTTAGCTGTCCTCGATAGACCAACTACAAAATCCATAGTTATATGATCCCATTTCTATTGCGGTATTGGCATGGGTTGCAACGTACCTGCCGGTTTCTGATGCTCAGCCTTAACCTGCTGGCATACCGCACACCTAGCCACAAACTCAGCTACATTTCTCTTCAAGCCAGACCACCAATACAGATCCTTTAGATTATGATACATCTTAGTGACACTTGGATGCATGGCATACATCAATGTGTGTGCTTCCTCGAGCACTAGCTTTCTCAGATCATCAACATCGGGGACCACCATCCTACCATGATAGTAAACTAGTCCATCCTCGGACTCATGGAACCCATCATGCTTTTCGCTGCCAAACTCTGATTTAATTAACTGAACTGAAGCATTTTCCTACTGTGCGTCTTTGATTTGCTGCCTCAATGTAGGCTTTACTTGCATTTGTGCCAACAGTCCTGCCAACAAGGAGACTTCCAACTGCACATTCATCTGCTACAAAGAGACAAACATATCATGTCTATGGCATACCAAGGAACTCAACTGTGCCTTCTTCGTAGGGAGAGAAGAAGACTTCCTACTAAGCGCATCAACTACTACGTTTGCCTTACCAGGATGATACTCAATGGTGCAATCATAATCATGGATCAGCTCCATCCAGCGATGTTGTGGCATGTTCAGCTCACTTTGCGAGAAGATGTACTTGAAGTTCTTATGATCTGTAAAGATCTGATACACTTCCCCATAAACATAGTGTCTCTAAATCTTTAACACACGGACCACCGCAGCCAGTTATAAATCATGTGTTGGATAATTCTCCTCATGCTTATTAAGCTATCGTGAGGCAAAAGAAACCACATGATCTTCCTACATCAGCATACATCCTAAGCCTTTCTTGGAAGCATCGTAGAAAACCACATAGCCTTTCCCAGGCTCTGGCAGTACCAACACTGGAGCACTAGTCAGCTTCTCCTTCAAACTTTGGAAAGCTTGCTGACAACGATCATCCCAAACAAAAGGTACATTCTTCCTGGTCAATTTTGTCAATGGTAATGCGATCACGTTGAAGTTCCTTATAAACCTCCGATAGTATCCTGCTAAACCCAGAAAACTACGGACTTCTGTCAGTGTCTTCAGTTGCTCCCAATCTGCAACTGACTCCACCTTCTTGGGGTCTACTCTGAATCCTTCTACAGATATCACATGACCCAAGAAAGTCACTTACTTCAACCAAAACTCGCATTTACTAAACTTGTCATACAACTGATGCTGGCAAAGGAGAGTCAATGCTCGTTGAAGATGTTGTTCATGCTCCTGAATGTCCTGACTATAGATCAAGATGTCATCTATAAAAACTACAACAAACTGATCTAGAAATGGACAGAACACTCTATTCATCAGATCTATGAAAGCAGCAGGCGCATTGGTTAGCCCAAATGGCATAACCACGAACTCAAAGTGACCATACCTTGACCTAAAAGCTGACTTTGGTATGTCCTCATCCTTAATTCTTAACTAATGATATCCAGACCGTAGATCGATCTTAGAGAATACTATAGTGCCATGTAACTGATCAAACAGATCGTCTATCCTCGGTAATGGTTACTTGTTCTTGATCGTAACTTTGTTCAACTACTGATCGTCTATGCATAAATGCATCGATCCATCCTTCTTCTTTACGAACAGAACCGGAGCACCCCATGGCGATGTGCTCAGTCTGATGAAACCTTTATCCAACAACTCCTGTAACTGCTTCTTCAGGTCTGCCATCTCGGCTGGAGCCATCATGTATGACATTTGAGCAACTAGTTGTGTTCCTGGAACCAGATTGATCTCAAAGTCAATCTCTCGAGGTGGGGGAACACCGGGGAACTCATCGAGAAACACATCTACAAACTCTCGGATAACAGGCACCTCCTCAAGGCTAGGACCTTTTGCCTTGGTATCTACAACGTGAGCTAAGAACGCCTTACATCCTTTCCGCAACAACTTCTCTGCCGCCAAAGATGACACTAAACATGTCAGAAGAATCTTCCTATCTCCTTGAAAGATCCACCTCTCACCGCCGTCAACAAACACTGCTTGCTTGGAACCACAGTCCAACACAACCTTATACTTTTCTAAGGTATCCATCCCAAGGATCACATCAAATCCATACATATCAAGTGGTATAAGATCCACTTGTATCATGTGTCCTGAAAAGGATAAAACACAATAGGGACACTCTTCTCAAAGCATTGAGGAACCATCAAGACGGGTTTCTAACAACAAGCTATCTTTCTTACAGCTAACAGGTAAAAGACTGCTATCAAGCATACTGTGGGCGATAAAAGAGTGTGTAGCACATGGGTCAACTAGAACAGATATAAAGCAAGAAGAAGACAAATCAGAATGAAATAACTCCATCTGACATGCCACCACTCGTGGGTTGACTATTGCTTCCGACTGACTCATAGCATAGAATCGAGCCGTTGCTTGCTGTCCACGTCCTCTGTTTCCTTGAGCAGATGATCCTTCCTATGATGCTTGACCACGTCCTCACCCTCTGGCGCCACTTGACTACTGTCTATCTGACCCCTATTGATTCTGTCTCGGTTGTTGTGTCCCTTTAACATCTTTCCTTGGGCAATTTGACCTCAAATGCCCGGTCTTTCCACTGAGATAGCATGACATGTCCTCTAACTACGACCTAGATGGCCCTATCACTACTACTAAAGCTATGTTGTAAGCTCTGGACGGAAAAAATCCATGCCCTCTTCCCTTACTCAGAGACCACTGTGATGGTGCACTAGAACTTTGCCTCACAAAAGGTGCAGAAAACCTCGGCTTCTTGTGGCTGTCAAACCTCTGTTTCTAAAACTGAGCATGCATTTTTTTGGACATAGCCTCTCTTTTCTCAGACTGACCGTTCAATCCTTCAGAAAGACTCCACAAATGTGCCAAACCGCTCCCGATTTTCCAAAGCAGTAGCAGGTGTTGACAGCTCGGCACTCAAAGTGTTCTCAAACTGCCTGATTCTCTCATCATCTGTCGTCACCAAGTGAGGACAAAACCTCAAAAGGTCCATAAACTTGGCTTCATACTCAGTAATGCTCATCTGTCCTTGGTGCAGATGCTCAAATTGGTTGATCTTCTCGTCCAGATAGGTCTTCGGGAAGTATCAGCTCACGAACTCCCGTCGGAAGACGTCCCAACAGATCACCTCACTGGGTAGCTTCTCCTCCTCGATAGCCCACCAGTGGCCAGCACTACCTTTCAGAAGGTAGACAACGTGCTTGACTTTGTCTGCTTCGAGGATGTCAAGGATCTGGAAGGTCTTCTCGTGACCTGTCAGCCATAGATCTACATCCACTAGATCAGCTGTTCCAGCATAATCTGAAGCTCCGACTCGGCGAAGCTGCTCAAAGGTCATCCCAATACTCAAAGATTCACCATGGGGAGCCTGTGCTCTTAGCGGAGGCACTGGAAATCTATCCACCATGTGATCCATCGTAGCCATTAACTGCCCATAAGATGCTAATATGCAGGGTTCTCAAGAATGGCTGGGTCAAGTTGGGGGACCCCAGGCACCTGATCTTCATGTGCCTGCACTCTTACTCCATCAAAAGATGCATCATCACTGCTCTCGGCAATATGTTCTTCATGGTTTCCAGACATCTTTAAGCTTTATCTTCCGCTGAGGGCAGAAGGTTATTGTAAGAAAATCTTTAATACACATAAGAACAGATGCAACCCTAGTCCTAGATCTATGTAGACTCAACGAACCTAGATCTCTAATACCAAAACTTATTGTGACATCCCGCTATTACACAGACAATGAAACGCCACGTGAAAACGTGCAAAACATCCATAAACTATATATTACCAAAAATACGGGTTAATTAAAACCGATTGCGGAAAGCAGATAAAAGAGAACTATTACATCCAGATCCTCATCCAGCAAGGAAACATTTTATATAACATACATTAACCTTGATACGTGTCCACAACTTATAGGATCCAGCCGTCACATAAGCATAAAGAGTTCATCACCTGTTTATACATACGTAACGGGACATATCAGGCCAGCAGCAGGATATACAGAGCAACATCAGCTATACATCGTAAAACATCATCAAAACACCTTCGAGGACCTGAGAGTACAGGGATGACTCTAGGACTCTACTACAAAACAACCAAAATAGTAGCATATCCATCTCTTGCCTCCTACTGTTCTTCTTGCTGCTCGGCCACAACCTCACGACCACCACCACATCTAGCACGATCACCTAAAAAGGTTGTAAACCAGTGGGGTGAGACACACAGTCCCAGTGAGAAACATAACTTCCCTACGTAACTATAAAACTTCAGGAAAAGTAGGTAAAGCAGATAACTCATATCAGTAGATCATAAGAGCAACATCCTGAGCAGAACTTATTTTATTAACAATCTTACCAGATATCCAGGAGGCATATAACCAAATATTTATTTATGGAACATGATTGACAAGATAAGCTTTATAAGAACTTATCACAGAATATAAGGGTCATACAAATAGCTGCAAGGTATAACTAGATCAATTATACAAGTAAGGCCTCAAACAATGTTCCACGTTTTGCCTTAAGCAATATATATTCTATACGGCTGGATTACGATTTATTATGCCCTAAGGAAGTGAACTGTCCTGCTCAAATCCAACCTTTGGCTGTGAAGCCCAAAAACCAGTGCCATATAAGGTCATTGGGAGAGCCAGACTCCATGACCTCACCTCTTCGTGGTTAGTGCATGAAAACCAAAGCAGGACCATAGTCTCTTGCTTGAGTGGCCTCAGCCACAGGGTTAGCTCACACAGTCTACCATTTTTATCATGGGCCATGGGCTGATTCACCGTGCTCCTGAGCCATGAATGCATTCATGCTCCTTCACACTAAGACATGGGTATGATCACCATGCTCTTACATACATCTTGAGTCCACAACCGCAGTTGCACTCTAATCCTCCTATTTTTGGCTTGGAGAAACCTCACATATTCAACAATATGCGCTCCAGTCAATCCCGCAGGAGAAACCTGTTTCACCATCACTAGTTATTGACGATGATGGATCTATGGCCAAGTTAAACTGCATGATATGTTCCACTATAATTAATTAGTATATTTTAAGTTGATTGTTGAGGCAACCAAGTTGTAAAACATAAACAACATTGAGTTACATTGTTACCATGGGATCTCAATCCCTCATCACAGAATGACACTGCCTCTGAAGGCTTACATCATTACCATGGGATAGCAATCCCTTATCTCAAAATCTGAGGATAACGCCTCAACTAGGCACTCAACCTTTATTAGGTCAACAGACCTTTTCACATCATATGGGTGATACATGTTATCCCATCAACAAGGATTATCATCATTCAATGTTATTCAAAACACATATATCTTGTATCTCTTACCTGGCTATGAATTCATTTGATACACCTGCATGGTTAGTATGCATATCGAGAGAGATAACTGAATCACCAAACATAGATCTTTATTATTATCGTCCTATTAGGGTTGAAGGTACATGATTGGATCAACATCCATGATTATAACTACATGAAGCACAAAGATGTATCTTGTAAACAAATTACTTTATTGTAATCAAACCATGAGCATACACTATGCCCTAAAATCTCATTGATCATAATCAAGGAGTATATCCCAATCACAGTCTAGCCATATCACTGGTCACAACCACATTTTATCATGAATAAGATATGGGCTCAAGATGATAGGTTCATTCACTAGGGTTTCCCGGGTTAAGAATAACCCTCACCAAAGACTCCGCCTACCCTCACCAAAGGTGTGGTGGGCAACGTTGTCCCTCACTAAAGGGGTATCGGGTAGGGTTACCTCCCTCACCCAAAGCCTATCAGCTAGGGCATTGATGAATGTATATTCATCATGATATTCAATTACCATCTTAGGCTCATTCGGACTCAACACATCATATTTCACTCTTTGAATATTAATATGTATCATAATGTGAAAAATTACTTGATTGATCCAATTATCATGCTTTTAACTGAAATTATGTTGATTTGATGCAGGTCTTGATAAAGCTGAACAATCAACTAGGGTCCACCTTCACTCACCCTTGGTTTTGACCAATCGATCTCAAGACCGTTTGAGCCCATTCGGTCTCAAGACCGTTTGAGCCCATTCGATCTCAAGACCGCATGGATAGATTCATTATAAGACAGTTTGGATGACCACATGAATTCAATACCTTGAGGCAGCATCCCGGCCATGACCGTATTGACACGCCACGACCATGGCACACCCACCATCAGAGCCCAAGTCTTCACCCGCCACGCCCGTGCGAGGCAGCACGGCCGTGTGGCGGAAACCTCACCACGACCATGCAGTCTCACCACGGCTGTGGCGCGTCATCTTCTACCTCACACCCCTCTGATTTTAGGCCTCCGCCATGGACATTGCGCCCACCGATCTGCTACTTCAAGCGTTCATGACCTCCAGCGTCGTCCTCCTCACCACCAGCAGTGCCGACCGCAATCGTTCCTACTCCTCACAGTCTTGTGATCGATTTGGGCATCCCTGACCGTTTGAGAAAAGCTCACAGTCTCAAATCATTTACTGCAACATGAAGACCGAATGAAGCAGAGTTGACCGTTTGATGAGGGATGACTGTTTGCCCAGACCGTTTGCTACTGCAAAGGATTGAAAACCGTTTGCTTGAGTCAATGTATGAAGACCGTTTGACAGACAAACGGTCTGTGAGACTGTTCAGTCCCATACAGTCTGTGAGATCGTTCAGTCCCAAATGGTCTATGAGACCGTTCAGTCCCTAACGGTCTACAAACCGTATGCTCTCACTCAAAGATCATTTGAGTCAACTGAAGCAAAGACCGTTTGGTGGAATCGAAGACCGTTTGGTTTCTAACGATTTACAGACTGTTTGCCCAAGCTGTGCAAGACCGTTTGAGCAAAAATATCTGCTAAACCATTTGGACTGGAAACCCACCAAAAACGTGAAGACCAGCCCGTGCCTATAAATAGGACCAGTAGGGTCCCCTTTTGGGGCATCGATTCCGAGACGCCGACAGGCTGCCTGTACACATGCCCCATCCGAATCTAGTGTCGTCCACACCAGTTTCATTCCACCTACTGCCTGTGTTGCAACCAAGGAGGCTGAGGAGAGAAGGAAGACAGAGCGAGTGAGACTATCTGGTCTATCTTGGCATCTCCCGTTCGTGTCCAGATCTGCTCCGACACGACGTAGAAGGCCATATCTACTTCACCGATCTACGACTACCTTCTGCACTGAGTTCATGGTAGATTCATCTCTTTTTCTCATTCTTCTTGTTTCTCGCATCATGAACGAGTAGTACCTTTTTGCTGGGGTGCGAGGACTAGCCCCGCTGCCCATGCAAATCATGTTCTTTTGTTAAAATCTCCATGGAAATGTATATAACTCTCCATTTCGTCATTTATTTGGTATGTTTGTAGTTGATTATCTACTTGCTTTCATCTTGTTCTTTCCTATATTGCGAAATCTTCTATATGTGGGAAGGAATGGCGGTTTACAATGTTTGACTCTTTGATGAGAACTTCTGATAAGATTCCTTGAGGTCATAAGTGTATGATCCGTTAGGGGACGAGACATCTAGCCTATGGTGACGCTTCTGTGGTCTAAACATCTCTCACGGAGGACCACAGCCTTAGTTGGATTTTGTATCGTCTTTGTTTATCGTCGATGTTAGTTTGTAGATCTATCACCTGTTTGCTTATCGATTAATGCGGTTGACTCCCAAACTAGAAATAGAATGAGATTTCTTCGAGGTCGTAAGTGTATGATCTGCGAAGGGACGAGCCAACTAGCCTTCGGTAATGCTTCTATGTACCTAACGCCTGTATAGGGGGCCCACAACCTTCGTTGGATTTCTGTATCTTTAGAGCCGTAAGTAAGTGATCCAGATGGTGATGAGACATCTGATGCCTAAGGTGATGCTTACGCAAACCTAACGCCCGTATGGGGTTTTTTGCAGTAGCTCTAATTGGATTGTTATATCTTTCCTGGTTTGTTTGCGATTGAATGTGTTTGCATGAGTAGTGGTTGTGAAACCCGGTACCATCCCAGCAATTCCATATCATTGATCTAAATCCAGCTTTAATTCAGCTTTTACTTTCTTGCAATTAGTTTAATTAACCTCAATCAACAAGTTATTTTAAATATTAGCCTTAAATCGAGCCAGATTCGATTAACAAAGATTCTTAAAAACGTTGTCCTTTGGGTTCAATCATTAACTATACTGCGATAAGACTCATCCGCTTGCAGGTGGTATTATTGCACTTTGGTTATGGTAACAGGTCAGGGATTTCAACCCCGAGTGAGTTTGTTAGTGTGATAAAATCCCACGTCAAATTCTAGCGTCGTTGCCAGGGACAACGGAATCAGTTAGTCAAATCTAGTTCTTTTAAGACTAATTTAGGATTTTGCTTTTTCTTTTGACACAATCAATCATCTACTTGAAATTTGACTCTACTTCGTGGTTCTCACTTTCAAAATCTTTCTATCTCAGGCACAATCCAAGGCGTAGTGCATGCACCGTTCGGATAGCCCTGCACTAGCAGCGAGCTTTGATCCTGAGATAGAAAGAACCTTTAATCGTCATATCAGAGAAAATCAAGCAAGGATGGCTCAAGAAGAAGAGGTAACCCGAAGGGTGGCTCAAGCCATCAATGCACAGAGAGAGAGGCTCATGCAAGAAGCCAGGGCTGCAGTTCAATAGGAAATCCTAGCAGCGCAAGCAACTGAACTACAAAAGGATCTTAGAGAGTTCTCAATCCCAAAATCTGCAAATGTTCATCATCCAGTACAACCTCCTCCTATCAATGCTATTAATTTCAAGATAAGAGCGCATTGGATCACCCTGCTTCAGAATAACCCTTTCTATGGCAAGAAAGGAGAAGATAGCCAAGAACATCTTCTGAGATTTATTGATCTATGTGCCATGACAAAACAAAATGGAGTCACAGATGATGCCATTAGACTCCGTCTCTTCAAGTATTCCCTTGTTAATAGAGCTATAAGTTAGTACAATTCGTTGCAAAGTGAAATACCCATCACCACTTGGGAACAACCGCAAAATGTGTTTCTAGAAAAATTTTATCCTCCATCTCTCACATATGAAATCAGAGGGCGAATAACAAATTTCACTCAAGTTCTAGGAGAAACCCTTGCTGAAGCTTGGGATAGATACAAAGAGCTTCTATGCAAGTGTCCACACCACAGAATTCCCAAGAACCAACTCATTGAGATTTTCTATAGGGGTGTGGATGATGATATTAAGAGATTCCTCAATTCCTCATCTAGAGGAAACTTCATGCGTCAAAGTTATGACAACGCATGGAGAGTTGTCACCCTGGGAGTAGAAAATCAAGCCAATTGGGGTAGATCTGTAGGTAAAGGAGTTTTGAAAGTTG
Organism: Alisma plantago-aquatica; assembly: GCA_963693085.1. Taxonomy (NCBI): domain Eukaryota; kingdom Viridiplantae; phylum Streptophyta; class Magnoliopsida; order Alismatales; family Alismataceae; genus Alisma; species Alisma plantago-aquatica. The sequence continues at coordinate 395,556,894 of OY856413.1, forward strand.
CTATGGCAGAAGCTACTCCCGAGTACAAGTCTATCACTGAAACCTTAAACTCTTAGTTGCCAAGCAAGACCATATTGAATCATCTCTTTCTGCTATTGGAAGAGGACGTTCACCCACTCGACAACCGGAACAGGTCAAGTCCACTTCCCTATTCTGTGAAGCTTGTAAGAGCACCGATCATTCCACTTTATCATGTAATGTTCTCTATGATATTGTTCTGATTAATGTATACGACCAAGGAGATAATGCTCAGATGGAAAATCTTAATGCTATCAACACCATTCCATGTCAAAGTTATTACAATTCGAATCAGAATAGGAATCATCCAGGTTTCCAATATGGAAACCCCTCTGGAGCAGTAAACTCACATCAATTTGGTTCAAACAATCAACCAAGAGGCCCACCAGGATTCTAGTATAATCAACAACAGAATTTTGGGAATCAAGGAAATTTCAAGGGGAACTTTCAGAATAGGAACTACAATAATTACCAAAAATAACTCTCAGTACCAGAATCTTAACCAACAACAAGGACAACAAGCAGGTCCAGTTTCTCCTGACGACAAGCTATCAGCCATTGAAAAGATGTTGCAAACTCAGCAAACCATGATAGCTAACCAACAAGCTCAGCAGAAGGCTATTGAATCTCAATTAGCCCAACTCGCAGCTAGCATAAAGCCACCTGTTGGAGTCTTTGCTGGCCAACCCGAGAACAATCCTAAGCATCCTGAACAGTTGAAGGTAGTCACCACTAGGTCAGGGAAAGACTATTCGGATCCCCCTGAAAAGACACATGTGGTTATTACAGACAAGGATGAACCTGTGAGTGCCCTAGACTCAACAATACAAGAGACTCAATCAAAAGATGATAAGTCAGAAAAAGGAAATTTTGAGAAGCCTGCTCAAGAAGACGAAGAAACTGAAACTCCAGAACCTGATATCCCTGTGTACAAACCTCGTATACCTTTTCCAGCTCGTCTAAGGCAAACAAAGCTTGATACCAGATTAAATAAGTTTAAATAAGCTATGAAGAAACTTCATGTTGATATACCCTTTTTAGATGCTCTGGCCGAGATACCAGCATGGACAAAGTACTTAAAGTCACTCCTCACCAGGAAGTATATAACAGAAGAGTATGAGATAGTAAAACTGGCGACAACTACATCTGATATCATATTGAGAAAGATGCCCAAGAAACAAAAAGACTCGGGATCCTTTGGAATTTCATGTCACATTGGCGACTCATCATGTAAGAAAGGATTGGCAGATCTGGACGCAAGCATCTCTAATACGCCACTTAGCCTGTGCAAACGACTAGGGTTTGTAGAATTACTTCCTACTGGCATGACTATACAACTTGTAGACAATTCGATAAAACGTCTGTTAGGAATCCTCGAAGATGTCCCAGTCAAGGTAGGCAAGGACACATATGTTCCATGTGACTTTGTCATTATGGACATAAAAGAAGATGCCATATATCCTCTCATCTTTGGTCGTCCATTCCTCGCCACTGCAAGAGCCCTAATTGATGTTGAAGCTGGCACCTTACTACTCATATTAGGCAAACAAACTCTCGAATTTAAAGTTTTTGAAAGTATGAGAAGACCAAGTATGCAAGAAGAAGTCTATCTGATTGACTGCATTGAGAAAATGTCACTTCTGACTCAAGAGCATCATGAATCAGATGATCCTTTAGAAGTTGCTCTAACAAACTCATCAGTTGATGAACCAATTGACGAACAAGTAAAGGATTGCATCGAATCCCTCGACTATGCTAAAGAAGACGTTCAAGCCACTAGTGAAGAACTCAGAGATATGGAAACTACAGAAGAAACATGCGAAAACCCAGAGGTTCCCGAAATGAAGCCCCTGCTCGAGGGACTGAAGTACGTGTTTCTAGACAATCTCAAAGTTTGCCCAGTTATTATGAATTCTGATCTAACAACTGAATAAGAAGATAAACTCCTGAAGGAATTAAGGGAAAGAAAGAAAGCCATAGGTTATAAAATGAGTGACCTCACTGGGATCAATCAAGTGTTGTGTATGAACAAGATCCCTATGATGGAAGATCACAAGCCTACTATTGAGTATCAACAGAAATTGAATCCAAATATGAAGGAAGTGGTCCGTCGCGAGGTCATTAAACTGTTCACTGCTGGAATAATCTATCTGATATCAGATTCGCCATGGGTGATCCCAGTGCATGTAGTACCAAAGAGAGGTGGAACAATTGTTATACAGAATGAAAACAATGAACTCATCCCCACTCGAACAGTCACAGGGTGGAGGATGTGCATAGATTATAGAAAATTAAACAAGGTAACTCGAAAAGATCATTTTCCAATGCCTTCCTTTGATCAAGTCCTAGAAAGGTTGGCTCACCAAGAATATTTTTGTTATCTTGACGGTTACTCTGGATTCTATCAAATACCCATACATCCATATGACTAAGAGAAAACAACCTTTACCTGCCCATTCGGAACATACACATTTAAAAGAATGTCGTTTGGTCTCTGTAATGCACCCGCAACTTTCCAACGTTGCATGGTTGCCATATTCGTTGGTCTTACTGAAACAATTATGGAGGTTTTCATGGATGATTTTTCCGTATACGGAGATTCATTTGATTCATGTCTAAAGCACCTCTCCCTGGTCCTCAAATGTTGTGAAGAAGCACATCTTGTGCTGAATTGGGAAAAGTGCCATTTTATGGTAAAGGAAGGCATTGTCTTCGGCCATAGGGTCAGCAATAGACGAATTGAAGTAGATAAAGACAAGATTGAAGTGATTTCTAAACTGGCTATCCCAACAAATGTAAAAGAAGTCTGTTCTTTCCTAGGTCATGCAGGATTTTACAGAAGATTCATAAAGGACTTTTCAAAGATAACCAAGCCAATGACAAATTTGTTACTAAAAGATGTTGAATTCAATTTTGACGAAGAATGTGTCAAAAGCTTCCACACACTAAAGCAGACTCCCACAACAACACCCATCATTAGAGCTCCCGACTGTGACCACCCTTTTGAAATTATGTGTGATGCTAGTGACTATGTTGTGGGTGCTATTTTAGGGCAATATATAGAGAAGAAACACTATGTGATCTATTATGCATCGAAAACTCTCGATGAATCTCAAAGGAATTATGCAACTATCGAGAAAGAACTTCTAGCAGTCGTGTATGCCTTTGACAAGTTCAGATCCTACCTAATTGGTTTGAAGGTCATTGTCTACACAGACCACGCTGCCATTCGTTACCTTATGGCAAAGAAAGATGCAAAACCCAGGTTGATTAGATGGATCCTCCTATTACAAGAATTTGATTTAGAGATAAGAGATAAAAAGGGTACAGAGAATGTTGTAGCAGACCACCTCAGTCGCATCCAAACTCTGGATACTGAGAAGATTCCGATCAATGATTCCCTACCGGATGATCAACTAATGAAGGTCTCAGAAGCTATACTGTGGTACTCGGATTTTGTGAACTACCTTGCTGCTGGGGTTATCCATCCCCAATGCACCAGGAATACACTGAAGAAGTTCATGCATGATGTGAAGCAATATCACTGGTATGAGCCATATCTCTTTAAACTATTTGTTGATGGTCTGTATCGACGATGTATCGCCGAAGAAGAAGCTCAACTTATTTTGGAACAATGTCACTCAGGACCAGTGGGAGGACATATGAGCTCTAAAAAGACTTCCTTGAAGGTTTTGCAATGTGGATACTTATGGCCAACCATATCCAAAGATTCCTACGACTTTGTCCTATCATGTGAAAAATGTCAAAGATCGGGCAATACAACAAAGAGAGATGAGATGATGTTGAATCTATGGCAAGAAGTAGATATATTCGATGTTTGGGGGGTGGACTACATGGGTCCATTCCCATCTTCTCATGGATTTTCATACATCCTAGTGGCGGCAGACTACATCTCAAAATGGGTTGAATCCATACCAACCGTCACTAGTGATTCCAAACACGTCATCAAATTATTCAAGGATATTATTTTTCCCCATTTTGGTGTCCCACACACGGTGATATCTGACGGAGCCTCCCATTTTCTTGAAAGAATCTTTGAAGCATTGCTAAGAAAGTATGGTGTTACACACAAGGTAGCCTCACCTTACCATCCACAGACAAGTGGATAGGTGGAGGTTTCTAATCGTCAACTCAAGAGTATCTTAGAAAAGACACTAGGCCACAATTGGAAATATTGGTCGGTGAAAATCAACGACGCATTATGGGCCTATCGAACTGCTTACAAAACTCCCCTCGAGACTACACCTTTTCGATTAGTATATGGAAAGGCTTGCCACCTACCAGTCAAAATGGAACACAAGGCATGGTGGGCAATTAAAAACTAAACTGTGATATGAAAGAAGCAGGCCAAGCCAGAATTCTGCAACTCTAAGAGCTGGATGAACTCAGGATGACAGCTTATGAGAATGCACAAATCTACAAAGAACGCACAAAACTTTGGCACGATGGCCATCTGAAAAGAAAAGACATACAAGTGGGAGACCAAGTCCTGCTATTCAATTCAAGGTTGAAGTTATTCCCAAGAAAACTCCGCTCACGCTGGTCTGGACCATACATCATCAAGAGCATCTCCCCACATGGTGCCTTCTCATTATGGAGTGAAACGTCAGGTGAATTTGTAACAAATGGTCACCGCTTAAAGAGATATTTTACCTCAACTGACATAGGTACTGGAGCAACATTGGAACTCACCAATCCAAAGGATCCACCGTGAATCTGAAGGATTCAGTCGAGCCATCGACATAAAACAAAGGCGCTTGTCGGGAGGCAACCCGATCAATAAATTTTTATACTTTTCTTTTCAAATTAGAATATTTATTCAATTTTGTTTTTACCTTCTAGTTAATTTTTCATTAAATAAAATTCGCATCGCAAGATGCTATTTTAAGATCTAATTGCTCTTTACCTTTGAGATTTTCAGATAAGAGGATGCACGCTGATTGGAACGCAACCACATCTGGTGGTCATTCTGGCATGAATTTTCCCCTCCATCTTGGATTCAGGGTTTGCTCGGGATGAACAAATCTCTAAGTTCACGGTGGAGGGTGGGCGGTACGTACCTCACTTTCGACCTACACCCATACTTTTCATACTTAAGTTTTCTCTATCACATTCTTGATAAAAATCGATAAAAATTTTAAATTTTCAAAATTTTCAAAAATTTTAAAGTTTTCCACAGAAATTGAACAAATACTTGATGCATTTTTGACACTTCCTGTTTCATTAAATGTCATTGAACTAATATGCTATGCATTTTGAATCATTATACTCTCCTTATTCGAAGTAGATCCTCAAAAGGACCACTTTTTGAAACAAGCCTTTTGATTGATATCATCTTGTGAAGCTTATGAATCCTAACATCATGATACTTATGCAAAAATGATAAGTGTCTATCAAACGGATAGGGATCAAACATGTCGTGCTTCCTAACTGACTAGTGGAACAATAATATGGAATCTCCACCAGATCCTCATCAAGTCATTATTTGAGCAGAGTACGATAAAGAGAACAACCCGGTGCACTGAACTGTAAATCAAGTTGCATTCTGATCTGAACTCTCTTCTACACTTCTTCCATAATCTTCGTACCCCTCCATTCATCAAAAAGAAATAAGAATAGCCAAATTTGTGCCAAACCCAAAGTTCGGGGTGGCACGCCACTTCCCTCTATATCCGCTTCTTCCATACCCCTAACAGATAAATAGGGGCGTACCACCAAAAATGTAATCTCGAGTCGAATAGAAGAGAGATTTGCAAACAAAAAGATGCCAAAGCACACACAAAAAGAAATGCAATCTCGAGTCGAATAGAGGAGAGATTCGCACAAAAAATGCAATAAATGAAATTGCACTTCATAAAATAAAAATCTCGAGTCGAATAGAGGAGATATTTACTTCTTCCTTCCATACCACCTTTCACTCTCTTTTCTACCTAATGGCACAATGATTGCCTACCCTTTCCTGAAAAACACCTGTGTCAGATCAAATGCACACTTGTTGTTCTGCGGGTGTCTTTGGACTCTTACAAAACTCTTCGACATGCTTGTTGTTGGAGAAAGTGGGGAGGAAGTGATTTTGGAAAATGAACTCACGAACGAAGATATGGTAAGATGTGTTTAGTGGTCTTAGGAGGTTGAGATACTGAGTCATACTGAGCACAACGAAAACAATCGTGATGTGAAGAGAAGGCAATCACACGAATTGAAAGTATTCATTTGGCGAATGTTTCAGATTTTGTTACTCGAGGACGAGCAACGTTTAAGTTTGGGGTATTTTGATGAATGTATATTCATCATGAAATTCAATTACCATCTTAGGCTCATTCGGACTCAACACATCATATTTCACTCTTTGAATATTAATATGTATCATAATGTGCAAAATTACTTGATTGATCCAATTATCATGATTTTAACTGAAATTATGTTGATTTGATGCAGGTCTTGATAAAGTGAACAATCAACTAGGGTCCACCTTCACTCACCCTTGGTTCTGACCAATCGATCTCAAGACTGTTTGAGCCCATTCAGTCTCAAGACCGTTTGAGCCCATTCGATCTCAAGACCGCATGGACAGTTCCATTATAAGACCATTTGGACGACCGCATAAATTCAAGACCTTGAGGCAGCAGCCCGACCACGACCGTTTTGACACGCCACGGCCGTGGTGCACCCACCATCAAAGCCCAAGTCTTCACCCACCACGCCCGTGTGAGGCCGCACGACCGTGTGGCGGAAACCTCACCACGACCGTGCAGTCTCACCACGGTCGTGGCACGTCATCTTCTACCTCGCGCCCCTCCGATTTCAGACCTCCGCCATGGACATTGCGGCCACCGATCTGCTGCTTCAAGCGTTCACGACCTCCAGTGTCGTCCTCCTCACCACCACCAGTGCCGACTGCAATCGGTCGTGCTCCTCACGGTCTTGTGATCGATTTGGGCATCCCTGACCGTTTGAAAAAAGCTCACGGTCTCAAATCGTTTACTGCAACCTGAAGACCGAATGAAGCAGAGTTGACTGTTTGATGAGGGACGACCATTTGCCCAAATTGTTTGCTGCTACTAAGGATTGAAAACTGTTTGCTTGAGTCAATGCATGAAGACCGTTTGATAGACAAACGGTCTGTGAGACCATTCAGTCCCATACGGTCTGTAAGACCGTTTAGTCCCAAACGGTCTATGAGACCGTTTAGTCCCTAACAGTCTACAAACCGTATGCCTCTCGCCCGAAGATCGCTTGAGTCAACTGAAGCGAAGACCGTTTGGGGGAATCAAAGACCGTTTGGTTTCTAACGGTTTATAGACTGTTTGCCCAAGTTGTGCAAGACCGTTTGAGCAAAAATATCTGCTAAACCGTTTGGACTGGAAACACACCAAAAACGTGAAGACCAGCCCCGTTCCTATAAATAGGACCAGTAGGGTCCCCTTTTAGGGCATCGGTTCTGGGACGCCGACAAGCTGCATGTACACAGGCCCGATCCGAATCCAGTGCCATCCACGCTAGTTTCATTCTGCCTACTACCTGTGTTGCAACCAAGGAAGCTGAGGAGAGAAGGAAGACGGAGTGAGTGAGACTGTCTGGTCTGTCTTGATATCTCCCGTTCGTGTCCAGATCTGCTCCGACACGACGTAGAAGGTTGTATCTTCTTCATCGACCTGTGACTACCTTCTGCATCGAGTTCATGGTGGATTTCTCTTATTCTCATTCTTCATGTTTCTCGCATCATGAGCGAGTAGTACCTTTTCATTGGGGTGCGGGGACTAGCCCCGCTGCCCATGCAAATCATGTTATTTTGTTAAAATCTCCACGGCAATGTATACAACTCTCCATTTCATCGTTTATTTGGTATGTTTATAGTTGATTATCTACTTCCTTTCATCTTGTTCTTTCCTATATTGTGAAATCTTCTATATGTGGGACGGAATGGCGGTTTACAAAGTTTGACTCTTTGATGAGAACTTCTGATAAGATTCCTTGAGGTCATAAGTGTATGATCTGTTAGGGGACGTGACATCTAGCCTACGGTGACGCTTCTGTGGTCTAAACATCCCTCAGGGAGGACCACAGCCTTAGTTGGATATTGTATCGTCTTTGTTTATCGTCGATGTTAGTTTGTAGATCTATCACCTGCTTGCTTATCGATTAATGCGGTTGACTCCCAAACTAGAAATAGAATGGGATTTCTTCGAGGTCGTAAGTGTATGATCCGTGAGGGGATGAGCCATCTAGCCTTCGGTGACGCTTCTGTGTGCCTAACGCCTGTATAGGGGGCCCACAGCCTTCGTTGGATTTCTATATCTTTAGAGTCGTAAGTAAGTGATCCGGATGGTGATGAGACATATGATGCCTAAGGTGATGCTTACGCAAACCTAACGCCCGTATGGGGGATTTTTTTAGCAGCTCTAATTGGATTGTTATATCTTGCCTGGTTTGTTTGCGATTGAATGTGTTTGCATGAGTAGTGGTGGTGAAACCCGGTACCATCCCAGCGATTCCATATCATTGATCTAAATCCAACTTTAATTTAACTTTTACTTTCTTGCAATTAGTTTAATTAACCTCAATCAACAAATCGTTTTAAATATTAGCCTTAACTCGGGCTAGATTCGATTAACAAAGATTCTTAAAAATGTTGTCCTTTGGGTTTGATCCTTAACTATACTACGATAAGACTCGTCCGCTTGCGGGTGGTATTATTGCACTTTGGTTTTGGTAAAAGCTCGGGAATTTCAACCCCGAGTGAGTTTGTTAGTGCAATAAAGTCCCACATCAGGCACTTAGCCACACATATCGTCCCTCATCACGTCATCATGTCATGCACACTTATTCAAGGGTCATGAGTAGACCAGGACCAGTATCGTGCAACCCGATCCAAGGGGTGTATCATGCACAAGGACACACTCACCTATCGGCCATGACCCTATCGGCCACTAGGGTTAGGGTTACCTATCGGCCAACCACATCACCATATCGTCTATGGCCATATCGACCAAGTCCATGGTGCCCAAGGTCATGTCGGCCAAGAGCAAACCCTAACGCCCAACAAGCTCTTCAACTTGTAACGTCCAAGGTACTGTCTAAGCTTAGCACATGTATCGGCCTAGCTCTTAACTCTAGAGCTATCCAAGCTATCAAGCACCTACCTTTTCAGTAAGAATGCCACTAGTTCCGCCATTCCAAATCCAATAGTCATTACCTTCATTTGGAAGCGGTGGCTGGATTTGAGCTATGATGTCCACTGTTTGGCTATCAAACTAGTGTCTCAGGAAGTCCATGTCCCATGTCCCATCATCCAACCTCACACACGACACTGACATGTCCTTCAGCTCCACCAAGATTGGTCGCATGGCTGAGTTACTGGCTCCTAGGTCAGTCTGAATCCATTGGTCTCAAATGCAAGTGTTGTGGCCATTCATGATGCACATGTAGCTATTACTGATGATCAATTTTGCCTGCCTTTTGATGCTTCTCCAAACCATTGATCCTCATGTGCTCATTGATGAGCGTCTTTTGTACTTGTGCTTCATGACACCACACCACGGCCTGTCCGAGTCCTGAATCATGATGAGCAACCGACCAAAAGGAGACATGAGATGGGCAAGGCAGATCGGTCAAAGGGTAACACACCTGCATATGGGGTATCGGCCAGACACTTGACCCTAGTGTTTCCCCAAGCTAGGCACACCAACACACTTCCAACACTCTAGGGTGGATGATATCAGGCAACATGTGGGCATCACGTCGGTCATCTACCATGGCGCCCAGGGGCCTATCGTCCAACTAAGGTAGGCACAACATATTGGTCAACACTATGGCATCTATCTAGGGTTCATCACCCAAGCACCATATCACGTAACAAGGTTAACACAACCCAACTAAGCATATCATCCAAGACAAACCCTAGATGAGAGGTATTGTGTAAAGAACCAAAAAGGGTATCGTGCAAGAGCACCAAAACCACATTAGGTTGGTCATCTTCAACCTCAAGATCACCATCATCAAACCCTAAAAGATCAAGAGAGTTGGCTCACCTCTCGACAACCAAGCGAGAGGGGTTTTGCACAACCTCTGTCACATATCGGGCAACACTCCATCCTCAACTAGATCATCAACAACCAAAGGCTCACCTCTCAAATCCATGGTGAGAGAAGGGCATTGCCCAAGCAACTAGAGTATAGACTCACCTCTCAACAACCAAGTGAGAGGGGTTTTGCCTACACCACTAGAGCTCGAACTCACTTCTCAAAACCAAAGAGAGAAAGGGGTATTTCCCCAAAGGAAACCCTAAACCATAGGTTCGGCCAACAAGATCCAAGGTCACACAACTATTAACATCATATCAACAATAAGATAATCACTATCTCCCCAAGATTAAAGGTATGTACTAGAGCAAGAAATATATCTCACAAGATGCATGGCCGATCAAGATGACATATAAACATGCAACATAAAAGGGAAGTAGTATAGCTAGGGTTAGGAGTTATGTAACCCACCTCAAGCAAGCTCCTCAAGCTCCAAAGCTCCAAGCACCAAGCTTTAAGCTCTTAGCTCCAAAGCACCCCACCTTCGGCCACCACAAGAAGAGAAGCAAAGCTCATAACCACCATGGCCTAAGAATAAGCAAGAAGGAGAAGAAGGTTCTAAGGAGAGAGAGGAGATGCTTACAAAGGAAGCAAGACCCTTCTAGGGTTTGACCACCACCTAGAGGAATAAGAAGAAGGAGACTCCACCAAAGAGGGGTATCGTCCACCAAGGAAAAGGGAAGGCAACTAAGGAGCTAAAAGGGATATCAAGCAAGTGAAAGGAGAGGCATACATAGAAGAGGGTCTAAGGGGCGTCCTCCTTGGTGTTGCTCCACATGTGTCTGTCCAAGGCACCACTTGTCCAAAGCCATGCCACCTTGCTAAACCTCATGAACATGTCATGCTACTAACTAACAAAGGATCGGCCACTTGTCCAAGGTATGGTGACACAACCAAGGCAAGGTCAAGGTGGTCACATGGGCGACACACCCCACTGGTCAACACACTCTTGGGTGACACAGCCCTCTAGGTGACACAGAGCTTCAATCTCTCATATGCATGATACAAACCCTTATCAAGGCAAAGCAAAGCAAGGCAAGGCCCATCAAAGCTCATCAAGGCCCGAAACTACTCAAGCAACAAGCCCAACTCATCCTCTCAACCCTAGAGGATGCAAGAAGAGAGAAAACATCTCTCAAGGTGACAAACTTGCACATCAACCCTAAAGCTTGGATAAATTTGAAGTTGCACCTCCAACTTCCAACAAAGCACAGATGAACCCTAATCACAACCTCAGGTGATTACCAAGCATCTCAACACAAGGTTTAGGCAAAGCAAACAGGGTAAACCCAAAATGAAGGTCAGGGTCCTTACAATATATATATATATATATATATATATATATATATATATATATATATATATATATATATATATATATATATATATATATATATATATATATATATATATATATATATATATGAAATAGATGGTTCAACTACACCATAATTTGGGTTCATATGTTCTTGAGCATGGCTTTAAGTTTACTTCCATGTTGTGGAAGTAAGTACATGAAGAACTTGATACTAGATTGAAGTTTAAGTACAACATATCACCCCCTAACTGATGGACAGTCAAGAGAGTATGATCTATACTTTAGAAGGTCTGATGGGAGCATATGTGCTCGTTTGGGGTGGATCATGGGAGCAGTACTTGCCCCTAGATGAGTTTTCTTGTTAGGATAGCTACCACTACCAATATTGGGATGTATGAAGCTCTTTATGGGAGGATGTGTCGGTCACCAATTCACTAGGATATTTTTGGTTAGAAGACCTTGTAGAGGTCCAAGAAACCATAGTTTTATGATGAGAAAGTTGCTTCGATTGAGTAATGGCTGAGAAAGCCCAGGATCGACAGGAGTTGCGTGCTGATGAGAAGCAGACTGACTTGCCTTCACTATGGGTGAACATGTGTTTTAGAAATCCGACCGCTCTGAGCTATCTTTAAGAATAGAGAAAAGTTGAGTCCCTGATACATGGGCCTATTTGATATATTAGAACAGATTGGTGGAGATACTTTTTTTAGCCTTACCCTTCAGGATAATATGATGTATGATGTGTTCCATGTGTCCGATCTAGACCACTATGTAAGGTACCTGAGCCATGTGTTGTGCATTGAACCTATTGAACTCCAAGGTTGGCTGGCTTACCCTGAGTCACATGTGAGGGGACGAGATACCAAGGTGACAGAGCTCCAGATTAAAGGATAGATATGGTAAAGGTTCTTTGGAAGCACCATGGAGAGGATGAAGCCACATCAGATAAGATGACGGGCATCGAAAAGTCTTATCCTAGATTGTTCATATATTTGGTGGAATTTTGAGGGAAAAATTCCTATAAGAGGGAAAGGATGTTACAACCCCAATTTTTGGGCGTATATGCTTTGAAATGCAATTTCTCTAATAAAATGTATGATTATGAAAATTTTATGATTTATGTTAATGAATGAATTTATTTGATAATATTTCCTTTAAATATATGATTTCGTGGACCATATTGAGTTAGTGAGTCCAATGTGATAAAAAGGAAAGAAAAGATGAAGGAAATATAATAATGCATAAAAAGGGAAAAAAATTAAGATAATAATGAGTAACTTGTGCAATTCTCTAAAAAGTGGTGTGAATGACCTTCATATATTAGATTTTGAATCCAATTGGTTAATAATGGTAAAAGGAATACAAATAAAGGAAATAGAAGGGAAAGAGAGAGAAAATATGAATAAAATGTGCCTTTTTAAGTGATAACTTGCATATGAAGGAAAGTCTCTTTTACTTTCTAATTTCAATCCCAAACATGGCACACAAGTAGTTTAAGTCATTATGGGCTTTCCTTTAAAATTTGGGATTAAAAGGATAAGCAGATTAGGAGGTATGAATTTTGTAAGTTTTCCTAAAGTGAAGAGGATAACATTAAATGTCACGATTATTTCCAAATCTATTTAGGCTATAATTTTAGCGTGTGGCATGATAGCCCTTAGATCTGAGATCCAACGGTGGTTGTACCTACACCCATCTTGATTATGATCTGGAAAGGGGAACAATAAGTGGATACTTCCCTATCGATTTCTGCTGCACACAATCAATGTGCAATTCTGCTAATTGCTCCAATAGCTTAGGGAGAAGAAATCGAGCCCAACGATCCTTGGTTTCCCCTATTTCCACGTGAGGATGGGATTTTCCCAAATCCCAGAAGGGATCAGACTCTGTTGGCAGGAAACATGTCGTGGCCATGCCTATATAAGGCTTGCCAGATCCAACCGAGAGACCAACGAGAGGGATTACAACCCCAACTCCAGAGAGGGCATTTCTTTGCCTCCAATTTCCTACTCCGGAGTGGAAACCATCCCTTGTTTCACCACCGGCAAGTGCTACCTCAACTTTCATCTATTCCTCCCTTTCTGACGCATCCAAGACCACCATCAGGTTCAGTTTAGTCTTGCGAATGGTGGTGCACTGATTTTTGGCCCTCCAACACCCTGATGCTCCAAGTCAACATCTTGGTTGACTGACCCAGGACCTGGGCTCACAAGAAGGAAGCGAACGGAGGTAGGAGATGAGAAAGGATAGAAGTACCAGTCTACCCTCTGGCACACGAGGCCTTAATCCCAAGGGCACAGGAGCAGTAAGGTCTTTCTATCTTGGCCCAGCACCTTGCCCACATGGAGAGAGCCTCCAGCATGGCCGAGGCCCATTGGCTTCTGCCTATCTGTGTGGAAATGGAAAAGGGGCCACAATAGTGACGGGGCAGTGTCCTATTGGTGCAAAGGTAATTTATCTTGCTAAAATCATAAGTAATGATTGGTAGATGTAATCAAGACATATAATATATGACTTTTGATCAAGAGAACTCAAGGAATTAAATAAAAATATAATTGAATCCTGAATCTACTTACAATTTGAAAAGTATCTAAAGTTGTTACCTTTAATGAATTTATGAATGGAAACCCCTAATTTTGATGTTGATGGGATTTAGTAACGTTCTTTGGATAATTTCAGTTGATATTAACCTATTTTTAATAAAAGGAATATTAGATATAAAAGATAATCCTTGGGATTAATCAACTCAACTTAGGGTTTCAGGTATATGATGTGCATTAATGGGCTTAGAAACCCTAATTTAGGTGAATATGACTTTTAATGGTTCTTATTTCAAAAATTCATGTATAGGAAAGATTTATGATGATCCTAAGTCAAATTGAGAATAAAGGAACTTTAATGTGAATAATTTGAGTAATTAGGGTTTTATGTATAGAAAAGTTGTTTTAGGGTTTGTTGACCTAAAAGGTAAATATTGAGAAATAGATCTAAGAAACCCTAATTGAACCTAGAAACCCTAGAAGGGATTCCCAAGTCAATAAAAGGGATTATGAGAAGTATGTAATGATTAGATATACATGCTTTCCAGGATTCAGATTACTTGTGTGATTTCCTTGACTTGGTTTATTGGATTGCCTATTTAGATTGGATATCTTGCTTGACTCTTTGGGGATTCAAAATCAGTATGTGGTTACGCTTATGCCTAATCACTCTAGTTTCATGGTGATTTGCGAGGTTTTTTCGGTTTCTTGAAATGAACTGCTTGGTTTACTTTCATTTCATGCAACTATAAAGTGAATATGGCTATCACAATAAATATATGTGCATAACTAGCTCAGATCCTAGTCCTCCTCTATAGCTTTGAGTACTTGTGAGAGATGGATGACCTAGTTATTGGTCTACCCTCGGGGGTAGGATCATCAGGTTATCTTGAGTCGATGTTTAGACTACCTTTGGGTAGGATCATATGACTAAACAACTCTATGTCTTGGTCTAGCTGTAGGGTAGGATCAAAAGGGGATATTTGGGATCTACCATATGAGAAAGATAGTATTCATGTCCACTGCAGGGATAACACAGAGGCAAGGATATGTTATGATTTATTAGTTATGTTTTAGATGTAAAGTTTGATCTGTTAAGAAATGATTTGATTGCAATATGTTGTTACAAATAGATGCAAACTTTTGGTTCCCCCACATACCAGTATAATTCATTATACTGACCGATGTTTTGTTTGTCAGTGTTTTAGGTTACATGCAGTTATATGCTTATTAGAAAGTGGATAATCCTTTAAGGTGACAGTGAATGAATAAAGCTAAATAAATATTAGAGGATTGTAGATAGGTAGTTTCCTATCTGGGGTAAACTTCCTCAAATCCTATTTTTTTCAAGGTATGTGAAAAGAAAAATTTTATCCTATTTTAAGCTTAGTTGTGGTAGAATTTATTAATTTTTTTAATTATTTGCAAAATCATATGATCCTATTTTAGGATAGCAGCTCTAGATTCTTGGTCTTCCTTAATTGGGGATTACCGAGGGGTGGGTTTGCTACACTAGATCTCCCACAGTGGTAGGAAACCCACTGCCTAGGACCGCGTGGGCTTGGAGAAGTCATGCCTCCACTTGGATTTTGACTGAGGTATTCTATGGATCACGCATCTCCAAGGTATTGTAGTAGTAGTGTCGCCCATCTTGGGTTGAAGACAGATAAGGAGAGGAAAGCTCTAGGGATAGGGAAACGAGGGGATAATATAGGGGAATGAGAGAGAGAGGTTCAGACAGATGCAAAAGAGGGTTTAATTGATCAATGGCATCGCAAATCGATGCCTATTGGTCGATGGAAAAGAGGCCCTGATGTAGTACGTGCTACTGTACGGGCCGATCTTGGAGATAAGATCAGAGTCATTAGATTAGGGGTCCGATCTAACGTGGAAGATCCAAGGGTCACGATTGGCCAAAAACATACACATCAGATTGATGACGTGTCCAAAGGGAAAAGATTGGGCGCCCCCCTCATCTAGCCCGTGTCCCCATTGGGCCCAAATTGGGCTAAATAAATAATTAAATAATGATAAAATCAAAGACCAAATAGCAAAATTCCATTAGCCATATCTTGGGATAAGTGGTTCCAATTGAGGTGATTTTTACACCATTGGAAAGATAATTGAATGATCTACAAGTTGAGATATATATCAAAGAGAGTTCATTGAAGAAGTTCAATTTTTATTTCAACTTGGTGATATATATATATATACATGATACTTAGTTCAAAACTCAATTTAAGGTCATATGTAAGTACTAGGTGATACTTAACCAAATACAACGCATCAATTGAGAAAAAAAGACTCCAAGTCACTAAATTGAGGGTGGGGATAGTTATTGAGTTCAATGAGCATCTAATGTGTCAAGATGTACATAAATTGAATGAGAGAAGAATCCAGGTTATCACAATAATGAACTTGCTTGATTTCTACCCTTTGGTTAGAACATTCATCCCCAAGTGAGTGTGAACCTACATAAACCATCATTTTTATAATCTAAGATGGTGATTGAATAATCATCTCTCTTGATTTCTAACCCCAATTCTTTGATAAAGTTTTATGACATGACTTTTATCCCAAGTCACAAAAAAATATTTTAGATAGTATGTAGTTTGTGTATATCATTTAGTGCCATTGTTCATTCATGTTATATTAAGGCTCACTTGCAGGTGGAGAACATGCATGTTTATATTATATTCATGCTTACCTGCCTATAACAAGTAGGCCAATCAATAGGTGTATCTAGTTGTTAGAACCCATAAACTCAAGTGACCGCCAAGCTCTATAAATTATCATCGATATATTATATTTAGGCTTACCTGCCTATAGCAAGTAGGCTAGTAGGTAATCCAGAATATAATAAACAAGCATGTTCTCCACCTGCAAGTAACCTGTAAGATAACATGAATAAACAATGACACTAAATGCTATGCATAAACTACATACTATATAAACTGCCTTTTTTAGTGACTTGAGTTTAAAGGTTCTAACAACTAGATACACCTACTGATTGGCCTACTTGCTATAGGCAGGTAAGCCTAAATATAATATATCGATGATAATTTATAGAGCTTGGCGGTCACTTGAGTTTATGGGTTCTAACAACTAGATACACCTATTGATTGGCCTACTTTCTATAGGCAGGTAATCCAAAATATAATAAACAAGCATGTTCTCCACCTGCAAGTAACCTGTAAGATAACATGAATAAACAATGACACTAAATGCTATGCATAAACTACATACTATATAAATTGCCTTTTTTAGTGACTTGAGTTTAAAGGTTCTAACAACTAGATACACCTACTGATTGGCCTACTTGATACAGGCAGGTAAGCCTAAATATAATATATCGATGATAATTTATAGAGCTTGGCAGTCACTTGAGTTTATGGGTTCTAACAACTAGATACACCTATTGATTGGCCTACTTGTTATAGGCAGGTAAGCATGAATATAATATAAACAGGCATGTTCTCCACCTGCAAGTGAGCCTTAAGATAACATGAATGAACAATGGCCTATTGATTGGCCTACTTGTTATAGGCCAATCAATAGGTGTATCTAGTTGTTAGAACCCTTAAACTCAAGTGACCGCCAAGCTCTATAAACTATCATTGATAATAATCTTAGTCGGCCTATGAATTATTATATCATGTGGTTGCTACACTCAGTTCTTTTATCAACATATATGACATATTCCAATATATATACAATACTAAAAAAATAGTTCACAATTTTATAATTTGAGATGGTGATTTAATAATTATCTCACTAGATTTCTACCCTCAATTCTTTAACAAAGTTTTATGACATGAAATTTATGCCAAGCCACTAAAGAATGCGGTTTACATTAGTATGTAGTTTTTGTATAGCATTTGGTTCCATTGTTCATTCATGCTATCTTATGGCTCACTTCCAGGTGGATAACATGCTCGCTTATATTATATTCAGGCTTGCCTGTCTATATCAAGTAGGTGAATCAATAGGTATATCTAGTTGTTAGAATCCTTAAACCCAAATGACTGCCAAGCTCTATAAATTATCATTGATAATAATCTCAATCGGCCTATGAATTATTATATCATGTGATTGCTACACCTCAATTTTTTAATAACATATATGACATATTCCAATATATATACAATACCACAAAAAATAATTCACCTTTTTATGTCTATCAATCCAAATTTGATGTTTTGTTTTGTTTTGTAATTGTATCCCAATTGATCCATGGCCTATGAAAGCCATTAGTTTTAACCTTGGTTGATCATTGAATAATTATCCTAGCTAATTGCTAAAAACACTTAGTTGATAAAATTTTATGATATATTTAATATATTTGTAATATAATAAAAGAAGCCAAATTTTGTCTTTTTCGCCATCTTGTATAAGAATGTATGTGTTGTTGGTGTGTATGCCACATGAGCCAATCATATCATATTATAGTGGGATAACATTATACTCGATTCAATGAATAATAAAGGTAGATTTGTAACTTGTTTGCTTTTGTATGAGGTAATGACTAATCATGATGATCAACATGAGATTATATGCATACTTCGAGTATTCATTCTAGCATAAGTCCCTAGTCAAGTATTATTGTGGAAGTAATAAAAACAACAACAATGCATCAATACTAATGTGTATGTTGACTAATGACTACATCTCATTAGTCATGACATTGGATATCATGTTAGACACATAGCTTGCTTTTTTAAAGGAGAACATGTGCAGTGGACATATCCACTTTAATTATATTACATGGGATCCATCCAATGGAATTCAGAATCATGTCTCCATGTGACAATCATGATTATGATCCTCAAACTGGAAGTCGTTGCAATCATCACATGTTGTTAAATTTAATTTAACACTACTCAATGTGACCATAGACATGAGTTTATATACAAGTAGTGATTGAGTGTATTGTGACACATGTATGTTATTCGGAATGATGTAGATGGATTTTATATCTTATCGACTTGATTAGTAAGTCTGTAAATTCATGACCATGCTCATGTGAGTCAATATCAAATGTTGATCCCACTATATCTCAATAATATATACTAGATCAAGATACATGGATTATAAACTGAGTATAATGATTCCATGCAACATATATAATTAGTATTATCTGTGATAAAAGGATTATATGATCATGGAAACACCGATCACACTTAGGTTGAAGTTGTTCTCAAATATATTATAATTACTTGGGTAGCAATGATGTGGTTCTAGATACTTCTCATTGTTTGTGGATTCATGATGACATCAAACCAATGTAATATGAAACCTACACGATCACATACATAGAATTTTCAAGGGAAAATGATATTAAATTCATCGTCATAATTGAAATGGTTCAGAACTGGTTAGGTTCTATTTGAGAATGTATACATAGGTGTTATGTATATATATTAGTTGTTAGAACACTCACCCCCAAGTGAACCCAACCTCTATAAACATGATATTTGATGATTTAAGATGGTCATTGAATAATTACCTCACTTGATTGCTACCCTCAATTCTTTGATCAAGTTTTATGACATGTCATTTATCCCAAGTCACTAAAAATGTGTTGTTGATAGTATGTAGTTTGCATAAAGAAAGGGAAGAAAGTAGTAGACCACGCGTTCTTCATGGAGGCCATCAAAGTGTTGCTAGATCCTTTAGAAACATGATTCCATCCCACTTTCTTATTTGCTCTTTTTTCATCCTGATGGAGTAGTTTCTTCCATAAGGGGGCATGGGGAATAGATCCATAGCATGTATTCTATCTTATTTGTATTTGACTCTGAGTTTTATACGAATAAAAGTGTTTCCATCCTTTCATTTTACTTGACTAATAAATTTATGCCTCATTTTTCTCATCCATTATAATACATGGCAATGAATAACCTGATCCATGGGTGTGAACCTCAGTTGCAGCACACAATCTCTTGATAAAATCCCTCATAGTTACTTGCTAGATGGTTCAACAACGATCCTCATTACACCAAAGTCTCGAGCTTGAGAAAGTTTAGCCTTTGCTCGATGTGTGTCCTTGTGGGGACATAAATTTGTATAGTCTTGCTCTTATTAATAGAATGTAAGGAGTTAATGTTGGGAAATATGGCCATAGAATAGGCAGTGAAAACAAAAAAATTATCTTCCATTTTCCCCTTTGACAAGTGATCGTGTTAACAACTATGTAATGAGAAGGATAGTTTGCAATGTCATACATGGTTCTGGAGTAAGTCTAGTGACTATATCCTTACAGTAGTGTGCATTTTTCTTCAAATCACACCTGGATAACATCAGTAGTTGCTCCTAGTTGATCACTACAGACAATGGTTGACCTTGTCCTCTTAAGCGGCAGGAAAAGCCTCCTTGCCTATATAATGGTCCACATTGACCACCGGTAACTCATATCATTCTAGAAGAATAGACAAGAAGGAATTATCCCTTCTAGTCAGTGTACTAGCACCAACTTGCACTTTCACAATTGTTCTCCCTTGCTATCCCTCCCTTTATTGAGTAGGACTTGCTCAAACCAGAAAAGACAACAATTGTGAGAGCAATTGATGTTGTGTCTGAGAAGCCCCTAGTACGCTTCTATTTATAGGAGGGTCAGGATCAGGGTTCCCAATCTAAGTGGGAGTTGAAGGGGATGGGATTTTATGAATTTTCGCATCATGTGAGAAGTAAAATGGTCAGTTCACAGGTGAACCAATTAGTTGGCATGTGAGCTGATCATTTCAACCCTTGAACCATTCATTTCATCATGTTTTCATCTTATAAAATCCAAGAGGAAGCTGACTGCAGGGAGGTGGAAAACTATATGGAAATTAAAATTGGCAGAGAAAATCAAATATTTCCTATGGTTGTGCCAACATGGGAGCCTAATGACGAATCAAAGAAGACAACGGATGGGATCAATAATTGATGATAGATGCAATATCTGTATGAATGAAACAGAGACGATAATGCATGTGTGATGCATGGGTTTTGAGTCGCTTTTACAGGCCGATTTTATACGTGTTTTGTGATTTGTTTGTCACTTTCTTGATTATATTCACATAAATCACTATTGTAGGCATGTACACTCGGTTTGCATCAAATTAAGCTTATTTTATCATATTTACACAATTTTATATATTCCTCAGACTGAAATATATTTTTCTGCATTTTTCAGGTATTTTATATACAAAGCAGAGTTGGTTCCACTGAGATAAGATCAGCGAGAAGGCTGCAATTGACCAAAAGAGTCGATGACATCGACCCCTAAAGTCGATGCCACTGAGTTACCTATAGCGACAGATGCGGTCAACCAGACGATTCGATGGCATCGACCACACAGGTCGGTGCCACCGAGTTAGCTTCAGTGAGAAAAGGAGAAAATTCACCTCAGCTCGGTGCCACTGACATTTCAATCGATGGCACCGACTCAGCCAGAGATCGACTAAAGCCTGATGCCGTCGGTGCCACTGACCTCCAGGTTGGTGCCACTGACTCTGTCGGATGTCAGCAATCTAAACCGGCCACCCCAATCCTACGGTCCATATTAGGTGGTACCGTAAGTGGCCTAAGGAAAAATGTGAGGCCGGCCAAAAACAGAGGGCATCATTCTTTTTGCACCATAGGACGGCCAGAGAAGAGAGGGAGAGAAGCAAGGAGCCAAAGGACGACAACCGGATGATTCGAGTACCTTTGACGGGCGTTTCTGTTATCGGAAGACTACAGATCGCACGTTTCTCAAGAAGGATCATCTGGAACATCGCCTTTCCAGGGGTTACATGAATTTTTTCATGTTTCACAGTTGAATTAGCAATTAATATCTAATTAATGCAAAAAATGAAATCAACATTAGTCCTTGATGCATTTGAATTGATCAACCAATTAGTATGTTCACAACCTGAACTGACCAGTTCATGGATCTAAGTCGGTCGATTCACTTCTTGAACCGGTCGGTTCATCGTCTAGATTACCAATGTTGGTTCAGTTGATCTGAAACTTTGAAATGATCAACTCAATGCATGAATCAATCAATTCACAATCCAGTCATTCAATATTCAACCAATGTTGTTTAAATTGAATACCTAACTCTTTAGTGATCAAGTCTCAACTATATTAATGAATGAACTCCTCTTCTAAGTGTATCCTATGTGTGTGACCCTATAACTCCAAGTTATATTGGCAGTGAATGACTATAAATAATTTCTTACATCATAAGAAATGGGCAATATCTAACAATACATTGTTGCTACCCAAGTAATCAGGAAAGTTTGATAATAAATTCGACCTACAATCTATGATGTGTTATAGTGATTGTATAATTCCTTTGTCATTGATATCCAAATTAAACTTGAGGCATGGATCATCATTATCTCAATGTTCAATCAATGTTCCTTGAACCAAAGTAGATTGTCTTAGATATATGTAACCTCAATTTCATATACTAATTCACATGTGATGCACATGCTTTTCTCAGTCTCACTTAACAAGTGTCTAGGATTTCAATTTTTTGTAGGAGGGACAAATCTCATCTACATCACTCACAGTCATGATGTGTCACAATGAACCTGAGCACCAGCTTTATGGCAACCCTTATTCAGAGTCATGGTGGATGATATTAAAGTACATGGAACGATATGTGATGAGTGTAGTGATATGAAGTCAAAGAACCACAATCACCACCATCTTAATGAGATATGATTATGACTATCAATTATGGTTTCCATGTGTCACTCTAAAGACGGGCCTGTCCGATGCATTGTTCTCTAACAAGTATCTATGTGTTTGGTTTGATATCGCATATAATGAATGATGAGATTATGTCATCAACCAACACACACTTTAGCATTATATGTCATTATTGTCTATCAGCCTTCCACAATAACTGCTCATGTGTTGTTCGTGAAGAAGAAGGACGGTTCTATGAGGTTGTGCATCGATTACCAGCAGCTGAAAAAAGTCACAATCAAGAACAAGTACCCTTTGTTGAGGATAGATGATTTGTTTGATCATCTATGAGGTGTTGCAATGTTATCAAATATATATCTAAGGTCAAGATACCATCAGTTGTGGATCAAGGTGGATGGTATACCCAAGTTAGCTATGGTCACTATGAGTTTGTGGTTATTCCGTTTGGGTTGACTAATGTGCCAACAACGTTCATGGATCTAATGAACCACATGTTCAGGATGTATCTTGACCAGTTTGTGGTGGTGTTCATCGATGACATCATGATATACTCTAAAGATAATTGGCATCATGAGAAGCATCTACGACAAGCATTGGCATTGTAGAGGAAGCGCAAGTTGTAGGCTAAGTTCAAAAAGTGTGAATTCTACTTGAAGGAGGCATCTTATCTTGCACACATAATATCTTCTATGGGTGTTTGTGTGGACCCAAAGAAGGTGGATTCTATGCTAGGGTGGGAGCAACATAAGAAACTGACGGAGGTTCATAATTTCCTAAGCTTGGCAGGCTACTATAGGAGGTTCATTAAGAACTTCAGTGTTGTGACGTTACCCCTAATCAAGATGATGAGGAAATGTATACCTTTTATCTAGGATGACAAGTGTCAGTGTTCTTTTCAAATTTTGAAGGGGAAGTTGACCAGTGCACCAGTGTTAGTTATGCCCAAGTAAGGAAAAGGTTATATCATCTTTTGTGATGTATCAAAGAATAGTTTGGGATGCGTGCTAATGCACAACAAGAACATGATTTCTTTTGATTCATGATAGCTTAAGAAACACGAGGAGAACTACCTGACGCATGATATGCAGCTTGAACTTGTGGTCCATGCTTTGAAGATTTGGATACACTGCCTTTATGGAGAGAATTTTCAAATCTTCACCGACCACAAGAACCTTAGACATATCTTCTCAAAGTGAGAGCTGAACATGCGGCAGAGGAGATGGATAGAATTGACAAGGACTATGATTGTGTGATAGACTACCATCTAGGGAAGGTGAACGTGGTAGCCGATGCGTTGAGTGGGAAGTCTACATTGTCATCTATTCATAAGGCACAATTGTGTTCTTTGGTGTGCCATAAGAGATACATGTTGGCGTCATTGCGGCAAATGAATGTCCAGTTGGAAGTTTCCTTGTTGGCAGGCTTGGTACGATAGTTGCAAGTAAATCCCACATTGATACAGTAGATTAGAGATGAACAAAATGATGATATTGTGATACAACACATCCGATTAGAGTTTGATAACAAGAAGCATGTGGGCTTCCATGAGATAGGGGATGGGACAATTTGTTTCCATGGAAGGAAATCTCATTCCTCGATGTATGTGATGTATCCATGTAGTACTAAGATGTACCATAACCTGAAGGATCTATATTAGTGGCATGGCTTGAAGCTTGGCGTGCCTAATTTTGTGGCAAGATGTCCTATATGTCGTTGGTCAATGTTGAGCATTAGAAACTTGTAGGAACGTTCAAATTGTTGCCTATACCACAGTGGAAATGGGATCATATCACTATGGAATTTTTGGTCAGTCTTCCTAGGGCATCCAATGATCATGATTCTATTTGGGTGAAAGTTGACAGGTTGACCAAGTCAGCTTATTTCTTTCAAATCAAGACAACGTATAAAATTGAGAAGATGGCATAGATATATGTGGATGTGTAAAGAAATGAAACACCTTTCTACTAAAAATGGTAAACAAAATCCAATGAATAGCAGAGGAGGTTAAAACTTTGACTATCTTCAATTTAATAAAGAGTACACCAAAAAATTTCCAATAAGGGTGGACATGCTTTATACAAATAAAGGATCTAAGTAGAAGGAAACTCAACTTCATCAATATATCTCCAACAAAAAAAGTTAACAATTACTCCATGATGGAAGAATGAACTCCTTTTTCTAGTCGTAGGCTGGTTCACCATGCTCCTATTGCACACTTTGATCCTAAACTTGGATGGTTGGGATCACCCGGCAAGAGGATATAAAAGTATGTTTCAAATAAAGGACTAAGGACAAAAATAAAGTAAATTATTGCATAATAAATAACTGCTATGCTAAGAGGGTCAAAAATATGACGCAAGTAAATAAATAAGAATTCTACCAAGTCAAATAATAACAAAGTTTATGCATAATTTAATATGACTACATTAAGCTAATATAGGGTTGGGGTACCTACCTAACCTCAACCTCTGGGTGATGGAGAGTAACACATTCTCAAGAACACAAATATATATAAAATGGGGAGAATTATCAATTCCCCTGGGAGAATTTACAAATGCCCACTATGGGTGGTTTGTACTCATGTACACTACATTAGTTAATTAGTCATTTACATCATCATTCTAGAATAATTTAATGGCAGATTTAAGAAATGGAAAACATTGCAGGTGAGGTCCAAGACCCTAGGATAATTGAAGTAAAGGTGTCACAAGAAGGCAATAAACATAATAAAGGCTAAGACAATGCCTCATTGGAAATATTAGGGTTGGATATCAAAATGCCCAACTGAAGGACAAGTGTTCAAACTCATATATATAAATAGGATTGCACATACCTCACTTAAGATTCCTAGAGAAGAATTTTCACCAACTAATTGTGCCCAATGTCACTTTACCCTAGATACAAGTTTATACACATGGATTAGGGTTTATAAAGCATATTATGTGAGAAACCCTAATTTTGGATCTTCTATGAAAACCATTGATTTAGGACTCAAAACTTGGACCAATCAGTTACTTGGATTCTCCTGATTAAGAAAACAAATTTATTTCTTAAATTTGGAGTTAAAATGAATTAGTTACATATTTTAAGCCTTTTTATATATATAAAATGGTGTTTATATTAAAAATCAAAATAGGGATGCAAATCATGCTTAAAACCTTAAATTCCTATTCCTTGTGAAAATTCCTTTCCAACGACTATTTATTTGTATTTTTTTGATAATTCTATGATTTACTACAAACTATTGAAAAGCTGACCAATGATAATTTGAGAAAAAGCCATGTGTGTTCAATAAATAGACCTAGGCCTACTCTGTCCTGGGCCAATTGGCACGTGACAGTTAGCAAAGCGGGGCTCACTCCAGTGGGCTAGTGCTCAACAAAAACAAAACATGAAATGATGAGAATGCCCTTGCGAGATTTATCGTTCAATTGATATTGTAGGGATGCTAAGGTAATTTGATGACCTGGGATCTTCCCCATCTCATCCATGGTGAGTGATCGCTACCTACAGGGAATAATCGGCGATTAAAACCTAAAAATGTGATCTTGTGAGCAAAAACTCGGACAGTTGGGGCTTTGTTGCTCGACGTCAATGCTAAGGGATTAAGACTCAAGACTTGGGGTTTCATAACTGCCAGAACACAAAGCATCAGGCCGCAAGAAATAGGGGAGGATTCCAAAGGTTCAAAACTATAGAAAAAAAGTAGATATGACTCCAATAATGCTTTCAGACCTTTCGAGGAGGTAAGGCAATGCCGACTGATTAATTCCCAGCCTTGTGGGCTCACTAAGTCACCATGGTGACCTAGCTTTGGCGGTCCAAAGGATGAGTTATAGGTCACTATGTTTGGGGCATCCGAGGGAAAACGGATGATGCGATAACAAAAGAGGGGTGTTGTGGATGCTTACCGAGAAGTCAATTGGATTGGAGGGAGCGAAGGTGGTGGCGGTGAAGCCAAGGTCTTCGGAGATCAGAACTGAGTATGTCCATGGCCTTCGGGATAGTTGAGGAGAATTTGGAAGAGGAGGAGCTATGCTTGTGGTCTGAGGCTGCTCGCCTTGGCCTTATATAGGCGAGAGGGTTGCTAGAGCTCCCTCTTTAAAATGGTGTTGGAGAGAAGGAGAAAACCCTAACTGGGCATTTCTTTGTCTGTTCACAAGAGGAGACAAGTAAAAGCTCATCAGGTTTGGGACGACGAGGAGAAATTAATGCCAAAGAAATCCTGCTAAACGGCTCATTGACAAGGGAGGAAGGGGTCGCGATGGATTTTGCTCTGAAGTGGGTAACGGTCGGGTGTAGATGACAATTTGAGCATTGTTGGATCATATAGGATCTCAGATGTTCGAACTGTGGCCGTCGGATGGTGTGTTTAAGAGGAAATAAAATCAAAGTAACGTGTGACAATAATTTAAATCGCAGACTATAGGAAATTAACTGTGTTGAATGTAAATCGAATTAAAACCATAGTTATACTTTAGTGAAAACTCTTTTAATCGATTTGAAGGGTCAAACAATGACAAATTGACTCCAAATTTGGACCATAGGATAATATTAATGCCTAGATTAGTGCTATGAAATTAGAATTTTATTTTGCAAAAGCTTTGGCCCTTAATCACCATATTGGCCATTAATGTATATATTAATGTATTTTAAAGGGTGAATTAATATGAAAAGACATTTCTTAGCAAATCCTTAAATAGAAATTCGAAATGGATATTATAAAATCATTCAAGAGTCAGATCACACCTCCTATTATCCTTTTTATTACTTTATTAACATTTAGGAGAAGAGAGAAAATAAAAGAGGAGTATTCTATCATTAATTAACTCAACTCCACATTATTACTCATTCTTGTCCCAAAAAGCCATAAAAACTCTAAATTAATATAATTTACTAATTATCTCTCATTAATAGTCATTTTCATTATTAGACTCTAATTAACACATTAGTTGAGATATTTGTACAAAAACCCATTCATTGAAATGAATGTGGGTTAAATATAAATCACATCATTAAGTATTGCTCAATTTCAACTTTGAGGCTAAAGAGGATAGAAAAGATAGGAAAATTTAGGAAAAGGGACAAAAAGGACATGAAGGAAATTAAAATCTTAAAAATGGGTTAAATTGTAAATAAACCCAAGATTTAGTATGTTGCAACACTCCACCCCTTAAAGAGGATTTCATCCCTAAAATCTCAAGAAGAGGGAAGGGTGAGTACATAACATCCCAACATTAAGCAACTAGGAGGTTACTTCTAATCTATGGTACTTCACATGCTCTACTCATAAGTCAGGTTTTACTAAGGTTTCCACTACGCATGTTACCTTTTATCAAATATAACACCATAGACATTTTTGGCTTGATAGCATTATATTTATTATGAAATTACATTATCCTTATTATGCTATAAATTGTGTCATGTCAAAACATTATGCAAAAGTCATAGGTATTTCCCATGTACTAATTAAGAATTTTAAGCACAGTTAGGGTTTAACCGCGCTAGTCACAATAGATCGACTTGAATGTTGGAGCAAGAAGATGCATTCGAGTTCCATTTCAGTGAAGGACGGCGTACCATGATACTTTTTGTTTTTTCGAGTCCTTCTTTGGTCTCTGGTTTGATGTTTGTATGTGCTAAAAAAGGGTAAATCATCTTAATATTTATTAATGTATTAGGTCACAATCCTTAATAACATGAATTTATTCTCCATTATCCTCATATTGCCATCATATAGAATGGTCACATATTATTTTGTAAGAAATAGATAATATTATCCAAGAAGTTATTAAGTATAAATAATATCACATTAATTTCTTACACCTATATTACACTTTGTCACATCACTTTTAATACTCGCATTAACGTCATCACTAACCATTTTCTCCTTTTTACACTTCATATTATAAATTATACATTTAACATCACATTAGGCATTTGGATTTATTGTAGACTTAATAATCATTCTTATGTAAATCTAATTACTCCTGATCACATTTGAGTCATTATATGTATTTTAGTGAATAAGGTGGAACACAATGATATTAATGAATTGATTCATATACTAAGTTACGATTAGGTAGTTATATTACATTTATATGTATTAAGGTATATTATCTGATTTTGACACCTAATGTCACTAATTTATCATGAAGGCATTAAGGATACATATGTATATATGTTGAGGTTAGATGATTTCATATTAGGGTTTAGGTCAACATGACCATTACATTTTATGCATTCTAAGCATGCATTAGTTCCATTTATCATATCATTAGGGTGACATGGTCAACATTATGTGTATTCACAATTAGTGAGTTACTCATATTATGTGCATTAAGTATTTGTTGGGGTTCAAGCATATGAACTATTTACTAAATAACTTATTGTATATTCATTAGAATATAAACAAACAAGTTAAATTATAATTATATTTTTTTGGTCAATACTAATCATATAAGCTCACTAATCTCTTGTTTATGGAGTTAGGGTTTCCAATTCCAAAGTGGCTAGATTTTTCTATGTTATAGGATTCCATCCCCCTAAAAGGGATTTCGTCCTCAAAATCAGCAAATGCAAAATCTATCAAGGTACTACTACTACCACTGACCTACCAAGTCAAACTAAACTAGAGGTAAAATAGTGAGTCTAATCAACTTGTGTATAAGATCCAACACTTAATTGTTTTACTAATCACTATTACCAAACTTCTAAGTCTAGTATAGGGTAGACTACCCCTAAACATAGAAATCTATGACTCATATAAGGAAGTTATGGGATATAAGGTGATTTTATTTGGGTAACCAAATCATCATATATTAGGATCCTAAGGATACTCAACATTGAGGTCATTTGCCTAAATGTATGCTATTTTGGACAATCAGTATCATCTCAGGCCATGACGGTGTAATATGGATCCGGGAGTCCTCGTAAACTAAGCTAGTGGCGCGGAGGAAAATTTTGCCAGCCCCCAGACCCTGACCCTTTCTAGGAACCCTTGCTTTCAACTTATGTCCTAGTAGCTACCTAATAGGGTAATCACCTAAAAGTTGACTAAAGATATTTCTAATATGAAATTCTTGTGGTCCTAAATTAACCTTTTACCATATGTCAATTCTAAGGTGAACTAAAGGGAAACTATTTGAGGTTAGGGTTTCTAACTAAGGAGACAAATTGAAATAGTCAAGACTCTGACTACCGTTGGCTATGATACCATGTTGTAAAAATTGAAACACCTCTCTACTAAAAATGGTAAGCAAAATCTAATGAATAGCAACGGAAGTTAAAATTTTGACTATATTCAATTTAATAAAGAGTACATCAAAATTTTCTAAATAAGGGTGAGCATGCTATATATAAATAAAGGATCTAAGTAGAGGGAAACTCAACTACATCAATATGTCTCCAACAAAATAACTAAACAACTACTCCATGATGGAAGAATGAAATCCTTTTCCTAGTCTTAGGATGGTTCACCATGCTCCTGTTGCACACTCTGATCCTAAACCTGGGTGGTTGGGATCACCCAACAAGAGGACATAAAAGTATGTGTCAAATAAAGGAATAAGGACAAACATAAAGTAAAGTATTACATAATAAAGAACTGTTATGCTAAGAGGCCTAAAAGTATGAGGCAAGTAAATAAATAAGAATTCTGCCAAGTCAAATAATAATAAAGTTTGCGTGCATGATTTATTATGACTACATTAAGCTAATATAGGGTTGAGGCACCTACCTAACCTAAACATTTGGGTGAGGGAGAGTAACACATTCCCAAGCACCCCAATATATATAAAATGGGGAGAATTATCACATTCCCCTAGGAGAATTTACATATGCCCACTATGGGTGGTTTGTACTCATATACACTACATTAGTTAATTAGTCATTTACATCATCATACTAGAATAATTTAATGGTAGATTTAAGAAATTGAAAACTTTGCAAGTGGGGTCCAAGACCGTAGAATAATTGAAGTAAAGGTTCCACAAGAATGAAATAAAGATAATAAAGTCTAAGACAATGCCTCATTGGAAATATTGGGGTTGGATATCAAAATGTCCAACTGAAGGACAAGTGGTCAAACTCATATATATAAATAGGATTGCACATACCTCACTTGAGATTCCTAGAGAAGACTTTTTACCAACTAATTGTGTACAATGTCACTTTTACCCTAGATACAAGTTTATACACATGGATTAGGATTTATATAGCATATTATGTGAGAAACCCTGATTTTGGACCTCCTATGAAAACCATCAATTTGACTTAAAACTTGGACCAAATAGTTACTTGGATTCTCATGATTAAGAAAAAATATGTATTTCTTAAATTTGGAGTTAAAATAAATAGTTACCTATTTTGAGGCTTTTTATATAATTAAAATGGAGTTTATATTAAACATCAAAATAGGGATGAAAATAAATGCTTAAAAACCTTAAATTCTTATTCCTAGTGAAAATTCCTTTCCAATGACTATTTATTTATGTTTTTCTGATAATCCTATGATTTTCTATGAATTATTGAAAAGTTGACCAATGATAATTCAAGAAAAGCCACGTGTATTCACTACATGAACCTAGGCCTTCTCTGACCTCGGCCAATCGGCACCTGACAGCTAGCAAAGTGGGGCTCGCCCCAGTGGGCTAGTGTTCGATGAAAAGAAAACATGAAATGACGAGAATTCCCTTGTGAGATTTATCGCTCAATTGACATTGTGGGTATGCTAAGGTCATTCAATGACATGGGATCTTCCCCATCGCATCCATGGTGAGTGCTCGCTACCTGCAGGGGATAATCACCGATCAAAACCCAAAAATACAATCTTGTGAGCAAAAACTCAGACTGTTGGGGCTTCCTTGCTCGACGTCAATGCTAAGGGATCAAGACTCAAGACTTGGGGTTTCATAACTGCCAGAACACGAAGCTTCAGGCCACGAGAAGTAGGGGAGGGATCCAAAGGTTCAAAATCATAGAAAACAAGGAGATATGACTCCACTAATGTTCTCAAACCTTTCAAGGAGGCAAGGTGATGTCGACCGATTAATTCCCAACCTCATGGGCTCACTAAGTCGCCATGGCAACCTAGCATCAGTGGTCCAGAGGATGAGTTATAGGTCACATCGTTTGGGGGTAGCTGAGGGAAATTGATGATGCGACAACAAAAGAGGGGTGTTGTGGATGCTTAATGAGAAGTCAATTGGATAGGAGGGAGTGAAGGTGGCGGAGGCAAAGCCAAGGTCGTCGGAGATCAGAATTGAGTAGGTCCATGGCCTTTGGGACAGTTGAGGAGAAATTGGAAGAGGAGTGATGCTTGTGGTCTGAGGGTTCTCGCCTTAGTCTTGTATAGGTGAGAGGGTTGCGAGAGCTCCCTCTGTAAAATGGCACTGGAGAGAAGGAGAAATTCCTAAATGGGTGTTTCTTCATCTAGTCACAAGAGGAGATGAGTTAAGGCTCATCAGGTTCGCGACGACGAGGAGAAACTGATGATAAAGAAATCTTGCGAAATGGCCCATTGACGAGGGAGGAAGGGGTCGTAGACGGATTTCTCTCCAAACTGGGTAACGGTCAGGGGCAGATGATGACTTGAGCATCGTTGGATAAGATAGGATCTCAGATAATCAAATTGTGGCCGTCGGATGGGGCATTTAAGAGGAAATGAAATCAAAGTAACGTGTGATGATAATTTAAATCTTAGACTATAGGAAATTAACTGCATTGAATGTAAATTGAATTAAAACCATAGTTATACTTTAGTGAAAAATCATTTAATTGATTTGGAGGGTCAAACAATGACCAATTGACTCCAAATTTGGACCATAGGCTAATATTAATTCCTAGATTAATGCTATGAAATTATAACTTCATTTTGCAAAAGCTTTGGCCCTTAATCACCATATTGGCCATTAATGTATTTTAAAGGGTGAATTAATATGAAAAGACGTTTTAGAAATTTCTTAAGTAGAAATTCAAAATAGATATTATAAAATCAGTCAAGAGTCATGTCACACCTCCTATTCTCCTTTTTATTGCTTTATTAACATTTAGGAGAAGAGAGAAAAGAAAAGAGGAGTATTCTCTCATTAATTAACTCAACTCCATATTATTACTCATTCTTGTCCCAAAAAGCCATAAAAACTCTAAATTAATATAATCTACTAATTATCTCTCATTAATGGTAATTTTGCATTATTAGACTCTAATTAACACATCAATTGAGATATTTGTGCAAAAACCCATTCATTAAAATGAATGTGGGTGAAATATAAATCACATTATTAAGTATTGCTCAATTTCAACATTGAGGTTAAAGAGGCTAGAAAATATAGGAAAATTAAGGGAAAAGCGAAAAAAGGACATGAAGGAAATAAAATCTTGAAAATGGGTTAAATTGCAAATAAACCCAAGATTCAATATGTTATAGGATGAGATAGTGTGTTTTCATGGTATTCCAGTTACCATAGTGTCTGACAGAGGTCCTCAATTTACCAGTCATTTTGGGAACGTCTACATACAGCCATGGGTACACAATTGAGGTTCGGTACACCATTTCACTCACAGACAGAATGTCAGTCAGAGAGGACCATTCAGATCTTGGAGGATCTATTCAGAGGTTGTGTTTTTTAGTTTCTTGGAAGTTGGGATGTGCACCTTAGTTTGATAGAATTTTCCTACAATAACAATTATCGTAGAAGCATAGATATGGCACAGTATGAATTCTTATATGAGAGGCATTGTCACTCACCGCTCTGTTGGTATGAGACAGGTGAGTATCAGTTTTTGGGTCCTGAGCTAGTACCACAGACTATAGAGAAGATCAAATTGACACATCAATATCTAAAAGCAGTCTAGGACAGATAGAAGTCTTATTCTAATAACCATTGCAGATCTTTGGAGTTCTAAGTAGGAGATAAGGTGTATCTGAAGGTATCTCGTTGTAAAGGTGTGTTGAGGTTTGGTAAGAAGGATATGTTGGCTCCCAGGTTCATGGGACCATACCCTATGGTGGCACACATTGGAAACGTGGCTTACAGATTGGAGTTATCACTAGAGTTGTATAAGGTGCATCTTGTGTTCCATGTATCTATATTGAAGAAGTGCCATCTAGATATAGAGCAAGTGTTACAGCCGGTGGAGGTTGAGTTGGAGGAGGATGTGTCATATGTCAAAGATCATGTGGATAGGAGGGTGAAGAAGTTGAAGAAGAAGGATAGAGTGTTGGTTAAGGTTTTGTGGCATCACCGTGGTGTGGAGGAAGCCACGTGGGAGTTAGAGGATGAGATGCATAGGAAGTACACATCTTTGTTCGCATAGGATTTTAGGGGTGAAATCCTTGTTAGTGGTTTATGGTTGTAAGACCCATGACCTAGCTATTTTGTTGATCTTGCTTTCTTATCATAATTAGATGTTTAAACCTTAGTCTAATCATGTTATGTGCTTTAATAACATGTTACTTGCTTGTGTTTCTAGTTTGTGTGCATGTGTTTGGTGCTTGCATGGACGAGATATGGTTGACACATGGCATGCTTAGTTGGACACCTAACCTCCTTTCTCTCTATAACCCTTGGATATATATAGCCCTCTTTCCATGCAAGTGATCCTTTTACACCCTCCCTGCCTCTTCTATTGCTTGGAGCTTGACCCTTGTGTTCTTGTTGGTAAAGGTGGAGCTCTAGTGGTCAATCCATCTTTCTTCTGAGCTACAGTTTAGAGCAACCCTTCCTTGGAGATCATTTGGTGATCCTTTGCTCTCTTCTTAACCTTGATAAATGATCTACCTCTCATCATTGTCGTTTTCTTGCAACCCTACCTTTATCATTTCTCTTGGCTGAATCCATGGGTCTCCATGGTGGTTCTTCTTGAGGGACTTCTCACTTCTTGGATGAATCCATGGTCCTCCATGGTAGTGCTCAATCTGAAGTTGAGATCTTCTCTCTTTATTGTCTTTTTGGCCTAGGGTTTTTCTCTCCATCATGTTCTCCTTTAACCTATGGTTTTTCTTCTCTCTTTGAGGTGGTTCTAGATTGGCTATGAGGTGGTGATCAAGTTAGGTTTCCTCTCTTTTCTTGGATCATCCTTGTTGTTGGAGTTGTTTCTTCACATCCAAGGAAAGTTATATAACTTTCTCCTAGGTTATTTCTTACATTTACCTTGCATGCAAGTAATCTACTTTTAAAACATGGTTCTAAGTTGAATGGTGATATTACCTATGCTCTAGGGTTTATGATTCAATGGTGGTTCTTGTGTTGATAAGCCTTCTTTGATGAAATCCTAATCTTGTACATGTTCACCTTGTTGATAATGGTAGTGTTGATTTTCACATGCATGTCCTAAATGATGGTTTCTCTCTCATCACATGGTTTTGCCTTAACTTGTTGATGATTGAAATTACAATTTTGTTGTTGTTTTCCTTCATGTGGTTACACCTTGATGTTTCGATTTCATGGTGATGATAAACTTGATGATCTTGTGGTTAATGAGTTTTCTCTTTCTTTACATGTGGTCGCCAAAATGTGTAATGTTGAGTGGTCGCAAAGAATCTTCTTCATTAAGTGGTCGATGAGTTTTCACCTCCTCAAGATTTTTGAGTTTACTAGTGTGATGGTCGCTAAGGTTGAGGGCCTTCTCTTCGGTTGATGAGTTTTATTCATGCTTCTTGGTCGCTCAAATTTCTCTTATGTGGTCAATGAAACTTGGAATCTTATGTGGTTGTTGAGGGTGGTTAACCCTGGTTCAATGGTTGCTGAAGATAGACATTCTCATCAGTCAATGAATAGGTTAAACCCTAGTTTTCAGTGGTCACCTATCATGTGTTTTCAGTAGTCGATGATGGCGCTTAGTCTATGCAGTCACCAAGGATGATATGACCCAGTTTTTGGTGTCCTATGATGTGTTTAACCTTCAATGATCAATGAACGTTTCTTGACTTGTAACGGCTTTATGTGGTTGACCTTATGATCATGATAGTTGATCTACATGCTTCCAAGAATGTTGAAGATGGTGGTGATTAGGGTTTACTTCTCCTTACTGAATTGAAACCCTACTTCAGTTTGATATGTTCAAACCCTAACCTAATTGCAATTACATAACGATTTCGCTTCATTTGCTTGAGTATTTAGCATAATGATGAAGTACTTTTCCTCTCTTAATGTTTTAACCCTAATATGTTGTTGAATAAGCATCATAGCTAATAATTGATTGTGGTATCTCTTATGTGGGACGTGTGTAATGACTATAAGCCTTGATGAGGCATGGTGAGATAATGACGATCTTACAGGAAACACTGTGAATGTTCTTATGACCTTGTTAAAGGCTTTGTGCCCTAGTTTAGGTGACATCTCTAGTAATGTGGTGAGGGATTAATATTCCATGATGATGTAATGATGAGTGTGGACTCATGTGTATGACAGTGCATTAGTACCATGTGGTGATGTTACAAGTTTATACTTCATACGTCTTATATCTTCTGAAGTTGAAACCCACCTTATCTTTTGTAGAATCTTCTTAGGGTTTGTACATAACTTGATTGATGCAGTTAAAATGCACTCAATTGACTTTAACTAATCAAATGGAACCCTAACCATGTAGTGTCAAGTGTCATAGATCCATTCCAATGTCAAAAGTTGTTGGATGGTGAAATAAGTATTCCCTTAATGGAAACTCGGAGTGCATAATATTGAGTGTGCGAGGTGCAAGTGATTGTGTGTCATTATCACCTTGATCCCAAGGCTTTGAGGACGTTTGCGGTCATGCCTTTGCAGTAGAATGGATGTGGTTGTGTCTCAGTGTATATGATGTTTTAGAGGACAACTATGGTTGATTGGGATTGTATACCACGTTCACTAGTGTCGTGATCTATATACCAAGGCATACTAGGCTGATTTGTAGTTAGACTTTATATGTTACTGTAGAGGGCTCATACTAGCTGAGGGCAGATGAGATCATAGGATTTTGTGTATCTTAGATCTTGTATGGAACTATTTTTTACTTCACACTGGATAGTTGGAGTATGAGTGGTATACCTCATCTACTCAGTGCTTAAAAGACGTAATATAGCCGAGAAGTATATCTACTTAGGGTTAAACATGATTCACCTTAGATGTTCACCCTTGGTTAAACACGATTCACCTTAGATGTCCACCCTTGACTTGTTTTGATTACTACTTAGTTGTTATATAATGCAGTAAGAGAAATCAACTATTATATATGTTCTTCATATTCCTTCTAAAAGCATATGATGATCTACTTATCTGATAGAATTGTTTATTCTGCTTAACTTATGTAATCAGTTTAAATTATTTATTTAGTTGAATCTTCTCATTTTGTTTACTAATGATATATCCTTCTATATTTTAATAATCTTTGGTTGAGAGTTATATTTCTCGATGGGACATGGGTCTCACCTACATGGCTTGCCACATCTTTTAGGTGGTCATCAGCGGTGTGGGTAGGATTGTGTTGTTGAGGAAGAGCAGCTTGGATATCAGTAGTTGTTGAAGGTTGGGTAGTTACTAGTGTTTTGTAGTAGAGTCCTAGTGTCGTCTGTGCACTCTCAGATCCAAGAGGGATGTTTTTCCTTGTAGATTTTGTATCTTGATGTGTGGTTTTGGCAGTATGCCTTTGTTGTATATAAGTGGCTTGTACGTGTAAATAGATCTTTTGTGATAGGTGTGTGGCAGGTGGCCACTGTACATAACTATAGATGTAAATATCTAGTATGGTATGTGATGTGTTATAGGTTTATGGACCTTGTTAAAATATATGGTTCCACATAGTGATGGTTATATGTGATTGGTTTTAATTTACCTGCTTTTGTGGTTATGTTGTTGTTTAATTGTTGATCACACAATTTGTTTATAGTAATTTCATTTATGTGACATCGGGGTGTCACATTATCCCTCCCTTTATTGGGTAGGACTTGCTCGGGTTCTCTTGATTACCACAACCAGAGCAGACAACAATTGATAGAGCAATTGATGTTGTATCTGAGAAGCCCCCAATACCCCTCTATTTATAGGAGGGTTAGGGTCACGGTTCCCAGTCTAAGCGGGAGTCGAACAAGACGGGATTTCATTAATTTTCACATGCTACAAGCAGCAAAATGGTCAGTTCACAGGTGAATCAATCAAATGGCATGTTAGTTGATCAGTTCAGCCCTTGAACCAGTAAGTTTCATCATGTTTCTCAATCTCAATTGTATTGGCAGTTAATATCCAACTCATGCACAACATGACTACAACACTAATCCTTGATGCAATCATATTGATCAACCAAACGATCGGTTTAGAACCTAAACCAGTCGGTTCATGGATCTGAGCCGATCAGTTCACTTCTTAACTCAGTCAGTTCATGGTCCAGATTGCCAATGTCGGTCTAATTAACCTGACACTCTGAAATGATCGGCTCAGTGCTTTTGGGTTCATAGTCCAGTAAGTTAATATTCAACCAATGTTGTCTAAATTAAATACCTAACTCTTTAGTAATCAAGTTTAAAGTATATTCATGAATAAACTCCTCTTCTAAGTGTATCCTATGTGTGTGACCCTTTAGGTTCCAAGTTACATTGGCAGTGAATGTATGTAACTAATTTATGACATCACAAGTAATGAGAGCTATCTATAAATAAATCATTGCTACCTAAGTAATCCAGAAAGTTGGAGACAAATTCAACCTACAATCTACAATTGGTTGTAGTGATTGTATAATGCCTTTGTCATTGATATCCATATTGAAATTGAGGCATGGAATCATCAGCCTCTCAACGTTAAA
Source organism: Alisma plantago-aquatica (assembly GCA_963693085.1). Classification (NCBI taxonomy): domain Eukaryota; kingdom Viridiplantae; phylum Streptophyta; class Magnoliopsida; order Alismatales; family Alismataceae; genus Alisma; species Alisma plantago-aquatica. The sequence continues at coordinate 395,595,332 of OY856413.1, forward strand.
TCCATGTTCCTTGAACCAGGATAGACTATCTAAGATATATGTGACCTCAATATCATATATTAATTCACATGTGCACGTGCATATTTTTCTCAGTCTCACTTATAAAATGTCTAGGATATCAAACTCCTGTAGGAGGGAGAAATCCCATCTACATCTCTCGCAGTCATTCCCATGTGTCACAATGCACCCAATCACCACCTTTATGGAAACCCTTATTAAAAGTCACGGTAGAAGATGTTAAAGTACATTGAATGATATGTGATGAGTGTAGTGATTTCTGGTCTAGGAACTATAATAACCATCATCACTCTGAGAGATGATTCTGACTACCAATCATGGTTTCCATGCATCACTCTCAATGTGTGTATGTGTGATACATTGTTCTCTAATAAGTATCTACGTATTTGGTTTGATATTACATATCATGACTAATTAGATTTTTTCATCAACCAACACACACTCTAGTCATATGTGTTATAACTATCTATCAACCTTCCACAATAACATCCGACTAGGGACATAAAAAGAATGTATATACGCTTACATTTGTATGATCTCATTATTCATGTCATCAGCCCAAAGACATACGTCATTGAGTAATGATATTCTTTAGACATTCATTGCATTTCATCATTATCTCATAACTGAATGAAATATAATAAATTGGAAGATTGCCTTTATTGTTAATCAAATCCTTTATAAGATATGCCAATACAATCATCATATGATTGGCTCTTTGGGCATACATGCCAACAGTTAAAACAATTAAGGTTAATACATGGTCGGTGGTGGTGAACACATAGACCCCTAATATCTCTTAAAATTGATTATATCTTAGATTTTAGTACCTTTTCACATCTACAATTTTTTTATTTCATTTTTAGTTTATTCACTCTCTACAAATCAGATTTTAACCATTACTCATAGAAATTGGTTTGAATAGAACTCATAAAAATGTTGTTCCATGGGATTGATACCTTTTTATACCAAAAAATTACTTTCTAGTTTACAAGTGGGTTGTTTTCCTTAAAAGGTTAAACTCTAGGGATAATTTCTCTAGTGAATTTGTAGTGTAATTAACGCATAATAAAAAAATTTGCATCATTTCTTTGTACAAAAATTTTCTTTTGAACCCCCTAGCTATGAATAATTAAGACTTTTTATTTTCAATTGAATAATGGCAATTATCTTTTTGAATCTTTCCTTCCTTAAAACATGATGTTTGTTGACCTCTTTTTCAGATACTAACGGTTTATGTGACACTCCCAAGGTGTTGATTATACACCATTTGTATTCAATCTAGAGATCAATAGGACCTTCCATCGCCTGAATCAGATCCATCGGTACAAGATGGGTGATGAGGAAGTCAACCAGAAGATAGAATAGGCCCCAGACACAAAAAGAGAAGCCATTTTCGTGGAGCCAAAGGTAGTTACAACAGTCGAACTAGAAGCCTGAGACGTCGCCTGACATGAAAAAGAGTGATAGAAACAACTTAAGGAATTCTCATTCCCTACAACCACCGACACACTACATGTGATCTTCCTCATTCTATCACTACTCCACAATTCAATATCCACACACTACGGATCACCATCCTCCAAGGCAATCCATTTTCTAGGAGGACGGAAAAAAATTGTCAAGACTATCTTCAATGATTCATCGATTGGTGTGCCTTCTACAAGATTACAGGTGTCTCAAATGACGCTCTTAAACTACGGTTATTCAAATATACCCAAAGAAATCTAGCTAGTTGTCATTACAATGCTACGGAGGGAGATCTGACTACCACACAGGAGGTCCTCCAGGCAAAATTCTTTGAAAACTACTAACCCCCATCCTCACCTATAAAATTTGGGGAAAAATTATTCAATTCGCCATGGTTCTAGGAGAAACTTAGGAAAACCTTGGGAGAAATTTAATGAAGTCCTTTTATGTTATATAAATCATGACATCTCCCTAGTACAGTTGATTAAAATTTTTTATTGGAATGTTGACAACAACACCAAGACCTTCATCCAGAGGTAACTTCATGCTCCAAAACTTCAACAGTGCATGGGAAGTTGCTAAAGGAAGTTTTAAGACCCAAGACAATTCCAATCGAGGACAAGGGGGAATTCTCAAGGTAGCCAAAGCTAAATATAGTTCCAAAATCAAGTCCATTGTCGAAAGACACACGATGCTTGCACATAAGAAAGACCAACTATAGTCTTCTTTCAATGCCTAAGAAAGAAGGGGACAACCACAAAAACCTCAATACCTACAACAACAAGTAAAATATTAGAATTCCTTTATGGAGTTTTCCAAGTTATGATCACTACATGTAGTAGTGGAAACTTATCTACATTCTCCAATACATCTTGAGGATAGAAAATAGATGGAGGATCTCAACTCCATCCATGGAATTCCCGACCAAACCTATAACAATATAAACCAAACCAAAAATAATCCTGGTTTCCAATATGGCAACACAAGTGGTTCAAACAATGTGGAACAACAACAACCTCTTCAAATAAACTACCAAGCTCATCCACCCCTAGGATTCCAATACAACGATCAATAAATTTCAGGAACCAAGGCAACTTTTGGGGTAATCTGCAACATTTTGGGAGCAGTTCTGAAACCTAAATCATGCCCCACAAATGTAGCAATCCAATCCTAGTTCTTCCACACATGAAAATATTATTGAGATATGATGATTAATCCAGTCACATATGGCCCATGAAAAGGTAGTAGATTTCTAATTGGCTCAGATCATAGCCAACCAATTCCCTTCTACACGAGCCTTTGTTGGATAGTCTGAAACTAAACCCATGCATCCTGGGAAGCTAAATATCTTATCTACACATCCTGGAAATACATATGCACACCTCCCCTCCTGAGAATCTGACTACCATGCTCATAGACTTCAATGATGAAGATATTGTGATGATTGAGAAAGAAAAAAAATACCTATAGTCATTTCGAATTCTAGTACAAACAAACCTCCTATTGTTGAGGATCCAAAAAGAGATTCCATTGAGGCCTATGTTAAAGTCTACAATCTACGCCCTACCCACCAGGCGTGCCTGAAGTAGACAAGGCTATAGGTTAGATTCATGAGATTTAAGGAAGCCATGAAGAAGCTTTAGGTGGATATCCCTTTATTGGATGTCCTTTTTGTAAATTCATGCATGGTCAAAATACATAAAGACTCTATTGAGCAGAAAATATACCAAAAAAGAATATGAAACCATGAAGCTTGCAAGAACTAGTTATGATATTATTCTAAAAAAGATGCCTAAGAAGCATAAGGACCCGGGTTCCTTTGGGATCCGGTGTTACCTAGGTGATAATACTTGTAGAAAAGGACTTGTAGACTTAGGCACAAGTATTTCCATCATGCCTTGTAGTCTATGCAAAAGATTGGGTTTTGTAGATATGATTCCCATAGTAATGACTATTCATCTTGTAGATTCATCTATGACAAAAACCATGGGCATCATACAGATGTCCCAATGAGTGTAGGAAAGGAAGCCTATGTCCCTTGTGACTATGTAATAATGGACATCAAGGAAGAACTCCACTATCGTCATATTTTTTGCTATTTATTTTAGCTACACTTGCACCTTGATCATTATAGAGACCAATACCATCTCTTACGAATGGGCAGAAAAACTCTTGAATTTCATATTTTTGAAAGTATGAAGGGCCCAATATTATAGGAGGAAGTTTACGTACTTGAATGCACGGACAAGCTCTCTAATCATAGAAAAGAGTGGGCACTATCAAAATATTCACTACATACATCCCTCATAGCTACTTTAATAATGACCAAATCCTCTAGTGCAAGGTCCATCTAGACACCTCTGAGACTATATCTGACACTAAATTTGAAGACCTAAAGATGGTCTCTATTGTGGAAGAGAAGGCTGCACCACAAAAGACCCATAAATGAAGGTCTTACCTAAAGGACTCAAGTATGTCTTCATTAATGACAAAGAGACTTGTCTGGTGATCATCAACTCTGACCTCTCACCCGAGCAAGATGACAAGTTAACGAGAAAGTTGAAGAAAAGAAGAGTTTCCTTGCGATATAAGATGACTGGCCTAACAGGGGCAATGGAGCTATTTTTGTGCACAAGATCCCCATGGTCAAAGAATACAATCTGTCAAGGGACCCTTGGTGCAATCTAAACCCAAATATGAAGGAGGTTTTCCATCTAGAGGTCATCAAACTTCTCACTGCAGGGATCATCTACCCAATCTCCAACTCCCCTTGGGTCATCCCTATGTATGTCTTGATCAAGAAAGAAGGCACCATAGTGGTAAAATATAATAACAACAAGCTCATCCCCACATGTATTATCACTGGTGGATGATGTGTTATTTATTATAGAAAGATGAACAAAGCCACAAGGAAATACAACTTCCTTCTCTCCTTTCTTGATCATGTGTTGGATCGCCTCGCACGTCAAGAATATTTATGCTACCTTGATGGCTAGTTGGGATTCAACCAGATTCCTATCCAGCACAATGATAAAAAAAACCACTTCTATCTGCCCCTTTAGCACTTAGGCTTTTAAGAGGATGTCTTTTGTCCTCTACAATGCTACAGCCACCTTCCTGAGATGCATGGTTGTCATCTTTTCCAATTTGACAGAAACTGTGATGGAAATCTTCATGGATGACTTCTCTATTTATGATGATTATTTTGATTCATGCTTGCATCACTTATCTTTTATGCTAGAAAAATGTGAAGAAGCACATTTGATACTAAATTGGGAGAAATGCCATTTTATGGTAAGAGAAGGCTTTGTTCTTGGACACAAGGTGAAATCTAGAGGTTGATAGAAAAAAAATTGAAGTCATCACCAAACTTCCACCTCCCTTCTCCATCAAGGAAGTATGTGCATTCCTTCGGCATGTTAGACTCTATAGAAGATTCATTCAAGACTTCTCCAAAATTTCCAAGCCTATCACTAATCTCTTATTGAAGGAGGACATTTTTTATTTTGATCAGGCTTGCATAACTAGTTTCAATATCCTGAAAGCAGCACTCACCTCCACTCCAGTAATTCACATACTAGATTGGTCACCACTATTCAAGAGTATGTGTGATACAAGTCACCACCCGGTAGGAGATTTTCTCAGATAGTGGGTCGATAGGAACCACCATCCCATTTACTATACTTCAAAGGCATTACATGTTGTACAACAAAACTACACCATGACAACGAAAGAGATTCTCATAATTTTTTATGCCTTTGATAAGGTTTGATCTTACTTGGTGGGTTCCCAAGTGATAGTATATATGGATCATGCAACCATATGTTACCTCATTATGAAGAAGGACACAAAGTTTAGGATCATCCAATGGATGTTGTTGTTATAGGAGTTTGATCTAGAGATGTGTGATAAGAAAGATTCTGAGAATGTGGTGGTTGACCAACTTATCTGTATTTCTTTATTGGGTAGAGACGAGATGCCAATTTGTGATTCAATGCCAGATGATGAGATACTAAAATATGAATCCCATATTCCATGGTTTGTTAATTATGTTAATTAACTTTCAGCCAATGTACTACATCCTAAGTACAAAGGACATTTAAAGGCAAAGTTCTAGCATGATGTCTAGAATTTTTATTGGGATGAGCCCCATCAGTTCAAGTTGTGTGCAGATGACCTATACCATAGGTCCCTCACCGAGGGAAAATCTCATGTTATTGTCACTCGAGGCTAACTGATGGACACATGAGATCACAAAAGACGGCCAGGAAGGTACTTCAATGTTATTTTTTTGGCTCACCCTATTCAAAGATTCCTATGATTTTGTTTTTGAATGTGACCAATGCTAGAGATCTCAAAATATATCCAAGAGGGATTGGATGCCTATGAGTTCATGGCAATAATTGAATTTTTTTGACATTTGTAAAGTTGATTACATGGGACCCTTTCCCTTTCCCTCTTCTTGTGGGTTTACCAATATTCTTTTTGGTTGTGCACTATGTGTCCAAGTGGGTGGAAGTTGTTCTCACAAATGCCAGTAATTTCAAATCTTTGATGAAGCACTTCAAAGTCACTATTTTCTCTAGGTTTGGGGTTCCTTCCACTATGATTTCAGATGAAGCATCACACTTTCTAGAAAAGAACTTTGAGCTCTACTAAGGAAATATGTCATTTGCCAAAAAAATGCTTCTCCATGCCATCCTAAAACTAATGGCCAAGTGGATGTCTCCAACCTCCAAATCAAATCTATCTTCAAGAAGACTACAAATCATACAATGACAGGTTGGGCCTTGAAACTGGATGATGTGTTATTAACGTAGTTTATTATCGCACTAACAAATTCACTCGGGGTTGAAATCCCAGAGCTTTTAACCAAAAACCTTGTGTAATAATACCACCCGCAAGCGGTCGGGTCTTATCACAGTATAGTTAAGGATCGAATCCCAAAGGACAACATTTTTAAGAATTGTTGTTAGTCTGGTCCAGTTCAAGTAAGAATAATATTTAGAACGATTGGTTGATTTGAGTTTCATTAAACTAATTACAAGAAAGTAAAGAGAAGAATTAAAGTTGAATCTAAATTAATGATATGGGATCGTTGGGATGGTTCCGGGTTTCACCACCACTACGCATGCAAGCACATCCAATCACAAACATCTAGGCACGATCTAACTATCCAAATAGAACTGTTGCGAACCCTCCCTGAGGGATGTTTAGGTTCGTGTAAGCATCACCTTAGGCATCAGATGTCTCATCACCTTTTGGATCATACACTTACGGTTCCAAAGATACAGAAATCCAAATGAAGTTGTGGGCCCCCTATATAGGTGTTAGGCACACAGAAGCGTCACAGTGGGCTAGATGGCTCGTCCCCTCACGCATCATATACTTACGACCTCAAGGAATCCCATTCTATTTCTAGTTTGGGAGTCAATCGTGCTAATCGATAAGCAAGCAGGCGATTAATCTACAAACATTAATGATTAACAATAAAATGAAAAGTTATATACATTGTCATGGTAAGTTTAACAAGAGAACATGCTTGCATGGACAGCAGAGCTAGTCCCCGCACCCTAGCGAAAAGGAACTACTCACTCATGATGTGAGAAACAAGAAGAACAAGAGAGAGGGAAGATTCCGCCATGAGCATGATGCATAAGGTGGTCGCAGCTCGGTGAAGATGATGCGGTATTCTACGTCGTGTCAGAGAAGATCTGGATGAGGAGGAAGAACCACCAAGGCAAACCGGGCAGGTCTTCTTCTCCACCTTCTCTTTCGTCTTGACCTCCTTACTCACAGCAAAGAGGAGCAGGTTGTGGATGTGTAGGTGGAGTGGATGATGGGCGGATGCGCAAGCCTGCCACTCAGCTTGGCTGTGGAGATCGTCCTCCACCACGGGTCGAGTACTTCTTAGGCACAGCCTGGTGGTGGAGTGGAGGATGAGAAGAAACGTAGGTGGAGGAGCTTTCCCAGGGGTCGAACACACTAGGTGCAGCCTGGTGGTGGTGTTGTTGTTGTCGATCGGAGGGAGCAAGGGTCGAGCTCGCAAAGGAGCAGTCTGGTGGCGTCCCAAATCTGATGCCTAAATGAGGACCCTTGTGGTCCTATTTATAGGCACTGGTCGGGGCCTTCACGTTTTTGGCGTGACTACTCTTCACACGGTGAGCAAATAGTCTGCTTGAACGGTTTAGAAACTGAGAGGCTCCTAACGGTCTTGAGATTGATTGCCTCCAAACGGTCTTGAGGATTAATGGCCTCCAAATGGTTTGGAGATGGAAATGGTCTTGGAGACTGATGGGTTTCAAATGATCTTGAGAGTCTTAACGGTTTGGGCCTCTCGTCCATACGGAATTGGAGACCGATTGCATTCTCACGGTCTTGTTAGTGCATTCTCACGGTCTTGTTAGACTGACCAAATGGTCTTGAGATCGTGTGTCGCCAAACGGTCTTTGGAATCCAAACAGTTTTGTCTTCCAAATGGTCTCTACTCCAACCGGTCTTCACTTCCAAATGGTTTTGGCTTCCAAACGGTCTCTACTCCGATCGGTCTTCACTTCCAAATGGTTTTGGCTTCCAAACGGTCTCTACTCCAACCGGTCTTCACTTCCAAATGGTTTTGACTTCCAAACGGTCTTGAAGTGGATCGCTACATGGTTTTGAGACTGTGAGGCTTCACACGGTCTTGAGATCATGCCGAGGGGTGAAAGGCTGAAGACCGAATGGGTAGACCACTAGGGCAAACCGTTTGATACAGAACAGTTGATCAAGACCGAATAGGCAAAACCATTTGGTCAAGACCAAGGATGAGAGGATCTTGAGTGAAGGTAGATCTAGGGTTGAAAGAAAGTGGCCCCCAGCTGAAAGTTCACCCTCATCGTGACCAGCATAATCTACATGAAATACATATAAAACTAGTTAATAACTTGATAATCTGATCAACCAAGCAAAATTGCACATTGTAAGATTTAATGAGATGAAATCAAATGTGTTTAGTCGAATTGGGCCCAACATGGCGACTGAAAATCATGATGAATTTGGATTCATCAGAATACCCCGAACTTAAACGTTGCTCGTCCTCGAGTAACACAAAATCTGAAACAATCGCCAAATGAATACTTTCAAATCATGTGATTGCCTCATCTTCACATCACAATTGCTTCCTTTCTGCTTAGTATGACTAAGCATCTCAACTTCCTGAGATCACTGAACACATCTTACCATATCTTCGTTTCTGAGTTTATTTTCCAACATCAATTCCTCCTCACTTTTTCCACCAACAAGCATTTCTAAGAGTTTCGTAAGAGTCCAGAGATACCTGCAGAACAACAAGTGTGCACTTGATCTGACACTGGTATATTTCAGGATAGTGGAGGCATACATTGTGCCTTTAGTTAGAAAAGGGAGTGAAGGGTGGTATGGAAGGAAGAAATAAATCTCTCCTATATTCGACTTGAGAATTTTATTTTATGATTGCAATTTCATTGATTGCATTTTTTGTGTGAATCTCTCCTCTATTCGACTTGAGATTGCATTTTCTTTTTGTGTGCACATTGGCATCTTTTCTTGGTGGTACGCCCCTATTTATTAGCGAAGGGTATGGAAGAAGCGGATATAGAAAGAGGTGGTGTGCCACCCCAAACTTAGGGTTTGGTGCTATTTTGGCTATTTTTGTTTCTTTTTTATGGATGGAAGGGTACGAAGATGATAGAAGAAGTATAGAAGAGAGTTCAGATCAGAATGCAACTTGATTTACAATTCTGTGCACCGGGTCATTCTCTTTATCGTACTCTGCTCAAATAATTACTTGATGAGGATCTGGTGGAGATTTCATGTTATTGTTCCACTTGTCAGTTAGGAAGCACAACGTGTTTGATCCCTATCAGTTCGACAGACACTTATCATTTTTGCATAAGGATCATGATGTTAGGATTCATAAGCTTCACAAGATGATTTCAATCAAAAGGCTAGTTTCAAAAAGTGGTCCTCTTGAGGATTTGCTTCGAATAATGAGGGTATAATGATTCAAAATGCATAGAGAGAGAAACCATCCATCTAGGTAATGTACTTTAATAAAATAGAAAGCGTCAAAACTTCATCAAGTATATGTTCAATTTCTTTGAAAAACTTTGAAAATTTTGAAAATTTTGATCAAAAATGCAACTATGAAATCTTACGTCTGAAATAGATGGGTGTAGGTGGAAAGTAAAGTACGTACCACCCACCCTCCACCCCAGACTTAGGAATTTGCTCATCCCAAGTAAACTCTAAATCCGAGATGGAGGGGAAAATTCATGTCGTTTGGACCACCAGATGTGGTTGTGTTCCAATCATCGTGTGTTATCTATCTGAAAATCTCAAAAATGAAGACTAATCAGAACTTAAGATAGCATCTCGTGATGCGATCTTTATTCAGTGCATAATTTTCTAAAAAGTAAAAACAAAATTAAGGAAATTTTCTAATTCGAAATTAAAAGTAAAGAACAAAATTATTGATCGGGTTGCCCCTCGACAAGCGCATATGTTTTATGTCGATGGCTCGACATGCTGATATCATCACCATGGTGGGGCTCTAGGTGGAGCTTGAGTTGGATTGATATATTCTCTTGGTGGTTTCTTTCTCATCCATTCATTTATCTTTGATATGATTCTGGCCTCTTGTATTCTTCCCCATACAGAACGAGCAGTGTCAGAACACATAGTGAAACAACTTGAGTTTTGTTGAATTGTTCTCTGTTGCTCCATCCAAGGTGGAGAATAGTTGTAGGGGATCTAAACAGCTTCATTGATAAAGTAGTGTTGTTGAGGCACGGAGGAAAATTTCATTTGTCAATGCACTATCCCTTCATCATGGCAATGCTAGTTATTGATGTCAATCAGATATGGTTCTGGGGGATGTTCTCGTTAGAAACTACAGTCTAAATCTTGTTGCAGAGGGAAGATGAAATCAGTAGTCTCTGTCTATTGGGCTACTGGTGCATTCCAAAGGATGGTTGTTTCTAGAGGAGGCTCATGGACACCTATAGAAGGTTTAGTATGTGTACCAACAGGGTTGAGAGGTGTCTTTTCCACAGTTGGTGGTATTTCTTTCATCTCTTCATATACTGATTCGCTCTCACTCTTCTTTTCATCATGGCCTTTTTTTGAGGGATCATCAGATTTTGAAGAAAGGAATTGTTGTTGCATCTGAGTAAATTGATTAACACATTCAACAAAATACGCCTCTTCTTCTGCAGTGCGTTCCTTTGCACTTTTGGATGCATAGAAATCAAAAGATTGGTTTCCCACTCTTAGGGTTAAAATTTCGGCTTCAACATCAATTAGAGCTATAGAAGTGGAAAGAAAAGGTCTTCCAAAAAGGAGGGGGTAGCGTGGATTCTCCCTGATGTCCATAACTACAAACACGGGACATATAGATCCCCAAGCCTTACAGGAATATCTTCTATAATGCCAACTGGCTTGATCATTGAAGAGTCAGCAAGATCTATGGACATTCTAGTGGGCAAGAAGTTAGTGAGGCCCAGTTTGTTGCATAGGCTGAGAGGAATGATAGAAATGCTAGCTCCGAGATTGGATAGACCTGGTTGGTTGATGGAATCACTTATCGAGCAGTTAATTCCAAAGGTTCATGGATCCTTATGCTTGCGAGGCATCCTATCCATCACTAAATAAGATGAGGTTTCCACCAATTTCACTGCCTGATGTTCTTAAGTTCTATATTTTTGACTGAGTAGGAGTTTGAAAAACTTTGACCACTGAGGCATCTCAGCCATGGCATCCAAGAGCGGGATATTGACATACAACTTTTTCTTGATTTTCTTAAACTTGTTGAACCTTGTATCTAGCTGGGTAAAATCCAGTTGATTTGGAAATGGCACATGAGGTTTGTACACTGGAACAACTGGGTCAGGCGAGTCTTCTGCATCAGCAACATTAGGTTCCTCAGAACTTTCCTTGTCGGTCTTATCATTCTGAGTGGCCACTACACTATGCTCAGTGCCTTAGACATTCGTCACAGTGACAAGAGTCATGGGTTCTGGTAAGATAAAGCATGAACGAGTTGTCACAGCTTTAAGTTGTTCCACGTGCCTCGGATTGTCTTTTAGTTTCCCAACTAAAGCTCCAGCAGGTGGCTTGAGGCTAGATGCAAGTTGAGCTAGTTGAGATTCAATGGCCTTTTGGTGTGCTTGTTGGTTAGCTATCAATGTTTGTTGTGACTGTAACATCTTCTCAATGGCCAACAGTTTATCATCAGGAGAGATGGGTGTTGGTATGTATGCCCTGAGAGCCAATCATGGGATGATTGGTGGGATACATTAAGATTGATTTGATAAACATCAAAGGCAAGCTTCCAATTCTTTCTGGTTCAGTCATATGAGATAGTGATAGAACAGATTGAATGTCTAGAGAATGACAGTACTCAATGGTGTATGCTTTCAGGTTGAGGACCTGAACGATGAGATCATACGGATGCTAAGAGTTTGTACATTCTTGTTATGTCACTACAACAAAATTTAATATAAATCAAGGCTACTTAGTCAGGGATAGCAGCCCTGACTGAACTGTTTTAACCCCGAAGGCACATCCCTGGCCGTAAATTTTCTAATCCCTGACCAAGAAACTTTTTCCCGGTATCTCAATAGCGTACCCAAAACCCTAGCAGCCTTCGTGCTTCCTTTTATATAAAAAACATTTCATATGCCCCCTCCACTCATCCAACCCTCGATACATCCGCCGAGCTGGCATCCCATTCCTTGGCACATACCTACCGTGGTCGCCAACCTATCTGGATCAATCCTCTTTCCGAGTGAAACTCACACTTGCTTCCTCTTTCCATGCTCGCTTCCTTCATTTCTATACCTATTGGCTGCCGCCCGTCTACCAATGGCCTAATATCGAAGCATAGGTCGGAAGCTATCTGCCGCCAGGTAATATCAAGCAGCAAAAGCGGATCAAGCCTATCTTACTCCGCTGCCACCAGTTCATCCGCTCCTCCACACAGGTATACTTCATCCTTCACTTCTCCTTCTCCCCAACCTGCTTCCGTCGTAACCATGATTATGTTCTTGGCCAGGTGTTCCGCTGGCATGGTGACTCCAAGATAACAGTTAGTTCAGAAAAAAAACGAATCAAATCCTACTTTTTCCTTCTCATATGCACGATCTCGACAACACATCATCTATTTATAACAGGTAAGTTACTTTTTGTTTTACCTTTATAGAACGCCATAATATATTAACCATCAATCATCTCAAGTGTATCAGCGTGAGTAACTCATTCAACTTTGTCCACAAGTCTGATAAAGAATTAGTATTGGAATATTTTGCTTTGTTTTTTGGGTTTTCATTTTTTCTTTAACAGCTGGCAACACCATTTCTTTTATGGATTGGATGAATTTTCTCCAATACATGCTTACCAACAGTATGGCATACAACAAAGGAAACCTCTTAACTTGACTATTAGATATATATGTTGTATCTTATCTTATTACTCATTTTCTTTCTTTGTAATTAAAAGATGCTTGCAAGATGGGTGATGGATGCTCCACAATGGATGTTATAAGTATTTCGAGATGTAGTTCTGGGGAGGAGCTAATAATATTTGAAGACAATTCGTGTATGATGTAGTCAATGTAGTACAATGTCTTGTACTTAGAAAATAAAGTTGTATAAATCAATGTTAGGGGCATGGTAAAAGGTCCTCCCCGTGTAAACTATATTTGATTATTAATAATGTTACCAATGTTCAACAACTTTTTTATAAGAATGAATTTATATCAATTTTTAGCATTAAGTAGCTTATATATAATAGTGATGTTATATGAATTCAAACATATTCATCCATATTTTTTGAGGCAAGTGGATTTCATTAATACTAGTCAAGGAGGGGTCTGCGAACAAGGTGTTGGCTTTGAATATCTTTTTATTTTATGTTATTGATTGCTCAAGGCTTATCTATATATTGGTCAGGGATATGACCTGACGAATTAGTATTGGTCACCAAGCTTTTGTCCAAGGTACGTTGGTCAGGGGTTGGCCCTGAGGACCACATATTGGTTAAGGATTTATCAATATTGGTCAGGGATTTGACCTTCGGCTTTGAAAAGTTTTGTAGTAGTGTGTCCCTAGTCGGATGTCATTGTGGAAGGTAGATAGACAACAATGACACACAAGACTAGATTGTGGTGTTGGTTGATGACAGAATCTCATTAGTCATGATATAGAGATATCAAACCAAACACATAGGTACTTGTTAGAGAATAAGTGTACTGGACAGACCCACCGTGAGTTTGACACATGGAACCATGACATGGTAGTCACAGTCAGTACTCACAGTGATGGTGGTGAATGTGATTCTTTGACCTGAAATCACTACACTCAACACATGTCGTTGGGCACACTTTTACATCATCAAACGCAGTCCTGAAACATGGATTGTTATAAAGGTGATGATTGGGTGGCTTTGACACATGGGGCTTTTGAGGGGTGAGTGATAGATATGGGATTTGTCCCTCCTGAGGGAGTTTGATATCCAAGGCCACTTGATGAGTAGGATTGAGATAGGCGTGCACACGCATATGTAAATCAGTATGTGATATTGATGTCATACATATCTCGTTCAATCTACTCTGAGATCAAGAAAGTGAATCAACGTTGACAGGATGACTGTTCCATGCCTCAAGTTCAGTCGGGATATCAATGACAAAGGAATTATATATTCGCTGTAACACCATTCACGGATTGTAGGATTGAAAGTTGTTCTCCAACTTTCTACTTTCACTTGGGTAGCACTGATGTGTGACTAGGCACCGCTCTTTGCTTGTGAAGTCATAAGTGTTATGGACTTTCACTGCCAACGTGAAATGGACCTGCAGGGTCACACACAAAGGATTTAACCTGGAAGAGGAGCTTTGTCCACAAGCAATGTTTAGATTGATTACTAAAGGAGTTTAGTAGTTCAATTAAACACTCAATCAATTGATAGCTCAATATCATACTATTCAAGGTGTTGGACGCATTGATTGGAGTATCGAATTGATTGAAATTGCAATTTACTGATTCTGCACAACCTGTACTCCCAACCAATCGGTTCATGTGATGAACCGGTCGGCAGAGCTTGGTGAACCGGTCGGCTCAAGTGTTGAGCCGATCGGCTTAAGATCAGGATGAGCCGATTGCTTCAAGTGTTGAAACGATCAATTCAACTGGTGCAACCGAGCAACTTGGGAAAATAGGATTGGTGAGAATTTTCCTTTCATTTCAATTGCCTAATTTGATTGGGAAATAGGATTGGTATTCGATACCAATTAGAAACAAAAGAAGGAAAGTCAATCGGGAACCGACCAGGACCACCAACCGACCGGTTCACTTGTGAACCGACCGGTTGAGGTGTCCCAACCGACCGGTTCACTTATGAACCGATCGGTTCAGGTCACCAACCGACCGTTTCAGTTGTGAAATGATCGGTTCAGGTTCTGAGTTAGTTGCTTTTTGTGGAAAATCTCAAACCCTTCTACTCCTACTTTTAGTCCTGCATTGCCCGGGATAGAGAACCCTGTCCCATAACCCTCCTATATATATAGGGGTATTGGGGGCTTCTCAAAGTACAACTCGGTGCAACCAGTTGCTCTGCAAAGTTATCGTTCTCTCTGGTTTTGGAAACCGAGAGAGAGCCCGAGCAAGTGCTACCCGCAAAGGGAGGTGCAGCAAGGGAAAGACAACTGCAGTTGCAACTGGAGGCAGGAGAGTGTGTTGGCGACTAGTACGTCAACAGGAGGGTGCGACTCCTTCCACTTCCTTGTGGGACAAGGAGTGTGGAGTTCCAGGTGGTCCGTGTGGACTACTTCAGAGGCGGGAGGTTTCTGCCGCTCAAGAGGACAACTGTCAACCCGACAGTCTGGTGCGATCAGGAGTCGTCAGTCCCGGTGTGACCAGGAGCTGCACAGACACCGTTGAAGACCGGCTTTGAAGACCGCGTAAGGCACGAGGTATTGTCACCGAGCAAGTCTCGGGACAAGGTATGATTCCACAAACCACCCTTTTCTATTATATATACGTTGACACGTTTCCTTGTTCCGGGTTTGGGGGAGAAAAGTTTTGTTTCCGCTGCCTTCTCTGTCGGCCCAAAACCCAATAGTGGTATCAGAGCCACGTCAACTGCTCTATATTTTAGGAATATCAATATGATCGATTTTGGTTTGTCGCCTTTATTTATTGCATACGATGCGAATAAAATTAGCTTTATGCATGTCCAATCCTAAATCCACAAATCCCAATTACATATATGATATGTATTATAATGCACTCGATACGCGTCGCCCTTAAACGAGTTTTGTAGTGGATGTGTAGCATGATTATGGCCTATAAACTCTTATATATGTGTGTGGTTGTATGTGGTTGCTTGCATCTCGGTCTGCGCACTGATCTTCCCCCTCTCCTATTCCTAATGTAACTCGAAATAATTCAAGATTCTCTCCTACCTTTGCTCCACCCGAATGTAACTCAGGGTTTCCCTTTTAAGCAATGTAAAATTAGGATAGATTTTATTTCCTGTTATGTCGAAGACCGGCGGACATCTGACGCAATCTGAAACGATCGGTTCAAGGAGTGAACCAATCGGTTGACGTTCCAGACGATCGGTTCAAGGAGTGAACCGATCGGTTGATGACCGGTTCGAGGAGCGAGACGAGCGGGTGGCATCCATGACGAGATGCACAACGACCAGGCGAACCGATCTGTTGGAGGAGCCAATTGATCGGCTGGTGGCACCCAGACGACCGGCCAGAGAGAGCAGATCATTCATATGATGAGTTGATCAACTCAGAAGGCAAAGCACAGAGTTCATCTTGTACATGTTGCATAAGATGTAGACCTAGATGACCGTGATTCCTCTTGGCTCGAGGAATCACATTAGGATGGTCATAATCATCGCTTTTATCGTTTTGCATGTTTTCTGTGGGATATAGCATGTATATGATACGTAATATATATTGTGGTGATTGGATATGTATATGTAAATAAAAACCAAATCCCTCATTAAAATATTAAGTTTTATATGCCTTCCATTAGCGGCACACATGAAAAGCTCGATCGACCAAGCGTAGGTTATGCCAAAGCGTGGTGTGCCGTCTATCTTGTGGAAGTGTGAAGGGTAGACATGCAGGTTCTGCCAAAGCAGGGTGCATGTTCTACTGTGTCGACTTTTGGGTTAGACTTAACTGGTGATTATTAGAGCGTCTAAGCCCAGAGGCAAGGAATGTTCATGGCAAGGTGTTGTGCATGTTCATTCAACAAGAGTTGCATATGATGCAATCGGCAAGAGTTGCCTACCTGAGAGATCTAAGTTGTGGGCGATCAGCCAAAGCTGACTCATGACTTAGAGGATTTCAGGATCTTGCCCACTAGAAGGTTGTACGCTGCAATCTTCCGAATTGATGGTGAGGGCTATCAATTTGAAGTAAAATAGTGGGAGCGATAATTAATTAAAGGCCTAATTTTATCGTCAAATTTTCAAATCAATCAAATAAGTCAAAAATGAGTTTTTGGACTAAAATTGCATATTTTCTTTTTGTAGTACAAATGGCAACAAACAACAACAACTTTTCTTTGCGATCGGTCCTTGACAAGGACAAGCTAAATGGGACAAACTTCCACGACTGGTATCAGACATTGAGAATTGTTCTCACTCAAGAGCGTAAGCTCTATGTCCTGGATACTCCAATTCCAGAGGAACCCGCTCCTAATGCACCAAAGGCAGAAAGGGATGCTTACAAGAAGCATTTTGATGATGCCATTGATGCAAAGTGCTTGATGCTGTATTCAATGAACCATGAGTTGCAGAGGCAACATGAGAACATGGGTGTCATTGAGATGATTCAGCATCTTAGGAACATGTATGAAGATCAGGCACGGCAAAAGAGATACAATGTTTCTAGGGCATTGTTCAAGTGTGTCATGATAGAAGGAGATCCAGTTGGTCCTCACACACTCAAGATGATTGGGTATGTGGAGAACCTGCAGAGACTGGGATTTCCATTGAGCCAAGAGTTGGCTACTAACGTGATACTGTAATCGTTTCCAGAATCCTACAGTAAGTTTGTGATGAACTACAACATGAACAACTTTGATAGGCCACTGTCAGAGTTGTTGGGCATGTTGAGTACATCCATGATACAGATGAAGAAGGACAAGCCTAAGTCCGTGATGGTGATCACGAGCAAGAAAGGCAAGTCCAAGCGCAAGGGCAAGGGCAAAGCTAAGAAGGGTTCTGATGCTAGCCAGGAGCCCAAGTCGTCTTCAGCTCTCAAGGCCAAAGGAGGCGTGACCAAGAAAGGAAATTGCCACCATTGTCAAAAGCCAGGACATTGGAAAAGGAATTGTCCTCTCTATCTGGAAGAACAAAAGAAGAAGGAGACAACTGAAGTCTCCACTTGAAGGTGTCATGAAAGTAAACTTGTAACACTTTTTGAGGTATATGATACCAAGATGTAAAGTGTAAAGCACTCATAATTGGGGCAAGTGTTGCCGCCATAGATAGGAGTACTTTAGTTTATTTTCATCCTACAAGGCATGTAATACGGTTATGAACTGCTATTTCATATTTGTCAATAGATAGGAACACTTTATTTTTGCATATTGTATGACAATGATTGCAATTAATAAAGAGATGTTTCAATTTATAAAGATATGATCTTTGTGGCAATGTCTTGTTTATCTTTTGGTATTTGATACGCATAAGATAAAATGATACCTACAAGTTATAGATAACTCAAACAATAAAATTAGCATCAATCATGAGAAATTCATTTCTAATTTCCATATGATGGATAAATCTAGACTCTTTTGGTTAGAGAACCAGTAAGAGACATGAATATCTTGGACATGATTAATCAATCTTCACTAAAGGTGGTGGGAGAATGATTATCCTATTAGGTATGATACATGTGATGTATTTACATACCTATTGGAACAAATGCTAATACTTCAAATGGTGTTTAGAGAAATACCAATATGAATATCTTGAAGTGTTCAAGATTGTCATAGATGAAGTGTAAATTTGGTAAAGTGTTAATTCTTGATGAGATCAATGAATGAAATACTTGGACCAAATGTTTGAGATCCTTTTGAGTGATTATGATAGTGTATCATAGTGAACTCATGATTAAGGCATGGTAATGTCTAAATCAAGAAGGAATCATACTCTAAGGAGTTAGAGAATGATTATCAAATAACTGAATTCTTCTTAATAAAAGAATACCCCACACTAATAAAGGACATTGAGAATCACAAGGAGTTGTGAGTTCTTATATCCTTGACAGATACACCTCAATTATCTATGTGATGAGTTGTTCATGTGATGAGTCAACTATCTAGATGAATATGAGGAACTGAATTTTGAGTTATGGTTTATGACCATTACATCCTAAATGACATCCATGTGAACCATAAGGTATGACCTTGATGGAAGCACCCATTGGATGAAATCCATAAGTGAAAATAAGTCTTAAGCATTAAGACACATGGATGACATTGTAAGAAGGATGATGCTTGTTGATTGC
This sequence comes from Alisma plantago-aquatica, assembly GCA_963693085.1. NCBI lineage: Eukaryota > Viridiplantae > Streptophyta > Magnoliopsida > Alismatales > Alismataceae > Alisma > Alisma plantago-aquatica. Next base: position 395,614,374 of record OY856413.1, read on the forward strand.
AATTTGATGACTAAGACATTTGGCATAAGGATACTAAAACCGCATTCCTATGAGGAATAAATCAAAGGGTGTGTACGTACGTGACACAACCTAAAAGGTTGATTAATCCACTAATGCAAATGAAGTCTATAAGTTACAATGGACTAATCAATGTGATTGATTGAGTACAATCAACTCAGAATTGGATCTTTACTTCGATGATATAGTCAAAGGGTTTGACTGATATGTCAAAGATAAAGAAGGGATCCGTGATTTAGTGGGAGCGTGTTCACATTCCACATATTGATGTGAAATAGAAATGTTCTAGAATGGAAATCCAAAAGTGGAAATTATCTTTAAGGAAAATAGAGATGTTTCCTATGTGATAGGAATAGAGATCTATAGAGATAGTTCTCGAAAACCTCTTGACTCTGAAAAGAGAAAGCATACATTGGCAATCTGTACTGAAGGGTTCAGTATGCACAGATTCAGTGGGAGAAAACTTGTCCATGTTACATGGAGTTAGTATCCCAAGGCCAAGTGTCCAACTCTTATGAAGAATGTGAACACTAAGAATAGATATGGATCTATCATGTATGTAATCATCCCATTATCTTTCATGTATCGACATGGCAAGAACAAAATGCATTCATCATCTTGTATGTATGACATGGCAATATGATGTGCTCATCCTGATAACTCGTATGTGGGACATGACGAGTGGATGTCTGTCTACTTCCAGTAAGGGTTACTGGAATACCATGAGAACTTGATAAGTACTTGAGAAGTACTAGTTCTATGGAAATAAGGAAGAGTTCGATGTAAAGAGTTACATTGATGCGAACTTTCGAAAGGACAGAAAATTGATCGCAATATATATAGGATATATAAAAGTGAAAGTTTGTTGATAATTGGAAGTGTTCCAATAAAACTATTTAAAAGGAAATGTCAAGTATCTAAGCGTTAGAGAACAGCAATGGATACTATATGGATCTGGGAGTTCATGAGATGAACTTATAGATATTCCGCTCATTGATGACAAGTATGGAATCCTTGATCATGCAATGTGGCTAAAGGTTAGTAAAGGAATACTAGATCACATGTTACGGCAACTCCATCTCATATGTGTGACGTACAGCGAAGAGATGAGAGACATGCAATTTATACTAACTTTGGCAAGGTGTTGCCATTACTCACTATGTTGGCATTAGAGCACAGTAACATGTGGGACATGTTTGAAGATCACTATGAATATGATTCAAGGGTGATTGGCTCACAGTGCAAGTGGGAGTCTGTTGGTATGTATGCCCTGAGAGCCAATCATGGGATGATTGGTGGGATACATTAAGATTGATTTGATAAACATCAAAGGCAAGCTTCCAATTCTTTCTGGTTCAGTCATATGAGATAGTGATAGAACAAATTGAATGTCTAGAGAATGACAGTACTCAATGACGTATGCTTTCAGGTTGAGGACCTGAACGATGAGATCATACAGATGCTAAGAGTTTGTACATTCTTGTTATGTCCCTAGTCGGATGTCATTATGGAAGGTAGATAGACAACAATGACACACAAGACTAGATTGTGGTGTTGGTTGATGACAGAATCTCATTAGTCATGATATAGAGATATCAAACCAAACACATAGGTACTTGTTATAGAACAAGTGTACCAGACAGACCCACCGTGAGTTTGACACATGGAACCATGACATGGTAGTCACAGTCAGTACTCACAGTGATGGTGGTGAATGTGATTCTTTGACCTGAAATTACTACACTCAACACATGTCGTTGGGCACACTTTTACATCATCAAACGCAGTCCTGAAACATGGGTTGTTATAAAGGTGATGTTTGGGTGGCTTTGACACATGGGGCTTTTGAGGGGTGAGTGATAGATATGGGATTTGTCCCTCCTAAGGGAGTTTGATATCCAAGGCCACTTGATGAGTAGGATTGAGATAGGCGTGCACACGCATGTGTGAATCATTATGTGATATTGATGTCATACATATCTCGTTCAATCTACTCTGAGATCAAGAAAGTGAATGAACGTTGACAGGATGACTGTTCCATGCCTCGAGTTCATTCGGGATATCAGTGACAAAGGAATTATACATTCGATATAACACCATTCACGGATTGTAGGATTGAACGTTGTTCTCCAACTTTCTACTTTCACTTGGGTAGCACTGATGTGTGACTAGGCACCGCTCTTTGCTTGTGAAGTCATAAGTGTTATGGACTTTCACTGCCAACGTGAAATGGACCTGCAGGGTCACACACAAAGGATTTAACCTGGAAGAGGAGCTTTGTCCACAAGCAATGTTTAGATTGATTACTAAAGGAGTTTAGTAGTTCAATTAAATACTCAATCAATTGATAGCTCAATATCATACTGTTCAAGGTGTTGGACACATTGATTGGAATATCGAATTGATTGAAATTGCAATTGACTGATTCTGCACAACCTGTACTCCCAACCGATCGGTTCATGTGATGAACCGGTCGGCTCAAGTGTTGAGCCGATCGGCTCAAGTGTTGAGCCGATCGGCTCAAGATCAGGATGAACTGATTGCTTCAAGTGTTGAAACGATCGATTCAACTGGTGCAACCGAGCAACTTGGGAAAATAGGATTGGTGAGAATTTTCCTTTCGTTTCAATTGCCCAATTTGATTGGGAAATAGGATTGGTATTTGATACCAATTAGAAACAAAAGAAGGAAAGTCAATCGGGAACCGACCAGGACCACCAACCGACCGGTTCACTTGTGAACCGACCGATTGAGGTGTCCCAACCGACCGGTTGTGGTGTCCCAACCTACCGGTTCAGGTCACCAATCGACCGTTTCAGTTGTGAAACAATCGGTTCAGGTTCCGAGTTAGTTGCTTTTTGTGGAAAATCTCGAACCCTTCTACTCCTGCTTTTAGTCCCACATTGCCCGGGATAGAGAACCCTATCCCATAACCCTCCTATATATAGGGGTATTGGGGGCTTCTCAAAGTATAACTCAGTGCAACC